>JAGQDJ010000045.1:28084-628084 GCA_022885665.1 Triops longicaudatus | reverse complement strand
ACATCTGTAGCAGTAAAATGAAAATTGTGGTAACACGATGCACATCGTAGTGCCAGACGGGTTTTTATCTGCATTTTAAGAAATAATTTGGAAAAATGGGCTCACGAATTCAAGTGTAGGCAGGTAAAAACAGCCCTTTATAGAGCAAATAATTATAGATGCATATGTAAGCAAATACAATGGAAAAATTATTTTCAAACTTGAGTGAGTTGTTGAGAATTGCGCAGAAATTGGTGTTTGGGAGGAGGGGAAGCAAAAGACAAATAACTATTGAGTAAAAAGTTCCATAATAAGCTACATTAAAAATATAGAAAAAAATGAGTGGTACGAATTAACTTTACCAATTTCCTTTAATCAACTTGCAAGATTATAGTCGTACAGTTTCGTACTCTGCATTGCAGACTGCATTTAGGTCTTGAAGAACTTGTCATTTGTATAAGACGGAATTCGATTTTACTCAGACTTATTTGTAGGCTGGGAATCTATTGTTATGATTACTTCTGAATTAACAGTGGGAAACGAGAGTGCATCTTTGACCGTTGTCAACAGAACCTACTCATAACAACCGAATCCCAACTGTTTAAACGTTTAAGTAGCTTACAATTCAATGGTGAAAAATTGCGGTATCAACATGTGAACGACAAGAACTGGGTAATGATAGAAAGTCAGGGACTTGACAGTTTTGCTAAGCTGCCAGTAATTTAAGAAGTGAAAATAATCATGTGCAAGAGAAAATGTACATGTAAGTGGCATTGTAAGTGCCTCTCGCCCTGCCCTTGCGTCGGGGCTCGATCATTGTATGGTCTATTTTCACTTCAAAACTTAAGAAATTTCGAAATTTGATTACTTCATGGCATTCGTTTAAAGTCCAAGAAAATAAACTCTTGCGTCAACTTTTCCGTTCATCAGAACGTATTTGTTACCCACGTTTAAGGAAAGTCCATGTTTACGCTACGCAGACCTCTTGTTACGAAATTTCCGCTGACAACAAATATCAGGAAGGCATAAAAACTGGACGTTTTTCTGAATAATGTTCAGACCCAAAGAGCTGCTGCTTCTAAGATTTTGCTTTACCGCAACCATGAAATTCTTTACGATTGTACCTATATTGCTCACTATGTTGCTAGCCAGTGTTTTGTATGTTGAAGTAGAAGCGCGCGCTCTGCCAGCAAGCTGTTTCTGCCCACAAATATACTCTCCAGTGTGCGGAACAAATCACCGTACTTACGGCAACCAGTGTCAACTTAGATGCCAAGCAGGACCACGTAAATCCGTTTTTTAGTAGTTTAATCGCATCAATTCTCATAGAACACAAGTTCACGAAATATTCGAACTGCTTAAAATTTTTCAGGTGTACGAGTTGCACACCGCGGTCCGTGCGGATTCTGGCAGAGATTTGACGACGGTGACCTGGATGCATCTGAACCCGAAGTTCCTCAACCTGACGTTTCTGAAGTTGAGGCCTAGTTTTAGAAAAAAAATCCTCATTGCCGTTGTTTCTGTATTTAGTTTTAAGTGTTCTGTAGTAATTTAAATTCCGAGTACGAATACACAGTTATGTAATTCTACAAAACTTCCAGACTTTTTTTCTGAAAGTTATCAATTTAAGTAGTGTTGTTTCCGTTTGAGCATGTTTGAAATTCGCGGAGAGTCAGGCATATAAAGAAAAAGTGAACTCTATTTTGGGCAAGGACGATGTTCTTTGCAAGAAAATACGAAAAGCGTATCATCAAGGAAGTTGGAACATCCAAAGAGATAAGAAAGGTTCGGCTTACTTTCCTTAGATTTACAGCTCAGAATATTGCGTAAAGAATATGGATGTAAAATAAAACATGTGACAAGGGCTTCACTGTTGTGGTAAAATTACGTAACTTCTCGTCGAATTTCTGAGCTTCAATTTATTGAAAACTTAAAATGCTGTCCTCCTTATCCTACTGTTTATCCTTCACTCACCCTGTAAAAACACACTAAGTGATTAACGGATGAAGATGAACAAACATGGGCTGATATGTTTACTCGTTGTATTTTCAGACCTTTACGAGGTAAATTCAATGGAACTTTGACTTTTTTTAATGCTCTTTCAAAAAGAAACATTGTTTAACACGTAGAATTTCCAATTTCACAATCCATTGTTGCTCATTTATGGTCTTGTAAGCCCTGAAGTGTTTACTCGGATTTCATTGCGATTATGTTTTGAAACACTTCGTGTGTAGCTAAAGAACTTCATAGCGCCATCACTCATGCTAATATGCAAATAGAATAGTCTTTTAAGTGTTGCAGTCGAAAAAAAAATCTTTTTTTGTAAGTGATTGTACAGTACGAGTGCTGTGTTACGGGTAAGGTCCTGTACAGATTGCAGGAGTTACAACTAAGCTTAGAAACACAATTGGTCCACAATCGCGCCGGTACCTAAAGACGCAATTTTTGTAGTTGTTGTAAATCAATTTTAGAATGTGCTTCCTCCGTTTTATTGTTCCTTTTTATATTTTGATTTAACTAAGGAATGTGTAGAATGTAAGACTTATTCTAACAAATAAATCATTATGTCCTTGACCTTTCGGCAGTCAGGGCCACAGTACAAGGGTCACAATTGAACCCTTATACTGTGGTCAGGGCAGCATCATTAGTCATAAATAGGATGCCTTATGCTAGTTCATCGCGGGTCGTAAAATCTATAAATAGGGTCTTATAAAATAAGGTCTCATTCTCGTATACGTAAATATTTTAAGAATAAACAGAAGGAGATGGTAGAGGTTGGAATTCTGCCATTTGAGCGCCTGTTACATGTGTCAGAATTTCACCATGTGTGACCGTTGCCTTTATGGCAATAACCTTACGACTTTGACGTAATCAAACAAGAACTTGAAAAGTACTTAGCTGATACTTGTCCCCTTTCCTCCTTTTTGACGCTATATGCTGTCTATTCTGATGATTATTACCTCAGGTACCTCTTTGACCTCGCCACTTTTGCCTATCCTCATCCTTATGACCCTTCTGATGGGGTCAGAATGTCACCAAGGTCAGGATAAACACTTGCAATTGAGCTGGGTCAGAAATAGACGAATCTTCCTGACCCGACTTATGAGCAGTCTATTATTTCATGTGGAAATAAGATGCCATAAATAGACTCCTACTGTGCAGCAGAGGTTTCATTTCATTATTCGAACCTAAAGGGCTCATAAGAATGAAAGTGAATATTATCCTCGCCTTGTCTTTGATCGTTCTCTTGGCTTTTTGCTATGGCGTCCATTCTATGGAAGCTGAGCAACTTCGCAGCTGCTTCTGCACAATGGAATACAATCCTGTCTGCGGAACTAATGGAAAAACATATGGAAATAAATGTGAACTCAATTGTGCAGGTATTACTGAAATCTCTTATTACCTGTAGTTAATCCCTGTCAATTCGTCCTAGGTGCGAAGTTTTCACACTGGGGCAAATGCTAGAATCGCCAATGTAACCTGGAGTTTGGCTGTTTGGTTAAACTATTTTCTGTATAAGTTGGGTCTTTTAGAAGAAACCATATGATACTGTCGACGAATTTGTAATGCGTACGCAAAACATCTATTTCCATCAAAAGTCGAGGTAAATGTAATGAGTGAGCTGCTGGAACGATGAATATTGAGTTTCTTGGGCACAAAAAGTCCTACGATTACACTTCCGGCTACTGTACCATGAAAACAAGGCAATACAAGGACTTGACTACCGTTCAACATTGGATATGAATATTAAATCACCGGAAACGTATCGTAAAACCTTTCTTGACCTAATCAATAAGATTAGCTCTCAGTGCTGTTCGTTGCTGGGAGCAACAGGAGCAATTTTAAAGGTGTTACCCGTAGAAAAGGGTGAGAAATGTTTCTTGAGCAACCATGAAATTCTCGGATTCACAGCTTATTTGAACTTCAGTAGCCAAGTTTTCAAATAGAGTCACTTTACACCCTTTGTAGTTCGTGGATTTCTTCATAGAAAAAGACATACTGGACTATCTAACAAATCAAACGTCACTAACAATGTCACTGGAGAAATGCGCAGTAGTAAGAAATAGATTCTTGCTAACTTTCAGGTAAAAAAGGGAAGGACTTACTTGAACCTGTTCATTTGAAGATGTCAAGACCAGCGTACCGAAATCACACATGACGCAAAAAAAAGCATTTGCTGCCTGAATGTAATCTCGATATAACAGCAAAACATGTCAGCTAAAGACTAACAGTAAAATAAATTAGAAATTTCTTTAATGACTGCGTGGAGTGTTACAAGTACTACTGGAGCACAGAGTCACAAAAGCAGGTAATGTCACAAAAGCCTTATTTTTTGTCGAAGGTTAGCCATTCACCGGAACCGGACAATAGAAACTTGACTCGACCGATACACAAGAACAGCAATCCATATTGTTGCACCAAGCAACAGCATATCTTCTGAGCCTCTTGCATAGAGGGAAAGCTAAGGAAATGCACCTCATTGTTTTTTGCATTAGTATTGTACTTCCTCGGATCATTACATTTGTGAACGTCAAGCGACCGACGTGGTAATAGAGCATTAGCATACGCAGTTCAAATTTTGCAGCCGCAGCACAACATCAGAGTAAAGTTTGCCCTGACATCAAAGCAAGATTACAAATTAGTAAGTAATTATGCACGATTTTAGTGTGCAATTCGTGTATTTTGAGTTTACTTAACTTATAAAAAGCAACGTGTGGAATAGGTGCGGAATTACCTTTCATCTCGATACAAGACCGAGGGTAGAATTTGCGGTGTTTTTTTGTTGTAAATATGGGAATCTACTGCGCTCGCGGCAGAAGCTCCACTTTGTCAAGTAAAATTTCTAGTTGTTTCCTATTTTCCCTTTCTCAAAGTTACTCACTAATTTACATTCTCGCATAGCAACTACGACATTATTGTTTATCTTCCATTTACTGACACTGGATTACGTGGCAACGGCCTGTATTTGTAACCTGACTTTTGAAACTCGACAAATAAGAGACGATTTACTAGAAAATCAAATAAGAGAACATATTTCTGTATACTTGGCGAATCAAACCGCGTTCTTGAAATCCGAGACTATTCCTAGTTTTGATCTGACGACACATCTTCTTAATTATACACAAGAAAACGACACTATCGACGACTTTGTCCTAGCTGGTTATTTACACGGGCTTAACTGGTGGAATCTTACGGAAGGTTTAAAATGTCTTAAAAGTAAGTCGAATACCGTAATAACTTATATGGTTATAGGATTCCAAGGATCGAATAATTCCAAAGTGTACGGACATGCTTGTGGAATTTATTGCTATCCTGAGTGGGTCAGCTTGACAACATACTTGAAAAACGATTGCGAACTATATTTTAAGTGGCAAATCCCCTACTACGCACGGCTTTATAATTATCCATTTGGTACTTACCGATCATGGCGTCCGCGATACTTTAACTTCACTGGAATTGACAACGCCACGAATCCGATGAAACCTTGCTTTTGCACTCCTAGCGCAAGTAAACGCTGAAAGACTTCACGCAAACAAGGGACACATATCATAAAATGGTTTAACATCTAGGCTTTGCGTATACATTTCACTTTTCAATCGACTCTACGAACTTAGATAGGAATGTTTGCAATATCACGACGCAGTTGGAAAAATCTATGCAGACGGATCTGGAACTGGCGGTAATTATATTTGTAAGCTTTATTGGAAGAGCTGGAGTTATACTTTCACAGGTTGACGAATACGCCAGCGAAGTATTCGGTGCGTCTTACATTCAATCGAATTTCGACGCATGGGTTTTTACTTCTAATTGTAGTGCGTTTAATATGACACTGTACTTTATGAATTATTACGACGATAACTGGAATACGTTATCGTCTGATATTGAGAATAAATTGAAGAACTTAACTCAGTTGTCGTTAAGCTACTTGGATACAGAAGTGGATGTTTTCCCACCGCCGAAGGCCATACAATGTAAGTTTTGGTGTCGTTGTAGGAGTGTAAGAAGTTTGTTTAACATGTGTATTAATTGCTCATATAATTTATACGTAAAATAGGCAAGTGGTTTGCTAATGGTCAAAACGGCACTTGTGTTTCAACTACAACGACCTCCACAACTAATCTGTCGACGATTTCTACCAGCATTGCATTTAACTCTCGATTTATAAGCTCAAGTACTTCAAGCTTAGCTACAACTAATACAGCAGCAAATGAGACTATTTCCACGTGGACAACTACGCCTTTTTCGCTTTCAACTTTAAGTCTTTCTGTAATAATTGAATTTCGTTTTGCCGTTTAATCCTTAAGTTCTTAAAAAAAACAGGCATCTACAAACCCGCCAGCGAGCACTGGCAATGGTAGCACTCATACGTTTTCTTCTGTGTCTACCGTCCCGTCATTGATAATGACCAGCGGTTCTGGTTTGCAAGGATCTACAAGTAACCAGCTCTTACCAACAATGTACAACGGAACAAGTTTGACGGCTGACTTGAATTCCAACTTCAGTACAACAAACTCAGTTACTAGCTCGAATTTGTTTCTTTCGAATACTTCAGTCGTCCCGTCACAAGGTGCTGGAAGTTCTTCAATGACAACTAGTAATTTAAATAGCACACGCCATTTAAAGTAAGAAGGAATGTTTACCAAGACATGAATACTTCGAAACTAGGTATTCTGTCGAACGAAGGTATTAGCACTGGATCTATTGCTTCGGGATCTACCAACAATTCGCAGCTAACTTCGGATCAAAATTCTTTAATGGCTTCGACAAGCACTATCCCCTCAAGTACGGCCAATTAGCTATTACGCAAAACTTTTCCTTTGTAATTAACAGGAAACATAGACACATCAACCAACGGTTTTGTTGGGACGTTTCTGGCTACTGCAGCCACAGTGAACGCTACGCAAGGAAATAGAACCGTGCATGCTAGCCTTTCGAACTCTTCCACCACGTTCGACTCTGATCCGTTTTTCAAAGCCGAAGTTCCGGTCGTCACAAAAATCTACAATGGTAAACATGTTGACCGGCTGCTATCGCACTAATGTACTCAAGCTATTAACTTAAATATTCCATAGATCGGTACTTATTTAGATCTAAAATTGAAGTACGTGGAACTTACGTTACAAGCCAACCATTATTTTACTCGATAGCCATTCCAGCATTACTTGGTAAGCTATTTTGAAAGTCACGCTTGAATTTCGCTAATAATTGCTTTTTTTAGGAACCCTTGCCGCTGTAATACTTTTGATAGTACTGTGTCAGATTGATTGGATCGGCAAGCCTAAAGCTCCAAAACCTACATGACTTCTTGAGCCTTCTATCATACTTTACTGTTCTACACTTGCATGTGACTCCGTTTCAAAACAGTAGTGTTGTAATAGCGATGTACTAATTTCTTTACCACTATTCATTACGACTTTCATGTTTCTGCCCCCAGTTTGATACCGTTGTTGCTCTTTTAGGCAAAAGTCTTGCGTTAAGCTTGCTAAATTTAAAAGAGGGCAACAAAGTAACGAGTTTATTTTTCATTCTAAAAAATACACCCACAAATTAACAGTTCTATGCACGAGATTTGTCACGGATAGGGAAAATCAGAAGTAAATTGCTTGGAACTTACATGAATAAAAGTCCACGAAATTGTGAAAAATATTAACGCCACTGTGAAAAGGGGGCTATATTTCTCATATACTTCATCCTGTACCAAATCGTTTCCTATCAGTTTGTCCTTTTATAACACTTCGTCTTCCCATATATGAGCCATTGTAGAGTTACTGTCAGTTACTCGGACATCTTGCAAGAGACCAAATGATTTCAAGGGCTTTTACTTATAACTATTTTCATAAAAAGTAATCGCGTAATGAGCGAAGCAGGGTTTCGATATTCAGCATTTAATTAAAAATACAAAAATGACTCAGTGTAGCTAATTTACCCATCATTGTTTCAGGAAATCTCGAAATTCATTGCAACTAAGTTAAGCTTACAAGCTTTACTCTCCAGATCTTCATTAATAATAATAATAATAAAAAAAAAAGTTGGCGCAACTTAGGAAAACTTGCACGCCAGTAACCTTGTGATTTGGCCAAAAGCGCCTCAGATCTACTGTGGCCTTCAACCCCTACCCCACACCCGAAATGAAACATTAATAGAATACTACTGAGGTTCACCTTCACCCGGCACATATTCTTTTCCGGTGAAGAATGCCTTTTGGAGAAAGCGTGATTGATTTACTGGTCGGGCGATGAATTGGAAGCGCCTGTACTGGAGTAGTTTACCCGAACAACAAGGTGATAACGTCTTTTCATAGCGTTTTACAGAGTGGGCCAAAACTTTCTGATCACATAAAAGAGAACCTCACCTTGTCTGCTTCCACAATGGTTTGCCACTATCAATGCCCCGAACATAGCAGAAAGCATGGGAGCTCGTGGCTAATTGAGTAACGCTTAACAACGTGCACATTCTTTGGCTATTCTGGACTGTAGGTCAGATCCTTTCTGACCTCCGGGTTGAAAATTTCGTGTTCTCGGCTTTGCTTTCGCAGTCACCCAAATTTGAATCAAACCTCCTACTTGAAAACGGTTACCGAGCCCGAATTCGACTTACAAAATCAGTTGTCAAGCTACATCCACGATTACACCCATGTTGCCGATTTTATCATCTCGGGAGGCTTAGAATCATTACATCGGGAGAAATATAACGCAAGGTTATCATTTGAGCAACCAGACTGAGAATGAAAAAGATTGATAAGATGTTCTTAGGTTTCACGGGAACGAATGATATAAAAGTTTCTGGTTACAAGTGCGCCAACCGTATTTGCGCTTACTCATCGCTCACCTTGAATGACTACTTACATCAATATTGCGAGGGTTATCTCACCTGGTTTATGCGTCAAACGGCGTGGGAGAAATTATATCCCTTCGGGGCCTATCGCTCATGGAATGATCGGTCTCAAAACTACACAGGCGTTAATGCAGCTGACAAATCAACAGGTACATGTTATTGTGCTTCCAACACAAGGAAAGATTCTTCAGGCAGCTTAATAGACTAGTACGACTTTGCAACATTTGGTAGCCCTCATCAAGTACAATTTTCAATTAACTTTAACCATTCTGACAGAAATTACTGCAATGAGACGGTAATGTACGGCAAAATGATCCGGATAGATCTTGAACTAGCGGCTGTGCCACTTTACTGCATTTTTTTAGTGTTCAATGATTCTTCCTTTTTATATAGATATATATTTTTTTTTAGATTAACATTTACGTGAGTTCCATATTTGGCGCGGCGTACGTTCAGTCCAATTTTGATACATGGAACGACCATGTGAAGTGTAATGCGTTTAACATGACGCTGTAGCTTACAACTTATTATGACGAAGGATGGAGTGCGCCGTGGTCAGATTTAAGGGCTAAGATGAGCAGTCTGGCACTCTTGACATTCAATTACTTGCGAATGGACGTTAACGTCATTTTAAGGCCCACAATTGTTGATTGTACGTATTTTTCTCTCGGAAACTTGAACGTTTAACACTTCTCTTATGGTCTGTAAACTCTAAACTGGTTTGATACAACACAAGTGTGTGTGACAGAAGTATTTAGGCTACAACGGAAAGAATAATCCGAAAGTTCATGGGCTCTCTTGCAATAATGGGTAGTGTTTTCCTGCATGGCTCAGCTTAGTTGACTACTTACGGCAGGACTGCTAGGGTTTTTTCATCTGAACCATATCTGAAACAGCTTGGCAAACGTTAGGTCCTTTCGTTGCGCACCAGGCATGGTCGGACAGAGCTCATAACTATACAGGCGTTAATGCCGCACTTAGCCCTACAAGCACTTTTCTTGCACTCATGAAAGAAGTAAGTATTGTTAAGTAATCATTGTGTTCGGAAGACAAAAGCGAGTAACGCCTGTTTACACCAACAGGCTAATTTATCAGTTGCAATTTACTGTCATCTTCACTTATCCGGGGGGAAACGCTTGTAACGAAACGAAGTGTTATGGCAAATTAAAAAAAGAAGATCTTGGGATAGCAGTAGTGGCATTTCAGCCTATACCACGTATATTTAATGATTGACGGCACCTGCTTTGATATTTGCAGATTGACGAATACGCGAGCTCCAAATTCAATGAGCTGTACATTCAATCCAATTTTGATTCGTGGAGCAAACTTTTCAATTGTAATGTATTCAATATTACGCTCTATTTTACAACTTATTACTATGAGGGTTGAGTGCACCCTAGCCTAATGTAATTGCTAAGATGAGCAATTTCACCGTATTGGCCTTCAATTACCTGGATATTTAACGTGACTGTAAGTTTATCGCCCGGGATTGTAAAATGGTAAGCCCTTTCCTACAAAAAAAATCGTCTACATTTAACAGCTTTTTCATGTTCTGTATTAGCAAATGATTCAAGGTGAAAAATCAATGAATTTTTAAACGTCGTTCTTTTCACCTAGGTACATGGTATGCTTATGTTATTTTCATATCCTGCTATGTAAAGAAAATAATAACTAAAACCTTTGGAGTATAGAAGTATTGCCACTAATTATAGGCGTTACTGTTGAAGGCTTTCCCCGTTTGTTTAACCAGCCGCTAGGTAAGTAAAACGAAACGTTTGAAAATCAGTCAGATCGTTTGTAGGGATTATGCGATATCCTCTCCCTTTCTTTTTTTAAAAAATCTTGTCATTAGCTATCGATAATTTATAAGCAATTGAGTATTTAATTATTAAGTATTCAAAGTACTCGGTTTATCGTTCTCATGCGCAGTTATTGGTATCAGAAACTGAGTTAGCATTCTTTAAAGCCTTTCTTGAAGGCGATACTTGAAGAGTGCACCGCAGTATTTTATTACGATTATAAATAGTAACTATATGATAGTTAGCTAAATGACTGAATTCAAAGAAAGTAATTGAAACTTAGGGTGAACGTTTTATTCAGCTAGCGGTTGGTTATGGAAATGGAATGAGGCCTTCATTATTTGAAATTCAGGGTCGAATTTTTACCTTGTACGCGATTAACTAACCTTTTTCATCCGCTAATAAAAGCAAATGAACCTTAGGAAGTTTCATTAGACCTGTGTGGTTTGCTGAGTAAAGATTTTTTCCCTCATGACTATACAAGGGCAATAATTTAACGGGGCGTATAACAGATAAGTACACTAGGGTCGCTTGTGGACCTAGACGTGTCCCACTGCTGAAAGTGAGTCATGGAAAATACACAACACGACTAGGGAACGCACTCCAGTAAGGATGATTCATCACCAACATGGAAAAGATTTTTATGTCCATTTGTGCCACGTGCAAATGAGTCGCAAACAAGGCCGTACCCCAAAGCGTCAGGGTGCTAAAAAAACTATGATCTTCTCATTTTATAATGGGAAGAAAGGAGAATACTACAGTCTGCAAGAAAATTACATACTGAAAACCCCTAGAACCTCCAAAATCGTCCCATCCGAACCAAAATCCTAGGTACGGGCCTGGACAACACAAACGGCGTTTCCCGTTGCCAGTTTGATTAGTCTCCAAGAGTTAAATTAACTAGCATGTAATTTTTTCACTAAAAGAAGAAGTTTCCTGATTAAGTTAAGCCTCAATCTTGCTGTGAAAAATAGTTAAGAAATATAATAAAAGAAAATATTTCAAACCCAGCCGCAAGTTCAACGATTCCCGCCAGTTAGTTGTATTTAAATGTCCCTGTACTATAGCGCCAGCTTGCTATTCCTCCAATGGTGTGGTGTAGATTCGTAACACTTTCCAAGGTCTAAGTATTTACATTCTTCGACACCGGTGTACAATAAGATAACAGCATTCGCTGTAAAATTAAGCTAGTCGACCGAATACTCGACCTTAAAAAATGTCAAAGAAAAAAGTTTTAGTTACAGGTGCATCTGGATTATTAGGGCGTGCTGTTTACAAAAGTTTCAAAGAAGCAGGATGGTCTGTTTTGGGCACAGCGTTTTCTAGGTTTGTTATTGTTATTACGCTTAACTTTTATAGTCCCCCTACACAACGATGAAGACCTTATTGTTTTGTAGCATGTACCGTTAATCAAATTACGAACATAATGTGCGATTTTTTCTATAGAGCTTGCGATGGGTTAGTCAAAATGAACATTTTAGACGAAGACTCGGTGAAAGGAACGATTTTGAATTTTCATCCAAACGTTGTCGTCCATTGTGCGGCTGAACGATTTCCTGATAAAGTTGACAAAGATATGGAAGCTGCCAGGACGTTAAACGTAGGAGCTACTAGAAAACTGGCTGAAATAGCAGGCAAAAAATTTTATTATTTCTCAAGTATCAGTCGTGTTGTATGTTTTCGTATTTTATGGAGTTGCAGTTTTCTGTACTTATTTGTATTTTTATTTATTTATTCTTGTTCTTATTTCTCTGTTTTATTCATGCGTATATTTCCCCATTTCTGGTGCGGATTCAGCCAGTATTGAGGCGACAGTTCTGTATATAAGTACTGATTACGTATTCGACGGCAATAATTCCCCATATGAAGTCGATTCCGAGCCTAATCCTTTAAACAATTACGGGAAGACCAAATTGGAAGGCGAGCAAGCTACGCTAAGCGTTAGCTCTGGTAAATTTAAATATTATAGAATCATTAATACAGTCCTCAACATAAGATAGAACAGCATGACCTCTCGTATTCTCAGTATCGACGCTTCTTCTCATTCGGCATGGCTTGAGCTTATCTAACTGACGCTTTGTATTGGAACTCCGAAGTTTGTAATAGACAAACTAGTTATAGTTTAAGTGCAAACGTTCAATTTTTTCCCCAAAACTAAAAATTGCTTGAGCATGACTCGTTTCAATTTCATTATTTAATGGGCTTTTTTAAATATTATCTCAAGGAGAGTATCTTACTATAGTGGTTGCATATATCTACGGGAGTATCATTCTGTAATTTGACCGTTTGTCAACTTTCGAATCGCAAACTTATGTTGTTTTCTTGGGTTATGGTCTTTTTCGCAACGTCGCTCGTTTACTGAAAATCGTTTGCCAAAATTCACGGCAGAAATTTCCGTTGTTAAATCAATGGGTTGAGTATAGAAAAGATTAATCTAGATCTTTAAAAGGAACGTTTCATTTGTGACAAATACACGTAGCGCCGAAAACGGACACGTAATTCAATCATGTTGAGAGCTGTAGGCCTACGTTATAAAACGTTGGGAATCTCGACTTACGATAAGTTCTATGGAACAGAGCTCTGTCGTAAGTGGAGGTAAGCTTACCGGCCTACCTAAATTAACTATATGTGGCATCTAGAAAACATCGTTCTCCGAGTCCCGGTTCTCTTCGGGCCTGTAAACTACTTAGCGGAAAGTGCTGTGACGGTCCTTTTAGAACTAGTCAAGGCTACCGAGGCAAAAGTGGTCTCCGATTACGAAATCCGTTACCCTGCCCATGTCAAAGATATCGCGAATATTTGTGTCCAGCTGTCTAGCAAAAAACTCGAAGTAAATGCCATACTGTATTTCGAGGGTTTTGAATTAATATTTTCACATATGCATTATTAGGTGCCCGAAAAAGTGATGGGCATTTATCAATGGGGCGGCCAAGAAGCCTTAACAAAATATGGAATGGCGCAAGTCATTGGAGACGTCTTCAACTTACCGGTGAATCATTTAATCCCGGATTCGAAGCCTACACCAGGAGCGGCTCGGCCATACAACGCCCAGTTGAGTATCAAAAGATTACAAGAACTGGAAGTTGGTCACCACACACCATTCCGTGAAGCTATTCACGAAGTTTTGCAGCCATGGATTTAACAGCCTATGCGACAAACCTTTTCCTTCGGTGACATTTGTGATGATAATAGTCTTAAAGATTTTAAAGTACGGGTCTCGGGAGTATTGTAGTTTTTTTTTCCCGTAATTGTAGATTAATTAATCAGAATGAAAACCAATACAAAATGTAACGTTCGTTTTCATGTAAAAATTTTATTGTAACGCAGCATACTTTCAATTTTAACAACATTGTCCTACGCTGACATACATTTCAGGAAAAGATAACACCAAAAAAATGAGAGCAAACAAGGCAGCAGTATAATTTTATCTCGGCACTCAAGGATGTAACAAAATACTTGTTAGCGACTGTCGTGGTCATACGCAAGTTAAAGCAAGTTGCTCACAAAAACGCACCCAAAAATATCTTCAATCGCAGCATTTGCCATGTCCCTAGAAAAAGTAAAATAAATTTCAACAAAAGACAATACGATTTCCAACAACTGAGTTAAGAAAATTCGTCAAACAACTTAATAATCTATATAAAAAATACGATTTTACACGGAGCTTGCCCACACATCTCAACGTACCGTCGAAACAGCGTTTAAGAGACTGCACGGACGCTGAACACGTTTATGTATTCGGCATACGTCTACTTTTTAAGTATTTCTTGTTTTGTTTATTGTCATTAGTTGTTAAAATTCGTCCTAAAACAGTTATCTGGTCGCAGGCATTAAGGATAGGTTTTCAAATAATTCGTAAAGCGATTTTGACAACTCTTATCACCATTAAAGCGAAGTCATATTTTGGGAGAAAAAAAAAGCCAAATTAGTCTAAGTTTTATTCGGATTCTTATCCAAAACTCATGTCCGGGACCAGGAAATCTCTTTCGTAAACCCAAATTTTGTTATATCAGACGCTTTTTCTTTATATTTACATTACTGAGAATCTGAGAATTCGTCCTCTATAGCCAATAGTTCATTACAAAAGGGTTCGTTCGAACAAAGTTCTCTTGTGTTAGCGATCTATCTTGCATCCAGTCTGCTAATGATGTCTGTCTTCTCCAACTGAATTGATGATGAATCCGTGATAAAGAAGTCTTGAAACAAGAAGAAATGTTTCTGGTATGTGTAACTTACTTCCTCTTTTTTTAAGTTTTACTATTCTCTTCATGTAGAATACTTCGCAATTACGGGTAAATCTGCAAACTTTTTTTTACATACTGTTTCTTTCAAATCAGGATTAGACCTACAGTATTTACTGCTAAATACATAAACTTTTATAACACTGTGAAGCCTTACAACGGAAGTTAATTTAAAGAGCTACAATAGTCCCTCCATTTACGCGGTCTCAAAACTGGTGGTTTCGTCGCCTTATGCTTGTCTCCCGCGTAGCTGGAAGCTCTGTTGTAAATTTTGTCACATAACTGCATTATTCGAGAATATTACTGTGTCGGGTCCAGCGATTCAGCGTCAAAAGCGAGATGATTATTCTGCTCTTCATAACGGCACAAGGGGTAGCCCAAGGGTGATGCACTCATGACAATGAAAGAATCGGCTTCCATAGCATCTACTCTCATGATGTCATCCATCTGCAGCGAAATGATGTTGGGGTTCTCAACACCTTTCTCTAGCGCGCTGTCTTCCGTCAAAGGAAGCTGTGACCTGCGACTGAAAGAGTCTCCTGTAGATAACGGATCCTCGTCCTGCTATGAGAAAAAATATCTTCAGTTCTGGACTGCTTGCGAAAAGCTAGGAACTAACCAAGTAAAGACAAAAGACTAAACAAAACTTAAGTGAAAGTTTTGGTGATTACCTCCTCAGTAATCGGAGTATCTTGTTCCTTCTTGATGTCCCCCAATTCAAACTCCTGACACGGAGACGAAAAATTCAACCATCTTGCTGCTTTTGAAGAAGTGTAACGTTTTCTGGGCAACCCATTTTTCCTTAGTGTCACTGGACGGGCCGCCTTCTTGGCCCTGGCTTCCATTGGCGAATACTGATAATCTGTAAGTTGTCAAGGTCAAGGTTGTCAAGGTTGTGGGGTTATTAAAAGGGTTTAGGAATGGGTTCGGTTTGGCTGAAGGTTCATAAAAATTATTACATTTAGTAACTAATGTTCCATAAGAGTTCATAAAAAACTGTTTCAATTTTGCTTCGATTTCGTTTAGCGCGATGTTAGTATCACTGCTCGTTACCGACTATTTTTTGTGAGTAAAATGTAAAATTAAAAAATTTACCCGGGTATTTAGCCTTATGTTCATCTTTCAAGCGATTAGCTTCAACATAAAACGGCTCCTTTTCTTCAGCAGACAAGCTGCGCCACAGTTTACCCAACAAAGTACAAACTTGACGGTTGCTGACGCCAGAGTAAGCTAGACTGTTCTTTTTACGCCATTCACAGGAAAAGATCATAAACGCGTTCCGAGGACGAGGAACGTGAACACCGGAGTTTTCTTTGTCTTTCTTCACTTGACTTGTTTGCGACACTCTGGGTCTTTTGGGTTTGTTGGAAAACTGCGAAGAGAAGAAAAATATTGTAAATGAGCACGAATTGCTATTGATAATGTTTCATGAACTTAATTTTAAAACAACTATTTACTTACGTTGCTGTTTTGGCTCAATGGAGAATATTCATCCATCGTTACAATTTCAAAAGCATTCGTTGTTGCTGGAAGAAAGGAGATCAGACATTCGACTTTAGACGAGCCGGCGTAATCGAAGGGGATATGCTACGTTGACGCAACCCAAGATGGCAGTCACGTAGCACGTTTTTTTTTTGTGTGTGTGTGGTAGATGAACTCGAAAATAATATAAACGAAAAGAGTATAGAAAGCGTCTTTCTACCGTCGCAAAAGAAGGTAAGTCTAAATGCTTATGCGTGTAAGCTTTTCTAGAATGTTCTTGAAAAAACTGTTCGACAAACTAGAACGTTCGGTCCTGCCAAATGGTATTCATTGTTACTTACTTGGAAGATTTGTCCTTGGGCCTAACCCTACAGCACAACTTAAGTCACGATTGAGATATGGGTTAAAAGAAATTCAACGAAAGATATAGAACATACAACAGATGAACAAGGGGCGAAAAGCCAAATGGAGGATGCTCAGTTGAAAGGCGAAACGTAAATGCAGTTGTGGAATACTAAATTAATAGAAAAAATACTTCGTGGTTTGCGCAAGGCGAGCCACTTTGTCCTTAGGTGGCCAAAGCCGAGGCGTAGTGCAGACAGATATTGTGTCCATTTGTGTCGAAATTTTTAAATACAGCGTTTATCAAGGGCGGACTGGCCATCGTGGTGTTGTGGCAAATGCCGCGTGGGCCGGGGCTTACTTAGTCGTAATAACGTTGAATAAGCAATAGTGGGGGCCTGTCTTGAAAATTTCCATATGGGCCGCTGGCAAGCCAGTCCGCCCCTGGCGTTTATACACAGCGATATCTATGAATGCAACCCCTGTTTATTCCTGGTTATTTTTTTTTTATACGTAAATTCACTTAGTTTAACTTTAAATGTAATTTCCTTTCGTCCCAAAATTGAAGTTCGAAATCATCCCGTATTCGCGGACAAAATTATTGAGGCCAAGGCTGGCAATAATTTTGTCCGCGAATATTCGCAAAATATTCGCAAAATATTTTGCTATTCGTGCGTCTCGCTGATGAAAATCAATAAAAATGAAAGTCTTTTGGTAGAAATGAACACTTATATTAAAGACTTTAGAGTTGCAACATACTCCCGTAGCGATTTTTTAATATATTTTTTTTTTATAAGACAAAAGCTAAGAGGGCAAAAAAAGCTAAGACAGGCCACTATAAACTGGGAGTTACAATGACGTTTTGAGGAGATTTGATACGCTAAATGATTCTTCAATATGGGTCAAATAAGTTTATATCCTTTCTTTTGTGGTTTAAATGCATTATTCTTTTCTTTTAATTTCGTGAAAATATTTTAGTTAATTTATGTCGTGTCTTTTTCTCATTGTAGGTATATGTTTGTTAGTGAACATTATTACGAATACCGACGTCATCCTGAAACATAACACAGCGAGCTAATACGACGCTAAGGACATGTGAATGTACAGTACAACACTTTACGTAACATTGTTGTTTAGAAGAATATTTGTACTTGTTGCATTTACGTAAGTCACTATTTTGTTGTCTGTGTGTGTGTGTGTGTGTGTGTGGGGGGGGGGGCGAATAGAGCTCTAAAGCCCGCATCACGATGCATATCGAAGTTAAAACTTCCTTTCTCCTAGGGGCAAAATATAAGAAAAAAGTGCATTTCTGCGAAATCACTCACTAACGACGACTTTGCCTAGGACTGGTTAGGAATCATGTTGTCGCTGTTTCTTTTTTCGTCACTTTCCGTATCTTATTTTAGGTTTCCAAGTTACAGTGGTACCCCGTTTAACGAACCTAATCCGTTCCCAAACAGCGTTCAGTGTAAGAAGCTTCGGCAGGCATAGGGGAATCAATGTGCCCATCCACCTCTTCGTGGGAAGAAATCTCTTCCTGTTCTATTTATTAACAGACTTCTCTAGCGCCATTGTGTCACAACTTTTTTAAAACCCCACATTTTCTAAAATTTTCGCTAAACCCAAGCGGTTCGTTGCAAGAGGCAGAGTTCGTTGTGCGAGCCAATTTTTCGCCCGCGCGCGATTTAGTTGTCCAAGTTGTTCGCTGTACAATGCGTTCGTTAAACGGGTTACTACTGTAGTTTATATTTTGTCGTTAATGTTTCGTATCAATTTATAAAGCCACAAACTGAGTCGGATTTAGACATGTGTTATGCCCTAAGCCATAATTCTATGCTTCCTTAAAAAGCTTAAGCATAATTCGTAATATAGCATGTAATGGATTCTTTTCGAAACGTATGAACTTTTCGTTTTCTGTACCCGAATCCAACCCGCTACCGAAAGCTTGGGCCAATAGCATGCAAAGTTCATCAACCTCAACCAAGACCTCGATCTTTCCTTTCTTGACCTGGCCTTGAAAAGATAGCTGTGCGAAAGCATGCGAATGGAATGCCAGAGTTGTTCAAATTATTACAAATATCTCCTTTTCAATGAAGGCAACAATGATTAAAAATATAAATCGTCCATCTAGATTTTATTACTGCATTTTCAATCCCCGACACGTACCACTAACTTCTGACGTTTCTAAGAAAACCGTCTTGCTTGTTTTTCGACATGAGTGCTTTTTAGGGAGTACCACCGTATTCTACAGACACCGCAATCATGTTGAGGTCGAAACGACTTTGTGTAAACCGAGCGTGCACAGGAATGATCGTGTCCTCAGCAGCCGTGTATTTAAATGACCGATTTCTGGTATTCTAGGAGGACATAAACGACCTGCCCACATCTTTTCAGTGCATTTAATCTTGAACAAACTTAAACCTGACTTAACCTAACCCAATTTAGCGCAACGTAACGAAACTATATGTTTGATTGTTTGTCAGCCCCGTAAAAGAATCGTCTGGTAATATTTATGTACACAATCTGACTAATAATACACAATAATACACTTTGCATCGTAATAAGCGCCCAGAACATCAAAAGTCGGTCTATTTCCATGAGGTCGTTTTGATCCTTTCCCATCTGTAAACCACACCTGTAAGTCTTCTCGGTAGAGCGATTTTTTAACCCGTTTTTGTTTCCCGACAGTGAAGGCATTTTTAGTTCCAAAGTAAGTAATACTTTGCGTTCTATTTTTAACAAAACAACAGGAGAGCAAATAACTAGCGACTTGATCGATAAGAATTTATAGTTATTTACCATACAGTCGTAAGATTTGGGGAACACAAAAATTGACAAGTGGCATTAGCTATCCAAAAACGGTAAAAAAATTGCAGAACCCAAACATTAAATAAATTACACAGCAGAATATAACACAACAATGTCAAAAATTTTGGCGTCACGTCGTCACATCCGTCTGGGGCGGACTGAGCGATCTCGAATATACTGCATAATCATTTGCTGCCTTTTTGAATCCAAGACAGCGTCGTCAATCGTGAAGACTTGTGGCACTCTTCGTTCTTCTTGACCCGAATTGTCTTGATCAACCCAATCTGAAGGGGGAAAAATTGAAGAAGATGCAAATGTACCCCCCGATCCACCAGCTTGACCCGCCCACATTGGCGTCCCCATCCAGGGCTGGAACGGCTCCGGTGAGACTTGAGTCATGTTAGCCTTGCTTTCATTCGTATTCTTCTTCTCGTGGTTCACCATATCCTTATTTGGAACTTTCTTCTGCTGCTGTTGTTGTGTCTGCTTCGTCTGTTGTTGTTGCTGCCGCTGCTGATTTTGCTGTTGCTCTTGAGCTGATTTCTTCACGTTGGGTAGATTTTGATTCTTTGAAGCATGTGGAGTCACTTCTACTTTCGCAAGACCTTGATTCACACGCTTTTTTATTTCACTGGGTGAATCAGAAGAATCCTCTTCCTCCTCGAACGATTCAACGTAGGACACATCTTCATCGTCGTTCTTTTCTGTCGTTGTACTGACCTTCTGCGGTTTCGATAATTCTGGCTTGCTCAAAGGCTGTGCCAAAATGTCTCGGTTTCGAGGCAACCCAAGAACAGGAGCAACATTGGAAAGATCGGGTCTAATCCTTGGGCTTGGCTTAGGCGGAAGAGGCTTTGTATTGTTAGTATTGATATTGGGAGGTGAGTTGGGCAAGTGCTGGGTTTGGAGATTGGGTTTACCATCTTGTTTCTGTGTTGGTGTTACTGTTGGTGCCGGCTTCCCAGGATCTCTTCTGTCCCAGTTGGTTGGCAGTTTCTGGAAAACTGGTTTGTTGTGCAAAACTGGTGCAGGTACTGGCGTTGGAGTTATCAGCGTAGGTATCCTTTCTTCGTGATCCTTGCTCCCGCTGTAATCTTCAGAAGACACGCTCTCGTCCTCGTCTTCCTCTTCTTCGTCCTGTTTCTCCTCTAGCTTTGGCTCTTCGTCGTCGTCTTTGTTTGCTGGAGTTCGTCGCAATGGTTGAGGGCGTTCAGTCACCCAAGTACGGGGCGGTTGCGGTTGCCATTGGGGTGGATGGGTTTGAACAGGGTGAGGGTTGTGGCTCACCAGAGGGAGAAACCGTGTCCGCGAAAGGATCCATTTGGCGCCGGGTCTACATTCTTGCGTAGTTGGGTATAAATCCTGGCAATTATTTCCCATCCATCCCGCGCGGGTGGCCATCAACGCTTGCGGCAAAGCAGCTTGGTAGTATGTGGGGTTCGAAGGGTTTCTTTTGGACCACCATGACAGCGCGATACTGTTTTGTAGGGGAGAAAATTGTAAAAGAGAAAGATATAAGTAACAGGTATGTTGATATGCTGGACAGTCAGACCACTGAGCCACGAGAAAATATTCATTGATACGGTATAATGTGCGAAATTAGGTCATGCATGGAAAAAGTTTTTCCCAAAGCTCAGTCTCCTTTTGTGGAGGTATTCCGAAAGTAGCGGAACCGTTGGCAACGACTCTATTAACCAAGTTAGGCTCCGGACCATCTGTTCCTCGACTTTCATTGTTAAGAAGGCGTTAACTATTTTTGGCATCAAAAGCATGGAGATGAAAAGAGTTCAGGAATTTTGAAGGAAAATGCAGTGGAAAATGTAAGTTTATGTCAGAAGTCCGTTTCTTGGACCGAACTTTAAAGTTTGAACGTTAGAATATGAAGAGCTGAACTGCAGCTGTAAATACATAAGATGCAGCTAGAAACTGTTTAAAATCTGGCTCCTCGTGTCAACATGTCAACGATGACCTTAGAAAAGATTCACTTCCTTTGACACTTCAGATCAGATCTTTGACTGTTTGAATACCTTCCACTACAATTTCGGATACAAAAACTATAAATAGAAAAAGTAAATTAAAATTAAATTAAAATTATTGCAAAATATAATCTTCATAAATTTTGCTTAATTTTCAAGTTTTACTTGAAAAGCGCTCGATTGTTTCGTAAATAAATAGTTTTTCTGTATTTTGCAAAAGAAAAAACAAATATCAATTTAGAGTTTTTACGGATGCAATTGGAGAATGTGCTAGTAGTTTTGCAAAAAAATATTTTTTTTAAAAAAATGGGTTATGATTACGGAAGTTCGTTGTAACTTTCAGCATTATTGAACCTTAGTACCATGGTATACGCCACTTCAATATTTTTTTGTTCGATAATAAATGGGAACGTAGACTTCTTTATGGAGGGTATGACTTGCAGTGACTAAGCAGCAAAGGGCAAACAAAGCCCCATAAAAACTCTGGATGAAGGTAGCCTACACCACAAAACAAACATATAGAAGCTAAAAATTTCCGCGTGAATGTCACAAAAAATACCTGACCGATTTTATTTCGATTTTTCCTTGATTCTTTGCTGTAATAAATCGGAAGTAATGCATTATTTTGCTAGATTCCATTTCCGCATAATGAAACGAGCAAAAACTCAAGCATAGCTCACAAATTTATTAAAAGATTTTTCGAGCAAAATCTCAAAGAATGAAGTAGATATCCTTAACACCAACATTACTGTAATAACGGTTCCTTTTCTAAACCCGTTTTTATAGTGTGACGTCTGACAATTTCCAATTTTGTTGGTGCCTTAATCAATAGGTTATTGGAAGTTCGAAGCACAGCAAATTTGATGTAGAAATGCAATGTATTTTACAATTAATGAAATCTCAGTTAATTATTGCATGGAAATAGGGAAACGACATAATTTCTGCAAACTACATCTCTGAGTTAACTACTAAATCAAATTTTCAGTTAAAAAAAAGAACAAAACGCTCCAGAAAGATTTACAGCTACATGAAAGAATTTAAAACGAGGCCTCCTATCACAACGAACTTGATTTATTTTTTCCAACCACAAAGAATTGGATTGTCAGGACAGAAATGCTATATTCCAAGACGTATACGGAAAAAAATGAGTAACTCACTCACAGGAGAAGTTATGGCCGTGATTAAAGAACGTATGGAAGAGGAGTTTTTAACTAATATAAAGGACAATACAGAAAACAGTTTAGTGCACGGATAACCTTACTACCCGCAGGTGGATGGACGTAAAGAAACGGGAAATTTTAGTAGTCTTAACACGGATAAGATGTGGCCACAGAAAAATAGGCACATATGGATTCCACTTATTTATTATAATAATATTTATTATTATTATTTATTATTATTCCACTTATTACAATTATTATTTTACATAAAAATGGGCTGTATATAGATTCCACTTAAAAAAGATCCTAAGTGTAGGAATCGTGAGGGAAAGGAAGAATCTTTCCTAATCTTAATCACGGAATTCCTGAAGTTTGCTACCCAGAGAAAGAAACTGGCCGACAAATTGCGAAGCAATAATTTACCAAAAACATTCGGAATCATACTGGGATTCGGAACATTCTCGAATAAAGAGCAGTGCATGTGACAAAACGCTCTTTGTGAGTACTTGTAAGCCACATACATCGCGGAATTAATCTAGTCATCAAGTGGATACTGTATTCGATTTTACCTCAACAAGTATTTTAACTCTTTTCACTCTTGTCGTGTTACAACTTTCAAATAAAAGAAAGAAAACGTTCTGAGACTAATACAAAGTGTAAATATAGGTGTAAACGAAACAAATATAGTTGTCAAAGGATAAATTAGAAAATAAATAGACCGAAAAACATGCGTGAAGATGCACCGAATATTATTTCCTAGACCGTAAGTAGCATTCGACGAATAAAGAGGCATGTCTACAAGGTTTTTCGATCTCACCGTTCGGAGCAGCTGGGAACATAGCTAAGCTTCAGTCTACATTTCTTTTGCTTACTTCGTGTTCTGTGTGGTAACTTCTATTTTTTGCCAACAATCACTACTATGTCAAACCTGGATAGGAAAAAAAGCCTAACGTGCACTCCCTTCATATGCTCTTAAACTGCTGTATCACGCTATGGGTTTACGTGTAATCGAGCTATTGGAGCAGAAGCGGATTACTTTCGAGAACATCATTCGAAAATGTGTAAGCTTTCTTTTATAGATCTTCGTTTATGAATTATTGACATCACTTAGTCGCATCTTTTAATTTTAGAATCTTATTGGAAGCATTTTCTTAGTGATATGGACATTCCGTTCTAGATAGTAAGCCCAACAGTTTATAAACTTAGTGAAATGTTCCGAAAAAACAAGTTAAAGCAGATGCAATTACCGAAATCAAAAATTGCAAAAATCAAACACATCAAAGAAGGTGTGGTGTTTTCTTCGTTAGTCTTATTATTCACGAAGAAGGCGAGAAATTTGAAGTATTCGCCGTTAACAAGCTTTGTAAATGTAAAGCTTTGTACAAGTTTCGATACCTCATTTTGTTAATTATTAAGCAATTAGTGTATATGGGAGGAAATTTAAAAATCTACCTTAGAAATGGAGCCAGCGCAGCTTCGACATTACCAGCTCTTTTCCATTGTCGATTTGTTTCGCAAATTAAGTTTTCTGTACATTTCTTGTCAACTTGGCGGCCGATTTGGTGGTCTTCATTGTAAATACTCAGCAAATCCATCGTAAGGGGTGTGGTTTGTTGAATCAAGTGAATTAGTCTTCCTATAACGCTGCGGGGAACCGGAGCTACTATCGGAGGAGAAGAGTTGAGGCTAGCGGGGCCCTTGGAAATACCAGGTGTTGGGCTCGCCTCTCCGGTACGACTGGTCAGGCCTTGAATGTACTGGAAGGTCGGTAAAGCTTGCATTGAACCGCCATTGGGCGTGTAAGTCGGATGACGGGCAAAAGCAGGGAGAGCTGGTGCGGGATAAGAGTTTCCAACCGCGGATACTCGTCTTTGCGTCGATGGATCAAATGACATTGATGACTGCATGACAATCTGAGCCGTATTGTCAATCGCTCTTCCTTCTTCGTTAAGAACCTGTAATTCTTGAACATTTTGCCCGTCTTGTGCTTTGAAGATCAGTGATTCATAAATCTGTTTTGCCTCGTCTTCTTTCTGCGTCTTCAGTTCTTGAACTTCTCTTGTTTCTTCCTGGGGTGTCGAAAAAGGAGAAGAGGAACTGACCGGTTTGGATGTTGTTACGGTTACACTGGTGCTTTTTGCAGGCTTTCTGCGCCTGAGAATTCTGGTGCGATTGGACTTTCGACCTGCTTTGGTACCTCTTTTTGGAGTTGAACGTTTTGGGCGTCCGAGATGTGTACTACCCAAAAATTCAATAAGATCATTCGTTAATTTATTTTGCGAAGATTGAACAAATGCGTTGAATTCTTCGCCCAGGGCGGATGAGTTGATTTTTAACATTTTGCCCGTACGGGAAGAAAGGTTGCGGGAAGGTTTCGCTACTTCGGAGTTGTTTGGCAGATCAAAGAAGCTGATCCATTTTCTTCCATTTCGCCTGGAATGCGCTCGGCTTTCTTCCTCTTCGTCGTCTTCCTCGTCCTCTGCAGCTTGCAAAGCACTGTTGTAGTACGTAGACATGTGGACATTAAGTACGAGTTCGTCTAAGGTGGATTGCACTTTCCGGTTAATAAACTCTCGCGTGTCCAGGGACGTTGTCTCTGACCTGAAGAGGAAATTAAAGATGCTGTAGCACGTCACTGCTCCTAAATTTAGCAACCCGAGCAAAAACACTAAAGAATCCTCAGGAGGTGACGAAATCCCTCGGCTGGTACTGTTCATTACTTCAGTCCAATTGGAATCCATTTCCAAAAAAAATTTAGACTAGTTTTGCTGTGTCAACGGTGTCACTTCGCTTAAGAGTTAAACACTTGTTACTTTACACGTGATAAACTTAATTACACGTGATACACTTTACAATGAATGAAAGAATCACTGCTCGCACTGGAGTTGGCTACGTTAATGCCGGACTTGAGAGTAGGGTAAATCCAGGAAGCCCTCTCAACTGGCATCGGTACCCAAGAAACTAAAAAGACAAATAAGTTTAGCGCGCATCTGGCGTGGCATAGTAATGCGAAACCGTTGCATGGTAAATCCCGTACGAAAAGTGGCTCACCTTTGCTTTACTTCCAGAAAACCATGGTTGTAATCACCTTGACCAGGTCCACTCGCCTCCTTTACCTGCCCACAAACATTGCGGAGGGTTATGCCAATGTAGCCTATTGAGACTTCTTGTCTGGTCTTAGCAGAAACAGCGTCATGTGTCCGTAATTGGGTTTTGTTTGTACGTTCACACAAGCGGCAAGCAGAGAAACAGATTGAAAATCCCCGTTAGTTGGAACGAAAGCCTTTCTTGTGCCTTTTGAAATGGTTGGGTCTCTATTGTTTGCGGGGAAAAGATATGATATAGGTAGAAGAAGAGATGATACTGGGTCCCTTTGGTGAACAGTAGAAACCTTTCAGAGCGAAATAGAGCGCTTGCAAAACAGAGAACACAGGACCAGATGGTAAAAAGCTAAAAACACCATGAAGACGAACAGTATACTTTTAAAGATGGTTCTATTTTAGACTACTTTTCTATTAGTGTCACTTCTCTTTAAAAAAATAAAAATAAAAAAAAATAAACATACTACGCGAGTTTATCTTGATATTTCTCATGCGTAGCGCTAGGAGCTTACGTAAGCATGCTAGTAAGTTTGCCGTATGCTAGCAAAAAACAAGTGTCATCATTTTTGATGACACTTGTTTTTTTGCTAGCAAAACGTATTCCAAAAATGATAGTGTTATCATTTTTGGAATACGTTTCATTATTTTATTTGGCTGGATTTAAAGGTTGCTTTTTGACCTTATTTCACTCTCTCGTTTGTTGTTTTCCTGTAGTAAGCATTATTGAAAATATTTTTGCTTTTACTTCGTTTTACTTTGGCGAGAACATGGCTTATTACCCCTATTTTAGACGCGTGATGATTAATTATGAAGGATATTTTCTTAAGTTGGTATAAAATTAGCTAGGGTACATCTGGATTTTCGTGTAAGTTGAGGTGTTGGTCGTTGATTCTTTCACGCTAGTGTTGCACTAATTGTTCGATAGTAGGTTTTGCTATACCCATTATATTATATACGTACTCTACCATATTCCAACAGCCCTTTTTAAGGTCATGCTGGAGCTGAGGTGCTTATGACCAATTTACAAGGGAACTGGCGTGCAAGTTTTCATTTATACTGTGAACGTAAATTTTTTCTTTTTTTTTTTTCAAAGCTCTTGGCGGTAAAGCTTGGAAATCTTAATTGTACGGTTCATTTTTGTTGGAAATCTCTCTGAGCTATTTAGTACGCAATGTTTCCCCCATAAAAAGCTCAGTGTAACGGTGTTGAAACATTTCCCATTTTTTCCGTTTGACATTTTTTTAAAATAAGTTTAATATTCGACTAATTCAACTAATTTACTGCTCAAAGAAAGTATAGCTTATATTTAGGATGTTCGTAAGCTCTGTTAAATCTTCATTGTTGCTTTGGTTTTGTGAATTATTTAGCTATGTTGGAGAAATAACCTTCGCGAGCTCTCCATATGATTATATAGCCGTAAGAGCCTACCCCGCGATTTCCTCCACAGTGCTCTCAACAATCAAGGCTTCTAAAAGTATAGGTGATACTTTTAATTTGAACGCTAGCCGAGGTGTTCGCGTCAAATCACATTCATTTGTTGCAGAAGTTAATTTTGGAAAGAAAACCTACTATGTTTAAGTCTTCATTTAATGCCACTGTGAATCTCCTTTCTTTGGGGATGACTTGATAAGAAATTTGTGTTAGCAATTTTGCTACTATTAATGAGTACTTTCGGAAATTTCTGTACTATATATTTCAAATAATAAGTATCCACAATGCGAGAAATACTAAAATGTATCACCGTTTCATTATGCTGCGACTAGAGCAATTAGTCTACGTGTCCTCGAAAATTTTACGATACTTGTGATGTTATTTGCAAATTGTTATCAAATAGCAATTTTTCCAGTTTTTATTAAAGTATGCAACACAAGTTAAACGTAGGTTAATTGATATTATTTTTAGACGATTACATCGTGAAACCTAACATATTTCCACTTTGTAATTTTAGCAGAACAAGGAAGAGCCATTTGACAGTGAAAATACGTGTGTCTAACGTATAAGGACAATAGTAAATTTGCAGTAGATAACATAGTAAATTTGCAATAGTTATGATCTACTCGTGCATTTTTAGTTACATTTCGAATGCATTATAATTATTCCATATTTCTAATGAAGGAGTTCCTACAATACATGATTTAAGTCAATAAATTATATCTTAAGTCTTAAAGCAGGTTAAGCCAATGAAGCAAATGGATTAGAGTGTAAATATAGGCTACTTGCACTTTGTAGAAAAAAGGTATCTGATTATGTGTAAGAATCGAAAACCCATGAAATAATAAATACACTGATCATGAGGCAAAAATCCTGTCAATTAAAAAAGCTTGATGATCGAACTCTCTCTATACCCCTGAATGTTTCTACTTTCTAACTTGTAAACCCCCGCTTAAATCCTAACTGGTTGACAAAGCCATTTTTGTTCTAACAGTTTATTTATAACTTGAATTTACTGCAAGCCAATAATTTACCATTCTTGTAAGAAATTTAACCGTACAATATTGAGTACATATATGAAGCAATCTTCATCGTGGTGATCTGTTAAAATTTGTTGGGTTACACGTCAAAAGCTACAAACATTTCGTTTAGGTCGAAACAAATGCTAACGCCATGTACAGAAGCAAGGGAAGCTTCGAATGGAACATAATGAAGTTGACACTTTGACAGTTACATCCTTCCAACTTTGTATCCTATTCATCTCACCCTTGTCCAGCAAGTGCCCTTGTCCTTGTCCAGAAAAGAACATCTATGAACAGAATGAAGAATGGTTAACGCTCGTCTTGCTTAGAATACTGTATTAAGCGGTATTGATTACTTCATGTGTTTCTTTTTTTTTTGTCTGGTTTCTTTGGACTGAGAAGAAAAGGAAGTAGGTCTGTTTTACCCTTTTGTTTTGAGTTAATGTGTTGGGACTCTTCATGCCTCCCATGTCACGCACTTGGATGGCTTTTCAAGGATTGTTGTACATTATCTTCCCTGTTCACTTGAACCGGTTTGATCTTATTTTGCTGCCGTGTCACCAAAAAAGATTGAAACCTTTTTTTCGTTCTTTCTTTCTTTAGAAAATTAAGACAGTATTCTTCCTGGTTGAGAGGAATTCGTAATGGTAGCGTACAGTGGTCTTATTTTAGATTACACCCATAGGATTTCTCCTACTAATATTTTTTTAACCTTTAATGAGAGGTTGAGAATAGTGTAAGAGTTGTTTTTCTGCCTATAAAACTGTAAAGTAGTTATTATTATTTTTTTCGTTTATTCTCTTACAGGAAAATTGGTAAATCCAGTTGGAAAGATTTTTTATGGTAAAAAATGGTGCAAATTGAAGCTTAGCATGTTTGTAAGGGATGTCAGCTGGTGGTGAGAAGACATTAAACATACCAAAGCTAAAAAACTTTGAGAAATAACGGGATCTAGAGACGCATTCATTGTTGAAAGGACGACCATAGGTGTCGCACAATCCCTCAAGCCCGGGAATGAGACGTCATTTAGGAATGCAGAACACCTTGGTCTAAAACGTGACAAAAAACTTTCTCTTCACTTTCTTAATAGTTTTTTATTGTAATATATCCGGATATATTTGTGTTCCGAAATCGCAAATAAAGTTTGACGAGTGTATGTTTGCATGGAATGGACGTGCAGATAAGGATGCAGAGGCATGCTTAATTCCTTTTTAAGAATTAAAGAAAAGCCGAACACGCCACTCCTGGTTCTGATGCTGAAAGGCCGTGAAGGCATGCCGATCATCAAGTGGTAGCTTCCCCAGTTTCAGAAGATTTTTCTTTTGGATGTTGGAAGGGAGTTTTCAGTTTCGCTGGATATAATGAGTTTGTTCAGTTACTGAGTTTGTTCAGTTAATGAGTTTGTACAGTTAAACTGGGGATGCAAGACACCATTTGATGAAAATCTGAACTAAAGCCAAAGGCCATGTACCCATAATTTTTGCGGAGAGATGAGACAGTTTTATATTGTAAAAAGAGTGATAATTCCTTTTTATGTAATAGAAATTGAATGGGGAAAAGTTCTAACAATGATTGAAATCCACATCTCAAGTTTCTGTATAGCTGCGCTAAGTTTTTTGTATGTTAATAACAAGTAAATAAAAATTTTAGTTGATATAGTAAATTGCTGTCGCGAATATCGTATCACTAAATAGGACATCAAAACGATAAAAAAGCCTGCTGCCTTTACTTTACATTTTCGTTAACTGAACTTATTTCTGCGGCGTTTCTTGAGTAGAAATCAGTTAATTAAGTAGTGGAACTAATTGATTAATTACTAAAAAAATACTTAAAGCGAAACATGGACTTTAGCCCCAAAAACATTATGATTTGCGGAAAAGAAAACAAAATAATTAGCTGATCTTCACGCTACAGTAATTCATTCTAACCTTCCCTAAAACATACCATTCATTGTGTGAAGGTGACGTTTGCTCGGTGTCATCCAGTAGTTATTAGTCTCAGCAGAAAAATATTAACTATTCCATTGTGAGTCGTTCTGAGTGAAGTCCTCTTATCCGGCGCGTATTGGAATCGATTGACATTGCACCGCATTATGAAACAGTCGGATCAAATAACATATCTGATAATCAGGGAGTAAGTGCAATAATATTCTTAAAAACGTATTAAAAATATGTACAGTATCTACTGAAATTTTGATTAAACGTGTATTTAGTCAGTTGGAAAACTTGTAAATTTTAAGTTTGATTTTAAAGATATTTTTTTTAATTTGTACCCTTTTGGTTCATGTTTACTGCGTAACACGTTTTTTTTCGTATAACTACATCCATGATTTCATTGTCCGTTAACGTTTTATCTCAATTTTTTTGGCCTGGATATGGGCTGTAATTTCATTAAAGATGTTATTGAATTCTTTTTGTACTCTGTATTATTTTAAGAAAATAACATTTCTGGATGAGAAAGTAATCCTTCACAGGATATGTGAAAGAAAATAAGTTTTAGCAACAGACGGTTTGACCAATTGGAAATAAGCGGACATTCATTGTATAGTAGAACTCCGATTTTGTCGAACCCAATTATGGAAACTACCGATGTAAATCAGCTGCCACGGCCAAACTTTTTCTTCGTACATAGGGTTTATAAAAACTCGGGAGCTCGTCTGTGATTGGATTTCAAAAGTAAATGTAAGCCTCGAGAGGCTAATTAGACCTTTGTGTTTTGCTATGCAAACCTTTTTGCTCAGTACAGTACAAAACACGTGTACCCGATTTTATCACCTAACCATCGGTCCTTGGGCCAAAAAGGCTCCTGCTCACAGTGCTCCTGCTGTATAGCTACCTATTGTACAAAGTAAGCAAGTACAGGTGCTGCGTGTAGATGGCGTGAAGTAGAGGACGCTTCCCATATTTCCTGTAAGTAGCGCAATAGGAAAATGTGTGAAAATCATCCATTTGCGGTGTACACTATTTGTTGGGAAACGACAACAAAATTGTTTCATCTAGCGGAATGGACGTGGATTATCTCAATAATAAAATTGCATTAATCATCGTCGAACTCCAGTTAATTTCCTAAGCTTTCCTTTTCGAAAAAAAAGACCTACAGCGTTAGTGAAACCTTACACAAGTTAAATCGGATAGTTAAAAAGTGAATTGACAACCCGCTGCTCTATAAACTCTGTACCGACCTTTTAGGTATGAGAAACCCTGATAATTGTTATAAAGTTTTTGTATCAACCGGATGTATATTTGTCCTCATATTTAAATTCTCTTGTCTCTTTCACTCCCCAAAACAAAAGCTTGCCTGTGTTTTTATTTCAGCTTCTCTATATCCTTTCTCTACAAGGCTGTGACCTAGTAAAAACTTGAACTTCCCTAATTGGCAAGGACGACACATTTCACGTCCTTGCTTATCGTCCATTTTGTTTTTCCTGCTCTCTCTGTAAAAAAAAAAATGAGGGCAAGGAAGACGAGAAAAGCCAAATTAGCCAACAGTCCAGTCATTTAACGCTCGTCTAGTGCATATACCTGCCTTGCGAAATTGCTGCAAAAAAAAAGTCATAAAAGGACCTGTAGAAGGACGGGAAACCTTTTGCAGAATTGGCTTGGGAATTTTAAACCGTCTGGATGCTGGTTGAAAAGAAAGATAAAAAACTAAGAAAAAGAAGCCGTGTTGTTGCTGTCTACTTTCACCTGACTTTGCAGCCTCCGGAGCTGAAATTTCGTTCTTGTTGGCATTCCGACACAGATTCACGAGTAACTCGTTAATTATTCCGTCTAGGGGGATTGGGGAGTTCTTTTATGCAGCTTTTTCTCGGTTGCTTAAGTGAAGAGCACAGAAGAGAAAGGGGTTTCGTTTCAAGCTTATTTTTTCGAGAAATGAGAAAAGCTTCCGACAAATTGACAGAGACCAACATTCACCTGAGTGTAGCAATGAACATAGCAAAGGGACATAACAAAGAAAGGAATCCAACAAGCGTTCAGTGCCTTGTTAGCTATTATGTACATTCAATCCGGAAGATTCTAAGCCATTTCAATTGCTTTTGAAGAAAACGTAAGCCAAGAAATGCATGTTACAATGCCAACAATGATTATTCGTGACCAAAATAACGAGCATGCTACGATTAGTGACAGATTTACTGAAAGGGATAGATTAATAAGGAATGCTCGTATTTGCTAATGGTTTACGGTTGTCCGTAAATTGACGTCGCAGTTTTAAGAATAGGACGTACATTTTGGAATTTCCGCTTGTTGACAACGTATTGTTATTTGAAATTCATTTCATCCCAGGTAAAAGCTAGAACCTGAAAGATTCCATCATAGTTGAATAACCGTCCAGTGTTTTGACAGTCGAAAGCTGTAGCAGGACACGAAAGATTTTATTTTATTAAGAAAAGTTTTCAGACTTTTGAAAAGACCCGTATTCTCTTAAAATTTGCTCTAGAAGACTTATTGTGGAGATTTTGTTTTCATTTCAGTAAAAATAAAAAACAAAGAGTCGTAACACGAGAAATCATTAACGAACTTTGATGCGTAGTGCTGCGACGTCACCATGAATACAGTTGACCAAGGGACATATTGTTACCGTCATTTGCAATTAGGGCAGTGGAAGGTACGTTTTTAATTAGAAGCTTTTGCTTGAAAATTAATGCATTCATGTTTGCTTATCAGTTACAATTTAAAAAGCTTAAGTAAATTTAAGTAAAAATAAACAATAGAAATTAAAATGAATAAAGAAATACTTCAAGAAAATGTACTCTAAAATCAATGCAGATATGAAATCACGAAAACCAATTTAAGCCGAAAAAATGGTAAAAAGACTAAATAGCAGTACTATTAATACACAAAAAGTCTTATTCAGTTAATTTGTTCAAGAAAGTGAGCAAGTTGTCCGCACTGGAAATTTAATATCCGTGAGAATCGTGTGAAACATCACGCACTAATGTTATTTTTTAATGGACTCCATTCGATCGTTGGTCGTAATTGCTGTCTTGTATTAAGTATGATTAATTTTATTTACAAATAGATTGATGAGCAAATATTTTAACATCACCTGTGATTCGTATCTCCTTAGGCCAACGCATTATTTGAGAAGAATTTCTTTTTTATTTTATTTTGCTGATCTTTATTACTTTTTGTCGACTAAGCAACTTCAGTAAACTCTGTTAAACTCGGATATTGATTTATGGCCTAGAAAAGCAATACCAAGTTTAAACAACCGTCGTTCATGCCTTGGTGTATGAAGGAAAACTTTCGAGTAAAAAACATAAGCCACTGCCTGTCTTCGGTTAGCGCGGTACAATTTACATTGCCTTAGCGTTACGAGTTTAATTTTCACGCGGGTCACATCATATAATTATAGTTACTTTACGGGTTTATCAAAACTAATTTCTGATTAATCGAAACAGATTTGTTATCCTCTACACGGTGTTTGTTTAACTTTAACCAACACTGGACTGGAATTATGCTCCAAGCTCAGAAATGTTAGAACAAACCGTCTATGTATTCAATCGAGAGAAAATTTGCTAGAAAATAAATGTAAAGCCGCTTTGCCATGAAAGAGTCAGGTGCAAAGCTGCCCTAAAACTCAAACCCTGTAAAAATACATTCAAGAGCGAAAGAAGGACGTGTAGAGGAAAAAATGCAAAGCAGGTTGATGGCCGATTCCGTAGGTGGCTCATGTAATAACAGTACCAAAGGAGAAAGCTTGAGGGATTGGAACGTTTCGGGCATAAGCGGTTCCTTTTGGTTTACAAATTTGTTTTGCCCAGATAGAGTGGAATCAAGTTTCATAGCATGTTAATAAAGCATCAAGAAAAAAGTATCTTTTAAAATTCTCTTCAAACAAGCCTAGTTTTCTTACGAATATTAATCTGTTTAGCATTTTGGTTAACATTTTCGTATTGATACTTTCGAACATCTTACCACTGAAATACTCGATGTAGTAGAATTATGTCGCATTGAGGTCAATGAAGAATTGCGTAAATGTACGAGAGTAAACATGTGTTTTTATTCTAGTGTATTAACTCTAGAGCATACTTCTTTCCGGCAAGCACAATTAAGGTTACGATGCCCTATAGCGGAGAAATCGTTTTTGACGGTACACAAAACCCTTCACTTTTCGCTAAAGGCAGACATCTAGGCCTATGCGTATCAAAATTCCAAGTCCTTGAATTGATTCAAACTAAAATTCCTTACTCAAAAAATATTGTAATATACAAAGAGAACTGTCCCATAAAAATATCTTTCCCTTCCTTATTTTCATGCAACAAGGATTTTCCTTTTCACTCCACTCCCTGAAAACATCTTCTTCAGTTAAAAATTATTTGCTTTATAAAGCAGCCATGAAATTTTACGATAATCCTATTCTCTTTTATGTCCTACGGAGAAAGTTCAAGTTTTCTAGAATAATAAAAGTTATGAATGCAAAGTGAAAAAAAAAAGAGAAGGAACACTCAATGGAGACGCACCTTTAAGGCTCGTTTCCATTCTTGAGTTTTTCTGAAGAAACAAGTTATTTCTAACCTTTTCAAGCGTTTTTCCTTTACCGTCAGCACTTTTTGACCCGAAAACCATCAAGGCTTTACTCAATGAAAACCTGAAAATCCAACAAAATCGAAATGAAAAACAAACGAAAAGAGGAGGGAGAAAATCACTATATTGCTGTGTCATGAGGACTATAAAGGCATGTGAAAAAATACAAAAAAGCAAACAAAACAGGATTTAGCTGAAGTAACGTGTTTCCGTATAAAGGCTTGTAGTCGGTTCCTTGTACGTTTCAAAAATGACAGTATCGTTTTCTTTGTAATTTGCTTTTATAAATTTCGTTGTTGCCTTCGCGCCGTGACACCATATTTTGTGAATAATTTTTTTCCGCTGTGTATAAAAGAAAGAAAAAAAGAGCTCAAATCAGTTAAGAGATGCTTTAAGATATCAATTGCTTACAATTTCCGGTATATGTAGGCGGCAGACGTTGTCGTCAGCGACAAAATCAGTAAACTTCCAGTCAACTAGGCGAAAACGTTCATGACAACAAAAAGTGACCCGACTCAAGCCTCAGACTTAGCCACCTGAAGTGATGCGAGCATTTGCGAAAAATTAAGACACAGGATGATCGCTGTAACTGTTAATATTACGCTAATCTCCGTCAAGGCCACGGTGGGGGAAAGCACCTCATGGCCACTAAAACGGGAAGATTGCGAAGACGATTCTCCAGCACGGTTATATAATTTACACAACTTCAACGACAATGTGGATTCTGTGGCGATTTTTTGCTGTGTCCATGCATAGATTTTTTCAGTAATAAATCAATTGAATTTAAATATTAAGCTTAAAACTTTTTTTAAACTTTTGACAAGAGTAAAAAACAGGGCATGTTTAAATATCGTTACACTTATCACTTTTGGGATTTTTTGTTAAATCTTCGGAACAGGATGAGCCCTTTTTTATTTTCTGTACTCAAAAGCGTAGCTACAGTGACGCAAAGGACGCAACTGTGTACCAGTTGCTGTCGGAAAGGGTCTCAAAAAGATTTTCAGAAAACGAAAAATTAGTTGAATACAGGGTAGGCCTATATATTTCATATGCTTCCACCGCTTGGAACGCTACCGGCGTAACTTTCTAACCTAAGTTACTGTTTGTTTACATCTGAGCGTGGTCACGTGTGGTGTTGCTCTGTTTATTATCCATGTGGCTGATTTCCGTTTTGTTACTTTTCATTTAGTTTGAAAATTGACAAAAAATCTAACTGAAAAAGTTCTATAACCTGCGTACGCCCAATATCTGAAAGAAAAACACACATTCAAGACCGCTTTTTTCCCCACTTGAGCTTAGGAAAAGGCATTTCTACAGAAGCTCAGTTTTAAAAAACAGTAAGTTATTGGTGTCTGAAACAAAAATTCTGTCGAATGCCGAAGTTGCCTGCGTGCAAAATGCTGCAAAAGTGCTGCAGATTAATTCAAAAGCATTGTGTCCTTCGAAAGAGAATGTTCTGTTCACTTCACTTTTGCTCGTGCTTTTGTGACTTGTTCTTCCTTGTCATTTCTTACTCCATGTGTCGACATTTAAAATATTCTTTAATAAACACTTGATAATAACGTATGTGCCATGCTCAGATGTAAATAAGCAGTAGCCTAGCTCAGAGAGTTATGCCGATGGCACTCCCAGCGGTGAAAGCATATGGAATACGCCCTATTTAGCTTTCCCATGAGAGATAACCATCAAAATGAGGTATTTAGCACTTATTTATGCCAATATTGTATGAGGTTGTCGATCCGCGAAGCTAAGGGATTGTATAAAGGAACTTTTCTTTGTAGGACTTTTCTTATAAACCTGACTAAACCTTTTAGTGGTGTGGGTTTGCCATAGCCATTTCGTTAGGGAAATTGTGCCCGCGACTTTTGAAAGGGCGTCCTCTAATTAACACCTGATCACGTTTCATTTTCCGAGGATTTTAAAGTCGTTTAGGCTACGAATTTTCGTCAATTTTTACGCTCGAAAAGGGTAGCTACTCTTTAGCCTTGTCTGATCAAGGGATAACAGTAGTGCAAGTCTCAGCTTCTTTTTACGTCTAAAATGGATCACACAAGTAAACTGGTCACTCATAAGACATTAATAACTATCGGCTTTTTTTAGACATGGTGGTTTTCGAAACGTCTTAAGTGGAAAATAGTAGGCATTATTATGTGCCAGTATTTTGTAACTTCGCCTTGATATGACTTTAGTAAGTTTAAAGGTACTAAAAATGGACAGCGCGGGACGTAACGTAGTCTATGTACAGGTAAAGGTTACTTTTATTTGTATTTCGATTTGTGCACAAAATGCCTTTTTCAGCGAAAAGAACTACTCTTACCTGTATTTCAAAGGGGTTCTGAAAACGGTTAACCTTACGATTTTAAGTTGCCATGCTGCTAATTTAAATTACCTAAAGACTAAATAAAAATCATCCCTATTAAACTTACCCTATTGTTTATAAATATATGTTTAAAGTAATACATTAAATTAAACCAATGTTACGTTGGGAAGATTTTGTATTGGCGAATAATAATATTTTTTTATATAAATCGTGCTATAGTAGCAATGATTAAGCGATCTGTTTCCTTTTAAGCATGAGCCCCCTTGCCGAAATTTCTTACTCCTACGGTAAATATAAAGTAGGAAGTACCTATAGTTTTTATTTTCGCTTCCTTGTAACTTCCGCGTTTGGGAAGCACATAAGAAAACTTACATTGCGTAGCAAAAGACTACAGCGTCGGTCAAACATAATACAGGATTTTTATTTAACTAGAACGTTACGTGAAGAGGGAAAAAAATGAAGCTAGTTCTAACAATATTACTACTGATCGCTTGAGTTTGTATGACCGAAAACTCTGAAGGTAACGTGCGTCGACTTACCGCCTCTAGTCTAGTTTATTCTACTAATATAGAAATTGATGTAATTAAGTTACTTAATGATTTCCCTAACAACAAAAGGCGTCAATAGATTTTAAAGTTTCAGTAATAAAACAGAAACAACAAAGTCACGAGGGTCTGGACACATAACAAGTGAATACCCCGCATTGCGATGGGTTTTAAATGACATAACGGGAGCCTCCACGAGAGGGTTTGCGTACCATTCGAAAATTCCTGCCTACAACCTTGCTCGAAGGTCAAGTCTTAGAACAGAACTCGGAGAACGATATCGTGAATATAGCTCATTGACGTCAACGACTTTTACGTCAAAATTCTTAGGAATAGGCTAAAGTAATCGTGAACGAACAGAACAGTATTTCAATATTCAGAATTACAAATGAGTAAAAATTTTTCGGTGCAGCTGATTTTCTAATCAGCATTTTAGATAAAAAATTACACTTCATTTAGATTTACAAACTTTTTTTCATTGGCAACCCCGTAAGCTTTCGCCTGTTGCGGTGGAAAGCTTTACTAATAATAGCGTTTTTGGAAAAACGTTGACAGTATTCACGAAAATTAGCTTGCCAACTCCAATGAAATTTTTTCATAAGCACCTCAGCTTCACCATGGCTTTTGACTGTCGGATTGCATTGTATTTTTAGCACAGAAGCTTTGCTTTGCCTGAGTAAGGAGTTGGGTTAAGGCATCGTAATAGCTTAGGGCTTGATAGTGAGAACTTTAGAATCAGCCGCATTTAATAAATCAGTATAAATGTCAAATATATCGATGCGTAAGTATTTAAATACCCATATTTTACACAAACGTTTCATCTTTTACTGAGCGATGTCCAGTCTAGACATATTGCATTATTCTGCATTCTTCTCTTTCGCATCGTAATACTTCACCCGAATTTTTGTCTTTCGTCAAGAGATTTTTACCTTGTGGCAAACCATCGATTACAAATGTTTCCACATTGGAACGTTCTCGATTTTCGTTAATGACGGTTGACATATTTTTCTAATTGACACTGCGACCCTGCTACGTTAGTGTTTTTGTTACTTAATATTTTATGTAATAAGACCATTTTATACCTGGAATTTCTGATGTACACTTTCGGCGGTTGGATTCCGCGATTTTTGGGACACAGAAGCAGTCGAATGTGCGTTCGTTTTACGCGGAGGACGATACGGACCCTGCCTTCATAAGCGTTTTAATTCTTCTCCTCTTTTCTTAGCCTCGTTTTTTTCCTGTTCTCTTTTCTTCTCAGCTTCGTCCACGGGCTTTTTTACTTGTTCAGAATATAAAGTATTTAAAAGAGTAGTAATTTCCAACTTGCTGATTCAACCAGTGCGCTAGCCAAGTTGCCATTTTGGTAAACTAACAGAGGCATATCTCTGGGGGTAAAATTGAACTTCGCCATCTTGTGTGATTATACCTCCGTCAATTTTAATTAACCGATTGCTGAAGACCCGCTCTCCATGGTTTCTTGACCAAAAAGGTGACGCTGGAAGAGAGGAAAAAATCTGTTGAGACCAAGAAATGGCCATGATTAGTGTGCCAAAATTGCTGAAAAGTGAAGTCGGTCAATCGAAAATTGACCGTAGCTATGTGTTGACTGCCAGACCTTTTTTTTTACCACTCATATTAAGCTGTAGTCTTCGGAAATGGCTCGAACATGCTTACGTAGACCAAACGTGACGACGAAAGATTTTGATAAGGTCGCGGTTGTGGAATCCGTTAAATGCTTGATCGTCTTTTCAAAAGGGCATGACCAGGTTTGTTTTCCAAATTCCTAGAACCGGATCGGACTTTCATGTTCCGTGTTTGGATTTGATCTCGTTTAATCGATCAACTTAGAAGGTCGAAATAAATTAGCATCGGATGAAAACATGACTCAGAGCACTGGTGTGCGATGAATCCGCCGTGTTCTGGCTATATTACGGTGGCGCCTCTAGTAACTGAATTTGCCATAATTATTTGGGAAATGTCTTTTAGGGAATTTTCCTGGACCCAAGTCAAACCAAGCCTTGCTATTATATTTCAAATAACCATTGCTTCTGAGACAAGTCTTCAGTCAATAATTGATTCGTTTGACACCACTTACCGATTAATTTCAAAAGATATAGCAGGTATCATAGTCATGTAGATAACTATCACAATGACTGGACCACTAATGAAAGGTTGCTAAACTGTGAGGTGTAGGGGACCCAAACCATTTGTAACAAACCATAAAACCTTCCTGTAAAACAAGAAAGGCTTAGCATACCATTCGAAAATTCCTGCCTACGCTCCTGATTATAAAGACAACTGTAAATCCTATCGTGTGCTTTTATACGGTAGCCTTGTGACCTTTGAAAATGGCACTTCTATGACTGTTTAATTGCTTATAATTTTAATGCAGTTTTTTTAAGATACACTAGCCTAGCTACTGACGGGGGACCAGAGTTTATTTACCGCGGTATTCCTTTGTAGCTATAATTACGGCGGTAAAATATTTTACAGGATTCGATTCTTCTATCACTGTATTTTTAAAAGTACCGCATTTACCGCAAACCATTGAAAAGTGCCGTGCGGTACCGGTAAAATGTGTTTTTTCATGTTTAAAAATCGCAATTTGACCTATACGAAATTGAGTTGTCTGTCATACTCAAGTAACAAGTCTTGCATGCTTTATCCGACGCTCAAGAAGCTCTTTAGGGAGAACAGTGAACTGGAAAAGGAGACCGTGAAACTCCCCAGTGACGCGGTCTCCTTTAACACGGTTTCAGTTTTACGCAGCCGGAAATGTGGGTAAATTTTTCCTACCCATCACACGAAACACGGCACTGTAGCTAAAAATTTACCTATTCTTACTTTATTTCCACATGAGGATAAATATTTTGCTACTAAAAAGCGATATTACGAAGATTCGCTCGAGTAGAAGACCGATGTAGCGTGTCATATCGAATAGGCAGAATTTAACTTTCGTGATTTGCAATATTCTTTAAAGGCTTCCACTAATGACAGTAGTTCAAAACTGTTCAAATATCATAGGTAACCTTATGTTTAGTAAGTATAATCACAATTAGATTCTTGCCAATATTTTGCAACTCAATAAAACAAGAAAAAACTTTCTGCGAGCATGGAGCGCATCCCTGTCTTAACACATATTAAACATGGCTCAGTTTAAGAGTTTCTTTTTACGCGGTGTTTTCGTGGGTCTGACTTACAGCGTAAATGGGGATCACTGTATACTCTTCTATCATCAGCATCCTGTGAGCGATTATTTCGTATTGCTGGGAGAATGTATACCCCAGTTCGGAGTAAGCTCTTTGACAATGCTTTAGAGCGTTTGATGTTTCTCAAATTTTATAGCAAATATATATGTTTGCCTAATGTTAATCCACAATAAAAGGGAAACCTTTTTTTCTTGTACATGCTCTGAGATTTTTTTATTATCTTTTAAACTTGCATGTTTTTTATTGTTATTTTTTACCGCTACCGCATCATTTCGGAAGTACCGCGTTTAACACTTACCACGATACAGTAATCAAAATTCTCTTTTTAAGGTAACGGGAAAAAAATAAACTACCTCAGTAAACCCTGACAGAGACGAAGCTAGGATATTCTAGTGTTCATTAGGATTGTAACTGGAAATTCCTTTACGATGTTGCACGTATCATTACATATTTGGTGAACAAACTTTCTTGTGGGCAAAGATATATTAGACGATGTTACCTTTGGCGCAATTGCTGTCCTGTTTCAACCAATGAGGAACTTTTAGTTTGAAAGTTAGTTTGATCTTATTCAGGCTATTGACGAAGGTTTATCTCAAAACTTAATCAAGTTAAGCTCCTTCGTTCCGTATGTTGGCCTACATGTATTGCTGAAAACCTCTGTAGACCTATTGTGAAAAGTGGGTGATGGGACGTCTGCTTGCACTGAAATTACAGCTTAACGAATTGTAGACGACTGCTAAGTAATTTTCAACAAAACTCGGGTAGTCGAGGGGAAAAAACTAGGGTACCAAAATCCTTTTGCTTATATTTACCCTAGTTAGAAGAAGTTCACTTTCTCCTCGACTGTGAACTGCTCAAGAGGGAGGGAGGTAATTTACTACGCAAAAAAGGACGAAAAGGGAAAATGCCTGCGGAGCACAGCGGGAGTAACTACTCATTTGAAAGGTCGGCTATCGTTTCTTTTTTTTTAAGAAAAAAACTTCGTTAACAAATAACACATACCAACGGAGAGCTTCCTGTTTACCTGTAGGCTCCTCCGATGTACCATTTTACTTCTGATAGTAGGAGGTTAACACATCTAGAATGAGACGAATTGAGACAACACTGGAGAGGGGCTTCAGAGAAAGAAGGGTGAAAATGACGTTTTGGAAAGGGAAATTTTCCAGAAGAGTTGAGTTAGCCGGAGTTAGTTCTGTAGCTGGTGGTTTAATTCTTCCCTCAAGTCATCAAGATAACCATCGCAGGGGTTGTGAGCCAATGAATTTGTATCTCTTTTAAAGAATTTGACGGAAAGCGGAGAAAAGGCTCGAAGCCTGGAGAAAATGAAGTTTTAAATTCTCTAAAATAGGCTTTTCAAATGGCATTCTTGTTATGGTGCTTATCTTAGTGAAGAAAGAAGTAAAAGTCCAGAGAGTGAGGAGTTTATTAAGAAGGCAAAAAAGCACTTCAGGATGTTTTGAAAGGAAAACGTGACTTGTAAGGTGGGCTTTCGTTCAAGATTTTGAAGATGGCGTTTTTCGCGACTATGATTGCGTTCCTCCCAGGGATTGATTTATGCAATCAAGATACAATCAAAAGGATTCGCTGACTTGTGCGATTCAAGAGAGGCGAGTGAAGTAAGCGACTATGTGCTACTTTTAGGAAAAATTGTGGGGAAACTTTTGTACCAAGCAAATTTTGTTTGCTCAGAGAGAGAGTTACCGTATTGGGACTGAATGAAAGGCCTTTTGTCGTCGATGAAGAAGAGGCTTTTGCTAGCTTATCCGAAAAGGGAAAAAAAAGATAACTGTAGATTAACCGTGGGTACAAGGTAACTTCTATTGAAGGTATAGTTTAGAGTTTCCGGTTTCCGATAGCCCGAAGTTTGGGAGGTGAATTTACTATTGGGATAATGATGGAGAAATTGAAGCCGACCCGTACAGTAATTTCATGGTGAACTTTTAAAATCTTCTTCTTGGGTTTCTCTTGTACTTGTACGGTCTTGTGAAAAGGAAGTGGATGGCAATGTGGTGGGGGCTGAGAACGAGCAATAGAAAAAGTTTTGGAAGGCAGACGAGCAGGAGAAAGTTTTTTGCTCGCATATTTAAATGTTAACCAACATGGTATTATTGCTTTTTTCACGCCGTATTTGCTCTCTCCTTCGACCCTTAACTCTCAGATTACTATATTTGAATAGGAAAAGGGCGAGCGAAAAGATATGGTTCATGCAAATTTCCATCATTATCATTTTCGGTCGCATAACGCGTGGGGCAAGGGATATGTTCGAAAACTTAGAGCTACAACTTGTGAACTTAGGTATTCGAGTGTGTCCAGTTCCGCTTAGGCTAGAATGCTTTGTGACAAAGTGTTTTGACTCATTTATAGGTCTCTGACCCGTCAAGGAAGGAAACAACGTTCGATAGTGATTTGCGGGTTTGTGCTAAAGCTTGCGAATATTGGATTCCTTTCAGCAGAGAATTTATGAGCTTCTCACAGCGAGCAATCGAGAAAGGCTACCCTTTTAGCAAGTCGGAATCTTTTTCGACGCTTAGAAATTCATTCTTGTCTCAGGTTACCGTGCCGAAAGGACGAACGGCAGAAAAATAAGGTCAGCACCGACGTTGCAGTCAAACACCATCTGTGCGAATTTGGGGTTCATGTACAGTACTTTCCAAATAAAACGATTCCAATTTAAAAAATCCTATGCAAATGGCACGACGTTGTTTAAAAAAAAAGGGACTCCGCGGGACAGTAGCGACTCACAAGAATTTACACACTTGCGCAACTGTCGTGGCGCTAGCTATAGGAGATTTGTTGGGGTCGTTTTTTTTTTTTTTGTTTGAAAAGTACTGTACAGGATGTGCTAAGTTTGACATAATCATTGCATTATTACCGTCGCCTGATTAAGCGCTGGTTTTCTGTACTCTACTAGACGAATCGCGTGAACCTAGGCTATGCTCACTTTTCGAACGTTTTTCTTTCAGGTGTAACTCACATATAGTCTACTGGATTTACCTTTCTTTTTTCCTTTCAGGTATTGAGGTATGAAGAAGTCCGATTGACCGAGAAATTAAAGCAGTTCGAAACGCAGCTCATCAACCTTCGTGACGTTACGTGTTCTCATTAGAAACTGTTGACTGACCTTGTAACTGGTTCCATAATAATTTCCGTAAGCAAAAACCTACGGTAGCTTTTGATCGTGAGCCAAGTGGGCGACCAGGCCATCGAGAAATTTGACTGAATGCATTCATGGTACTCCATGCATGAGGCATTCCGATGAGAACCAACAAGAGTAACTACAACGAAACGAAAAAGGAAAAATCCAGGACAGCGAACTTTATGCCGCATGCCGATTTATCGAGAAACGGGAGGATGAGCATAGCTAGGAAGGTGCGTACTTAGAAACCCGTTATGAATAAGAAGAATGAGATGAGAGAGTTTTCAAGAAAGATCTTTGACAGCTTCCTAACATCTTCATGCTCATATATTATGATTCAGCTTTAGCCCCATCATCCGTTTCTTAGCCGAAAGTTATATTGCTTTTAAAAGTGGCTTGGTGCGAGTACTGTGCCCATTACGCTTGCGTTTTATGTGAACTGTCCCGCTGAGCTAAACGAGCATTGGGTTACTTGGGGAGTCAGGATCTGCTTTTACGAAAAGCAGCCGATAATCATTACTCGAAGTTCGTGGTTTTAATTACGAGGCTGGGAAGTTATTTCAGGAACGAAACTTGCATGAAATTTGCCTCGAGAAATTTTGACAACCTTTCAATCTATATGCTCCATACATTTTTTAAATCTCACTAATGATGTGATGTTGAAATGTATTTGACATAGGTCTGTTACTGACCACCATCAAGATCAAAGCGCTGCAGAAGTTGGAGGGAGCGGGGGAAGGAGGGGGGCGGACTTGACCCCTTGTGGTGAAGTTGAAAATTGTATTAAGTGTATGGTTGTTCTTGGTAGTTTCGCTTCAGTGGTCATAGTCAGTAAATTTCAGAAAGTCTGTTCATTTTTAAAAGATGATTTTGGAGAACGACAGAAGTTGCAAATGGCTTTATATTCTTTCATTTTACTTTGATTTCCAGTAAAGGGGAGATAAAAGTCAATCAGCAATTTCTTAGCATACAAAGCACCGTTTTTTTCTAACAGGTGTACACGGTGCACCGGTTAGAAGAAACCGGTGCTTATTGACCTTATTTCTTATTGACCATGTCTCGCTTGATCTCACTCGCGCCATAATGTCACACGAAATCAAAGCCCGAAAACGACAAAAAGGCTTTTAGTACAAATTTTATAAACAGAATTTATTGACTCAAATTCGATGCCCTTAGAATGAAAACTTACAAAACTCTTCAGCGTTCTGCAGGTTTGGGAAAACCAATGCATTTCGAATGCTATAGGCTGCTGGTAACAATTATAAGAATACAAAACTAAAAATAACATCCATAGTAATTAAACTCCATGATGAATTGGAAAAAATAATGAGAACGTAACACGTAAGCGAATGTCTTAAAACTTGAGGTCTGCTTTGTGAAGCATGTATTTTTGACCAACTTTTGGCTGATGTTGCCGGGAGGAGAATTCAGCATATCTGTAAAATTTTTCGTCGCGAATCACAAAAAAAAAAAAAAAAAAAAAAAAAAAAAAAAAAAAAAATCTTGCGTGCTGTTGGACCAAAACTATCAATGAATGACGTCCCAGATGGCTAAACAATAGACCCCACTGGCGAATACTACAGTCCGCTGCGTTTGAGTCTCCGCAAATGCTTTTGGTAGTTAATTGTAGAAAAGAGGGCGCAATATTGGTGACTACGTTGTGTAAAGGAATGGAATTTGAGCTTCGTGCATTTAAACCGACATTGAATGCCGTTTAGCTTATACAAATCTTCTTATTTTTTTTTCGTGTCATCATAATACAGAATCGTCGTGTTTTGCAAGGTTTTTCACCAGCTAAATTTTGTCACAGCTAGTTTTCATTTCTAGTGGAAACCTTATAGACATCTTACATGGCATTATTGACGCATGAACGGATAAGTGGTGAGCAGGATTTTTTGTAATTTTCCTTTCTTCTAAGCCACTTTCGTCATTCTCCAGCTCTATTATAAGAGACAAACAAACTAGTCCTAGCCCTAAAACCTAGATCATATAATCGTAAACGTCACCGTAGACTGGTGATCGAGAGAGAAAATTAACATGAAATTATTCATTCAAAGCTATCGACACCAGTATCGTAACACTTTGTGGTAATTTTCTAAAGAAATTTTGAAGCTTTTATTTGTTTGTCTTCCAAAATCGGTTTCTCCATTTTGCTGCAATATTGGTGATTTTAACGCATGGCGGCAAATATTTCTTATCTCCATTCAGCCATTGTTCATGAACCAACACTATTTTTCACGCATTGAGGAAAAAAAATATATTTTAGAATTTTTCGTGTGTTTAGCTTTATTACAGTTGTATTACAAATTCGAAAACTGCAGAGAAAATTGTCCGAACCAGCTTTTTCTTCCGTCAGTTTATCACGTGATTCGTGCAGCTTGAGGCGTTCGTGCAGCTCTCGACTTTATCGCTGCTTTGCCAAACGACTCCAAAAATACAGAGCTTTTTAAAGCTGGTAATAATGGACTAACATGCTTGTACTTCCTAAATGGTTTGCGAAATTTCACACGATTTTGCTGGAACGGTCCGCTAAACGACTTTTCCCTTCCAAAGCAAGCTTGTGTGAAGAGAAAGCCAGTGGCATTTTCACTCCCATTTCCCAATTTTTTCCTTGCCAAAAATGTTTTGGCATTTTCTAACGATATCTTAATGCAGGATTCCTGAAATGGTGTCAATTACGATCATCATATTTTGAGCCCCAAAATTTCCTGTATTTGTGTCCGTCTAAGTCCATGAGATTCCGGTTCTCGGATTAATTCACGATCTGTCCAACGATATTTCAACCCAAATTAACTACTGAAGCAGTCTCCTTGTCTTTTTTCCCCTCGTTTCGCTTTTTATGTGTTTTTTTTTTCTTTAAGGCAGAGACGGATTTATGCTTTAGGAATCTTCAAACAGAAAATCAAACGTCAACTGGGACTGGGAACGATCACATCCCAAATTCCTGACACGAAATCTCCCCTGACGATTAGCTTAACGTGTTGTAATGGTCCCTGACACTTTTCAGACTTGTTTTTAATTTTCATGATATTTCGAACTTTTAAAGGAGAAAGTTCCAGAAAACTTTACTGTGTTCTGTGACACCCTAGCACAGAGAACCCCTACGAAAAAGTCTACTTTTTCGGAGATGGAATATGCCGCTTTTAAGATTAGGGAAGATTAATTTGTCTTTTTGCTTACGTATCAGATCTTTTTCGATGAAAGGATAATAAATCGCATTTAGAGAACATAAGCACTTAAAAAAGACAAGGCACAATTCTTTATAGCTTTTTATTCGATTGAAATTTTTTTTATATCTTTTGCTGTATTTATTTTATAAATTAATTCTATTAAAATCTCCTTTACGATTTTTCTTATTTGGTTGAAGGATTCCTCTTCGTTTCCAGCCAGTCGATTTCTTTTTAGGACATAAATTAAAATTGAGGTGACAACGTTGACAGCCAAGCTTTCCTTCTGATTTGTCACTTCATCGATTATGTTTGCAACTCAAAAAGCTACTTAAAATACTATCAATACGTTCTTTATAATGGAAAATCCCCAAGCTTTTGCGATAGAGAGTAAGAATCTCCTTCTCAGGAATGCTGGTAGGGGTACTACTTGGTACCACTGCCTTGATGGGCTATGTGTACTGTAATGTACTGTACTGGGCAATAAAAAAAACTTTACATGGCAAACCACAGAAGTCAAATGAAATCTTCCGAGGCCAAGTAACCTTTATTAAGGGGCGAAAGGCTTGGACCAATCGTTTACAAGGTGGAAGGCCGAAATACTTAGAAATATACGACGGAAGATAAATGGATGAAAAACTATTTATATTTTAGAAGCCTTTCATGTCAGAAAGCGATTGGAAACCTTTCAGCGCTTAATGAAGGTTAATCAGCCCCAAGAGGCTTACTTAAACCTCTGCCGTTCGGTAATGTTTTTTTTCTCGGTTTAATACTTTGATTCAGTAAGTATAGGCTTACAAGTTCTTAACCCTGTTCACAAAAAATACAGTAAGCGAAACAATAACGCGAATATTGCAACGATGTACATATTATATACTAATACTCCATTCACTTCCCTGATGAATTTAAAGTCTACCTTGTGTCTTGGTCAACAACTGTGGCGTTTCCCCCGGGTATCTTACTTTATTTTGCGTACCTGTTCTGCGAACATTTACTATGAACTTGCTTCATTAGGATTTAGTCAGTCTCATGTTTCATGTCTGATGTATGCGTAAATACATAATAAGCCTATTGTGGCTGTCGTCGAAGAAGAGTTTCCAAAATCTTACCGCAAATGATCAGAACGTACGTCTTGTATTTTTTTCATGCTAAAAAGTTAAAAAAACATGATAAGTTTTAATTCTAGCTTGGCAGTTCTATTCCCATGCTCGTTTTTCATCGTAACCTCCCCGTGGTTCATGAAGAAATTGTCCCGACAAAAGTTATGAGCTGAGGAAAAGAGTTCGATTGTGTCGTCTTCGCCAAGTATCTCCTTATATTAAATTTTATGCAGCACACCTTTATGCCAAACGTGTTTCGCGTTTTTTTTATACAAACCAGCTACGGTTATAGCGTGCTTACTATGTAAGAAATGTATTGTCCTGGATTTTAAGTACTAATTTGTGACAAATAGTTACAAATAGATTTTCACAGTAACACTAGCGAATTTCATGTTGTTATTTTGAAAACTTAAATTTGTCCTAGAAAAATACAACTGTATTATTCTAGAGAGAAATGCGATACAGCTTTATTGCTTTCGGACAAATAGTCACTTTACATCCATAGTTTCTCATGCTTTCAATCGGCTTTGACATTCCTTACACTATGGAGTTTTGCTCTAATTCATATATTTGTATTTGTCCTTTTATTTGTGTTTGTCCTTTTATTTACTTAACTTCTTATGGTAATTTCTCTTTACTTTTAATTGTCTTTGATTGGTGTGAAATCTATTTCCCTTGATCGGCTTCACTCTGATTTTCTCATAAAATAGATTTTCAGTGTTCAGGAAGGAGGTAGAATTCTATAACCATTACAATAGCGTGCTAGTAGTCAAGGGAGAAATTTTCGATTCCTGTGGGAATGTGGGAATGAGGCAATGAGGACTTCCTGTGACGATCACACTCTTACCTCTCCAAAGTCTTTTGATCCATCCCTCGAGTCATCGAACACCTGTAAGAGAACGTATGGACCTCAAGTGAGGCAACTGAGGCAAAGAGAACTGGCAGATATGTGTCCATGTGATTTGCGGTCAAGCTTTTGTAGCAGATCGGAAAACCATGCGCTTTTTACGGACTCCGTCAGTGCCAGGTCAGAATCATTGTAGCGTATCGAAGCATAACTGAGCAAGTGTTAACTTTCTCTCATTTCTTTTTCTTCCTTTCTGAAGTACCCAAGTCCGTCAACGGTTACGTTTAAGCACAGTATTACCGCACATGTAATAAGCGGTATCGCTTTAAAGCAGCGAGGAAGGAATGAGTTGCTTGGGAACAGAAATTGAGGTGATTTCCTGCCAGCTAACATGAACCAACCGCTAAGAACGTGTTGGAAATCATAATTTTTCGACGTCAACATTTGAAAAGAAACTGCTGTTTTCGTACGCAAACAAACTAGTCATACTAAATCTACCCTCAGGAGACGAAGAATGCTTAACATATCTGTTTCAGACGAGTTGAGGATAGAAAGAGAAAGTAACAGGGCAAAAGCGCTGTTTTGAACCTTTACTAACCTCCGTAAACCTGGGAGAAAAGGGACAAACAAGTTTCAGGAAGACAAAACGAACGTTAAACTGTCCAAGCCTTCATGATTTCTACGTGTTTTCCTTCCTTTCTTTTTATTCATGACACCGTCAAAGAAAAAAGCTTTGGAATGTCAGCCGCACTTAATTGTGATAAGCCAACCGGATTTTGGAACTGTGATTTTTTTAGCAGGTCTTATGAGAGAATTTTTTTTCGAAAAGTGAGTTGATTGAGGTCATCGATTAAGGCCAACCGGGAGAGGTCGGGTTAGCTTAGTCTCGTTATTACGCTAATGGTAATTAAAGGTAGTACCGGCACATGCTCATAAAACCCATACATAGTGTGCCCTAAGCTGAAAAGCCAGTTTTTCCCAATTTTGGAGCTATTAAATTTACAAACGTCGCCCTCCAGGTTTGTTCCAGCCACTGGAGATGAAAGGTTAGCTATATTTAAGCCATGAATGGAAATGTGCTCCTTAAATGAGCCAAAACGATTACATATTAACTTACATTGTATCCTTAAATTGCTTATGGAGGGGAAGGTTAGGCGAAAACTTTTGAACATTTTCGCAGACTCGCACAATTTGACGCAAAGTGTCAAATAAGGCGCCCAGAGATTAGGATACAAATAACATTTTATTTCTGTCAAATATTCTACGAGAATTATTTACTAACTATTATTTTGGTGAAATACGCTTGTCAGGAAATGCGTGATACTGTACTTCGGTATTACGGTGTAAGATTCTTTTTTTTTTTTTGCATGTCCACTATCGAATGATATGGATTTGAATATCCCTAGTCGAATTCCCTTTAAAGTCGAATTGAAAATATCAAGAGAAACGTTTCAAGTACTTTTAGAATATACATTTACTGGACAGTGCTGTTTGGTTAACGTCAACATATTTCCGATTTCTTTTCATTGAAAATATTTGAACTAAATTATTTTAATTAGTATTCGTTTTTTGGGGAAGATCAATATCACTTCATTTCCGTGGCATTAGATTTCTGTAAAAATAAGCCAAATCCATGGAAAGTTATCAATATATAACTCCCAATGTTATTAGGTTCAAAACCGACTTGACCCCATAATGACCTGAAGTTTCATCGTCGATACAGCAGAAAGCAACAGAGCACCCTACCTAGAAACCGAGCTAAGATTCCGGTATTAAAAGACACCGTCATTGTCAATGAAAACTAGGTCTAGGCGTAAATTCAAATTGAAATTCAAATTGAAAATGTTGCCTACTATCAGTTTCAGTTACTACTATGTGTTCAACTTATGTTAGTACTACATTCAAGTCCGTTTTTAGAGGAGTTAGGGGCTGATCCCTTCCCCCGAAACGTTATCTTTATAATGGGGAAGACAGGGAAGCTCATGATGTCCAACAATATTGCATATGGCAATACCTGTCTCCGAATCCTCAACACCCGTATGCCAAAATCCTGGATTAGCCAAAAGACTGAGTACAATACCGGTTGAAGACGTTTCAATTGTAAATTTATTTCACTGTGTTATAATTAGATTCATTAGTCGTGTATCTTATTTCGACCCAATTGACATAACCAAGGCTTAATTTGGTTTATTAATCCACTTTGTTCCACTATAGCTCTAAACTTAACGAGTAACAACATAAACATTGTGATTAGAACAACGCAAATGCGTTTGTTAGCTCTGTCGGCTTGTTTCTAGCCGAGGAATGACTGACCCGTGGGTTTTAATTACCGGTGGAAATACGGGAACTACATGGTTAATTAACCTCACTAGGTTCTTGGATACAAGCCGGGGAATAAGCCGCTTGGTAAACATCATCCCGTACTGACCGACGTTTACCGAACATGTTTTCGATATCTTCCAAAGTTTTGCCTTTTGTCTCTGGCAGCAGGAAGAAGACGAAGATGACGCTGGTGAAGCAGATACCGGCGTACAGCCAAAAGATGCCGTGTTGGCCAATGACTTCGATGAGAAGGGGGAAGGTGAAGAGCAAGACAAAAAGACAGCTCAAGTTAAAGGACGTGGACACAGCTCCGAACAGATTGCGAAACCGGGCTGGTAAGATTTCGCCCATCACCAAATACGGGACATTGCTGTACCCGGCGGAGTACCCGACAACGAAGACCATAAGGCTTACTAGTGGCAGCCAACCGAGTTCCACCACCCAGTCCTCTTCACCGTACTGGTACCTCAAATAAAAGTACGAGCCCATGGATGACAAAGCGATGCCCATGATGAGACCCGATGTGAAGAGAAGGGGACGTCGGCCGTAGCGGTCGACTACGAACATGGCTAAGAAAGTGCAGACGAATTGCACTATCCCAACGAGGATCGTAGCCAAGTTTTGGTGAATGGTACTCCCAGCGGACTGGAAAATGAATACAGTGTAATAAATCACAACATTGATCCCACTAAACTGTTGGAAGAACATGAGTGCCATGGATAAAAAGAGCGGACGCCAGGCACTGGGTTGGATGATATCCCGCCAAAAGGATCCTGTTGTTGCTGGCTGGTCGACTTGGGCACAGGTTGTCTTACTCGGGTTGGTTCCCGCGTGCGATGAGCGAGTGAAATTCTCTTGGATGCGTTCCAGTTCCGTGCTAATGTCTGTAGCCGGACCTCGCAAAAATCGCAAAGCTTTCTGTGCTTGGATGTCTTTACCGTTGGCGACCAACCATACAGGAGATTCGGGCATGAACCACATCAGGATCAGGAAGATGCCAGAGAAAGCACTCACAATGAATGCCAAAACGTCCCACTTCACGAAAGCTCCTAGACAAACACGGACGTACAGAAACGTTTTAGAAGGAAAACTTGAAAACTTTGGCCAACACAACCAACCGTCGGCGTTCCAGCTTTCACTCATACGATAGTAGTAATATGCCATTCCTAGTTATCGTTACAGGTATCGAAGATAGTTTGTCCGCACATTGTCCTAGCATTGCTTCAATTTTTTTTTTTTTTTTTTAGCCTAAAAAAATGGCTTTTGTAATGATTGTGACAGTATACCCATATTCATAATTCAAAAGTTTGCTTTAGTTTAGCTGTTTTATTCACGTTGCTTTTTTCACTTTTTTTAGTGACGCATTAAAATTAGGGACAATGTAGAATCTTTACTGCTAAGAACTTTTGAAAAAACGTTGGCAGTAGCACGAAAACTTCCACGCCATTTCCCATGTGATTTAGTTATAAGTGGACTTAAGCTTCACCGTGGACTTAAAAGTAAGTTAATGCTAATTCCCGTCAATTGGGAAAATTTAACAGACGAAGAATTCACATGTCAACGACATCTGAAAAGTTACGGTTCCTTCGATAATTTACTTTAACGAGCCAAATTATTCTTCCGGGGCAACGGATAGTAATACTCATCGATACCTACTTATTAGAAGAGAAACGAGGGAAACGGTTTCCGGCAAGGGTAAACTCATTACCGAGTAGACAAGTAGCAACAATAGTTACCCAGTTGAATAGGAAAATAAATAGAGGGACAGGGAATTCCGAATGGAATGTTCTAGGTATGTGGGCGAAAATCTTGCATAAATTTAAAGGTTATCTAAAATGTCTACAAACTAGTTAGGAACTTACCAATAATGTAAGTCACTAGGATACCGCCTGCGAGGAATAAAGCCGTTAGGGATCCAAGCGCACCTCGGATTCTTGGTGACGAGCATTCCGAGATGTAAATTTGAGCAGCGGGGACCGAAAAACCGATCGTTGCACCCATGAGCACCCGGGCAGCGTAAAGTAATGGAGTACTCGTACTGAAGCCAATCATTAAGAACGAAGCTGCCCATGGAAGCGCAGTTAGCAGCATCGTATTCCGACGCCCTATAACATTCTCCTTTAGAAAACGTCAACGCATCAAAGAGCAAGAACACAAGTCTTTCCCTACTACCCCGCTTCATTCAAAAGCATTTATAATATACATTATATATACGTTATGTACATTAAATACGTTAGTTTAGATTATCTGCGTTCACAGTAGACTACCGTACACACCTCACTTTAACGTCAAGCGAGTATCAAAGTACATTGATATCTATAAGAAAAGCAGTTGTTAGAGAGCCACAGCTATTTACACGAAAATAAAATTTGGAAGTCTTTCCGTTCGAAATACGTATTTTATTACGTACGGCACTTGTGCACTTGTAAAATGCAGAACTCAGTTTACTGTGACATAGCTTGCAATGAAAATGAAAAAAACATGTACCCATATTGTTTCATTAATGAAGTTTACTTATATTCGTCGTTTGTGTTCCAGTTTCAACTAATGATAATTACCGAATGAGTGCTTCATTGGCTGTAATGATTGAATAATAAAATAATAAATGAACCAATCATCATTCACTTTTATAACTTTGCATTTAAGATTTTAAAAATTTACAATTTTCAAAGCATAGTGCCCACGAAATTAGAAACTATTACGTATAATAAGACTGAAGCACGTTTACTTTTGTTTCTCTAACTAACGCATTATGGTCAGCCCACAACAAATTTCAAAGGTTAAACACGCTTTTCGCGCCATTCACCCAGAACGAAGTCTGTGCTCAAATCATAAACCGATAACTATTAATAATCAAACAAAAGTTGCGTCTATTTTTCTTTGTGATAGCTTATCTTGCAGAAAACTAAGGAAAGCACGGAAGTTGCATAAATATTTGCGTGATGAGTCAAGCTGTTGTCGCGTCCTTTCGTAGAGTCTAACTTACCCAGTTTTTCTAATGAAGGCCCAGACAGCAAGGCCGCCGTTAATGATCCAATCGGTGGTAAACTACAAATCCAAGCCACCGCTTCTTCATCTAATGCAATATCCCCGCTGGCTTGAATCGAAGGAATGCCAGGTGAACTCCAAGCTCGCGTCACTCCCGTCATAAAAAATGCCATCGAAGCTGCCGTTGCGGCCAACAATTGCCTCAGCACTTTCCCCGGATTCCGCATTTTTTAACCCCTCCTTCGTTGTCCGTTCAGCCAAGTAACACGGAACTCCTGTCTCCAGAACAATGTCATAAAGAAAAGAATTTAAAACGCTCTCAAAGTATGCTAAATAATCTTCATTACACACTTAACATGTTCCAGGTGCGTTTCAACCCCGAAAAAAGGACTCGTACATTAGCCCTCAAGAGAACTCCTAACACGAACCTCGTTTGACTCATTTTCCGTTTCTAAATTCATATCTATGCTTTTTTTCTATAGTGTTTAGGTACTAATCAATTTCCGCGTGCTTCTAAGCCTATCAAACCTGTGAGATCTTCTCTCTCTCTGATCACACCTTCATTTTCACATATGCGATGGAGCGCATAGGTGAAAACGTCTTTGCATCAAAATATGAAGCTAAAATAAACGAAAAGGAAGAAAGATGATAAGGCACCAGGTGCATCAGGTTGTCTAGTCAATTGATCATGTAAGATGGTTATCGATTACAAAGACAGAAGAAGACTCAGTACAGGAGAAGGGGTAGGATCGCAAGCCGGAAGAAAAAGCTGCATGGGACGGTTACGGTAGGGGGGTAGAGGAACGGGGCCACATATATCCAGGTTAAGGTGTCTGTATGTAACAGGTGAAAACGTGAAATCGAAAGGCACCTTGCGCTTTGCCCCGCGCTGACTGGCCTGCTAAAACGCAAGCAAACCTTCTTGGTTAAGGAATGGCATGGTTGAGCAGGTGGGTGGGTGGTGGGTGGTCATGGGGGTAACAAGAACTCAGCCCCTCGAAGGATTGTATGCTAATAAGTCAAGGCTCTTGCGAGGAGAAAAGATTTTTCCTTTAAGTTCCGTCAAGCCGCTCCAAAGCTTCTTTCTCCTCGGCTTGGCTCAAAGTTCGTCTCCACTTGGGGGGAATAACATACATCGAACAGGTCTACGTGAAAGAAAAGCTGCGGGCAGACGATCCCTGAAAACTTGTCCTGCATACCAGTATATTTTAGTCTTCTACTCACGTCTCTACTCTCTTTCTCCTCTCCCTAAGCCCAAAGTGTTTCGCTGCTCCTTTTCATCGCTGGCCCAAAGCGCATAATTTCGACTATCATGGTTTGGCTCCTAAATGAGTGAAAGCTTGAAGGCTATCTATGGACTTAAGGCCGTAGGAAAACTGGCCCAGCTGACATTTTCACGTTAATATGTCACATCCAGCATTTCAAGATCGAGATTCTCACCAGTTTTGTTCGGAATGGGAAAATGAGGCCACCAAATGAAGGAGCAAGCAGCTGGGAGGGGCCAAGACGACAAGCATAGGACTTCGCAGGGTTGATGTGAGGGTTACGTCATAAATTGCACAGTTTTTGAAAGGGAAAGATGGATCAAGGGGGGTCCTGATCCATATTTACTACGAAGGGTAACCTGGATTCTCTTTGACGAGGATACGAGACACCGCGAGGAGTGTGCTATGGTCGCGATGTGGGAATAAGGTGGCAGCATTGGCTGTGAAAGCGTGGGGAAGTTCAGAAAATGTTCGTTGGGAGAGAGAAAGAGCGAGAAAAGAGAAAAAATAACACATATGAGGGATGAGAAGATGTGGTATTGAGCGTAAAGTCAAGAGAAAATTATTATGATTTGGGAAAAAGTCGCGTATGCGGTGACATGGTAATCATAAGGAGAAGGCTGTAGACCACCAAATGGTCCACAAGCCTCATTCTCACGCGCCATGCTGCACCATTGACATGTGGCAGGTGTCAAACGGAGAACCATTAGAGACACTTCATTGGCGCTAAAGAATGTGGGAATATTTGGAGAAAACTTGCAAAAGTTGCTGTCCGCGCACTAGCGCACTATTTGCCTAGTGTTCCGTACCTGCTTAAATTCCAACTACCTGCGAACAACATGCAGGAAATGTGCGCCCTATCGGTGTAGAACATGCGTTCATAGTTATGTAACTTCCAAACATTGCAGTATTTCAATGCGCAGACTTGCGTGCTATTACCTAACACTTAAGGGTATAATTATCACAGAAAGAAAAAAGAACAGCATCTTCGACATGTAGAATTCCTTTTAAGTTATGTTCAGCTTCTGTTAGTTGGTCCAGCCATCTTGGTAAATTACGAACAGCCATTTTGATATAGGAATGTCGTTCAGTGGGAAAAACTGTTCCACCATTCGATTTTTCACATCATGTATATAGGCAAAACAACGTCAGCCAGAGCAGCACTGAAGTTCGTCGCGCTTTTTGTTCTTTTCACCAAAAGAGCTTTACTCGCGAACGAAGTCCAGAATAGCTGTTTGTTATTTGTCAGGCTGGCTGAATATGCCAACTAGTAGACAATATAAGAAAATTTGTTACCATACAAAGGCAAAGTGTACGGCACGCAAAGAAAACCGGTATGAAAGAGTTTGAGTGGACATGTAAAAAAAAACGATCAAACGTACAAAAAGCTAATGCAGTACGGAAAGAGGAATGACCATTAAGACTTTTATTTCAATTGACCTACGGATGGGTGTTTCCCCCAAATATTTTCTCAATGATGTTTAGCCTTCTAAGATGTTTAAACTTTCCACGAGCTCTATGCTCAAGCTTTCCCGTGAAAGGAATTCTGTTTAAGTAAGTGACAGAGGAAGTGTAAGTGTTCTACTTACTCGTTACTGTAAGTTTACTTGAGTTTCTTCGGCACATTTTTTTTTATCGGCATAATTCTTCGGGAAATTACGAAACTTATATGGAATGTCTTTCTCCGGAACAACGGTGGAAAACGGTCATTTGTGGACGTTAAAAGAAAGCTTGACCATTGCTCGTGCTTACGTTTCATGGTTTGTTATGGCTATCATTACGTATACGGTCTGCGGTAGCCTGTATGTTTTGGTTACTGTAAATTTCATATTATTTCATTTTCTCTCCTTTATTCATCAATCTAACCATCATTCAGTGTGGTCTAACATTCTTGAGTATGTCTGTAGCCACAAAAGGCTCAACTGAAACTCATTACCCGAATCTGCCGGATTTTTCACCTGAATTTTCACTTGAAACCTTGATCCGTTATTACTTCGTGTAAGAGCCTAAATTATGATTTTGACAAGCTTTTACGTCCAGAAATTTTTTCCAAATATAAACTGGGATCACGTAAGGATGTTTGGTTACACATCATGGGCTTTTTCTCATCGAGCTTCTTCCATCCAAAAACTCGACTCATGAGTCTGCCTGTTTCGGAATTCAGTAAACTTTGGTATACCTTGGTCAATTTTGTCCATCGAACATAACCACCTAAATAAAATAATAAATATTTCAAAGTTTTCCACCTATTAAACTTGTTTTATGCAGTATTATCTCCTTCAGAAATACATCTATGAAAAAATCTCGCAAACAGAAATTCGTAAGCTGTCTCTTCGTGGAATGAATTCTTTCCGTTCGTTTTAGGCAATACCATGGAACTCACTTAAATATAAGGACCCGAAACCGAATAAACTGTTTGTTACGCGGGCTTATCCGAGGTGACTCTTCGAGGTAATATATGAAACGGTACTTGGGAATAGTTTGTAGTTAGGGATCTTTTCGCCATCCGAGTTGCAATTAAGTGGGCTCTACTGAATCTCTGAATGATAAAAAGGAATATGGATCGGCAAATCGAGAAACAATAGTCACTAAATGCGTACTTTCACTAGGTTTCTCAAGTATTGTTTCTCAAGTGTTCTCAGGCTTCCACCTTTTTCCGTATGTGCAAATTTAAGGCTAGGATACAAAACTACGAATAATTAACTATAACTCATTGAGATTTTCAATTTTGAATAGACGATATTCAGTACTTATATTGCTATTAAAAAATGGAATCAATCGATTTAAAAAAATAGTTGAAACTTTGAAATGTGGAGCAAATAAAAAAAGGCTATTGAAATTAATTTCATTAATGGGAAAAAAACGCAGCCAATAACGTAACAGGGACAAACGAAACTTCACTCTTTAAAATTGAAATCATTTTAAATAAAGCGTAGTCTATTTAAGTTCCATGTCCTGGTGTCCCTCATTTACGCGAAATCTTGTAAGAATGTTCATTTCAGATTTCTAAAATGCGAGCCTAACCTTGTTCGCTTGTTAATTCATCCGCAATAAAGTTTCGATTGCAGGGTAGAGTTTCTATTATAACAGTGGATGAATGTAATATTAATTTCTGAACACTATTCGTACTTAAGTAAATTACGCCTGATTAATTAGAGATTACTATTTTAAATTTATGACTGAATCTCACGTTAAGACTGAGACTAAACTATTCTCCATGGTAGATTAACAGGAAAAGAAGGCTTTGAAAAAATACACAAAGATGTCTATATTAGTTTGCTGGTAAAAAAAACAACACTAATTTCGCTTTCTCAACAAACTTCTTCAGACCTAAATTTCCGAAGCTCTCCCTCTCAGGTGTCCTCGCTTGTCCTTACGCATATCTCGCATAGAAGGTAAAAGGTAATGGTTATCCATCCATCTTGAGGTATTTGGGGCTGCTTTAAGGAGGGGAGGGGTTGGGAGAAAGGGGCTGAGAGAGAAAATAGAGAATGAAGGTAACGTTGGGTGGCTTTGGAGGCGGTTTGGGTCAGGAGAAACGATGGTTACCACGAGTGAAAAGCTTTTTGGCTGGCAAGTGGCAGTCTGGCTGGAAGGCAATATTTACCCAGAATGGGTAAACTAGGTATGAAGGCGTGTGTTATAGCACCTAGCCCAAGCAAGGGTCTAACATAGCTCCACATCATTCTCATCCCACTTGCCTTAATCTGGGTCAGTAGTATAAAACCAGGTACCTGTACCTTTCCCAAGTCACTCGCAAGTGCTCATTGCATCGTGAAACAACTATTGTTGGACCAAGCAAGGGATGTGTACTGGACCAGCGTTCTGTATTTAAAGTTAGTGATCCTCAGCTCAAGAGACTTCATTCAGTCCGACGACATTAGCGTGGCTGGTGCCTTTTTCCAGGAGCCAGACAGTTTTTTCTCGGAACAAAAACGAAAAGTGAATACTGAAAGTACTCTAAGTACTTTAGACCGAATTTCACGGAGCCAATTGTGTTTGTTCACTCGAACTACCCGCTAAACCATAGTAACCATGGTTAAGGTAAGCTGACATTACGCCGGATATACAAACCTTCATTCGTTTTCTAAATCAACGTGCAACGCATATATGTAGCAACATTAAAACATTGCATTTGAATCATGAAAATTTTAAAAGTTGCAAAAAATCTACAAACTGAATTTTCGTAAAAAAATCTTACAAAACACACAAGATTAAAGAATTTCAGCCTTTGTTTTAGTAATGATACACTATGTGCGAGTTCCATTGTTATTGGCAATGAAACCAGGCAAAGGTTAAGCATTCTCTGCTGTCAATAATTCAAATTTAAATTTTAACGTTGCCAACAGCGAAAAACGAGTTAGTGATAAGTTTAACTAATTATTCAAATAAGTAATAATCGAAAGTTATTTTTCCCAAAAAGATATAATATTTTTATTACTACTTCAGTAAGCTTTTGTGACAAAATACGCTCGATAAAAGACTTACCTTGAAAAATAGAGAAGAATCCGAAAAGTTGTGACTCTAAGAGAGTCCAAAGTCAAACTAGCTGTTTTATTTAGCTTTTCAAGTCCAAAGTTCAAGTATAAAACTCTTTTAGCATTCAATTCAGCAAATGTTCGGGGGCTGTCTTGCGCTCGTACGAACACAGCATCCCTAATTCTGATATAGCTAATGATTTCGGGATGTTAATGAAGAATTTTCAAGGTTTCCCCAAGTTCAATAACTTGTTCTTTCTTACAATAGTTTCACGTTGCCGATCTGGATTGTCTTGGATTTCTCTTAAATCTTTCTAAGCAGAATTACGTTTGAGTGGAGATTGCGGTTAGCGTAAACTCATTGAGTAAATCCGTCCAGGCACGCAAGTTTCAAATGCGCGGCTTCTTTAGCTTTCTCAAGCGGAAACGCGTTATTGTTTCCTCCCCAAAGGAAAAAGTACTGAAAAGAAAAGTCACTTTTTATTGTTTTCAAAATCTCAGTCCGAAACCCGAAAAATAAAAGAACTGCACTAGAAAAATTTCGACAATAGGATCCTCAAGTTATTGACCGTCCGTGACAGGCGTATTGATCTTTTTTTGGCGGTAAAATTAAAAGGAAACCAATTTTTCCACCCGGTGAAAGTGGCCAGGGTTGGCAAGATGAAGAAAAGCTATTGAAAAACGTCTTCGCCAATTGTTAAGAGTATGTCGACGTAATTCACTTTCTTTTCGGTTAACTTCTTTTCTGTTTTGGGAAAACGCTGTACTTGTGTCAGTATGCGGTACAGTAGAGGGGGAGAAAGCGTAGCTAATTTTCAATGAAGATGATACTTCCGGGACGAACCCCACCGGCAGACCCTTCTTTCTCTTTTACCTTTTCATTCCGTCATCGAGACATTGCGTAGGCCGCAAAATGTCTTCCCTTTGATTAGTTTCGGACCTCTAGAACTTTTCAAAAGTGCCTGACATCTTCGCAACCTTCTCACCGACCTTACGCAGGAATTCAGAGCAAAGATTGGTACTTAAGAGTCGAACGGGGTCAAGTCCTGACCAACACCTGTTTGTCAAACGTCGCGCATTAAGGTTCCCATGGCCTTATAATTACTTCGCTTATATAAAAACATATGATTACTTCGCTCTTGCCCTTTTGGTCAGCACTAAAATTCGACGTACGAGTCCTACTACGAAGGAAAAATGTGAAAGATTTTTAAAGAACACTATTCTAAAAAAAAAAATTTGGCAAATGGCCGAGTGTGCCGGACTTGGCGCAATGCACTCGTTTTTTTCCGGAGTTGTGGGTCAGTAGCACGCCAATACAATCTTCTTCTTTACAGCAAATGAGACCAGGTGCAAGGTGCGGCCCTACTCGGGCACTGAAATAAAAAAAAAATGAAGTAGCGCATGTGGGACACGATCGAGCCTGGAGCATCGTCATCTTTCTCTCCTCGGAAGAGAATCTCGTTTGTCAACTTTCTCCCGGTCCTTATCACATGACACGCTGCACTTGCCTTAAGAGCGACTTCATTCTACCTGTTTCTACCTGTACTTTTCACCCGGTCTACCTGAGCTAAATTGCTCCTTTTTGTTTCTGTAAAATTGGCTCCCTTCTGCCCTGTGGGGAGAAACAGCATCCGGATGCCTCTTACGAATGTCCATGTTACACAAGTGTAGCTTCGTTTTTTTTTTTTCCTTTTTTTTTCAGAGCGACCCCACTTTTTGAAGGAAAAAGAGGACTCGGATCCTTTTGAAAAGGGCAAGAAATAAAATGCAAATAAAATCCCTTTCACTGCGGGACCCACTTTTTACTCTTTCTCTCCTCAAGCTGAGGAATTTTTACAGCCAAGTAGCCCTACTTTTGATTAGTTCCTTATAAATGTACCTCAGCTCCGGCACTTTAATGACTTGATACACTTTAAGCCGTTTATCTCCTTCCCCGAAGATTTTATTCTTAGTTGTTTTAATTAATCACTTTATAAATAAGATTTCACCACGACGGCTAACAAGTTGTGGTGCAAAGCAGTTGGGCAGCCAATAGAAAGCTGCGTTGTGATATTAACCTGGCAAATTCTGAAAATAACCAGGCTTTTTTGCAGTTTGTTACATTTATAGCATGACTATTACTAGTTATCTGTACTAGACAATTTATTTTGATAAATTCCAGGTGGCTCTATTCGTCACCCTGACCTTGTTGGTCTTGAATTCCTTGGCCACACCGACGTACCTGGACGAGGCGCAAGATCGCACTTGGGGTGGATTAGGCGGCAAGGGCAAAGATGGAAGTGGTAGTTATGGCGCCCCTAAGAAACCGAAAGCCTCTTATGGAGCTCCCTCGGCCGCCAAAGCACCCAAGGCACCCAAAGCCCCTAAAGCCCCTAAAGCTAGCTACGGCACACCTTCCTTACCCAAAGCTAAGGCACCCAAGGCCCCGAAGGGCGCTTACGGAGCTCCCAGCAAGTCCAAGGCTCCTCAACAAAGCTACGGATATCCTCAACCAGCTTACACTCCAGTAGCCGCTTACTCACCCCCGGCTCCTGCTTATGCCCCAGCTCCCGCGCCCGCTTACGCTCCGGCTCCTCAGTCCTATGCCCCAGCGCCCGCTGCCTACGCCCCAGCTCCTGCTTCTTACGCTCCAGCTCCCGCTGCTTACGCCCCGGCTCCCGCTGCTTACGCTCCCGCTCCTGCCTACAGCTCGTACAGCGCTCCTGCCAGCTCCTACGGTGCTCCTAGCAAATCCAAAGGCAAAGGCAAAGGTGTCTCCGGATCTTATGGCGCTCCCAGCAAAAGCAAGGCCAAGGCTCCTTCCAGCGGGTACGGTGCTCCTTCCAAGAGCAAGGCCAAGGCCCCCTCCACCGGATATGGTGCTCCTAGCAAGAAACCGAAGGCATCTTATGGCGCTCCTCAGGCTAAGCCCATCTTCAAGCTCCCTAAATTCAACCCCATTTCCTTGAAAGGATTAGGTAATTTAACTTGAAAACTTGCAAAAACGTTAAAAAAACTGACTCTTTTCTTATGAATGATCCAGGCAAGGACAAAGGTCAAAAGAGCAAAGGAGGAGACTATACCCCCGCTTACAATGGAGCTGGATACTTCCCTAGCCACGGTTACGAACAGCACTTGAGCCCTTACCCCGTTGTCTTGGTATACGACACCCCCATTGCTCCCCCTGCTCCGGCTTACGCTCCCGCTGAACCCAGCTATGGCGCCGCTGCTCCTCACTACTCTGCCGGACATGCTGCTCAGTCTTCCTATGCTCCTGCTCCTCAATCCACTTATGCTCCTCAACCCTCTTACGTTCCTCAACCTGCCTACGAACAATCTCCCGTTTCGTACGCTGCCCAACCTGCTCCCCAACCCGCCTACGAGCAAGCTCCTGCCACCTATGCTCCTCAACCTGCTCCTCAACCCGCTTATGAACAAGCTCCCGCTGTCTATGCTCCTCAGCACGCTCCTCAGCCTGCCTATGACCAAGCTCCTGTTGTCTATGCTCCTCAACCCGTTGCTCAGCCGGCCTACGAGCAAGCGCCCGTTTCGTACGCTGCCCAACCTGCACCCCAACCCGCCTACGAGCAAGCTCCTGCCACCTATGCTCCTCAACCTGCTCCTCAACCTGCTTACGAACAAGCTCCCGCTGTCTATGCTCCTCAACCCGTTGCTCAGCCGGCCTACGAGCAAGCGCCCGCTACTTACGCTCCCCAGCCTGCTCCGGTTTACATTCCCGCCACTACACCTGCTCCAGTCTACCAGCCAGCTCCTGCCCCTCAGCCTGCTTACCAGCCCGCCCCAGCCCCTGCCCTGGTCTACCAATCAGCTCCTCAGCCCGCTGCTCCTCAATACGCTGCCGTTGCCCAGCCTGTCTACCAAGCTGCTCCAGCTGCCGCCTACCAGCAAGCTCCTCACTCTGAATGCATCACCTGCAAGGAAAATCCATGGGTTCCAATCTCCAACCAACCCGCTATCCAGTACAACTCTGCGCCCGCCTATGAGCCCGTAACTGCCTCTCCTGCCCCTGTCTACGAACAACCCAAGCCGACCGAAGCGTCCGTACCGGCGTACCAAGTACAAGAGCAAGTTTATGAGCAACCCAAGTCCCAAGCCTACGAACAGCCCAAACAAGCCGTTTACGAACAAACCGAAGCTCCCGTCCCGGTCTACCAACTCCAAGAACAAGTCTATGAACAGCCCAAGCCTCAAGTTTATGAACAGCCCAAACAAGCCGTTTACGAACAAACCGAAGCTCCTGTCCCGGTCTACCAACTCCGAGAACAAGTCTATGAACAGCCCAAGCCCCAAGTTTACGAACAAGCCCAACAAGTCGTGTACGAACAAACCGAAGCCCCTGCTTCTGTCTACCAAATTCAGGAACAAGTCTACGAGCAACCCCGCCCTCAACAACCTCTTTACGAACAAGCACCGGCTTACCAACAAAACACGTTCTTCCAGGCCCAGTACGAACAGCCCCGTGGTTTTGATGCCGGACGTTACTTGGAACAGCCAGCTTCTGCCGCCTACCAGCCCGCCACTGAAGCTCCTCAATACGTTGCCCCCGTCCAGGTTGAACAGCAGTACCAACCCCAGCCTGCTGCTGTTGCCGTTGTAGAACAGCAATACGAACAACGCGAGCCTGAGTACGCTACCACCCCCGCCCCCGTTCGCGAAGAACCCCAGTACTACACTACCACCTCTGCCCCCGTTCGCGAAGAACCACAGTACTACACTACCACCCCTGCCCCCGTTCGCGAAGAACCACAGTACTACACTACCACCACTACTACTACCACCTTGGCTCCAATTGTTTACAGCCCTGAGCCCCAGATTCTCCAAGAAGAAGTCGTTGCAGTCACCACAGCCCGTCCTCAGGTCTACGTTTCCAACGCCGGTACCCCTGCTCAACAGGAAATCTACGTTTCTTCTACGCCACGCCCCACTGAAGCCCCTGTTCAACAATACTGGTCCGAACGCGTCGTTGCCCAAGAACCCGTCAACCAGATCATTGTTCAAGAGCCCCTCCCTACCACCCCTGCCCCCTGGACCCCTAGCCAGTACTACACCCCTGTTCAGCAATCCGCCAGCTTCTTCGTCGCCCAGCCTCAACAAATCGAAGTCCAACAAGTAGTCGAGCAACCTAAACAACAATACTACGCCAATACCTTCTTCGCCCCCCAAGTCTACGTTTCTTCCACCGCCCGCCCCGTTCAAGAAGAACCCATCATTGTCACCACTCCCGAAGCTCCCGCCACCTGGGCTCCTCAGATTCCCGAAGTTCAATCTATTATCGAGCAACAACCACAACAAGAAGTGATCGTTCAACAACAATTTGAAGCCAACACTGCTGCCCCCGTTGAGTATAACCCACCTGTTGTTTTCTTCTCGCCTTCTACTCCCGCGTCCACTCCCGTCCAAAGTGAACCCGTTATTGTCGAAACTCCCTCCTGGGTTTATCAACAACAACAAGTCATTGAACAACAATGGGTGCAACAACCCGTGGAAGCTGTCGAGCAACAGTGGACTCAGCAAACTGAAGCTCCCGTAGTCCAGACTGCCGAACAACAATGGGTTGAACAACCTGTTCAAACTCCCGTCCAAGTTATTGAGCAACAATGGGTCGAACAACCCGCTCAAGCTCCGGTCCAAGTTGTCGAGCAACAATGGGTCCAACAAACGGAAGCTCCCGTCCAAGTTATTGAGCAACAATGGGTCGAACAACCTGCTCAAGCTCCGGTCCAAGTTGTCGAGCAACAATGGGTCCAACAAACTGAAGCCCCCGTCCAACTTGTTGAACAACAATGGGTCCAAAAAACCGAAGCCCCCCTAGTTCAAATTGTTGAACAGCAACAATGGGTCGAACAACCTACTGAAGCTCCCGTCCAAGTCATCCAACAACAATGGATTGAGGTGCCCCAAGCTCCCGTTCAAATCATTGAGCAACAATGGGTCCAACAAGCCGAACCTCAACAGTTCGAAATCCAGCAAGTCGCCGAAGAAGCTCCCGTAGCCTTATATTTCAGCACTCCTGCGCCTATTGAAGTCCCAACTCCCGGTTTGGCATACTTGCCGCCCGTTCGTGGCTTTAGCTCGTAAGTAAAGTTATTTAGCTAGGAAATAAAATTTTGTCAAATATGTATAATGTTTTACATACGTGTTCTTGTGTCTTGTCCTTTGTTAACCATTTTTCATCTTGTGTGAAAAGTTGTAGAGGTACTCTTAAAAAAAACGAGTCTGGTTACTCAAGTTTTCTCAGGACCTCTATGTTTTTTCTCAGGCAAAAAACAAAAAAACAATTGTTTACAACAATGGTGCAACATTGTTGACGTTTTAGTCTAAAGGTTGAAAAGTGCACTGATTAGCCATGAAACTTCTACTCTGCCGGTGTTTCATTTGATTTCTTTTGCTCCATGAAATGTCCAAAAAGTTCAATAAAAAATAAAAAAAATCTAAGTTGTTCAATGATTTGGACTGGACTAAATGGACTAATTTAACTTGACTGACTGTTTAAATTGGACGTAACTGACAACACTGACCTCTTCTTTTGTTTGTGACTTATCAGAGAGCCTGAACCGGTAGTTAAAATCATTGAATCCACTCCGGAAACTGTGACCACTCCTGCGGAACCTGAACCGACTTTGCCTTATAAATTCGAACAGTTCAGACCTTCGACGACTGTGAAATCCGTTGGCGGAGATTTGCCCTTCGGTGCAAGATTACCTGGCAGCCGTAGACAGAACAACAACGGTAATTATCAACACAAATTTTAATGACGTTGACTCGCAGGTATGACGGACAATTTAAGACTTAACCACGTAAGCCACATTTTTTTCATAAAGTAAAAAAACAGAGAGACTGCGATTGCGGCTATTAACCCGCGACCAATCAACTGCTGCTTCATTACTGCTTATAAAATTGACAGAAATCACAGATAAGACAGAAAAGAAAGAAAACACTCTTTCACCCTCGAAATCGCACCCTCCGTTGGTGTATTCTCTTTCCAGGCTGGAACAAGAAACGCGAATCTTCGTAAATACCAAAAGCACCCTACAAGTCTCCCTACTACGGACCATTTCATCCCCTCCACCACTTCCCAATTCCATACATACAAACAAACCTTTGCCTGCTTAACCTTTACCTTCCGTTTGTTGCATCCTTTCACCCTTTAGCCTTTCACACCTCTGGCCTCGTCTTGTTTCATCCCTTTCTCATATTTCCCCTGATAACTTATTGTTCTTGACCCTCATCTAACTATTACGATAACCTTGATCCCCTTTTTGCTCGTATTTGACACTCTTTCAGCCACAACCATGAAAGAGATCATTAGGTAAAAAGGCACCCAACATTCCCGTAACTGTTTGTCTTTTTGTGTTCTTGCTCGGAAACCTTTCCTGCAGACTATTCTACTACCCCGTCTGCTCTGCATAACAACTACAACAAACCGAAGTCCCCATCCTCTACTGCTAGTGCGGCCAACAAGCCCGTGTTGACTAGCACTACGACGGCTACTACCCCTATTATCCGCAAGCGCCCAGTCACGTCCTCTCGCAAGCTGTACACGCCAAGGACCACCACGACTACTACAACGACCACCACGACGCCTGCCCCGTCTGTCGAAAAGGAGCGCTACAACGAAGGAAGTCTGCTGTTGTCCGAGCCTCAGCAAGTTGCTAAAGCGACTAGCATTGTCCAATCTCCGGTTTCAGCTGCATTCATCAACAACTTTCCGGAAGTAGCAGCACCAGAAGGCGGTGATGTACCCGAAGAGGAGCAATCTGCCATTCGAGATGCTTTATTCGAACTTCGTAAAGTTTAATGCGCCCTTTTCGACGCAAGAAAGGCTTGATGTTCTGAAAGATTAAGATCTAAGAGTCTTAGCGAATGTTTCCAAATATTAGCTAGCGACACTTCTGTTACATAAGCTTTATTCTCGGGGATTATCTCTTCAAATCCAACCGTACAGATAGTAGGAAATCTTTTGGATGATCTTGCTAAAGTTCGTTGTTCAGTTCTGGGCTTATTTCAGTACTGTGTAGGAAGTAAAGATTAAGAGGCAAAGATTTTTTGTTCTATATTTCTAGATCTTAAAAATGTCTGAATTATTGTTTGCAGTATCCCCCTAAGGGGGTTTTTATTGTTAAAACGTTGGTTAGCAAGGAAGATCCCTGTCTTGTACATAGTCACATGTTCTTTTTTGTCACAACTTTTCCAGGCAAATCTGTGAAATGGCCATGCAAAGAATTTTAGTTGAATAAGAGTTAGGAATAGTAACTTGAAACGTAGCGTTAATAGAAAAGAAGATTAAGGGCTTGTTTTTCGTACTAACCCCGATTGCTCAATGGAATGCAAGATGAGTACGTGACACTGAAAAGACAAAATTTACTTTTGGCGGAAATAATGAGTGTTTTTTGGGTTTAAGAACAGCAATATTCTCGATATTCTTCTGTAATGTTTCCCCAACGAAAAAAAAAACAATTATACAACATTGACATGATGTCAACAACTGCAGGTCGGTTGACTTGTAGAGATTTAGATTTTGTGACATTTTTTCCTTCCAAATTAGTGCGAAAAATACTTTCCAGTGTCTCCGTTTCCGTGTATGTGTTCGACCCTTATGTGTCCGTCCAAAACGAAACATGCATCATGTGCTAATAAACCTGTTGCAGTTCAGATCCGAGTGTTAATTGCAGCAACGGAATGACCTTAATTGTTGACAAGTCTGCCAACACTGCCTAAAAAAAAAAAAAAAGAATTTTACTATTTACAGTTTATTTCAGCGATCCGTATGCTGAAACTCTCAGCTGTCATGGAAAAATTGGGTCACACGGGTTCCACCAAAGTATGACGCGTGACCTCACTTTCAATAAAACGGCACATGAACACTTTTTCACAGTTCGATGCTTTGCCATGGTTCCGATTCTTTGATACCTACTCTGTAACGTTCCTATCGGTTTTTGCCTCCCGCTACTCTGAAAGCAAAATCTGATGTGTTGCCATATTCACAATGTCTGCCATAGTTACAAATGTCGAATGCACCCAACGTCGTCTTCCAATACAGCGAAAAAAAAATCGTAATAACTACCTCAGCCCCGGCCGCTGTTCTGATGGCAAATAAGTTCTCTCGCCTCAAGCTGAAGATGGCAGCTGCTAGCAAGGGAAGGATCTCCAACGAATCGAAGCTTAGGACTATGTCCCACAAATATAGTACTTGATCCGGCAATAGATACCCGCTGAATGCTTGCATTAGCCAACCAGTAACCATTTTGAGTCTTCATAAAATATTTTACTTTTAAGATAATCGAATGGAGTACGTTACTAAACTGGAAAATTACGGTTGGATTTGATTGGCGATTAGGTGGAGCCAGAGTTGTGGCTCATAGCCTTGTAAGAGGCGCTCGAACTGGATTGCCAAAGAAACGATGCCATCTGAATGAGAAGAAATGCAGTGCAAGTGATGCCAGTAACGAATATACTGGGCGCGAAACGCGTAGTACAAGCTGACGGCGTCGCCGTATACAAAACATAACGGCGCCACTGTAATTATTGAAGTAAATAATTAGATATTCAGGCAAATGTTAAGCTTAACGTCGAAATTGCCTACCTACTTGCTACTGGAAACAATCATAATAATTTTTTCAAAACCCCAAAATGCTTACATATATAAAAACACATGTAATCAAGTATTATTTTCAAAAATCGTGACTTGGACTTTGCAACGCACCGTACATTGAAAATCCGTAACCTGGTATAACGCCCGAGGGTGGGTACGCCGACCATTGTTCGGCTAAGATGGGAGGAAGTGTTTTTGGCGGAAGCTTAGACAATCCTCCAGTAAAGCTTTGTTGTAGTTTTTGAAGTACGTCTTCGTCTCTCAAGAAACATAGGATGACCTGGAATTTTCCCCTCATTCGTATTATTCAATTAGGAAGAAATTGAACTAAGTTACTTGGTACAGTAAGTCTTCGAAGACAAAGTAGTGTTCCTCGTTAGCGGCAGTTAATTGGATATCCTAAGAAAACATAGCTATCAATACTGTAGTAGTACTAAAGTTTTCCTACTTTCATGACGAGCTTGTCAATTAGAACATCGGCTTTGAACACGGATTGTTTCAACTCTTCATAATGTCTCCTTTGCTGGGTACAAGAGAGGAAAAGAAAGTCATAAACAGGACAAATTCCAGTTTTCTCGAGTTACTTTGTCAGTAACTTCAGCATCCAGAATTCTAGACCACACATGAGCTCGTAAACTCGGCGGACAGCTTTTTTTGCAATATTCTTCCAACAGAAGTACATCTCCAGTATCTAGGACCTGTTCTCCTAGTACCAGCCGGTAGCTCTGCAGGCTGATGCCAGACTGCTCCGCCAGTACCAACCCCGGGCTAAGACCCAGATGAGGCTCGGTGTCGCAAAGACTTTTGTACTTGATTTTCTACGCGGAAAGCCATCGACGTGTAGAATTCGTTAGTAAATGACATATAAAATGGTTAAGTAAATGTTACTAGTTCTGGGAAGCCGTTGACCCGTAAAGGAAGTTGCACACTGGACCAGCTTGCTTCCAGGCTAAAAGATCCGGTTATTGTAATTGCCAAAATAATAATAAAAATAAGTTATAAGTGAAAATAGAGGTCAGACCCATCACTGGGATAAGTGGGATCACGCAAACTGGTTATGAGATCGAAAAAGTCCTTTGGTGCATACACTGGTCGGTAGACGCTGAGATCTAAGGAGCACAGAATGAGTCTCGAAGGATTTCATCGTTTCAGTGCTTCACCTATGTCATAAGTACTTAACTCAGTCCAGCGCGCTTCGATTTCCTGCGCTTCAGCGGCGCACCGAATTTTGGCCAAACTTTGCCGGAGTTCTTTAGCTAAGGAATGGATCGATTTCTGGATTCGCCGTTCCCACTGTGACTGTAGAATGATGAGTTACATCAACTGCGTTATCACCACGTTTTGTATAAAGAAGAAAATGCGGTTTTACCTGGGATTTTTTCATATATGGAAACCGATCACCTTCTGGGGCTTTATTATCCTGTTCAGAAGGGTTAGTAATGTTACGCCTGTAATGAACGACTAGATTCCGGAACAAGGTTTCCAGGCCAGCTTCGCGTATCGCATTCTTCCATGCCAAAGGGTCAGAATTGAGTGTGAAGGATGGCGATGCGATGACGTTCTACTTCGTGCACAGGTCCATAGAAATTATAAATAACTAGAACAGCGAAGTTAAATTTACCTGTACGCGGTTAACGAAGATTTCATAACCATCACAATGAATCAATTCCTCTAGCAAATTTTTCGTGTCACTCATTTTTGTCGTTCAAGATGAAAAGCATGTTTGGTTCGGGTTCCATGGAAACATCGGTCCAACTTTAGAAACGCATCAAAATTTTAGTTTCGATTAAAAGGTGATAACCCCATGAAGATAACGCAAACATAAAAACTTGTTCATATAAATTAATGATTAACGATTGATTTATGACACGTTGAAACTTCAGTTCATTTGTGTCGCCATATATAAAGTTAAATACAAACTTATTCAAACTTTCCTTATAAACTTTTTTTTTGTTTAGGAATCAAAACAGAATTTCTACAAAATCGGGTTTTTGCGTTAAGTACTTGTTTGGTTTGAACGAGTGTAAGAACAATATTTTGTTTTACGATAAACACAAACTTGCCAAAATATTCTTGACGGAGCAATTCTTAATGGTAAACTGACTTTTCGTGATTTTTTTTAGGAAGCTGAATGGAAAATTGTTAAATGTCTCAAGACAAACTTCTGCATCGTAGTCTACCGAACTCGTATTTGACTGTGTTTAAGAATCTACGCAAGATATTGTGCGCAGAGTTTCACATTTTTCGTCAGAAGGTTTGAAAATTCCTACTCTACTATTCACCAACACATCATGATATGGTCATTGAGTTCTCTTACTAACCGATACCAAGTCTTATTGAAATGAAAGTCATGCGCCAGTAGCCTTGTCGTCAAAGTGTTGGATAGTTTCCATCCTCCATAGGAATTTTCAGGCAACAAAGCAAGGTCCTTTGAATCACTAGCGGACATCAAATGCTAGACTCTGCTAGACAGTAGTGCAGAATACCCTCTCTTAATATTCCCTTATTCACGCGATCCCCGGCTCTTGCAGCTGGGTCACAAAGATCAATACTGTGCATCTCCCGCCTCCTGCTCGTCACACACTCCCCACCGTGTGTGTGTGTGTGTGTGTGAGTACTTGTAAGACTTTACACCCAGTTCCAAATAGTTTGTCACGCTAGTCATTGCTTCCAGTTTAACCTCCCATGATCGCTAGACTACCATTTCCTGCCGTTGCTGCTCGAGACAGCCCTGAAGATGTTCCTTGGCCTTTCGGAAGGGCTCACGGTCTTTCGATGATTTTAAAAATTCGCGGTAAGCAAAGTAACGCCATCTCTCAATCTACTTTTAAATTTTTTATCCACACTGCACAAGCTTGGCCCGGTGCTGGCGCTCAACAACCATTGTGTTACCAGTTTTCGAAATACTTCTCTTTAAACTTATTTTCCTGTCCATCCCAAACTAAGTTAACGTAAAGTGCCTCTCAGGTATCTCATAACATCAGATTAAAATCAAGAAAATTTCTAAAACTTGTAAAAATCATCCGGAAACTCTGGAGCGCTTTTGTTCTTTTTTTTATTTTTGTTTTCCCTTCGTTTCTGAAGCGTCACTTTCAGAATCTTTCCTTTTTTTATCTTTAATCTACTTTGTAATTACTGCTACGAAATTCCATCGAAGAGTACATGTGAACCCAAGATATTGCGCACTTTGAGCGGTATATTACATTAACTGAATTTAATTAAACTTAGTTGCCAGATTGCTTACAAGAGTAATAAATGTTTTATTTGCAGGGTGTGTAGTTATGGCTGCCTCAGTCAGCTCAACATCGCCAAGCAAGTGTAATCACTTTCAACTCGCATTTGGTTTACATGACAAGTAATTAGAGGTTTAAAATTGTTCGGAAATGTTCGGTTAAGGCATGCTTGTTTGTTTAGTCATGTGGGCCATATCAGAGATTCCTCCAATGATCCAGGCACAAGTTCAGATCTAGACAGCTCTGATCGTGATTATAAAACGCCCGAACTTACACCATTGGAAGATGCGGAGATTTTAGCTAACGGTGGCAGCTTCAGTGACGCTGAAACAGTTCCTAACCCCTCCGTTATTGAAGAATCGGATTCAGTAGCTGCATCTCCCGCTTGTTTGATAAGCAACACCCATTGCAAGCCTTCCACATCACGGTCACCAGAAGGGAATCAATCAGATCTTGGTTCTGGATGCGCCTCAACGCCGCAAGCTGAACTCTCGCAAGCCAAATCCATCTGGGAAGCGGCCGATGTATTTCAAAACGAAGTCTTGAGCGAGCAAGAGAAGCAACATACGGAATATTGCAGGATAAGTAAGTTTCTTGCAATGGTGACGTATTTATGATAACTCGCCTTTGCTAGAATGGGGTAGCATCATAAGTAAAGCACTGTTTTGCACTGCTTGCAGTGAGCAATTCAAAACTTTAAACAAGAACAACGTCTTCGTACATCCGGTTTTAAGGGTCCTGCTTTGCTATGTAAGATTAAGATTCGCCTTAAAAAGAACTAGTTCGCTAGTTATGTACCATATTTTATTCGTTTGTGAATGAGCAGAGATGCAGAACTTTTTACGGAGAGGGAGTTTTAACCAAAGATGAAGAAGGCTTGGATGAGTATTGCCGTTGGTGCGCCAATGGAGGCAAACTTTTGTGCTGCGATTTTTGCTCGAACGCCTTTTGCAAAGTAACGATGTCTTAAAAAGCATTTAAAAGGGATTTTAACGCGCTATTTGGTATTTAGGCGTGTTTACGGCGGAATTTAAGTCGATCTTACGTGAAAGCAGCTGAAAGAGCCAGCAGCAGGTGGAAATGTTGTGTTTGTGATTTCAAACCCTTGTGGGATCATCGAGCGGAATGCCGTCTCGTGATAGAGCATCTTACACATCTTCACAAGTAATCATTCTATTCTTTCTTTCACGTGGCCCCCTACTCAAGGGCGCGAGTATTGAAAGAAAAGGAATTCAGTATTTTCTGTTTCATATTAAGTTTTTGACTTGTCTATTGTGCTTATTCTGGTACTATTTGCAAAGTGAAAGAAAAATGGATAAAAAAATAAAAATACTAAAGGCGACTTTGTCTTGTAGAAAATCGTGGCAGAAAGTTAAAGGTACACCGAGCATTCAGAGCATCGCCTCGAGCGTAAGCAGTGAGCCAGTGGTCGCGACTTCCACTCCTACAAAAGCTGATCTGGAGAATTTTATGTCCAAGGTGAAGGAAGCTTTTGACGCGTTCGAGACGTCGAGCCTCAAATTAGTCGGCAAAAGAAATTCTGCCCGAGTTTCGCGCCAGTACTGTGAATCCGTCTCGCAGTTAATCAAGCGAGTCAAAGAAGTCGAATGTATTGTCCTTCGCCGCGGTCAGGGGCGGTTTGTACGTCGTTCGGATTTGACGGACACTGAAAAGACGGTGATTAGCAAAATCCCCGCCCAGCTAGTAGAAGAACAAACTGACCCTGTGACGATGGACAAACCTGAAATAGGAAGATCTACAGAAACGGAAATTCAAGAAACCGGAAGAAGGGAAACACCCGTACCCAAAGTAGTTGAGAATGAAGAGACAGCTGACTCCGTGAGTTCCAAAGCTGCCTCGTCCACTAAGTCACAAAGCATTCTGCCACCTAACTGTATCAGCTTCTGCCCTTCTCCTCGGGCGAATAACGAAACTACGCTAGCAGAACCGCTCGACGTTGACTCAAATGACGCAGAAACGATTGTTGAAGACTCAGACCCTCACCATGATGCTTCTTCCCAAGAGATACCGTTGGCAACTGATGTAAATCACCGGTTAGACGCTCAGCAAATGCGTCAGACTTCACCTGCGCTGCTCAAGATTGAACCGGAAACACCGATTGAACATCCTGCGTCCTCTCCGCTTCCAACCCTTACGCCGATTTTGTCGGAAAAGGACAAAACTGAAATAGCCTTCAACGAAGCTTCAAATAAAAGTAAAGCGCCCCTTAAACAAAGGAAAAATCCCTTGGAATCTCCAAAAGAAGACGAAGACGACGCTCCCGCGAAGGTTAAGAAGGCCCTGAGTGAAAATGAGAAGGCGCGAAAAGCTATCCAAGCTTCAACCTCGTCGGAAGAAGACAACACAACGGCATACGAGCAGCATACAACAAGACCGCTCAGTTCACCGGATTTGTTCGCCTCTGAGTGTGAAGACTCCAAAATCACTGTCAAGAAGAAGGCACCCGTAGCTTCCCAGTTAGAACTCTGCATTGAGCGCAAGCTGAAGGTTCCGTGCGCTGTGAATCTAACACGATTACCTGATGCTATAATGAAAAAGTTGCAGATCACAGGCTTTCTAGTGGCCTCTGCATTACTCGTAGATTCAAATGTAAGTGAAGAAACGTCTCGTAAAGTTAGCAAGTCTAAAGATAAGCTCTGTAAAATTATTGGTCGTTTAATCGACGTGAAGGACCTTTTAGCAAAACGGGACGAAAATAATTCGGACGTGGAATCTTCATCTCTGCTGCGGCCCACGAAAAAGTGTAAGAAGGCGAGTCTTGTACCTGACTCGATCGAAGATTCCACTTCGGAGGATTCAGACAAATCTGAGGAAGAGAGCGAAGAGGGAACCAACGGCGTCGCTGAACAAGCTAGTTTAATCAGTGCTAATGAAATCGCGCGCAGACAACTGTGGGATTCCAGTGAAGAGGGGGACGAGAGTGGCAGTACAGAAGACCAAGATGGCGCTGATCCTGAAGACAAAAATAGCGATGATGAAGGGGACAATGACCAACAAACGCCAGACGAGACCAACGGAGAAGAAAACGGTGACAACAACGGTGAAGAAGAAGCTGACAACAATGAAGAAGCCAACAGAGCTTCATCCTCACCTGCTAATGGTGAGACCTACGCTGACAGTAGGAAAAAAAAGTCGTACGTACCGAATCTCCATCTCACCGATTCGGATACCTCTGACGATGATGAATCGCGCAAACGACGGAGGGAAAAAGAGAAGAAAGAGCCAGAAGAAGCAAAGGAGGAAGATAACTCCAACGAAGAAGAGGAGGAGGAACCCAAGAAAAAGTCAAAGAAAAAGAAAGAGCCAGAAGAAGCAAAGGAGGAAGATAACTCCAACGAAGAAGAGGAGGAGGAACCCAAGAAAAAGAAAGAGTCAGAAGAAGCAAAGGAGGAAGATAACTCCAACGAAGAAGAGGAGGAGGAACCCAAGAAAAAGTCGAAGAAAAGGTTCAAAATCGATTCAGACTCTGATTTTGAGCCTTCGAATGCCAAGAAAACTACTGACTCGAAAAAACGCAAAGCTTCTTCGTCTGATTCTGAGGAAGAACAGAGCGACGAAAACAGGACCAAGAAGCGTCGCCGGCGAATCAAACAAGTCAGCGAAGACGATGACGGTGAAGATAGCGACGTGCAGGTGTTACAGGAAAACCAATCGAGTGTTAAGGGCGGCCGCAAGAACATCAAGAAGATCATGAAAGACACCAAACTCACTTTTCAGACCAAAGCTGCTGCCAAGGAGGAAGAAGAACGTCGCAAACGTATCTCCAACCGCCAAAAGATGTACAATGTTTCTTTCTCTGGTCCGGACGCCCTCACCGATGCAAGAACCGACAAAATCGTCCTAGACTTTGACCCTGAGACGAAAGAAGAACTCGTGGCCGTTCACCCCGACTTGGTAAAAAAATTGAAGCCGCATCAAGTCGAAGGTGTTAAGTTCATGTGGGAGGCGTGTTTCGAGTCTTTGGAACGGATGAAAACCCACCCTGGCTCGGGATGTATTTTGGCTCATTGTATGGGTTTAGGCAAAACTTTACAGGTCGTTACCTTGACCCATACCGTAATGAGTAACGAGGCATGCGGCATCAAGCGTGTTTTAATCATCTGCCCTCTAGTGACAGTCTTGAACTGGGTGAACGAGTTCAACCATTGGCTGCGGGACGAGCTCGAACTGGACGTGTACGAACTCGCATCGGCCAAGCAGAACTTTATGCGCCAAGATAAAGTCAACGCGTGGTACCGACGGGGCGGAATCTTGGTCATGGGTTACGAGATGTATCGCAACTTGACAAACGAGAAGGCGAAACGGATCAAGCCAAAAGTACGTGCGCAGTTCCAGCAAGCGTTAGTCACCCCAGGTCCGGACCTCGTAATCTGCGACGAAGGTCACTTGCTGAAAAACCAAAATTCGGCCTTATCTAAGGCGGTGAATCGGATCAGGACCGCCCGACGCATCGTCCTGACGGGTACACCGTTGCAAAACAACCTCAAAGAGTACCACTGCATGGTAGATTTTGTCAAGCCTAAATTGTTGGGGACGTCACGTGAGTTTCAGAACCGGTTCGCGAATCCCATCAGCAACGGCCAGTGTGCAGACTCCACTGATCATGACGTCAGAGTCATGAAACGCCGTGCGCACGTTTTACACAACTTACTAGAAGGTTGCGTCCAGAGGTACGATTACTCGGTACTAACCCCCTTCCTGCCCCCGAAACACGAATACGTCATCTCGATCAAGTTGTCCGACCTCCAAGCCAAAATCTACTCGTACTACTTGCAGAATTGTGCCCGTGGAGGACCGAATTCCGGTACGGGTAAAGGTTCAGGTCTTTTTGCTGATTTTCAAGTACTGGCCAGGGTATGGACACATCCCCTAGCTTTGAAGATCGCCCAGGAAAAGGCTGATTATCGCGCTGCCGTAAGTCCGTCCGATTCGGAGGGATCAATCAACGAATTCATCAATGACAACACAGACGACGAAGACGAAGATGATGTCATGTGCTTGGATGACGATGACGATGCGCCTGCTAAGAAAGTGGAGCAGGTGGACTGGAAAACACGCACCCGAAGGTCGAGAGGAGATGCACCCCCGCCGGAGGACGAATTGAAAACCTCGAAACCGATCGTCGACCACTCGACGTGGTGGTCTTCGATGGTGATGGAAGAAGACTTTAAAAACATAGAGTTGAGCGGGAAGCTGGTGGTGATGATGGATGTCTTGAGAGAATGCGAACTCATTGGCGATAAGGTTCTCGTCTTCAGCCAGTCTATTGTCTCTTTAGACCTAATTGAAGAGTTTTTAGCAGCTGAGGGTCAGAAAAACGAAGACGCACGGCTGGAAGATAATGACGGTCATATCTTAGGCACTTGGCGCCGAGACATGGACTATTTCCGGTTCGACGGCTCCACTGCAGCAGAATTGCGCAAAACGTGGGTGAACGCGTTCAATAAAGAGAGTAACCACCGTGCGAGATTGTTCTTGATCTCAACGCGAGCCGGAGGGTTGGGTATCAACCTCACCTCCGCCAACAGGGTCATCATTTTCGATGCGTCCTGGAATCCATCGCACGACGTGCAGAGTATTTTCCGGATTTATCGGTTTGGGCAAAAGAAACCGTGCTATGTGTACCGGTTTTTGGCACAAGGCACCATGGAAGAGAAGATTTACAACCGGCAGGTGATAAAGCAGTCGTTGGCGTGTCGCGTAGTCGATGAACAACAGATTGAGCGGCATTTCAAAGCATCAGATCTGGCGGAATTATACCAGTTTGATCCCAAATCGGCAGAAACTCGACCCATACCCAACGTCCCCAAAGACCGTCTCCTGGCAGAGTTGACCATGCGACAGAAGGATTGGATCGTGACGTTCCACGAGCACGATTCTTTGTTGCAGAACAAAGAAGGCGAGAGTTTAACTGAAGAAGAACGTAAAGCTGCATGGGAGGACTACGAGAACGAAAAGAAGGGTATTATGAACACGGTCCAGAATTCCGTCGGCGTGGGCATGGTACCTAACCTGCAGGCTCATCTGGTGTCCATTGCGCGAACTTTGACCGAACAAAACCCAGGAATTTCGCAAGAAGACTTGCAGATTCGCTTGGGACGGTATGTGGATCAGTTGAAAGCGATGAATGTCTTGCCCATGATGCAGCCGCAGTTCAATCCACCACCGGCTGCCAGTGGCGTAGCAGCGTCAGGGGCGGGACCGGTGACACAGGACCAAGCCGCAACGGCGCAGATGGTGGCCGAGCGACAAAGAGCCATGTATAACTTGATGATGGCTAGCCAGATTGCCAACCTAGGAGTCAGCCCGGCTAACATGGGAATGCCCACCCAAGCCCGGAGGGGACGACCACCACTGCCACCCTCGCAGTCCCACTTTTATCCTCAACTTACGACAAATTATTTAATGCAAAACTTGGCAGCACAAGTTGCCAACCAGCAACTTCCAAAGGGAGCCATCCCAAACTTAAACCCCCAGGACGCCATCCAGGGGTCAAGACCCGCAACCCAACCTACCAGTAGTAATGCAAGTACTGCAGCACAACCTAAGCCGGGTTCTTCAAAAGAGGCAAGAACCTTTCCAGTGTATTAGTTCACGAATTTTTATTAATTTGTGGATTGCAACTAATGTTTTGAATTATTCTTTTTTTCGCAGGTGAATTGAGAAAATCTGCCAGACAATTTTTTAGGTTTTTGGTGATAAGTTTTGTACCAAAATTCAGTACTGTCGTCTTCGGGTCATCCGGAAAACATGTTTTTTTTTGGAGGAAGAAATGTTGAGCAAAAGTTTCGTGGAGGTGTTTTGCGTTAAGCTTGTAATTCATGTAGAAGTCTCCGCCGTCTTTTCCTGTAAGCGCTGCAACCGCTCGAGTTGTGAAATATCATCTTAGAGCATTTCTTCCCAAGATTCTGTGAAGAAGATGGAAACGAGTTTGTAAGCTTTGGGAAAACCAGGGCTCGGTAAAAAGGAATCTGTAATGTGAAACATAGGGCAAAATTTCTCTAAACTTTAACACGCTTATGTAGGGGATGTCGAGTTTCATCTTAAAATGAAACGCTCATAGGAGCTTTAAAAGAGCTAGCTTACTTTTTGGGGATTAAATGAAACAAACTCAAATGGATGACGCTTAGGAACTTTGGAATCATACGCACTAATGAGATTTCGATACAACGTTTGTTGTGGAAAGTGTTGCAACTATGTTTTAAGATAGGAGTTTCACTTAATTCTTCCACGTATTGGAATTATTCTCGTTGTTCGTTTCATGGCAAGTTTCTCTTTGTTCTAGTAGCAGCCAATTGCCGTATTGTTTTTTCAGTTATTGTGTTAATTTTTTATAAAGAAAGTATACCGTTTTTGTAACCAGAAAGTGTATGGCTGAAAGTACGATATTTCTGTTATACATTCTCTTTGCGTCAAAAGGCGATGCGTTATTTGAAGTACGGCCATTAGTTAGTGCGTGTGATTCCGAAAACTCTTGTACTACTGCTTTTCGTCCTTTAGGAAAGTATTCTAAGTTAAACTCACTGACACTAATGCAGTATTGGTGACACGTTTCGTTGTGTTAATCCTGGAAGCATTTTTTAGTATCACATTGGCTTATATTTCCTCCTGTCGCTTGGCGTCAGAACTTTGTCACCTAAGTAAAATGCTTACTGTACAAAAAGTGAAAAAGACATGAAAAGTAATCATTGGCAAGAAATATTTCATGTGACTTTTATGTTCAACATCTGAATTTTGTATGTTAAAAAATCAGATATTCTTTTCATCGTCTTTGTATTCAATAAAAAAATATCAATTATTAGACAGCGTTGATCAAAACTTCTTGGCGTCTCGCGAGTCGTCGAGTATTACAAATGGCATCTTGTCCGAAAAAAAAAGGAAATTGTTTGCTGAAATGGTAAAAACATCGTGTAGTCACAGTTGTTATATTGACGTGCAAGTCGTTCATATGTACAGTACTGTGCATAAAAAATACGGCCCCAACAAAGCTCCCTATGCTAACGGCTCGGCACTGTAAAAAAAAGTGACGCAGCTGGTCGGTAGCACTCTAGCGAGCTTAAAGTGGGACACGCGCAACTGCCGTGGCGTTAGGTATGGGAACTTTGTTTGGACCTTTTGGTTTTTGAAAGTACTGTTCGTCCTGTATTTCGAGACTTGCTCGTTTGTGCTGGTAGAGGAGACTCGGGTCGATTGTGTCTGTAGTAAATGTAATGATTAATAGTACCACCCATGTTTTCGAAGAAAAACATCAAAATCAGACTTAATTTAATTTCTCGAATTATTTTCGCTCGTTCCACATGCAACGTTGTTTTGCCATTGTTTTGCGTTATTTGGTATTATAGTGATCTTCTCCAACCTCAAGAAACCTTTTTCAGAAGTTTTATATTTGTTACTTTCGCGTCGTGTTACAATTGACCCGAGTTTCCTCAAGTAAAGACTATCCACTGACAATCTCATGAAAAGTGCTTTCAAAGAAGTGTAAAGATTTTCAGTCTAGCATTTCTTTATTCTCCAAAATGATTTCAGCTATTGTCTTACACACAAACAGACAGTGACAGTGAAGGTACTGTTCACAAACGTACGGAACGTACTAGAAATGAGTACAGAAGATTTGATTGTAGAAAAAAAGGAGTCGTTAAAAATTGTTTAAAGAACCCTCTAAATTATGCGCTTGTTTCGCGTGGTGAACTGCGCGGTGAATGACGAGGTGGGGAAGAACGTTTGCGTTCGTCGTGCCTTACTAATTCGGGGTTAGCATTAGTCGACCTGTATCAACAAAAAAGAAAAATGAAACGTCGCATAGCCAAAATTTCACGCGTAACAGTAACAACAAAAATTAAGTAAATGTTAAGTTAATTCTTACCAAGCCTTGCTGTTGGGATGGTGGAACTCCATCTCCTGATTCGACTGACGTCTACGCCAGCAGAAGAAGAGGCAAACGCCGATGAGAATCAAAGGCAAAATTACACCAATAACGATACCGGCGATACGTCCTCCTTTTTGTGTACGATACTGTTTCTCCGCTGTGAAAATGAAACAATAGTCAATACGTACATACTGAGCCCCAACATCCTTCGCATTACTTTTGCAAGCTTGAATATGCTTGCTCGTACACTGGCCGCGCAGAAAGGTAGAATGGTTACCTTGTCCTTCCTTAAAATCCTGAAAACGTTGCATAAAACACATCTGAAACTTAAAGACTTCGGGGACAAGTTTCCATTCCACCTTTCGTGGCGATCAGTGATTCGCATCCAAAATATAACATAACTTTTCAATTAGAGAAATGTAAATCCATTAAAATGTAGCAAATTAACTCAAGAAGGATTCAGCCATTCCCAGCAATTCAGTGGAACAGAAACTTGAAACCCCGGAATCCTAATTTGGATATCTTTGTGCATACGGACATGTTAGTCGTATATTTTGGAAAAAGATTTTTTATTGGGTGGCGATAGGTGATACAAACGTGTAACTAAAGCTTATTTGTTTCAAGACATTTAAAAAAGGACACGTGACAATCAAAGAATCAGACAAGAGTAGGAGTAATTCTGAATTGCATGGGAATTGCTGGAACCGGTTGCGCGAATTCTGAAGGCCGTTTGTCAAATTCCACTTCCATTTCCTTCTCCTCAAAAACTACATTGGGACGATTGGGCAGCGGCTCATTAGTATAGTAGGAATTCTCGTAACGTCGTCGGGGTTTCTTTTTACGATCAGGGCTTTTTCCGGTGCTTCCGCTACTTTCTACAGGACTGTTAGTACTACTGCGCGGATCGCTGTTGAAAGACGCCGTGGTCCCTGTGCCAGAATTCTTCTCGCTCAACGGCGGAGTTAACGACGGTGGATGGACAAAGTCATCTTTCGCTTTGCCATGATCAAGAGAATCGAATGATGGCGAGGCTTTATTTGCTACGCTGTGGGGTTCAGAGCGAACTAAAAGCGTGGTCTCTTTAGGAGCGGAGAGGTGAGGCTCGTGCGCCTTTGTGGCCGTAGGTGGTGTTCCGAGGTCTACGCCTGGCGTCCAAGAGGCCGGTAGAGTGTTATGGCCATCAGAGCTTTTGTTCGGTTTTTGTTTACGGGAGCTTTGGTAATGGAAACTATCATCCGAAGCTGACGAGCTTGTCAAAAATGGCCACACTGACTCGCCTCGGTTGTGGCGCCGGTAACAGCAGCAAAAGCAAAATACCAGGAGCAAGAGGGGCAACAGTACGCCCAGAACGATGCCTGCGATTCGCCCGTTCTGCTGCACACGGTATGTTTTCTCAGCTAATTACCCGTCATTGTGGAGAAAGAAATTTGCGTTGGGAAATTAACAAACTCGCATCTTTCGTATTTTTCGATCATGTTGTTGATTTACTTACAGCTACTAATAATGTTATTGAGTTCAATCGTTAAATGGAAGCATTACGAATACGAATAGAATTAAACGATTATAAACGCAAGAGGGACTTACGTATGCAACGAGCATTGCCCCATACTGCCCAATTCCATTCAGCAGAGGCGTAACACCATCGTCGATCTTCGCCTACAATGACGTAACCAGGGTCGCAATCAAACTTGACGAAAGTCCCGGGTGTGTACGCGAAAGTACTCTTACGCCCGTGTTTAGGGGCCGGTAGAGCTCCGCAGGACAAAACTGTAAAGTTTGAAGTTAAATTAATAATGTGAACACAACATTAGAAACTTCGATATATTTTCTAAAATGGAAGCATTCACGGGAGCGGCTTTACCTTTCATTAATGATTTGGATTTAATGTTAACAATTTCATCCAAATAGTTCTTCGCCGCTAAGCCATAATCGCGATTAAGTGTAACTGCATAGTCGTAATAGCACTGGTAAGAAGCACCGCAGACGATATCAATATCCGTCGTATTTAAACTCGTCCTAAAAGTTTTAATTTGTATAATTTCAAGTATTAATTTATACGAATTCTAACTTACATGTTCTGTGGTAAAGCTGGACGGAGATCGAAAATGGGCTGGAAGTTGGGATCGTAGTAGAAATTGGAAGTACGGCCATACTCGTGTAAGAACAGACTTTTACCTTTGTTCTCGTCCATTTTATCATCCACAGCCCCTACAAGCTTGCGGATTATGAATGAAATATTTTTAAGTTATTTTTGTTACATTTTAGGCCGAACATTTCGTGAATGCGCTGCAAATTGTTCATGTCAACAGTGGGACCAGGACTTCCATCCGGTAACATAAATTCGTCCGACATATCAAAGCTCCAGTTTCCAAACAATCCTCGAGTTTGATTCTAAGGCAAATAAGCATTAGATATTGGAAATGACACGTAATATAGAAAACTAATTAATTTATTGTATTTGAATATTTGTAGCTATTATTTAAGAGGATGTGTACATACGGCGAAAGTAAGTGGCAAGTACACGCGAGCAGTTAAATGACGATTCCTTTCTACGACTTCGACACCAGCGCCGGAAGCGAACATCATGATCACGTGACCCTGGTTTAGTACAGTTGTGGGTGTGTAGACCGTCACGCCTTTGAAGTTCTGGGTACGACGGTTGAAAGAATCAAAGTACACTGGCTGACCGTCCACAAAAACGTCCAAGCGGTATCGCCATTGAGCATATGCTGGTCGGAGACGGACTTCAACGGGAACGGAAGTGTTTTCTTGAGCTAATGTGAAAAAGCGTTATTATAGAGCCCGTTAAAATGTTGTCTTAATGCAGTTAGTTCAGTTGAAATATGGAACCCATCAGTAGACTATTTCTGTTATGCCTGCTTTGCAAAATTGCATTTCATTTTAATTTTATTGTGTTATAAGTTCTAGTCCCGAATGTTTTTTCAAAATTTTGACACATTCGCGTTTATCTTATACCAGTTTAAGTTCATTTTTTTAACAATATTGTCAACTAATTAAGCTCCATGAATGCTAACCAATTAATTTCTTGTAGTTTATGAATATTAACGTTGTTTTGCTTCAAGGAGTATTACCTGCAACTGCGGTCAAGACAGTAGCGCGGGAAGTACCGTACACGTTGTTGGGTACAGGTTCAAAGCGCGCTTGAACGTCAAATTTGTGGCGTACAGTATTGGCTCGGACTAGTACGAACTCGCCCATTCCGTTGAATGTGTATGTGAAATTATCGAAGGTGTAGAAATGGGGGTCACCAAATACAGCAGCTATTAAAGGAAGTTATTATTTTTATCTTCTAGTGATAGTATAAGCATGCATATTGTCTTACCCACTCCTGGTGGTTGATAACCCACACAATCTTGTGATGCACGGCGTTCAAAGCGGAACGTTTCACACCCAGTGGTATCTTCATTTTGCCACAAACAGCAGGTATAGTACGGCGCCACGTCGTGATACCAGTGAGATAAACTGGGAATCTAATTCAGAGCAATAATAGAGCTACTGTTTCGGTTTCATTCACATTTTCGGTCTTTTCGTACCTTCGAAGCTTCGTTCCAAGGTAGCAAGCCCAAGTTATGCACACGTGACGGGTTACCGCCCCACATGTTATCGGCCGTCATCATAAGAAGCCCGTCTTTGTCGTAGCAACATTGTTGGCCGGCTCCGTCATAGCTATACAGTTTTAAGGTTTCAAATATATAGTGTAATTTTGAAGATGGTAATGATGAACTTACTTTGCAGTACCACTGCGGAAGCAAGTTTGTGCACCTTTGTGGTAAAAACAAGCCGCATTTCCTTCACGGTCGCATTCGTAGTCCGGCAAGTATCGGCCTTTATCTGAAGCCGCTTGGTGCAACATGCAAGGGCAGAAGGGCAATTCGTAAGCAAAAGTACGCAAATTGCGGTCGTTTTTAATCCATTTCTGACAGCGTTTATCAGCCCAGTTGCCGCCTTCATATTTTTGCCACTGGGGGGCAAAGTACCAGCCCAGGGGAATAGGTTTGCTCCAGAGTACACTACAAGTATAAACGGCATGTTTTTTTAACAAGTTCGATTCCCTAACATTTTCGCTCTTTAGGATAGTGAAAATCAAATTTACGGAGTATAGTCAATCTTGTCGAAAGGCGTGGTCAAGTTGATCATAATCAAACCAATCTCGAAATCTCGGGCATATTTATTATCCCGTCCAGAAAACTCATTTGGATTGACATAAAGTTGACCAGTATTAGTGGTTTCCTACAATAAATAAAATAATGCTCCTTTAAATCCTCTTTGCTGAAAATGCGGGAAAATTTCTTACGTAAAGCTCGTCAATATACATCAGTTCTGGTCTGAGTGTAGGTTCACGGTAGCCCCACAAAGAAATCCTGACTTTCGCAGTATCGTCCATGGTCAAGTTTCGTTTATCCCATTTGAGGCTAAGTCTTTCAGGATACAACTGGTGGTGCTGGTTGTCTTCAAAATAAACCATCTCTGGTGCAGTGATAGGAGTTTCTGTTGATTAAAGAGAATAAATTTGGATTTATTAAGTACAATATGAAAATGGATAAAGTAGTTTATTATTTGGTTAAATAATAAATTGGAAATTCAATCTGTGTTGAAGTTAGCAAGCGATCATAAAAAGCATTACAGGTCATGCTGCGACAAAGATACCGGGGTCTAGGGAAGTAGTTCGCGATTCCCCAGTTAGAAAAATAAATAAAACAGCAGTTAAAATTCGGACAGCTTACGTGGATTTTTATTTACAAGTGCTTTTTGCATTATTATATAAATTCTCAAAATGTAATAAAAATTGTGTCATCGTAACAAGGAAGCTTTTATTAGAACTGAGAATCAGGTCATAATGTTTAAAGTTTGGCTTATTGTCCTAAGTTTCTCGACAATTCTTTGATGGTAGCGCCTAGGTGGCCGGCAACGATTACACAGGAATAGCAATAAGACTCACCGACATAAAATCTTCCTTTCCAGTTGTACTGGCCGCCATCGATAGCAATAGCCAAATCGATGTAGCCCACGGCGTAAACACGGGGCATTACGCAAACTACACGGTTAATGTCGACGTACTTGCCGAGTACTTCTTGGGTATCGAAACGGCACTTGATGCGCTGATTAGGGAAGAAGCATGGACCAGTAACATTGACCATAATGCCACCTAACATGTTGCCACTTTCGGGTGCAAACATGAGCGGCTGAGTGGTATAAATTGCTGTAGAAATACAAACATTTTTCCTTTAGTGACATGCTTCAAAGCAGGGAAAGATATTGAGGACTACTTTCGTCTTCGAAGCAGTTTCCGCTCATAGCTTTTTCGTCAATACGGAAAATGTGGCGTCCAGGGAATCCGTTAGCGAAGCCTTTGTATGGCAAATCTCGAATACGCATATCTTGCGAATAAGGTTTGTACTCGTAAGCGCGGGTACCGTTACCGGCATTAAACCCAACCTAAATGGATTATTTCCAATGAAAATGCTTTCTACTAATATTTTTGAATTTTATGACCATAGTTTGCCATGGAAGAAAGCTTCAATAGTTATACAAAAGTAGTAGAAAAGTAATGCAAAGGAAATAGACAGACGACGAGAGTAAAACTAGTATAGCTTGAATTATTTTGTCTTAATTTTTAAAATCTTTTTGAAGATTGTTACAGTCGAATATGCTTTCTTTAGCTAACAATACATAATAGAAAGCAAATTGTAAGCCTGTTAAGAAAGAAGGCAAGTTTTCAGCAAAATTGTAAAAAGTAACTTACGAAAGCTGGAGTACCACCCTGGCCAGTAATGGAATCACCACCAGCTTCAGTATTGGTTGTCCATCCAAGTTTGGCATAGTTCATAATAGCATAACTGCGTACTTCATCCGTAACCAGTATCATTTGGAAAGTGTTGGTCTTTCATTGCAAAAAAGAAAAGAAAAGAAAATTTAGATTGGTAACTTTCCAAAATTGTAGTGTGTATAATTTTAAAATATCGAAAAGAAATGTGACCGACGATGTACAGGATTCTGTTAACGTTTGCTGTTTAAAAGTCCAAGGAATATAGGTACTGAAACGCTAAGTTGACAGGAAAACTGGGTCAGATAACATAGCGAGCAATTTAGGCCCGAACCTTCTGATAAGGACTGAAATGCTAGCTGGCATGTTGGCACGGTACAACATTCTCAATATTTACCTTCAGCGCACCTTCGTAATCATGCCTCACAAACTATGAAGTGTCCACTCATCCTTGAAAGTTACTTTTATTTGAGAACACCGTGGTATCTATATTCGACTACAGCCAAAAGACCTGGAAAATTTCTCCCTATTCGAAAGATAATTTTGGCGTTCACGTTACTGAAACTACGAAAAATTTCTCATAGAATATTCACTGCCAAATGCGCCTTGAGAGTAAAAAAAAAATCAAGGAGTATTTTTTATTTATAAAAGAATTGTAATCTTTTGACAAGAGAAGCTAACGTAAAATTAGAGCCCTTAAAGCGTTTCTTTACTTTATTGTTCATCTTCTACATCCTTAAGAATTTGCTTATGTTATTTCTCGCCATTTCAGCGATCCATCTTTGTTCCCCTGAAAGGACGGGTAAACGAAGTAACCGAGACCTACCATCAAAAAGATTGAATCCAAGGTGATACCAAGGGGCATTTTTTATATAGAGATAACGGAAATTGACAAGGTGGACATATAGCTCTACGTTTGCGACCTTGAACTGACGTGGGATGAAAATCATAGAGTTCGTACGAGAGTGTTCGTAAGAAAGGTCCCAATTCTTACGAATGCAATACTGAAACTTTTTTTAACTGAAAAAAAAAATGAAACATTAAACCTTCGGGAATTTGTGGTTCATTTCTCCTATAACGTTAGCTATAACGGAAAGAGAACTCACAACTTTTTTGGCAGCGTTGTAAGCACCCACGAAGGATATATTCTTCCACGTAACGATAGCAGCATGTTTGGGGATAAAAGTTTCCGAACCCACAATTGCTTCCCGGATATCCCATTTGAGGCGTTCGCGCATTTCAACGCCAAGTTGGTCGGTGCGGGACGCCAAATCGCGCTCCAATCTGTAAACGTTATACACAAGTGCTGTAATCTCGGTTGAACCCTTGACTTTTCGAAAGTGAATAAACTAGTGATAATATAAATATACCTGAAGTAAACTCCAGGCATTCGCTTATCCAAATCACTCTCATCCAAATGACCAATACGGCATCGACTGTAAAAAGGCCCAATGAAGGAAGGGTCGTTTTCTTTGGGCCAGTTAGGTACGGGGAATCGCAAGGGCGGCGAAGGTAAGGTGTGCATCGAGTCACTAAATCCCAGATATCCGTGCAAGGACAACTAGAACCACCATAGTGTTAAAAGAACAAAACGTAATTCGTCAGCTGAAACGTGATTGCAGATAAACTCATCAATGCATTAACTATCTTACCCAAGTGTAGTTAAATCCAAAGCCAAAAAAGGGTAAAAGGAAGTTGAGCTGCTTATGGACTTGGGCAGAGTTATCATTGATATCAGCCACATAGTCGCCATTGGTACCAACGGTATCACGGTCGTAGAAAGGGTACAGGAATTCCGAGCGGATGACTTTGAGACGTTCATCGGTCAGCACGTAGCCATCGGTCGGAGTTTCTCCGTAGGTCGAAAGAGGTTGCGAATTTTTCGAAACAGGCAAGGGTGCAAAGTACGATTTCATAGGATCTGTGGTAATACATTATCAGATTAAAAACAATCTTCCTTGTCCTTTATTCCTGTTCACTGTGTAGTTAATGAAATCTTCAATCCTAACAATGTAACAAATGAGCTTTTTCTGGTTACACGGAAGTTGCGTGAACTGTGTCCTGAAGCGAACATATTGTGTACAGGATTATAACCACAGTAGCTCCCGTGATGAGAACAAAGTTGTTACTTCACGCTGTGCATTCAGAGTTGTATGCGTTCAGGCTTGGTTTCATCCTAATCTACTAATGGCTTGTATGGCCATCGCAGTTCCCGCGTGACAAACATTGTTACTTAATGTCTTGTACGTAGAAGAGGGCGACTTTTTAAGATTCTATTTGGCTATTTTTTTTTTATCTTTACGATGTCTAAAATGATAAATTGGTAAAGGCTAAATTTGTCATGGTAAAAATTCTAAATTGGCCATTTTCGGTGCGCGGTTTCGAGTAAATGTCTTATCACTGCCACCATGTTTCGAAGTATTCCACTGATAAGCGCTCACTGCTTATCACTACGAGTTTTCGACTGCGTTAGGCAACGGTTTACTGATTATCCCGGTCATAGTATTATCCGAGTCATTATTTCCATTTCCTAGGATTTCGAAACTAAAACTCTATTCCACCGCATTCTTTTGAAGATAAGAAAACCGACTTTCCGTTAGTCGAAAACGTTATTAAGAACTTGAAACTTCCTTTGCTTGATTTCTCCTTTTACAAACTCAATGTTAAACGTTTCCAGGAAAAAACGGTACAAAGAAATATGTTGAAAAGATGCAAAATAGAATAAGAAGAAGTTAAAAGGAGCTTACCGTAGGTTTTCGGGTCGAAAAATTCTACATCTTCTACGAAGTGTTCCAATTTCTTAGCAATGGCAGGTTTCGAGGTTTCGGCACAAACTAATGCAAATAGGCAACAAGACACCAACAGGAATATCACAGATGGATCTCTCCCCGGATCCATGTTCTGCGTGTTTTGTTCTAGTCTTTTACAATCGCACGTGTAAGCTCTGCTTAATTTGGCACTGGTGTAAAAATATAAATTTCTGAGGAAGACAAAGGAGGCTTTCACTGTTGGAGGAAACACCTTGGTGTCAATGGCGGTTATGAGAGAAAAGACAGGCCTCAGTGCTAGTTTTATCTAACGTAAGCAGTTGTTTACGAGCAGAAACTCAGAGATAATGCCTGATTTGAGTCTTATCTTATCCGTTGACAAGGTAAAGATTTCTATGTAGCTTAGCAAGCTTTATCATACCTAGTTCCGTACAGTCACACATAAGCACGCAGGTTACGCCGGAAATGATTGACGCAAGAATTTATTTTCTCCCAACAATAGCATTGCATTATTACATCTTAAATAACTTTAGGTTTTAATTTAGAATTTGTTGAGTGATGAACCAGCAGAAAGATTGATGTCAGCATTGGCGTCCACGGAAGCTGCAAGACTCGCACCGAATCCCATTGAATCCATTGTTGGCTTTGGACTGAAGGGGGCAAATTCAATCATAATCGGCTTCTGCTGGGCATAGGAAGAACTGGAAGCAGCCGATTCTCCCGAAACAGGTCTCTGTTGGGCAACGGAGTACGTGTTCGGGGCTTGTCCCGCATTGCTAGTGCTCACCGAGATGTTTTCGGAAATCACGGGCTTCTGTTGGTTACCGGTGCTTGCAGCTGCGGCGGCGCTAGCTGCTGCGTAGTTGCCGTAAGCAGGTTTTGGTTCTTCAGGCTTAGAGAATGTGAATGTAGGGTATTGTTGAGTCATCGGCTTCTGCTGGTGAGGTTTGTATTCTACAGCAACAGGCTTTTGCTGATTAACGGCATTGGCACCAGAATATTGCGCGTGTAATGGCTTTTCTTCCGTAACGGCGTTAATGAAAGTAAACGAGGGGGATTCAGCTGAAACCGGCTTGGGTTGTGGTGTAGCGCTGACGGTATTAACTACTATGTATTCAGCCGTTATGGGCTTATGCTCGGAAGCGGGGCTAGAAGCACAAGCGGCTGCGGCAGAAGTTTGAGCATTGCTTGGCAAGTTGCAAGGAGCGGAGGGCGCTGGTGCGGCAGAGTTGACGGTGATGGTAATAGGAACCGTTTGGGTATTACCAACAGGGACAGCCGATGCCTGGGTTTGTGCTGCAGCAACTGTGGCGGCGGAAGCAGCGGCTACAGGCTGAGGTTGCTGGTACGTGATATCGAATTGGTTCTGCGAGTATGTGATGGATGATGACTGAACCTTCTGCGGCCGAGTCTGGACGTTTGTAGCACTCATAGCGTTCATGACGTTCGTTGGATTCATGCTGTTCGCGCCCATTCCGGCACTAGCACTAGCGTACGATTGTGCTTGAGCGGCGCTCGCAGCACTGCTGGCAGCAGCTGAGGAAGTCCCAGGGGTCTGGTACTGACTTTGGACGGAGGTCATACTGGGACGCTTGTTACCTCCTGAAAGGAGATTAAAGAGTCCGAAAAACTTGCTTGCCCCTTCACCGTCGGCATCTTCTGATTGGACTTTTTCTTGAGCCTGACCATCCTCTCGAACTGCCACGTTATCCTAGCAATAGTTATTTATTAAGCATAACTCAAGATTTTTAACTAAATCGTTCGAACGCTATTTGCTGCGATTTCGTATTTGAAATTAAAGTAAAACATGTATAGTGACGCAATTAGCCACTGCTCACGCCTGGTCGAAGTAACAAAATGATAATTATAATGACAGTAATTAAAAATGTCATGAAACGTGACTCACGGCAGATCGACGTAGGCCTGCATTGATTTGCTGCTGGACTTGAAACTGAACTTGAGTAGGCATAGTTGGCAAAACTGGAATACCCAGAGGGCACAACGGGACTTCACATGGCTCTTTCGCCGTCGATGCTGGTGTAGTCGTCGTAGGCTGTGGTGTAGTGGTAAGTAGCTCGCAAGGCTTAGGAGTGGTTGTAGTAGTAGTAGTAGTAGTAGTAGTAGTAGTTGGTGGCTCGCAAGGCTTAGGAGTGGTTGTAGTAGTAGTAGTAGTAGTAGTAGTTGGTGGCTCGCAAGGCTTAGGAGTGGTTGTAGTAGTAGTTGTAGTTGGTGGCTCGCAAGGTGGTTTAGTTGGTTCGCAGGGCGGCTTATTTTCTTCACAAGGTGGTTTAGTAGGTTCACAAGGTTTTGGGGTTGTTGTAGTAGTGGGTGGCTCACAAGGCTGTTTCGGCGGCTCTGGAGGCTTTGTGGTGGTAGTGGTAGGAGGTTCACACGGTTTTGCTGTGGTTGTAGGTTTTTCAGTCGGTTTGGGTGTAGTGGTAGTTGTGGTTGTACCGTCGCAAGGTTTTTGTGTAGTGGTAGTTGGTGGCATGTTTCCCTCTTCGGGACAAGGATAAAGCCCAGAGTAGAATGTCCATGCTCCTGCTAAAGTTTTCGTATCAGCTCTGGCTTGTCGCGTATTTCCGCGGAATTCCTACAAATAAAATAGAAAAAATATTTATATTTTTTTTTATGAAAGGAAGTAATTTTACTCTCAAGAATAAGGAATATGGAACAATCTTACTCTTAACGCGGGTAAAGAAAAACTTGCTTGAATACACAGCACTAAAGCAAAACAAATAAAGGATTTATGAGTCATTGTCACTGTCACCGAGAATACTCAACAATGAAAAGCTCCAACGATGAGTTGAACTAATACTGATGCGGTTCAAGTGTTTCGTATGTATTTATATGTCACGGATGTCTATTGCTTGCAGTGAGATCAGCGTTGCACCCTCTTCTGACCTGTGACCTGTGTTAAGCTGACATGAGGTCAGTTGTTCAGCATTCCGACCTGTACTATCCTACGTGTCGTCACTGACCTCTGCACAGGTGCTAATTAACACGATTCCTAAAGCGTACCCACGTTTGCAAGTGTAGTGCCTGGGGGTTGCGTTAGGTGAAATCGAATGTTGAATACAGAAAATTAACGGTGTTTTCGCACATCAGGATCTCTCAGTTTGTTCGAAATCAGCTAAGCGGGATAGTTTTATCAAAGTTCAGTTGTTAGCTGTTGTTCGTGTTGTGAAATTCAGTTTTTCGTCCAGCTTTTTCCAAAGGAAATGAAAAAATACATCTGAATTACAAATAATTAACTCCTAGAATATCATGAATTAACTAAGAACCGGCAACGAGCAAAGCTCACGCCGGCGAAAGAAATAAAAAAAATAACTAAGAACAATGCAGGAACGGCTACGATCACGTTCACACCATTACTCTTTTGGGAAAAAAATAAATTCTACTGGTAGTACAGAGTAAGGACTGATAGCATAAATACCCGTAATCAGGCGAAAACCTTACTATAGTACTAAATAATAGAAAAAGAAAGCAACTAGTTCAAACTCACGTATTTCAGCCTTCATTCATAGACGTTTGATTCGTGCGTTACTTCTTTGCAGTAGAAGTTAAATAGAATTCTCATGCCCCATTCAAGCTATATTTCTTCCGGATCCATTTTTCAATACCGGAGCGACAAAGTTTGCACATTTCTTCTAATCACCGCATAGTTCGATACGGGAACTACAGTTAGGGTTACTTCGGATTAGTGGTCGTGCGCCAGACAAAAGTAGAACAAACGCTCAACACTCGTGTCAGTGTGTTTATGTCGCTAATCTTTTATCCACTGGTGTAAAACTGGGGAACTGCTAATAGAGCTGCAACACTGTCACACGTGAAAGGCGAGACCAAAGTTTCAAGCTAGAAGCGGAGTTTAAGCATCTATGGATGATTCTACAAACACATTTTTGTATTTTATGATAAATTCTCGACGTGAAAATTTTGGATCAAATTGACTATTTCGCATTCCTTACATTTTTGGCTTGGATTTCCAGTAATTCAGGAACATTTCCTAACATATCAGCAGGATCGGACTTACGCTCTTTTGCGCCCTAGGCCAAAGCACAATTTTGCGCCCACTCATTGAAACAGTCGATCTAAAATTTGCCATTTAGTATAGACTTTTAATTTGGAAACATGAGTGCACTTCAAAGTATCGTCCAAATTCTATTGGGGCGAGAAACGGGACATCACGATACTGAAAACGGGATATATTTTATAATAAATAATTTTATTTTTAACTTCTTTTTCGGAAACTTTGGGGAAATATGGAAGTAGATACTGTTATTGAAGTTATTAACAAAACAGAATGCATTAAAGTTTTACGTATGTATAAAGGGTTACCTATGATATTTGAGCCATTAAACTCCTATCGTTAAAGGAAGCCTTTAAAGAATACTGCAAATCACAGAAGTTGATTGCTGCCTTTTTGCATAGGACCCGCTGCATCGGTCTTCTGCTTTAGCGAATCTGATTTCATGCTTCGAAATTTCGCCTTTCAAATAATCAGAATATTTATCTCCATGTTGACAGCGCCGTGTTTCACGTAATTTTTAGCAAAACATTACCAAATTTCAGACCACATACAAACCAAATGGCATGAAACAAGAGCGCGTAAGTGTGAAGATCACTGTAAAATACAAACAATTCCTGCGTTTGACACATTTTTGTCCGAAAAAATCAAGAGACTTAGAAAGCCAGGTAGAAGACAATGGAAATGTACCTCTCAATTTAATTAATATATTTAAAAACAAATTTAAATGTAGTTTTATATAAGCTTTCTAAATATTGCTTAAAATTTTTAAATATTTTAGTTGTCGCTTCTCTTTTACGCTCCTGACTGATACGCCCTATAGGCCTACCATGGCCTAGATTGTCGTTTTTGGAAAACCAGCCCTGCATGTCAGTTCAGATTTCAACTACTTCATTAAGGAAAGCGTTTTCGTGCCTCCCGTGCGCATTAAAGCACCTTTTTTTAGTCTACTGCTCTGCGTCATTTAACCTATTTTTTTTTAATGATCTGAATGGTGTTACGAATTGCATAACGTGTGACAACCCAAGAATAATGATTGGCGCAGTTTTTCACCTTTGTTGAGATTTCACCTTGGAGCCAGGTTTTTGAGATGGCTCCTCCCACGGCAATTTCAAATTCTTCTCACTTTCATTATAGAACTTGGCTATGTGCATTACGGGTTGAGTGGGGAAATGGCACGAAGATTGTACGAAATCACTATTTACAATACTCATGTATTTTTTTTTTGCCATAATGCTGTAATTTATTAAGGTAAAAACTTTTCAGAGAAATTTGCTTTAGACACAACTTAGGAGCAAAAATTCAGTGCGTGTTAAATCGAATTTGCTTCGTTTTATTAATTTATTTTTTTATTTTCTCTTATTTTATTTTTCAATTTGCCAAAAGTGTCGGAGACGTCCGTGAAGGATTTTCCATAGTTTGAAATTTGTTTATTTCTCATTTTTCTAACGGTTTAATTTTTAAAAATATCTACGATTTGGTCAAAACGCAAAAATTTTCTTAATTCCAGTCGTTTACTTGTTGTTTGGTCCAAGACCTTCGCTTTTTATTTCTCGCTACATTGACTGGGCATTCTGTGAGGCATAATAGCGGTACAATCTAAGGCCATTCCTGAACGGTGATTACGAACTTTAGGTAGGCACATAGTCAAGGTAATCTAAGAACTGTCGATGGTTAGACAGTTTCACCAAGACTCGATTAACAATATTTGTAACGATTTTTAAAAAACAATTTATAGTTTTTCCTCAACTACATTTCACGTAAAATATTTTACTTCCTTTTTTTCCCATGTATTAGTTTTGTTTTTGGAATTACGCGATACTTTTCAATTTAAATTTTTCTTTATTAATCTTGTTTGGTTTCGGGACAAGTTCTCTTGAAAGGTACGGTTAATCTTTGTATTTTCAAATTTTTCAGACGAGCTGCAGATATAAAATACAAAAATAAAAAATAAGGCAATTATTTTTTTTAAAATGTTCTAACAATGTTGAAACACAAGTAACCCTATAGGCTTCACTTCCTTTCATTACAAATGAAGCTATTGTACTAAGCTTTAAAAGGGAGCGCCAACATTTTGTATTAAATGGTGTCTGGCAACTTAGATTAAATAAATAAGATCACAACAATTCGGCAGTCAAGGGCAGTATTGCTGGCAGTTCAATTCACTAGCTGTATCTGGAATATGAAAAAAAGAAATTCTAAAGTTATTCAACATATCATGTGTTGAATAATAAAAGGTAATACCTAAGGATACCAAAATAGACCCTGGAGGTGGGCCTTGCCCTGGCAAAGAGACTGGACTTGCCCCTGGACTTGACCTTGGATCTGCCTTAGGGCTTGAGCTTACTCCCTTAGTTTGTGCTTCGATTTGTCCCTGGGCTTGACCTAGGAACGCCTGACCTTGGAATTGGCTCTGGTTTGAGAAGTGTAACAAGTTTTGCACGGCTTCTCTACTGTAAACTGTGAAAGTGATTTCGTGAAAGAAGTTTTTAAATTGTTGAGATAACGAAATGCATGAGCCTGTTCATAAACATGGGCGACAACTTGTGCTTGTGCTTGAGCCTGGGCCTGGGCCTGAGATTGGGGTTGGGCTTGAACTTGAGCTTCGCACTGCTTGCAAGGTATAGTGTGGTATTTGTAGGTAGGCCCGTAGCGACGCACGTTGCATTGAGGTCTGCATGGTTTTTCTGTTGGTTTAATTTGAGCTTGGGCTTGCTCTTCGGAAGGCTTGCATGGCTTTGCTTCTTGGTCCTGCAAGAAAAGCACTGAATAATTTTTACCTTTTTTCAACAATCTACACTACCTTTGAACTTAAGTTTGGTCTAGCTTTGGGCATTAGCTCGTTCGGCTTGAACTTGAGCCTGAGCTTGTCCTTTGCAATGTTTTTCACAGGGCTCTTCTGCAAGTTCATAGTATACTTCATAGTATGGTTCATAGGTAGTCTCGCAGTACGTTTGGTATTCAATTTTATAGCAAGGTTTTACGCAAGGTTTATATTCACTTGCTTGCCTAGTGCCTAGTGCCTATGCTTGCGATTGGGATCCCAATCCGTATTCAGTGCAGCACATCCCTTCGTTGTCAGGGTAATAAAAGCCATTTCTACTTAAATTTGTGCCTGAGCTTGTCCTTGATATCCGCAACCGCATAGGGATTTCTCTTCGCTTTCTAAAAGAGGGTTTAAGAAATTCTTCTCAAGTTCGCTAGTTATCTTCCTAAAAATAATAAAATATTACGTTTAAAAAAATCTACAAAGCGATTTTTGAAAACGAAAAGACGTACCTTCGAAACAGGGGAGCGCCAAACCAATACCAAATGCTAGCCAATAAGGCAACGGTCATTAAAAGTTCAGAGCCCATTTTGCTGTTGAGAAATCAGGTCCTCTTGACGTTTGACTACCTGTATCGGTAACCACTTGTCAAGCTGGAATGACCTTCGATGGTGAGCAACACGTTTTATATGCGACAAAACAACAGAAATGCACCTGTAGTCACCTTTGTTGCCCTCAGCTTTTGACCTGCTTGGCCCGAGATGGCATTTCTCACAAAAGTTCATTAAGAGATTTAAAAAGACTTCCCAGAAAGGTATAGGAAGACTCCTCTCCCTGTCAAGGTCGTTTTCGAGCATGCAATTTGCTTCCTTGTTATTACACAAGTTTGATATTCTCCACAAGAAGATGAACAGTATAGTGTAACTCTTATTTTGAGGACACTGAATTTTCCTACGCCAATTTCACAAACACAGGAAGATATTGTTGACGTGAGGTAAAATGTGTAATGTCGATTGCGCATTTCCGAGAACGGTGTAAAGTCTATTACAAAAATGTGTAATGCCTGGATAAAATTTTTAATTTTGAACAGAGAAAGAAATTGTAATTTTGCTCTTTACATGCTGTATATTTGAAGCTTTACGCCATATACGAACTGTGTAATTGAAGTTTAATTCTTTTATCCAACATTTTTGCTCACAATAGTGCGTCGACGTATGTGTGTTCCATAGAAATCGGCGCTTCCATTCTATTTATGTCATTTATAATCGGAGCATTAAGCAGTTTTACTGAATTGTTTGTACACTTTGTCGCCGATATAATGTGAGCACAAATACACTAAATTGAAGGAACGAATTTCCGACCGAAAATTCGACTCCGAGGAAATAATGAAATCTCTTAACTCTTCTTTACAACTGCATACAACTACACACCATCGAAGAGGAGCAGTATGTACTGTTATACACACTATATTGGTGCTAGTGAGAGTGAACCGAAGTGTTTACTTTACTTTCTGCTGTTTTTGTATTTCGACTTTTCGCTGCAATAGGTATAAGCTTACGCGGGATGTCAACAAAGAGCAGACTAGTGCACAACATAACACCCTAGAAATTTCGGGTTTGTGTGGTCTAGCTAAGTTTTTTGGTCTGTAGTCAATGACATCTCAGTTATTTTCGAGAATCAAAAGGACAAACATTCACGTAGTCGTGGACCACACCGGAACATTGATCATCAACAAAAGTAACCATGTTCCCTATTCGCATGAAAATAGAGTCACCTGCTTCATGAATGTAATCCAAACACTTTTAATTCCTTATCGGATGTTTAACCAAGAAAAACGGTACCTAAGGATTCCAGTTCGGACCCTGTGAGTTTGAATGCATCCTATGCTTGAGCCTGCGCTTAATGTTGCCTTGGCCTTTTTCTGTGTAAGGTTTGCATGTTTTCATTGCTTCACCCTAACGAAGAATACATTGTAAGTTACATTCACACATGGCTATAGAAGTAGACAAATACTTGGTTGTGAGCCTGTGTGGGCTTGAGTTTCGTAAGGTTCTTCGCATGGCTTGATGCAGCACATGCAGGATGTCTCGCAAAGATCCGTGGATGGGCGCGGCGTTTCGCAAGGTTTCTCGGAAGGGTTTCCGCATACCCTGTTACACAAAAAATGTTCCAAACAGTAATTTGATTACATTAAGGATATTGCCTGCGATTGCGCTTGCGCATTTGCCTGGGATCTTATTTCGTACTTTAGGTAATATGCTCCTTCATCACCTGAATAGTACGCTCCTTCTTCGTCGGGATAAGGCGATACGCGCCTTCATCACCCGGACGGTAAGCGCCTTCATCGTCTGGATAATATGCACCTTTTTCATGGGCGTGGTACGAGTTGTGGTCGACTTGAACCTGTGTTTAACGCTGACTCTCTCGCTGGTATTCGTTTCTCGTTTCGATTTCTCCTCAACTAGATGAAGGATCTTAAACATTTCCCTGAAGTTCAGTAATATCACCCTGAAAATGAAAGAAAAAAAATATTTCTAGTAAAAATTAGTTAATGAAATTGCAAAAAAATACGCAAAAAAAGTAAATTTACTTTTAGTAGAGGGAGCGACAAGCCACGACTAATGCAAGCCAGTAATGTGACGATAACCCAAGCTTTTGAGAACATTCTTGTATTACAAGGTTCCACTACTAACTACTAAATATGGTTACAGTGTTTCAGCACCCAGTTATCGAGCTGGAATGTTTTGCGGACATTAGGCTACGCAATTTGTATCAACGAAGGCAAAGATAATACACCCCTAATTATGTTCTTGCATTTTCTCTTGAGGTAATGTGCTAGGTATTCGTGACTGACCTGAGATTTAACACTCTTGGGAAATCTTAACAAAGTTGCAAATTCTTCTCATAAGACTAATCTTAGGGTCTTTAAGAGATACGCTTCTTTATCACACAAAATGAAGAGTAACGTTCATCAAATTGAGCCGAAGACCGTGTCATGTACAATCACGAGCAATAAACTGCGTTCCAATTAAATGAGGTACCATTCTATAAGCCACAGTTTTGCCTTTTTGTTAAAGTCTTCATGACCTCATTCGACATTTATGTTAAGCAAAATTTGGGCAAAACATGGGGAAACTTTGAAATTGTCTAGCAGTTCGTAGAATTACTTCTACCAAAAATCCTGGTAGCAAAACTTTCTTCGTGAAGTATTGAAACACCACAGATTATGACTTAAGTCAGTTAACGACGTGCAGTATCTTCAATCCAAGGGCATCTAAAAATTGCTCTTACGAATTAAGGCCTACACTTTGAAGATTTTTTCTGCCTTATATGTGCATATTGTGAACGATTGAAAGTTAACCCCGTTTTTATCGTGTAGTCTATTATCTTTTTGGTATGTGAAAGAAAAGTAGATTTGTACAACGGACTAATGTTTGTCAGGACACCTGTGCAGGGCCAAATTAGGTTCTCGTATCGAGTCATAACAAATTTGGGCTCTTGCTATAACGGCAAATAACAGATTCGCATAGAAAAATATTTGTTAATCCATACTTAGTATATACTTTGCCTAATAATATAACGATGTCGTGATTACATTACAACGAAATTTAGAAGCATTAGTTCTTCGCGCTAGAACGTAGTAATGCAAGGTAATGACAAAGCAATCATTAGCTCATACAGTCCAGTTTCATGTTTTCACCTTTCCTGCAATTCCTCCCAGGTGGAAATTATCTCTACGTATGGTGCACGGAATCTGGAAACGTATACTAGGGCATTAATGTGTGGTCAATACATGAGTTACAAAAGCTCTGTCAGCAAAATAATTCATTCAGAGAAGCTCTTGCTCAAGATTATGTAACTAGTTTCTTGGTATTCTTGGTGTAATTTATTCGAAACATTGCTGGTGAAACCTACTGGAAAGCCCGTTAAGCTATAAGCTACCTCGTTATCTTTGAAACGAAAATAACACCAGATTTCCCTAGGAAACTATAAAACAGGACAATGCTTAAAGAAACCTATATCACAAGTGATGAATACTGCAGTGTTCTCAAAGACATCCAAGTGACAGTTCCATTTTTTGACATTCAGTAGCCAACACATTACTATGCATAGGTACTGCATTTTTCTTCGTAATTCTAGATGAACTGAATAAAAACACATACATTCAGAATGCAAGTAAACCTGGAGCACATGCTGTCCAAAAAGAGACCACATACAACAGCACTCACGGCGTATAAAAGTTAAAATGGGAATTACTTCAGGAAAATTTCTTAGAAGATTTGTCCTGAACCTTAAGCCTAAAACAACTAATCTTGAATATTAATATAGCTCAGGTTTGGAACGCAAATCAGACCACTTTTATTTCACTATTTTCGAAATAATAATAATAAAAAACACACCCAGTAAATTCGAAACAGTCCAACAAAGTACCGAGTTAAAATTGTATTGCCCAAGTTCTCTTACAAATTCATTAAAAAGAAACCTGAATAGATGTTTTACGCCTCTGCCTTCTTTTCTTTCTTCACTTTGGGTTTTTTGGCCTGCGTGGGCGTGCTACTTTGCGCATACTTGGCTAACAGTTCTTTCACAAATGCATCATGTGTTTCATCCTGACCCGCATCGGATTCTTCCGAGACTTTCTCAGTCTTCACTTGAACTTTAGGGTCCATTTTCGCTTTCTTGGCTTTCGGCATAGGGACCACCGGCGAGCTCTCGGTTTCCTTTCTCTTCAACTTTTTCTTTTTAGCTGGACTACTGTCTTTTTCAGGCCCTTTTTCTTCCACGAACGAAGACCGTAAATCTTGGAGCAACTTATCCCTAATTTGTTCATCTGAACTAGCTGTTGCCGGCGATTTCGCCGCTTGGGTTACAGGATTTTTGGCTTTCTTAGCCGATTTAGGTGTTCCGGTTGTTGATGCAGACGCTCTGGCAGTATCAGAATCCGAAGAGGCGGGTGACAAACGTGCCTTAACGCCGTCAAGTAGCCTTTGACGAATTTCCTCTAATTTGGGATGCAACGGTTGAGGCGTTGTGGAGACGCTAGGTGTTCCTTCTTCCTTCTTGACTTTCTTGACTTTTTTCTTGGAACTACCTTCCAATACTGCGGAGGCAGGTTCCGGCTCTTTAGTTGGTGTTTCTGCCCCTGGAGCGGGCAAATCAAGCTTCTTGGGCTTCTTCCCTGTCTTTTTACTCGGCGTTTGTTCACTCTTGACGGCAGGTGTGACTTCCGGCGCAGGCTGGGCTTCGGCATTCGCTTTCTTCTTCTTCTTTTTCTCTTTCTTCGGCGTGTCTGTGATAGATTCTACCCCTTCACTGGTACTGATGCCGCTATCACTCATAGCAGGTTCGGTTTCGGCAGATTTAGCAGCCCGTACAGGTACTGGCCTGTGAGAGGATATAAGAAAAAAGGTAATAGAGGGTATGTAATGGAAAATTCTAGAAATATTTTACGTATTAGGATCGAGCTCGCCATAGATGCCCGGTAAAGGAGGTGCTTTAAGATTCAGACGTGTGACAGTGAAGCGCACTTCATCACCAAGCTCAAATTTGGAACCAAACCAACTATCTGGCGTAACGTTAGGAGGTTTGGGAATGGAAGCATTGAATAATTCGTGTACCAAACAACCCAAATGACCAGAACTTTTCTTATTAACAATGCCTGAAATAAAATAATTAACAAAACTACGACGAATGAGGAGATAAATTAGACAAGTTCGCAAGCACCTTTCAAAGCGGTTCCTTCTTTGGGAGCGAAAACGTAGAATTCCCCTTCAATATCCAAATGAATGTAAGGTTTGTCGATGAGAATTGTGCCTGAAGGGGACGTAACTTTGATGTTACTGTACGCCACTAGCAAACCATCTAACCTAAAGTCAACAATAGTATATTAGGCACCCATGTGCACAATGTTATTAAGCGTACCCATACTTGGGATCAAACTGTGCTACTTTTTCGTCCAAAACTTTCTTAACACCTTGTCGGACATCAGTAAGTAATGCTGGAGAAAGAGCTAGGTGTAAATTGTTTTTCACAAGTTTTACACAAGACAAACGATCTTGGGATAATGCTTTCCAATAGCTTATTTTGTCCGCCATGGTTTGGCTACGCTTCCCACACGCGGGCCAAGTTGTTTACAATCTACGCATCAACCGGTATGGCGCTATGGCAACCTTACCACTATGGAGGGGGAAACCGCGGTGTGCGTAAGTAAACTGCCTCTTGCGAACGGCTTCTTGTATTGGCCCATGGTTCAGCATCATAGGGTTCTGAATTCTCATTGGCTCAAAACTGCGTGACTCAGTATAGTTTTTGACGCAGTCGAGGGTAGTGGCAATAGTAGCAATTCGCACTTCGTCAGTTTTTTCTCGTAGCCCGAGCTTAACTATCATCTGAATGTACAATCACTAGTTGCAGGTCTATCTATGCTCTTTGTTAAGCCATTGCATGCTTCTTAAAAACTTAAAATAAAAGGAAACTAAATAAATACTAATAGCGTAGGAGGCCCTCGTCTGTTATAACCGCATAACACGTAGAATAAAGTGTAACGTCGTGTTTAACGTGCGTTTTTCGTATGAAACTTTACCAATCAAATTTAATTTATCGATAAGAACCACTGAACGTGTACTCGAAACAACAGATGACTACTTCATGAAACATCGCGACTTCTTGAAGGTCTAGCATGTAAGCAGTTTTTAGACTGTGTCGCCCACACGTTTTGAAGTTGTCAGCAGTCAGTACAGCAGCGCCAGGGGGTAGTTATGGTGAAGCCCGCGAGGCTTTCCGCAATGCTTAATAGGTCAGTAGATCGCCCCTTACCAGCTCAGTTAGCTTCACAAATAGTTGGAACCGAAGTTCAACTGTCAAGATAGCAAAGGTCGGAGCTCTTTCAAAGAAGATAGTGTAATCTACTCCGAGGCAAACGATCTTCCCTTCAGTTCAGCCGAAAAACCGGCTTTTGACGGAGCTAATGGCTCAAAACCACGCACCTTAAGCTCAATTTATGGGAAAAAAAAACTCGACAATACGAATCCACCTACTATATTTACAGTTCAGTTTCATCACAATCAATTCAATGCTCTCTATGCTTAAATGAGATAAAACACCGTCGCTAGATGCTTTTATGGAGTACCCACCATATTTAGGGCTTTTACTACGCGCGGAATTTAAAACCAATTTTTTGCAAGAATTAAAACTATTTCACACTTATTTGTAATTAATGTTTTCTAGAAGAAATAGTGAGAAAAAAGCCAGAAAGTAAAGGTACTCTGTGTATGATTTCAGTTGTATGCATTGTATGTAACATTCTTCGCTGTTACTGATTTGCATTTCATAGCTTCAATGCAGTAGGCTTCGAATATTCCAAGATTCAACCAAAAAATATCAAGGCGCATGCAAATCTTTATGTTACTGCACTCAGAAGAAAGTCGTACGTTATTCTACCATCACGTATAGAGGAGCGTCAGGGACGTGAATATCGTCGTACTGTGGTTCGGACCTTTGATCGCCCTTGGGCGCAGAGCTCATAAAAGAGGGGTGGTGAGTGCGTTCTTCAAGCTGAATAGTTGCAATCAAATTTTTTTCTTTGCATGTTTCCCTCGAATGTACATTTCTTGTACATTTCCTATGAAAAACTCTTCGTTATTTTTTTATACAACACTAGCTAGTGCTTACCTGTAGTACCAAGTCAGCACAATAGCAGTGAGTGCAATGGCTCCAACTGCAGCACCAGCTGCGGCACTTAAAATACGCCAAACTGAACACTGCAGTTCGTCTTTGTGCCATGTTCGGAAAGAAATAAACGAAGTCGAAAGAATATTGAAGAAAAACGTCTTTTTAATCTACGCATTTTATGTCTTTAATATCTCCCACGAATGTTTATGCCTAAGCCTATTGCTCTTGTTTGTAGATTTTTTTTATTAATAAGCTATATATAGAGATGGTCTATTTTTATTATCTCTAAAATATTTTTCTACAATTTTATTGTCTACCATTTTAATTTGTTTGAAAAATGGTATTAGAGGTGTTGTAAACTAGTAAAAAGTCTACAATAGGTACCCAAGTATCTTAACTCCATAATCTACATAACAGTACCTTCAAGAGTTCTAACAAATTTTAGTTATTGCAATTTCCACGAAACTCTTCAGAATCAACACTTTTAAAATGTAGTCTAAATATTAACACCTGTAAAGAAACTTATTAATCCAGTCAACAAAAGCATTATGAAGGAAAACGTTTAAGTTAATAGTATTGTGTACGTATTTCTTTGGCTTAGGTACAGACAGGTTTTGTCTTTTAACTCATAAGCAGAAATATAAAGTTTAATTCAGAAGAGGTAAAATAAACGTCTAAATCAGATTGGAGTAGGACGGACTACCTCCATTGGGGCGGTATAGCTCATTTCTAACAAAGCCCCACATTTCGAAGTTTGGATTTTTCTGACAAATACTGTAAAATTAACGTGTTGTACTATATGCACATTTCTGAGAAGCCTAGGACTTAAAGGGCAATGGGCACCAAAAAAACAACTTTGTCTTATAAAAAAGAGCAGAAAATCTATTTTCCAGGCATATGTTTCTTTTTATCACGCGCGAAATAATAACCAAGATATTCAGGAAACAAGAAAATATCCAGCGCGGTCACGCGGTTCTGTGGCGTGTCCGGAAGACGGGCACGGCACGTCCGAGTACGAAAATAGAGGTTTTTGTTGGTTCAGCGAGGCCACGTGATGTCTTACTGTAACGTATCTTCTCCCTCCCATGACGTCACGTTCGCGCGGCAAGAAAATTCGAAAGGCAATTAACTATTTAGCGGCTGGTAAAAAAAAGTGAAGCAAAATTCTCTGTTCTTAGAATAATGTGTACAATAAGAATCTATCAAAATCTTAATAGTGTTTTGCACTTTAAGCTAAACGCCTCACAGCAGAAAGTGAGATTTATTTGCAAATTTTCTTCCGAAATTGCTAATTACGCTTACGTCTTAAACAGTCACAGTCATTTAATATTTAAAATTAAATAGTTCAACAACCACAGAGCAGTATGAAGGCCAACCTACAAGAAACTTTTAAAACAGCGAGGAGAACAATTTCCGAGAGCCAGCACTACAAAGCAGTACGTAATAGAGCTCAAAACGCGTTTGGTGGAATTTAGAAAGTGCCAGAGACTCGTAATTTTTCTCCTCTATAGTTTTGAATACATACAACATAAAAATGAAAACAATAGGTTGACTTGTTCGAACTAAAGGGCGAAATTAGATTTACACACATTTGCATAATGTAGGCTACTCTTACATACGATTGTTGTTTCCTTTTTCCCGAAATATTTAGCGTTAGTTATTGACCCTTCACATTATAATCGACTTCTCTTTCACTCTAATTTTATGTTACCTTTCTTGTCGCGAGAAAGACACCTGGGTATATCATGCGGAATCCAAACGTAACCCAAGTCTGTAAGCTCGCATCTTCTTTCCATGTTCCCGATTAATGTGAGTCCTTCTGCACAAGAGTACAACGCGAAAGAATTGTTTCTGATCATTTTTCCGTAAGCCGGTATTGCTGGTGTTCCGCATCCTCTATCTAATTGAAACGTTAGTTATTAGTTGATGATAAATATCACCACCTTGCAAAAACTCTCGCCATTTTGTGGTCTAGAATACGCTCCGCTCTATCTTTTAAATTTGCGAGTCTAAAATGCCAAAGACAAAGGCTGGAAAAGACTGAAATACGGCAAATGGCGACACCAAACAATGGATCAGCTATAAATAGCATATATTGTCAAATGGGGTTATTCCGAACAGATAGCGTAACTTGACCATTTTATGGGAACCCTTAGACTATCCACTGCTCTTTTAACTACGCAGTGCAATAAACTAGGTGTAGTCAGATTCAGAGATGAAGAGGCTTTCTTAATATACCAAAAGTTGCTTGTTTTCACTCACTTGCTGTAACAAAAATTTGAGAACAAATTACTTTGTTGGCACTTTTTTCGCGTCTTCTGAGTTTTTAATACCAAAAGATAAAAGAAAAGGGAAATTACCACAACAGTAATTATGGGCTCTTTGTACCAGAAATAAACTATAGCGACCACTCTTCCTGTCACCTAAATCAAAATGCGGTCACAGCCTTTCAACTTCAGGCAAATGTGACGTTCAAAATTACCCAGCAAATTTTAACTCTTTTCGTGTGTTTTGGCTTTGGCGAGTTAGCGAGGGGAGCACGACTTGCGATGAAAAAGGGCAGGGAAACTCACCCTGAAATCGAAATTCTCCTCAAATTTGGAAAGACAATGTGCAGACAAGAAAAAATTAATAGCTAATCCCACAGGAAGTGTGACCAAGTGCGAATATGACAAGGTAAAAGTTTGCGTTCTGGCAAGCATTACTTTTTCTGTCTTTTCCTTCACATTTTATTGTGTCAGCACACGTGGCTAAAAGTCCAAAGCACACATGTGCAAGTAAAAAGCCATCAACTTATTTAATTCTGCAGTTTCCTAAAAGCAAACACTTTTTTCCCCTTTTTATTTAAAAAACACCCAAAATAGACACAGGTAAAGCGAAAAATCGCGCTCTTTTGTTCAAAATAACCCCAATTGTCGGTAGTTAGTAATGTAAAATTTTACATACTGTCAGGTGCTAATCCTTTAAGGGAGCAAATCTCCATGGTTACGCTTCCGTAGCCTTTAGGAGCCCAAAACTCAATAAGTATATTGCTATGTTCATCGACAGACTTCAAATCGCAACGTATGACAATGATTTTAGTATCATCCTTTGGCAAATAGCTGCTTCTGTTGCACGGGAACCAGCCTTGACTTAATTTGGAGTAAAACGTGTAAATGTCCAACTTGACGTCTGGGCCTTGAAACAAAGAAGATTTTAGACACATAGTTAGCAGCTAGTAATGCCACCTTACTTATCTTTCCTAGTTCAAGAATCAAGTCTATGTGAGAATAGAAGTCCCGATCTAAAACATTCCTGATGAGCAACTTTTTTGAATTAGAGTCGTCCGAAAAGTCCAAAACTCCACATTCCCTTTGACTCTTATCAAACTGTGATCCGCCAGTAACACGGGCTGGTAGTAACGGAATGGTCTTGTTCCATATATAATCCTTAATATCTGAAAGTGAAAAATTCACTCATGCTTATTTCACTTGGCGTTCGATTTGTGAAGCCCTTACTGCAACTTGGTGTTGTTTTATTCCAGATTTCGTTTCCCAGACAAGTGATGTTCACGCTTTCAACGTGTTGGGTATCATATAGAGTGTAAAAGCCGAGGTAACACACGTGTTTCACTTGCTCACCGTCGTGGAAGTAAAAGTTACGAGGTATCGTATACCCGTTTTTCGGTGACTCTGGGGTCCCGCATAACGCAGCTAGAAAATTAAAAAAAAAAATACTTTTCTCAAGTTAAATATTCGACATAACAGATTATGTTGCACAAAAGAATTTACCGTTGTTGTCTGAAACAAACGAAAGCACATACAACACAATCACGAAGTCCATTGAAATACTTACGAGTCACGTTGCTAGGGCAGCAAACATGACTGAATTCTCGCTTTCCTTTAGCTTTAGCTTGATCCCCTGTAACAAGTTCAACGGAATAGTTATATGAGAGGAAACGGAAACCAATTCTTAAACCTCAAAATGCACTGTGTGATGTCCTGTAAACCAAATGTTTGCTACTGATAAGTGCTGAAATTGCAAATGAAATTAACAAAGGAAATTAGACTAATTTGTGTCGCGTACTAATAAAGGCTTAACAGTTATCCAAACAGGAAACTCGTATAATTGTCTGTCGGTGAAATTGTACTCATTTTTTGCAAATCAAACATTGTCAGCACACGTCCCTTATGTCTGTTTCTGTTGTCGTTTGAGGATAACAGACGAAAACACTAAGACGATCGGAACACAGTTATATTGCACATTAAATGCGTGGCGTTCGTGAGCGAAGATAAAATTGTAGGGATTCCGGAAGCCAGTTTCGAAGCCGGCTTTGATCTTGACTTCCCTCGGCTTTAAAGCCGCCCTTAGGTGATGAAAAGCCAGAAAGCCGCGAAACCGGCTTCGAGGCCGACTTCTCTATTGTTCTGTATCAAAAGCCATACCTCATCTGTGCTACTCTTATGAGCAAACATGCGAAATTAGAGCTATTGCAGCCTATGATCATGCAATAGGGTACAAACTTATTTGAGGCTCGGATTAATGGCAACTTGTGAACGAAAAAGTAGCTGTATTTTAGAGGGAGTTTACTTTGAGGCGTGAAACCCTGCTTTTGCATCAGTCGCAAATAGAAATCTTCATTAAGATTAGAAACACACAACAGTCAATGATCGTTGTTGCCCAAAGCATTACGGCACTGTGTAAAGGTTCATAAAGGAGCAGCAGTTCTTTTCATTCACTAAATTTATCGTTTTCATTCACTAACTTTAACCTAAACTAAACTAACCTTACCTAACCTAACCTAACCTAACGTTTATCGTTTGACTCCCTAATCCACACTGAAGCCAAAGCCGAAGCTCGGAAGTCTGGCGTCCGAAGCTTAGAGCCGAAGAAGGCAAAGCCGAGGCCAAATTTTCTGGGTTTTGGTTTTAAAGCCTGGCTTCCGGGATCCCTACACAATTGGCAGCAAACATTCAATCGTTTATTGGTAATCATGGGACAGATCACAGAAATCTGAGTAGATTCGATTGCTCATGCTTACTTTTTTTAAATGGAAGTTTTCTTTTATTGTTTGTTACCCATGACATCGAAGTTTCCATGATATTCGCTTTTTAGGTAATACCTTATTTCCTATTGGTACTGAATATTCTTACCTCATCAAGAAATTGTTGTGATAAATATTTGTCACGAAAACTAAAACTAAAATCCTCTTGATATTAAGGCGGTAACGTGTAAAAATGTTTCTTGTAACTGAACTACAACTGCTTTTAATGTATAATGCTTCCACTAAGGATTCTGGTACGAAGGTAAAATGTCATCCGCGTTTTCTATACTTGCGCTTGTAATAAAAGGAAAAGGGCCTTAAATTCTTGCGTACTGTTATTTACCCTGATTCACAGCTCTTCTTGTAGCACCTGAATCGTTTTTGTCGTGTTTGTTAAGAATTTTGGCATACTATGCACGTAGAATATCCAACATAATACATTCACTACCCAAGTATTGCAATACATGTTCTCTGCAATATGCAAGCTTCGATCGTTGTGGAGGCTCCTTTTGACTATGTAAACGATGAAGCTGAAATTCGGAATAATGTAAAATATGACAGGGAATGTTATGGAGTTGAAAAGAAAGGGAGTTTTTTTTTTTACGGAGCACTTATAATCTGTAGTCAACATCGTAAAACTAAATACCGAATGAAACAGAACAGTAAAGGCTACGTATACTTGAGTTTCGTCCGTTTAAAGTGTGCATTCAAAAACCTTACAGAAAAGCAAATTTTCATACGTCTTGTTTATACTATTTTGTAGTAATCAAAAGTATGTTGAAAAGCTACGAAAGCTCACCAAAAGAAACATTTCTTTATTCGGAATTTGCTGTCAGTGGGATTACGGTAAGCAATTTTTCACCTTTCATGCACGGTAACACGCCGAACAACAATGTTCTCCACGGATGGCTTACACTCAATTCCGCAAACCATCTTCGTAACTAATACAGATGAATGACTCATTCCACTGGACTCGTACAGAATTTTGTAACAGCATTACTTCCCCGATTAGGTGAAGCAAACATTTATGGCGCTATAATTCCTCTACCGGAAGCAGATTTCTCTTAAACATCAGGGGGTTTAGGGTAAAGTTCCTCCCATAAAAGACGAACTCACGCTTGGTTACAGCAAACCTCATTTAGATCGCCTAGGAATAGCTCTTCCGCGAAGACTGATAGGTCTGTATAGATGTCCTCGTACTGGTGCGAGCAGAAGTTTTAACTCGAACGTGGGCATAAGGCCGGACAACTGCAGAACATTAAAGGTGTTTCACCGAACCTCCGCCGCACATTGAACGGTCGCAGAAATACTCGCGGATTGCAGCCATTGACGCGTATATACCGAAGAATTTCGCCCCCTTCGAATGGGCTTTTAGCCGCAATGCAAGGAATCTTCTACGGACCATCGCTCAGCACGATAACCCCGCATTTCGCCCCTAAGTATTGTACTGCTACGGGAGATATTTGGAAAGCTATGCGTTGGATTAGCCTTAATAACGAACCGCCAAATTCCGACACCGAGCGATTCACCAGGATCGTACTCTCGCAAATAAAGATGACGGCTCGTAGCCAGTAGAGTACGTCGGTTCGATTTGTTAAAAGCTTTAACACCAACGACGAATGCGTATCGAAACTCAGAGCTACGGAGCTAGCAATTTCCACAAGTCTATAACGCAGCTCTGCCAGGTCTGCCAGATCTATTTTTCTGTGTCTTTAACGATAGTTTCGATTACGCTCAGCCACTCAGTACCCAACGACCGACAGCGTCTCGGGAAAATTATATGGCACTTAGATCGTATCTGGATGAAAAGCCTTGTCTTGCCCTTCGTTGGTGTGAAACTTTCCCACGCCATAAACACAGTTGGAAGCATTTTCAACGTCTTCCGATGCATTGCAAACAGTTCGGGACCTGTAGTGCGTCTGGAGAAACGACTTGCTCTTGCTTATAAGCTGAAATTTCCGAGATTGACTCGTGATCTATTTACTTAAGACTGAAGATTACCCCATCACAATTCAATGCTTTGATCAGTCACTCTGTAATTTTGCACAGTATGGTTTGCAAGATCGATGGCGTCCCATCACAAGCTGACATTCCTAGGAGACGTCAGCTTAAAACACTAGCTCTCTGGTAGTCAAGTCGCTCCGATAGGAGATGCTCAAACAACAGGACGGAAACCTCCTTGACTTGGGTTTTGTAGTTACAGTGAATACATCAAGCACTATGGACGCTCTCGTAAACCACATAAAGCCTATTTGAACGTTTCACGTATTTATGTACTGACAAGTCTACCAATCTCTGCAGTCTTTTAATTTCTTCTTTGGCCTTTCGTACTTCTTCACGCTTGGCTTGTTCTAGCGAAGCAGATTCTTTCAGAATCCTTAAACGAGTCTGCTCTATTGAGTAATTGCCTGCGTTGAATGCACTGCCGAGGACATGGACGACACTTCAGCCACGAGCGGTCTTAGGTATTTCGCAAACGTATTTCGTGTAACGATACGCTTCTACTTTTTCAAGTACTTTTAACAGCTGAGAAACAGGAGCGTCCAGGTATCGAAAGCAAGAAGGGTCCACCATATGAGAAGCGTGCTCTTTTAGTATTGGAATTGTTTCCAAAGGAGGGAATCAGTGGTGGCTACTATGTAGAAAACGCACAAAATTTTACGGCTCCAACCGTAAGGATCGCGACAAAAACTGTCGGACCAACTGACGTACGTATTTAAGCCGTCAGATAAAGCTTCAAAGTTGGAATTCCGGAAGTTGGCCGACAAATTCATGAAGCTATTGAATGTTTCTTCTTCTTCCTAATGTAAAATCCACAATCGATTTTCGGGATTGTTCCAATGGTCAGAGAACGTAGTAACGGCCCTCTTGATAGGAGATTGGTCGGTTACAGGTTTACACTAATTAACTCCATCAGATTCTATTTGCCGTTAACTAACCATTGCTGTGAATCTGCTTGGAAATCTAAGTGTTCAGATCCCAAATCGCAGTTGAACTCATTTTTCCATGTGACCTGGTGATCCCGCTACAAGTTCGTCGATTTTTCGTACAAGTTTCGGACAGTTTCTTTGGCAGAATACGCAAATCTCTTCGAGTTTAGAGAAAGCGTGCTTTAACGGCTTTTTTTTAGTAGTAATTCCAGTTTACTCAGCTATCGTGCGCATTTAGTAAACATCTGCTGCCATAAATCCATATTTACGTTTAAATGCTGTTCTTCGGCAAGGCAACAGGCGAATTTCAGCACAAATGCTTTGAAAAACATGCGCCATTAATTCGATCTAGTTCAGATACCAAACTTGCATGCAAGAGCCATTTGAGAAACAAGATAATGTCCCAGTGGCGCCACGGCAACTATCCGCTTCCGTATACTACCGCGCTGAGCAGCCTATCAAATACGTACTTAGGGTCAGTTGCTTCTCTTTTTTCCGGCAATTTGTTCACCCTTTTAGAAGATACACCCATGGCGTCACGGAACGTCCACGACGGAAGAGCTACGAGTTGCTCAGCAAAATCGGATGTCAGAACAGCATCCGAAGAAGCCATTACTCCCGCTCGGGGAAAGACACCATACAGTGTCTGGGGTGATGACGTCAGACTATCTTGGCATGAACATCGAATCCCCATTATTTGACCCGGCTTCCTCGGTGCTCAAGAAAAATGGTGGCATTTTTGGGTGCTAAATAGAAGGCTAGTTTGTCATTACCTTCCATTATGACGATACATGTTTTGACTCTATAAGCGAAATTTCCAATACATGTAGAAAGCTAGGTAAATATCTTAGGCCTTTATTTTATTTATTTTCAGAGCCACCCAGGGTCACTTTGAAAGAGCCCTCAGGTTTTCGTCACTAAATTGGTGTGGGACCAGGTCCTTCTGCTAGCAAAGGCATTACAGCTAAATTGAATAGGTGTTCCTATTTCTTCAGTGTCTCTCGCGGGACAGAATTTTTCTGAATGATAGCTCGGGAAGTGTTAATGTTTAAGATTGGCAGACATGGAAAGAAAAGCTTCGTGAACTTTTTAAGATCAGTGAAATTCAGTTTAGGCGATTACTACCAAACTATCGGTCAATCAAATCATCTCCATCCGAAAAAAAAAAAAAGGAGAAACGAGAATATTGCTGTGTAGTCCGGAAAACACTCGGTATTTTGCTCTCTTTATTGTTTCACGTTTTGTAAATTTCCGGGAGTACAGTATTTCTTATGAAAAGCATGCCATCTATGAGTAAGAAACTAAATGATTCATTGACACACTGGCTCAACAATCACTAGATGGTGTTTTTTATCGCCGAATGTATATAAATCTCTCGTAGTTTCCTTTTGTACATCTTTGTCAAGTGCACTCTTCGAAAAGTATTAAAAATGTCGTACATGTTACAGCATCTCACTAATGGTTGGCAGGTAGACCAAGCCATTCTGTCAGAAGAAGACAGAATTGTGGTAAGTTATGTCTTACAACTATAACTTTAAGCAGTAATGTAAAGAATGTTTTAAGCACTTGATGCCAACTTGTTATTTTATTATTGGTTGCTTTAGGTTATACGATTTGGACACGATTGGGACCCTACATGCATGAAAATGGATGAAGTGTTGTACCAGATCGCCGAAAAATGTAAAAACTTCGCTGTTTTTTATTTGGTCGATATTACTCATGTCCCGGACTTCAATAAAATGTAACCATTATTTATAATTCTTCAAATTTTTACTCAATATTTCTTTATTTTAGGTACGAGTTGTACGATCCTTGCACGGTCATGTTTTTCTTTCGTAACAAACACATTATGATCGATCTTGGTACTGGCAACAATAATAAAATCAATTGGGCCATTGACGACAAGCAAGAAATGATTGATATCCTTGAGACAGTTTACCGAGGGGCGCGTAAAGGACGAGGTTTAGTAGTATCACCGAAAGATTATTCCACTAAATATCGCTATTAACTCATATGTAATACATCATTAACTCATAATTTAATACATTGTATTTTGTACTCTCAAAGATTACACTCCGACTTCGTTGGCTAACTGTTGTAATGTTTTGCAACCAGTCGGTCAAATGCATCAACGACCGCTTTCCTATCAGTGAACAGAAAGAAAAATTACTAAAATAACACAACAATGAAAGTAGGGGAAGTTAGTTTAAAACTATCAAAAGGAATTCTCTTCTGCAGTAATACGAAATCTTGTCCGACAGAGTCTATGAAAATACGAGAAAAAAAGTCTCGTTAATTACCTAAAATGCGAATGATGCTTAATGTAAGCACCAACATGTCCCGAATCCAAATAACGCACTTCCGCGCCGGGCCAAATATCATCCAACCGCAGGATTCCTTGCCGTGGCACATAGGCATCTTGTCGGGCAGCAACAATTATTGCACATTCTGGATCCACTGGTACTGAAAAGTTGGCTAAATGCGTACACTCGTCCATAATACCTCTCATAAATTTAATGGCTTCTTCCCTTCGCGTCTCTAAAAAGTTTACGAACATTGATTACCATATATAAAGAAACAATCAACATCCGTTGCTAAAAAGGTCATTCATAATCAACCTTTATCTGAAGTTTCAGTTCCGTTTTCTAGCTCGCCATTTCCGCTGACAATATGTGACTTGAGTATATCTAAGATGGCTAACTTTTTTAAAGCCTGCAAAAGCAAATTTGAACTTTTCGAAGCTCCACCATAAAGTTTGGCAGACGTGGACTGATTCTCGTTTTCCACTAATTTCACTGTTGACAGGGCATCCCGGAACGCGGCAGTCTGGTTGTTTGGCATTGGCACAAAAATTATTAGGATATGATAAAGAACTGTGTTTATGAGATGCATTTACGTCTTCAGGCGAAGAAACCATTTTGGCTATGACGTCTCGATAAACGTCTTGCGAAGAATACTGGCTTTGCAGGAGTTCCCAGTCAATAGCTCCACTCATTACTCCCTTTTTAAAATAAAATTATGTTAATGTATACTCAACAGATAATATCTGTATTCTTACGTGAGTAAAAACAGCTGAAGCTGTCGACCAAGACAAGCAAGGGACTAGGGCCATTGGCTCTGGCCAATTGGTGGCCGCTAAGGAAGCCATCTAAATGGACAATACTCATTTTATCCTTCCAATTTCACGATTCAGCTTAGAAAATTTGTATGTACGTAGCCACCCATAGAAATGCCTGTGATCCCGAAAGGTCCTAAGCCTAGTCGCTTAGCCCAATTTAACAAAGCTAACGACTCGAGCACCAAACAGCCTCCCATGACAAAAATGTCTGATACATTGTGCAAGCAAGACCGACTTGAAATAATACAAAATTATATTAATGATGAATATGGCGGATACAAAACATTCTTACAGTTGACTCTTAGGTTTCCTTAATCCATAGAATGGATTTTCTAGTAGCAAGGAGCCTATACCATCTTTTAACAAAGGCGTTGCCATAAGAAGTCGTCTCCGCCAGAAGTACTATGACAACAGAAACATAGTAAGTCTTATGGTAGTATAGATTATCTTACGTGATCACCAGTACCAGCCAGGTGAATACATAAAGGCGTTTTATTTGTGTAACGAGTTCGGAGAGGTAAAAGCATTTGGAAATGAGCCTGCACAGCTTCTGGTGGCAATAATCCAGGCAAGTGATCCACAAAGGGGCTAACGAAACTGCCTTCCACAAGCCGACAATGCCCCTTGACTTCATCCTTAATCATGGGGAAAAAAATCTTTCAAAGTCGAATTGTTGGATTTGCTTTCCAAGTAAGACACACTATTCTATATAATTTGTTCCAAACAAATTCACTCTAGCTACTCTGTTCGGGAGTTGGAGAAAATGACTAACTGTTGCTTGCTTTTACTGATTTTTTTATTTATATTTTGTAGTATTCAATAAAAATAATCTCACTTTCAAAATTTGTATTGGATGATCTTTCCGAACCAATTGGAAACATGTTTCGCGGTTGGAGACGATTTTCCGAAACTTGAATAATCTTCAAAGGCAGACGACTGGTCAGAATTTAAAATGAAACAAGGATAACAAAAAGAACCTTTGCAAGTCTTCGGGTTTCCCCCATCCTTTCGTGAAAAACCGCGATAGGAGGATGCTTCGGTAGATTTGGTCAAATTTACTGGCAGACATTGCAACACAAAAATGCACTAACTGACTAGTACTTAAAACTACAGGTATTCATTATACAGACATATTTAATTGGGTTTAACTTCATTAAAAACGAGGCGGGCAAGTGAGGAAAGTTAAACATGAGACAGTTTCGTCTTATCGTCTTATCTGTTTACACCGTGTGCTGCCGCAATCTAGGAACAGAGAGTACGACTAAAACTTTGTGAACAAAGTACGGTAAAACCTTGCTATAGCGCACACACAAGGGGACGGCAATTTTGTACGTTAGGGAGCGTACTGTTATAGCGCCACCAATAAAGTTGCAATTTTTGGACCCCATGCCCATACTTCCGTCATTAATTTTAGCTGTTTTCTTTATTCTTAAAACATTGGGCGTCATGATTGGTTTACCCCACCCACCCCAGTGATGGCGCCATTAAATTACGCTCCCTACCGTGAAAATTTCCGTCCCCTATAGACAATTGTATGTTATAGCCAATATTAGATCAAAATATCTTAGACAATAGTTTTACTTTCGTTTTCTGTCTTTTCTGTTTTTCCGCCATTCATGTCAAGTGTCATTAGACGCCGCTTCTTAAGTGTAGCCTTTTATGGCATTTTTAGTTAAAAAATTTTTAGTCGAATCAACAGTTTTTTTTTCTCCTATTTTTGTCTACAACACAAATGGCCGGTGGGAATTATTTGAACGCGATAGCATCAGCGAAACCTGTTTGAGGAGCCCTAATGAAAATTTCTGACACTAGCTCGAGGAGCTTGATCTTGTGGAAAATAAAAGGTCCCTACTTGGACTGTTGGTTTTCTTGCGTTGACGTATTCCAGAGTTTGTGTTTATTATAACCGAAGGAAAAAATCACGTGTAAGTTGGCAAAGGGACCTGAGTTTTTCTGCGCTATAGGCGAAAATTCGTTATAGGCGTTTCGCCGGGGCCTGTGGACCCTCTACGCCTTTAGTCGATTGTTCGTTATATCCAGTGTACGTTATAGCGAGATTTGATTGTATTAGAAATCAGAAGCTATGGCGTAAAAGCTTAACAAGATGATCTCTTTTTAAGTGAACCTGCGTTCTGCACTTAACAAGGCTTTTCAAGACCCGACAACTGGCGTGAACCTACGTCGGTTATTTCATGTATCCTCGTGCAAATTTGACCCAATAAGCACAATGCAAGTTGTAACAAACTACAATATGGTGGATTAGACTGGAAGAATTTTTACACAATACTGACAGAAACTCTTCTCTACATCGTTATTGAATAAAAAATAAATACTGTTCATGTGTCTTTTTGTGGATACAAGTGGTCTACTAAGTGAAGCTTACGAAAACGGAAAATATGTATAGCATAGCTAGAGTTCATTCTGGGAAAGTGTTTCCAGCAATTTGGGAGGGGCAGAAACATTCCCTTGATTGAGTACGCGTTATTTTCTCCGCTTCTCTGGAAAAAATCATAAATGGCACATCTGAAATTGAAACTGTGACACGCAATTTGTTTTCTTTTTTGCTTTTTCGTGCCTCTGTCAGTCTTAACGGAATTTATCGGCAGCCGGTGGCTCGGGTAGAGCTCTTCCTGCCGTGGGGTACGGGTTCCGTGCTGGTGAAGCATGCGACTTGATTCCGTTCGACGAAGGTGGTTTCAGCAACGTTGAATTTTTTGGAAGAGGGGCAGCGTCCGACCGGTTAGGCTTCTTAGTCATTTGATACTTTCCATTAGCTCGCCAGTTGGTGATCATCATTATAATCACAGTTACACAGCAGACTAGCGCGCAAGATGTGATGACTAAAATTGACATTATTATGGGAGTTAAGATTCCTTCGCTTCGTTGGGCTGAAGCACGATAGAAATCGTGAGGGGTACAGTGTAGCTGGGACACAAACTCATTCTGGCCATAGTTATACACTTTATTCTTATTTAAGTCCAGAATGGCCAGTGAGGATCTGTACTGAAAGTCTCTATGCGTAATATTCCCATCCGTAATATTCCCATGAAAACGGGGACTAAGAGTAATTTGCCCTTGAACTCCATCGAATGCCTCTTCTAAAAACTCGATCGTCGAATTTTCATCTCTGGGATCCAAAAACATGTCCAGCTTTACGAAACGGAAGGCTTCTGGTAGCACAAAAAGTTTCGTGAAGTTGAAAATTCGAAGATTTATTTGGCTCCAATAGGGCTCGAATTTTCCCAAAATCCTTACGGATTCAAAGTTTTTGGCCACAACTGTCCATGCACGGTACGTGTAATTGCAGAGTGCATGATCATGCATGTTGTTTATGTCGAGATTAGGCTTTATTTCTCGTCCAAGGAAGACACCAACTGTTGTACCGGCTGCGTCCTTTCATCAAAGAAATTCAATAAGAATTGTTCCACAAGTGTACAATGTGATACAGTGAAGGGATGTATCATAATAAAAGAGGGTAGGGGCAGTTTTAACAAAACTATAACTTGTGAATGACTTGAACTTCAATAATCTTGGTGCTGTAAAAGATCAGTCCTTCAATAAAGAAGCAGAAACTATTTGTGAAAAAAATGGCAAAAGACAAAATATGAGGGGCGAAAAATACAAATGTAATTAAAATGCTTCCTTTTCTTCTCGTGTTCATTTTCATGTACTCAAGGATTTGCAATCTTATTTTTAAAGTAAAATGTGCACGTACGGTGCAGGGCAATGCATTAAAAGCCTATCCACTAGTTCTTTGAAGTAGCTTCACGTGAAGCCTGAAAAGCCAAAAGTTGTGTGCGGACAAACTTTAACAAAACTATAGTTCAGCAGGAATCCTTCAGCTATTCTGGTAACACTGCTCGCACTGCTGATGGTTGGCTGATGGTCGAACGTGAAAAAGGCAGCTTCAGCATTAGGCTCCATCCAGAAGAAAGAAAGCTCTTTTAGAATAAAAATTAAGCTATTGTTCAATTCCAGTATTTGGCTAGCCCTTACTGTATCATTTAAAGAACCTTATAAGTCTATAGTACAATTATAGCAAAGGTCGATTCCTAGCTTTCCTTATGGGAAACATAACAATTCACAAGCCACATGTTTTATTTTCCCGAGTGCTAAAAAAGAATTAATATATGTGAAGCAAATGATTTTACTCATGGTTTTCTCTAAGTAACTAGTAGTTCACCGAATAATAATATCCTCTAACAAACACAATTTTGGGATGAAGTTTAATTTTTGCACTAATTTGAAACATGAAAAACCGTTGCCACCTTAGATTGCCCCTACTCCCCTCTACGTCAGGGAGAATTTACCTTTATCACAGAACATGACATATTTGTTACGGTGGAACACGGGTCTTTACACGTAATTTTGTTTGCTCCTACAAGGCACACTAGGAAACACAAAAGTATTTGAATGATGAAAAAAGTCATGTTTTGCTCGCAACTTTGCTAACTAGTCATTTGCGGGTGCGTTTCAGAATTCACACTAAACCAACTGCAGCTAAAACATACATCACTATGCATGCTTATACTGGTAGCTTGATATTCATAAAACCACAGATAAGTGTTCGGGAAAACAAACCACATCCTTTGGTAGCGATTTTTGCGCACTATAAACTGCCTCAGAGTTGTCACGTTTTTTTTTTTTTTTTTTTTTTTTTTTTCAAGTAGGTTTAAGGAAGCGGATGGAGTCGCGCTTATCAATGACTACCATCTTCTCGACATATCACGCGCTATATCACGTATGGCTCACTGGGACAGACGTTTTTTCCCCACTCACGAAGAAGGAACAGTAGGCTTTTTTTCGTTTTTTACTGGCAGGAAAACTTGACCAAAACAAAGTGGAAAAAATTGCCTTTGGTCGAGCTCGTAGATTACGTAAGCGTGAAGTAAAGCTTACGCGAGCGTCCTCACATTAACCATTGTAAGTCTAAATGAAAACACATTTTTCTTTGTTGTAGAGTATTCTTCATACTCTGTGTCTTAAATTATCTCATAATTTACAAATAGATAGTAATACGCGGGGGACACAGTTGAATAAATTAAGCCAGGGGAACACAACGTAAACCAGGGTGACAACACAAAGTCAAGCCAGCCTTTCAGGTGCAGCTTGTCCAAATTTTCTTTTTTTTTTAAATAATAATTATAGGTTCAACAATGAAACACCAAGAAGAGCAGGTCCATAAAAATGTTAAGGGCACTTTTGCATAGATGCCTAACAAGGTAACAAGGAATTCTTCCCTCTTGGCGACCAACACCAGTGTCGCAAATACAATCCTGAAAGGAGCAAGGGAATGACCCTACACCATTCAACGAATCATCTTATCTCGCTTCCTTCAAACTCTTGAGATCAGTGTCCAGGCCTTCCACTGCTTTTTCCTGTATAAAATGCCTTTCACTTTAATAGGGACCTTCTGTCAACAAAATACTTTCTCCCCCATAACGCTCCCCGGCTTGACAACGAAAGGTATTTACAAAATTCGGAGTTGTCCTTTCCCTATAACTTTCTTCGGTGGGTATAAACATAAAATTTAATCAGGTCCAGAAATAATGCTCCTCTGTCAGAAAAGTCGTCAGTTTTCAATGCCGGGCTCGCCAATTCTTCAGATTATCAAGGCCAAATGTCATCCATTCTTACGCCAGACTGGGTTGGGGGTATTTAACGGGCTCAAGATCCATGCAGGTTCCATCCATACTGTTTTCATCTCTATCAACGCTTCCTGTGATTGAAAATAAAATTAATACTCAAAGTCGGCTAAATTTAATCACAAAAGTTAATTACCTGCTTCGGAGCCACTGAAATCGGCGCCAATGGAATCTGAAGGCGAGTTTTCCAACGCCATTTCTTCTTCTAAACTACTGGGCTTGCAGTTCGTTGTCTTCCAATGTGTCCTGTAAGCAAAAAGAAACTCGATTTAGTAAACAAGTTTTGAAGTATTTGTAGATTTAAATCTTGGAATACTTTGCGAACTTCTTGTGATGAACTAGAAAATGTGCTTTTACCTTAAACCGCTGGCGCTAATGTATCTCTTCTGGCATCCACCGCAGGTATAAGGGCGTTCATTGGTGTGCAATCGCTTGTGGAGTTTCAGATGAACGAACTGGGTAAATTTCGCTGGGCAAAGATCGCACGCATACGGCTTTTGTCCCGAATGTAGCCTTAAATGCGTCTTCAGGTTGGAAGTGCTGCTGAATCTCTTCTTGCAGATGTCACACTGGTGCGGTTTCTCTCCGGTGTGCACCAGGTGATGTTTCTGCAAATGGGCCAATTGTGTGAAACTCTTGGTGCACACATTACATTTGAACGGCCGTTCGCCAGAATGCGTCCGCAAATGAACCTTCAGGTTCGATAACTGCCCGAAGGTCTTGTAACAAATGTTACATTCGTAATGCATCTTTCCGTCTTTCTTCTTCAAAGGATACGGTAAAGAACGGTACCCTCGGCTGCCGTTGCTACCGTTGGGTGAAGGGCTACCGGCTGAAGTGGGCGACATGGACCCGTGGTGGGACGTGTTACATTGCAATGCCTGGTAAGGGCCCACGTGATCATGTTCGTGTTCATGATCTTCCTCTTCAGGACTGGCAGAGCGATCGACTTCCACCGAACCAGAGTGCCGGTACTCGGCTTGTAAAGGATTGTACCAGTACTTGTTGTAGGTCGGGTACGGAGTAGCAGGAGAGGAACATTCACGTTGACGGACTTCCAAATTAGCCGAAGAATCGGGTTTGGGGTAACCCTCGTTCGCTACAATGACTTGGACCGCTTCTTTGTAAGATTCTCGGTACGAAACTTCTTTATAGTACTCCCGACGCAAGCCTTCGGGTCCCTCACTGCGATCGTTGCCCAGCTTTCGGAGTAAAATACTTTCCAAAATACTACCGTTACAGCTGATCAGTGGTGGGCGCACAGGAGGGGAATTGCTTCGCGCCCTGGACGGCGCATTGTGCTCGTAGTGCTTGAAAGCTGAGTACCTTTCGTCTCCGCTAGAGGCCACTACTCCTGAGGTGGAAGATGCCGCAGGCGGGTGCCATTCCATCGCTTCTTCGCGGCGTGAATCCGCCACTTCCACCAACGGTGAGTATCGTCGGCTATAAGAGGAATGCGTTGTAGGGGGCTGGGGACTGGGACTGGACGGAAGGGCGGAGGGGGACGTCCCTGCTGTGTGGAGAGCCAACTCGGGTGTTACACGCTCATCACGAGTCGAGGTAGCTGTTTGAATGACCGACGGCATTGCTTCGCGTTCTTCGCTATGGTGAGTACGGTAATGGTACGCTTTGGACATCTTGATCTTCACTTTACGATACTCGTTTTGAAAATCGTCTTCCTCGTGATGGTCGGGCTCCTCAAGGAGGCGAACCTTGTGAGGTGGGCTGAGCGGTGCCGTTTCCATCACCGGTTTTTTGCTGAAATCCAGGACGTAGTTGTTGTCATTGTCGTCCGAGTCACTGCTATCCTCAGGCGGAGTGAGGAGGTCGTCATGGTAACCGTGGCTGTGGTAGCCTTCATCGGAGCGAACGGAGCGAGGAGTAAGTTTGCCTCGCTCGTGGCTTTCCTTCAAGGAAGCGGTACTGCTGCTACCAGGAGAATGTAAATCCTTACTGGAGATGACAGACGAGCCACCTGGCGAGTGTAATAGGGAGCTGTCCTTGCGGGCAGGTGAGGACGGATGATTGGTGGGTGAATGCAGTGCTGGAGGTGGTAAATGAAGGTGATGACTGTGGGCAGGGGGGTTGACCATGAGGAGCGTCGGTGGTGCGGTGTACAAACTGGTAGCGGGGCGAATACGGACGGAGGAATCCGGACTGGTAGCGCGTTGGCGTTTTTCACCTCTCGGTGAGACGGACGAAACTGGGACAGAGGTGGGCTCAGTGGGTTCGGAACTGCTTTGGACTTGTTGCCGTATCCGCTGAAGCATTAGGTCACCCGTGATAGGGTAGTTTAAGCGCTCCGCAAATTCCCGACAATACCACACGAGCAATTCTTGATTCGGCATGATGGGCTTGATCGTGTAGAAGTAAATGTTCATCTTGTACTGACACGCAATCAAGTTCTGCGACTCGGAAGAATACGCTGGGTTCACGTACCGCATCCAGTTAGCTTTACTGGTATCGTAACCGTCAATGTAGTAATACAGTTCATTGTTATTGTACACCTGTAACAAGAAGAACGCAGTTAGAACTTCTGTATAGACATTTTTTTACTATGCAGTTAAATTTAGACAAAATCGGTAGAATGGCAATGATTACTGTCATTATTAAGAAGTCAAAGTAGTTCTGAGACTTTTTCCATTACATTGTACCGAAAAGTGTACTAGAACTTCCATGTCAGGTTAACAACGGCAAGATTCACTTGGTTTACAACCAAGCTTTTCTTGGCGAATGAACGGTGTTAATAAATCAACGAAAAGATGCTTACCCGCCAAAAGTATTTGCGATTGGCAGTTTTGGGTACGCTGTCCTTCGCGTACATATCACCAGTTAAAGGACCAAAGCGCGTGCCTCGGGGAATGTAATCTGTGCTCCAAACGCCCATCACCTAAAAATATATTTATATTACAATATATTTAAGAGGTCAATGTGTTGTTAACTTACATCGGAGAGCGCTTGGGAGGGTTTGAGCACCAAATTGCGAGGAAGAGACAATTCGGCGCGATTTGGAGTACCGGATTCGCATGGCGCATCAGGAACCAAGTAGACGGCCAATTGTTCGAATTCCTCTTCAGCCACGTTCGAGTAATCCCACGTGCCTTCCTCCATTCTGTTAGTACTACTAGACGTGTTAGAGTGGTGGCTCAATGGGATGCGGGAATGATCATGATCTGGTAACGACCGGATAGAAGAGCTGGTGTTTGCCACTTCGGTCACCTCTTCCCGTGAACTCTGCAAAGAAAAACAAATAAAAATTATAATATTCTGAAGTCAAGTTGATACAAATATTAATACAGTTGGCGCCCATAAGAATTCTTCGTAAGGTATAATCCTGAAATTGTTTGCCTGTACAGTGTGCTAAACACTAGTTTTCATTGTCGGGAGAAACACGCGACCTTGCAATTCAGACTGTCAACTATTGCTCAGTATTTTTTTTTTTTTTTGCTCCACAACTTTTATTAAGCTGCTCTTGCGGATCGATACACGTCATTGTCAGCTTTCAAGCTATTATCTCACAAGCTTTCTTTCCTTTGAAGACGAAGCAGATAAATTTTGCAATCTCAACATAACGACACATTAAGATTCTGGAAAAAACGCTTATATATTTTCCATAATAAATTTTAACATATTATAAAATTTAAAAGATTTTATTTTATTAACTTTTTAATTTATTAAGATTTTAAATTTAAAATCTTAAAAGTTTTAAAATTTCTTAAAAGATTGGAACTTCTCTCAATAATATCACACGATTTACAAAGTAACCTCAAAGATTATAAATAGGCGTTAGTTGCTTAACCGGGAAAGGAAATCGAAAGAGTTTTCCGAGACAAGGTCGAAGTAAGGTGAATTTTTGAATCCATGTTAAGGTCAGTGGACTTGGGGGAAAGGGCGAGAAAGGGTAAAACCATGTGTTGTTACTGTACTCGTAAATTTTCGCCATATATAGGCTTATTCTTCGCTTCCCCAAAGAACGACAGGTCAATGGTCACTGGCTTAGCCAGAAAGAGAGAAGGGGAAAACCAGGACCTCTCCTAAATGGTCAATAAGCCAACTTATTCTGCGAACCTAACGGTATTAGCATACCGAGTTATTTTGGATGGAACCCAAAAACTGCACTCATCTTATTTTCTCCAGAAACATTTTGGCCAGTTTTCTCCCCTAGAGCCCAAATCTTTTCGCCAGAATTGACCCCAAAGATTAAAATATATCACCCTTTCTCCTTCGTTTGCTTTTCTCCAGTGAGTTACCTGCGTTGTCTGTAATGCCTCATTGTAATTGCTAATAAGCTTTCTCTTGATGTATCAAGACTGACCGTCTTGACCATGTCACTATCAAAAATGTTTTCACAAAGGTTTCAAATTCCCCTTAAGTTGTAAAATCATTTTTAAAGTAAAGATTATTTGTTTAAAATGCTACGTTGACCGCACGTCGTCATCCATCCTGAAACCGAGTTTCAAACGTGACAAATGTGTAGAATGTGCTAGTTTTCAGTTTAGTGGTCATGATTTTGGTGTAGGACACAATGTCAACAAACAGAAACACTAATTATTTCCGAACGCGGTTTCTCCAAGTAGGTCTTGCTCTGCTAAGATGCCCACGGAAGATGGCCTCGGCGTAAATCAGAGTAGGACGGAAGGTGAAGAAGGCGGAGCTTACTCCTCCAGCAAATCGAACACCGACTATAGCCCTGTATATTCTGAATCCCTTTTCCCCACAATTTGTATCATAAGAATTGCATTGAATCAGCACAACTTAGAAACCGTGCAATTTCATTTCTTACGATGGCCTTTTTGTTAAGTACGATTTATTTATGTTTTGTCTAAAAATCAAAATAATGAATTCTGGTGTTTTTCTGCAGAAGTTAATAGTTGTTGATACTATACGCGGGTTTTCTTAATGATAGTATAGCACATATGTATAATATATAACCATGAGTAAAGCCGATCTACTGAGTTTTATCGATTTACATGTTTCTGCGAAATGACAACGAATTCAGTGCAAGTGGAGAGACCAGAAAGTTCTTTCACCTTTTGCGTACGCCAGAATGTCTTACTTTACGGGATGTAGAGCAAAGGATGTTACCTCATTACCATCCAACATAACATAACCGGCACCATAAAGCCACGCTGCTTGGTTTGCTTTCTTGGTACATCCCAAATTCCCCTCGTCGAAAAAGTTAGCCTCAGGGACTGTGTCACTACGGCCACTGCCACTTTCCGGCACCAAAAAGCCTTCTGATTCAGTTCAAAGCCCAGAGGCGTGGCTTCGACCTTTCCAAGTTCTTCCTTCTTCCTTATTCGGAAGGTTCGTTCAGACACCAGGCATTCCACTACACTACCACAGGTATCAGCCAGTCAAGACGAAGCCTTGGCCGGTCATTGCCCTCCAAGATCCCTTTTTGCCTGCCGTTGCGCGATTCTGTTATGTTAAAGTGGTCTTCTTCCTTCACGTCACGAGACCAACTGCCGTCGGTTCATCTCAACTTTTTCTAACACAACACCTTCCCTATGAACACCAGGTACAATGCCCTAATACCACCAAAACTTCATATCGTATGCATACATGCGTCGAGGTCGACCAATAATTCAATTTACTTAGGCCTTCAAGTCAAACAACCTTCAACATCACTTTCGCCTTTCGTGAATACAAATTGTAGCCCAAGAATCTTTCTAAACCACGTAGTCCGTTACACGTTCTCCATATTACCACAAGACAACTATTTACATGAGAATATTCACCTTGCAAATGCCAAGGTCCAATCCTCGGAAAATTCAAACTACTCATGTCTTGTACGCTTTTAGGATGCGTAGCAATTCTCCAAATTAAACTCGCTGTACCCAACCTATAATGGTTTAAAGTAACGTACTGCAGAAAATTCGCACTTAAATTCACACGAAGTCGGCAATTTACTAAATTCCTTTTTTCAGTAAATTAAAGCTCCTGTTAAAAGAAATTTTCCGAGCCAAGAATTAAAACCTTGTCCAATAAAACCCTACCCCAATCTTTTATGAAACAATTTACTCAAAACAATCACAAAATTAAATAAGTAAATTAACAGGAAGACCAATGAAAGATAGCGTGCCTAATGTTGCCGAAATGATGTATACAATTTTATAAATGAGCCTTGGCCTTCACTACGGGTCATTGACCAACAGCGACCGGGGGGACCGCCTAGGCCCAGCCTTATGTTCTATCGTGCCAAGCAAGCCCTCTTTGGCCCATTCCGATGACATCCACCGCCAAATTCCAGGTGCAAACACCAGCCTTGGCCATATGACACATTGCGCGTGCAATGTAGATTGTGAGCCTCACAGTATCCAGGTGATAATGTCGAGTGTTTTTTGAGACCAGGAAGCTTCCTGGGCAAGCCAAAGTTTCTACCGTCCTAAAACTTCCTTCCTACTTCCCCTACGCCTTAGTCCTTCGTCTTATCCTTACAAGGATCTTATAATACCTAAACGCCTTGATCTTCTAAGGTTCGTTACCTGTAACGGTTTGCGTCATGCTCTCGCGGTTTGTACAACATCCAACACCTTAGAAGACCCCCTACATGCGAGTTACAAGGGTGCAATCACTGAGTTCAGACAATTCCTTTACCGCAACCTTAGAATCTCAATCCGAAAGGCCGAAGACCTTGGCAACGTTCTAACGGCGCGTGTTTCCCACAATTAAAAAATGCTTCAACACCTCGGCAGTCTCTTTCACGATCTGCAAACTGAAATTCCGAACGTAACCGAACCAGAACGGCTATTGATCTGTTCAGTCAACTGGCATTGACTTCTTTTCCCATTTACAGGCGGAGCTAACCTTGCATTTTCCAAATTTCATCACAATTCTCCCATTCAATTTTCACCCCTTTCTCCCTCCTTAACATTATCTCCAGTGCCAAAATTAAGTCCTTTCACCCTTTCCCATCCCTTTCCTCATCCCTCATGCCCTCACGTACCAGGTAAACATTTCACAGAATGGAGAAAGTTACTTTTTCCTCTTACTAACCACCGTACCCCAAACGACTGTAAGTAAACAAGTCCATTTTGCCTTATTTGGCCAAAAAAAGCGAAACTTTTGAAGTAAAAGCTCACCACAACGAAAATAAGTTTCTTTAATAATGTTCTCTAATTGTTTCAAAAAGGACTTCTGTACAAAAAAGCTGGCAACGTTCATGGAATTTACTTGAATGACTGCCAGCTGATTTTCAACTAACTAGGAAACTGGATAAAAAATAAGACAGACAGGAAGGAGAGGGAGACCATGACCACCAAAAAAGAGACCATTGACCTTTAAGGGGGTACCAGACGTGCAGCCTATACATTCCACGGCCGTCAAATGCCCAATATTTGGTAACCTTACGAAATCCTGTTCTTTAAACTACCTGGAGACAATTCAAGTTCAGTGGAATGCCTGACGAGATAGGAGAGATCATTTGGCAGGTTTGACTTATTTGGAAGTCGAAATGAACCATAAAGTTGTAATTACCTGCTGAGTGGGAGCGCTATCGCTGCCCACTTCGGCATGGAAACGATTGATGGACGCGGGCGGCAGGTTGGCGATTAACAAGTCCACGATTAAAAAACAAAATTCGGCACCTTGATCAATGTCAAGGTAAGCTCCCAGAGAATATGTGAATTGTGTATCCAACAGGCGTTAAGGAAAGGCGATAACTAAATCCTGGGCGCGGGGTTGCAAATGAAACAAACGTGTCCACGTGTCTTGATCACGAATGGAATATCAACACTGGCTTCACTAGTAGGAATGATAAATTGATGTGATTTAATCCAAATTTACTGTCGATCACCAGCTGGTTCAAGTGTTCTTTGACGGTCTTTTTTCACCAAAATAGTTGTTGTGTATGTAACTACAACGACACTGGACAAGGCAAAGTAATAAGCCACACATTTAAAATTGAAAGGCTAGACGAGCGTGTCTTTCGCGTACGAGAGTTGGAATCAGTCTGACACTTGAAGCATGGGGCAGTGGCCTTCTCGTTCCTCCGATACGACCAAAAAGCAACAGTTCTTACCTGCCGGGGGAGGAGGATGAGAGGGGGCCTCAGGGGGAAGGGGGGCTGAGCTTGCAGTGTAGGTATAGGTAGCACAGGCCAAAGACACCTTCGACTGCCGATACTGGCGTATCTTACCTGCTTCCCTTCCTCCCTGTGTAAGCCTTACTCACTCACGCTTTTCCACCCTGAAACTACGACCAGTTCCCTTTTACGAATCAAAGCACATAGCAAGTTGTTTTTTTGCTTGCCTAAATGCTTCGGTCATACTGCTCTTCTTCTTCTCCTTCTGGGTTGGCGTGGTTGTTGCGTTGTATGCAAGGGGCCAACATAACGGTAACAATACCGTGTCAACGTTTCCTAGACGCAATAATCCGTAAGGACGATCTTCATGGAAAGCAAAATGTACCGTACTTGCACATAACGATAACTGGATAACGGTTTTCGTACAATGCTAAAGATGATACTTGGCACTACCGAACATGGTATGTTACAGAGCGAGTCAAGGTACTCACACTTTTTAACCGTTCGAATTGATGACACGTTTGACAATTCGTGCGTTTAAAAACTTAGATATTAAAAAAGCTAATTTCGCAGTAACTATTGACGTTGAGACAATTTATTTTTAAAAATCTACACGTGAAATATTGAAACTATAAGTTTTCAAATACTTTCCCTATCATCGTGTAGTAGACTAACAATTACAGGAGGCCGTTCACCTTACCAAGTCTAGCCAAGGCTCTACACCAAGTCGACTCGTTCTCACCGCTCAGATCAACTGTCAAAAAAGAAAAATATTTCGAAGTAATCAAACTTATTACGAAACAATGCATTAGCTGTGTGCCAAAGTCCTCTCAGACGATTTGACTAGTATTTAGCATTTTATTGCATTTACCTTTCTGCATTCGTTATTTATTTCATTGATTAACACGGCCACTTTATGAAAAGATAATACTTTTGCTTTAAGCTAATGTGTGTCTAATTATATTGAGAATTACAGTGTAAACGACTTTTGAATGCGAATTAAAATACGTAAAAACTTGTTTGTTATTTTTGTGACTTTGGGCTTGGAAATGCAGTATGTTTAACACAAATAAAAAATTATAACAATTTTGCTAATAAACTTTCGAAAAACCTGTTTAAATAATTTTAATATTACATAAAAAATACGTTCATGCGACACAAAAGTTTTGTTCAGGTCATCCCTCTGAGCCAATAGAAAAGCGTTCTCGAAGAGCATCGAAAGTAAAAGCCGGCCTGTAGAAAATATTTGAATCCTTGAACATTTTACAATGGATAAAAAACAAAAACAAAATTTGCTTTATTAAAAACGAACGAGGAAAATACAGTTTATAGAATTGAATAATTAAAAAAATACGTACGAAAAATAATTGCCCCTTTGCTTATGCACCGGAAGCTAGCGAGTATTGAGTAGGAAGTACATTTCTCCGAAGAGACGAAGAACACGGAACCCAGTACCTGGCTTTCTCGCAAACTTTCAGGGAAAGTATGTGTATTACTCACGTACAAGCAGTAAACAGCGTAGTTTCATTCACAGCTGGCATTGGTATAAAAATCATTTATTATATCATACAAGGTGTTTTAGCAAGGAACAGAATGCAAAAAGTGCAGGTGTTGGAATTGAGAACCAGCACTAAAATAATGTGTAAATTCAAAACCTAAGAAGAAGCATTTCTTCTTGCCAGAAGACAATACACAAAAAATAAAAAGTGATATGTGGTACAGAATGACGAATTCCTTTTCCCCATCCAGGAAATGACCGGAAGTATAGCATCGTACACACCAACTCCTCGTAGTCACACGTACGAGAAAGTCTTTTCCGTGTAAACTTGAAAACTCTCTGAGGTATGCTTGCTGTTTGACCAAGAAATTCCTTCTGGTGACAACTCATTTTATTTCGTCTTCCAATAGCTGTTTTTCGCTTTGGACAAATCATTTCAATAAAGCCATATCATGTTAGACGAGTAATATTCTTAAGAAATTATCGGTCGTTCGTCAGTTATTAAATATGACTCAAAAATTCATTTGAGTGGAAAGTTGAGTTGATAGAGAAATTTTTCATGTCAGGAGTCTTTACTGTTGTTTTTCACCCCTACTGGGATACATTGTCATCTCATAATAACCCTCCATGAACACATAAAATTCTTCTGGAAAGAAAAGAGAGATTAGCTAATTTTGGGGGAAAAGGTTTCTCTGTTGTGTAAGAAGACAATAGAATCAACGAGTCTAGTGACCTTTTGCGGTTGGCCTACGTGCAATGACACTCAAGAGTCTCGCGCAATGGCCAAGGTCAGATCTAACGGCTTTCATCGCCAACTCCCAAACAACCGATACTTGTCCAAGAAGGAAGTGAAAGGAAACGAAAAGTTTACCTAATAGTTTTGCGCCTATCGTCTGTAATCCGTATAAATTTTTCTTCGTAAGTGTAAAGCAACGTCATGGCGGTTAACGAAAATCTAATCTTTTCTTATACCACATGCTGACGAACTACTAAATTCTACTGAAACGGAAGCTTTTCCTTAACGCTAATCCAGTTTAAGTAAATCCTTCATTTAGCTTTCAGTTTATTTTTTCACTTAACTAAAAGTATTGTAAATTCTTCCAAAAAACGGAATGAAGGATCCAAGAAATGGACGGATTAGGTTAGGTACAGCTCGTATGTAGTGCAAGTTGAAGGCATTTTCAACGGAAACGAAAGGAAAAAAAAACGTGATGAAATGAAAAATGAAACCAGAAAAGCCTTTAGCTGAGCTTTTGGACCCAAATTCGCGAAAATTAGGTGAAGTGTCATGAAAATCATAGCTTGACCGTAAGTAAACTAGTAACTTCCCTTCTAAAGCCTTCATTACGTATTCCACATGGTGGGTTGCATATTACCCTAGTGTGCCTGAGGCTCTCCATGGAATACTTTCGATATCGAGGAACACAAGTGTACTCCCGGTCGTTGGTCTACTTTTGCCTCATACTCCAGTAGCACATCCCACTTTTTTTCTGAATTGTATTCTTTGGAAGAACAATTTTCTTGGAAAAATGGAAAAGCAACAAAAAATACATTTGTGGTTACAAAACTGTGTATCAATTTCTGTGTCGCTTGAAAACCCTACCAAACCAACTGTGTGTACAACACGCAAGTTAAAAACACTGAGCCGATTCACATTCCATTTTTTCTCGTCCTGCTTCAAGTTTTCAACAATACTCCAACATCGCTAGTAAACCTACCACACATTGCCAATTTGTAAAAAAAATGTTTACATTTGTAAGGAGGACGAGAGGTAAAACCAAGAAGATCAGCTACTAGTGCTTCAAAGGGGTTAATTAGGGAGCAAAAAGAAGTGTGCTAGGTAATGAGAGCATGGCACGTTTGCCAATACTTGACGTCATTACGGCAAGCCACGCCCCGGAACGTGAAAACATCAGCGTGAGTGCACAAAAAGGAAAATTTTAGCAGAAAAGATTGCACACTTCCGTCTTGACAATATTTACCCTCAATTTCAGGGACAGGGTCGCAGTGCGACACCCTAACCGAGGGAAGTACGGTGTGTCAATATCCCGAAAAAACGCTCTAGTTGTTTTGCGAATAGGAAGTTTTCCGAATTGAAAGCCACTTTGGATGGCTTTGAAATCATATGAATCCAAGAAATACAACAAAATAAAAAAAATGTCAAATAATAATGAAAATTTTGATTCGCAATTTACTTGCTTCATTGTTGTTTGGGACCGCTTTCTTACGACATTGCTCGTAACGAAACGAGAGAACTAAGGGTGACATGCATTGCTTTTTAATTTTACTAAACTTATAAAACATTATTGATACTTACTTAAAAGCAGAATCACACTTATAAGCAAAATTTATAATAAAAAAATGTGGGTTGAGGTGAAAACTCGCATATATCGCATGGAAGATCAAAATGGCCTAAAACGCAATGATGGAAGCAGTATTCATTGCAGTATTGCGATAAAGGATCAACAGTGAGGTAGGAATATTAAAAATCGATAGCTATTATAGACAAAAATGACATGAAATATTAAAAATAGGAATATTAAAAACCTCCAGTTGACCTAACATTTTCCATTACTCAGGCCACTGAACGTTTACCCGAGGGTGGAGTCCAAACAGATTACAATATAACGTCGTTTTTTTCTCTTTCTCTCAGAAAACGTCGTCTTGGTACTATTTCTTGTAGTGCAAATGCCATCTACGTCTAAATACGTATTTTCCAAAGGAAAAGGGAACACATGATGAACTAATGTTGTTGAGGTGCCAAGAAAGAACCCGGGTGTTACCTTGGACTTGGCTTTGGTGCTCTTGGAAGTAGTTTTCCTTGCCTGGCTTATTCGTGATGCTGGGTTTGCTTGGTCGTGGCTCTATTTTGCAATGTTAAGGACTCCTCGCGCGCCCAAAAAGAGACCCGGAGAAGATTGGCTCAGGGTTGTCATAGGACGTTGGGCTACTTTCCAGTTTCTACCTTTACCTGGTTAACGCACCAAACAAAATCACTACGACGCAACAACGTGGCTTTCCTCTTCTTTTCGCTCTCGACTTCTTTTACGCTACAAATGCGCCAGCGAATTTTCCTGGAACAATTTTGTAATACTGTCTTTCGGAAATGAAATTTAAAATAATTTTTAAAATTAGAAATCAAATAGTATTCACACTCTAAAATACAAACTCAACATGTAGTCGAATACAGTACGAAGCATTTTTGCAATTTCCGTGATAACTTTGTCACTTCGTAAGGGCTGCTTACAAACTTGATTGGTGTGCATTTGGGCAGGGAAATGGTTTTGGCCAAAAAAAAAAAGGCTACGTGTATTGCACTAAATCCAGATAAATTGGTAATTTTGGTACTAAAAGGTTTAGTTAGAACTTTGCGTCTAAACTCAATATCGTCTTTTTTTCTTTTTTTATTTCTTTCTTTCTCTCTCTCTCTTTTTACGAAGCAAAATAAAAAAAGGAAGGCTTGAGTGGCCGTGGCCGAAAGTGTTCTTAGGAGAGAAGGTTACCAGCGGACGTTGTGCTACTTTTATCCTTCACCTTTAATATCGTGTACTAAAAAGAATTTGAAAGGAAACAGAATCACACCTTGCACCTTGCAAGGTGTGACAAAGCACTGCTATTTGCCATGTCCCGTAATTTGGGTTCGGTTTACTTTAGCAAAATTTCAGAAAAATAGCAATATGCGAAAATGGGACAAAATGTTCACGTAATGAGCTTATTCTCGTGTAAAACGAGAAGGAGAACACCACTATTGTCAGTATAACGTCTCTGTCACGATGCGAGTTTTACGTTGCCGAAAAAAATAAGTTGAACCTCACCAAATCGGCAATTTTTAGTCCAATTTTCGCAGATTATTGCCTCAAAGGATGTTCGACCCAAGATTTCGTCTTTCTTCAAGACACTCCTTTTTTCTCACCTTCTTTGCCACCCTAAAGAACGAACATAAACTTAACATCTTTTCATTGTTTTCCGAAGTTATTCGTTCTCTTACACTATTCCTCATTAGCCATGAAGTTGCAATAACTGGCTTCTCTTCACCGCTATTAATTTACTACTTTACTAATTTTTCGTCGCCAACCAAACCTTTCGACACGAAACATCTGTCATCCCTTGGACAAATGTTCTTGCATAATTTCCATTGTTGCGAATGCAACTTTTACCTGTTTCCATGTATACTAGGGTTCTTGGATCTTACCTTCATATTTTTCAGTCAAATATGCCAAATTGGCGCAATAAACTGATCGGTCAATCTCCAATAACCTCCCCTTATCCGATATCGGTTCAATGCCCTTGCAACCGTTAGTCCAGTATCCCGTGGTCAAGTTCCTCTCCCAATCTATACTCTCCCTTATATGACCATAATGATTTCGAACCAATTGCGTCGGCTTGAAGAAGCATGACAGCAAAATTTACTAGTTGAAAATATTTTTATGTTATTGCCAACAATAGAGTTACGTCATAAGCTTTGACTTTAGGGCTAGTTTGTTTGCCGTTCATACAGTTACAAACAGGCGAACATAGCTAATTCATTGTTGTTACTGTTTCGTTGTTTTTCACCACAGTCTTTTGCAACTATTTTCTCGGGATTAGGAAACAAACTATTTCAGAATCCTAGCCAACTATAGCAGAATCCCTTTTATCCAATTCATTACAGCAGGTTACCAAAATGTAACGACACATGGAGGCATAAAAAAAAATCTTTAATTCTGAGATATCTTTATGGAATTCGGGGTACAAAAGGAGTTCTAAAAGTTCAAGGAAACTAACGAAAACTCGTCACAGCGTCGCAAAATTAATAAAGGTTCATTAAATCTGTACGCTCGTTGTCAACACAACTTTTCGTTAAAAGCTTCTTTGTGACTCCCCAATTTTCCTTAGCATTTATCTGTGCTAAATTCTTGAATAACCTTAATCTTTAAATGAATCGTGCATTGAATTTGCCGAGTTGCTAACCGTGCGTAAGAGATTGACTAGTTAAACTCGTTCTAATGACAAGACCTAGTGACCGTGAGCGTGTTGCGTTCGCGAATTGTCGACCGAGGAGAAGAAAAAAGGAAGAGCAAGATGTGGAGTTTCAGACTTGGAAGTCCCTGGCAGGAGGAAATTTCTGAGATATAGTATAGATTTTGACTGTAGGTAACGGGGACAGTGAACGCGAGTTACCTCCGAGCTGGAAAGTCCTTGTACCTGTCCCTCCAATTCACTGTTACGTCTTACAGGACTTTGCCTTATCTTCTTCTTCTTCTTTTTCTCCTTCTTCTTATTTTCATCTTCTTTCCACCACCTGATATTTCGGTAAGGGTCACAATCTTCCTCAATGCACCCTAGCCCCTTCCTTGTTTGAACCCTTAGCCATTTTTTTAGTCTTGAGTAGAAAATTCATAGTTTGAGAGCAAAACTTTTCGTTTTACGTCATACGAAAAAAACAATCTCAAGTGTTTACGTCTTTTCTGCTGAAATAGAATGAGTCAGCTTCCCTTCTGTCGTAAACAGCGAAACTGGTCCTTGCACTAAAGTTAAGAACTCGTGGGTGAACTCGGAAGGCCTAGTTTTACTTTCCTGACATTGATGTTTGCTTTCTTCTGGGACAAACGAGAACGAGATCAGAAAACCTGTCCACGGTATTTATTACGTAAACAAAGCTTTTAGGATGAAAGCGCTTGAAACGGAATATCGTTAGCAAGGAAAGAAAACGGCATCAAACCATTTGTAGATGGGTAATTAAATGCCCTTCGGAGTGTTCTTCTGTAGTTAAGAAATTGTGAGTGAACATCAGAATTTGGAATTGTGAGTTTTGCAGGAAGACTTTAAAGCTTTGTTATGCCAAAGTGACTTAGGTTAACTGAGATCGAAGGATTGAGATGGGAATAAGGATAATTTATTCTACAGTCAAGCATCAAATTGCCATAACTTAAAAAATGAAAAATATCTGAAAGTTAAAGCAAGAAAAAATGAGTGGTTCATGCCAGATTTTCTTTGTTTCCATCTTTCCGACAAGAGAAAAATTCAGAAATATCATTATATCACAAAACTGATGCGCAAACCAGGGCTGCAAAATTATACAATGTCCTTATGCAACGTCAAATTGCAATAAAGTGTGAAAAAGTACAAGGATATCGGTACTGCAAGAAGAAAAGTTCTGAAATGTGAACTGAGTGCCCAAATCTTCTTAAAAACAAGTCAGTTGAAAAGTTCCTTACCACATCAGGTGTCTTTACCCTCTTTGCTTGATTAAGTCTCTCATTAACACCTGTATATCATTAAGGAGTGCCGTTTGTGTTCATGGCTGCTTGACATATTAATAAGGATAAGGCGCGTAAACCAGAAGGATGCAAGGATGTATGGCAACGACCGGGAGTAACCTAGGCTTGGAATCACGACGGTGAAGTTTACTTTGAGATGCTCCCAGCTATAGAGCAAAAGCCACAGTTTCTTATGCGTGAACATGATTATGACAACCCTGGAGCACCTCATAAAACAGTCTCATGACAGACTTAGACACACTTATCTGTATCCTTCTGGCTGTCATTAAACTCCTTTGCAAGACGACCTCAAACGACAAAACTAGTGCAGTTGTAAACTGCACGTTCTGTTGCGCTCATTATAAAACTTGGTACAGTAAACAACTTATTACCCATAACCCTTTGTACCCAGTTTTTACGAACAGCACTGTTTGCCTCAAGTTCAATGAAACCGTTCAAGTTTGCAACTAAACCAGTGACTTCGAACCTTAGAAGATCAGGGACCCATTTTCTACGTCCAACAAAACACGCAACTTCATAACAAGGCTAAGTTAGTAAGACATGACTAGAAACATAACTTTTGTTAGTAAAAAGAAATGCTGGATGCACAAATGCCCGTTTTTAGCCAGTTAAGGCCTCTGCAACCTAACTTCAATTCCACCAGTCTTAATACTGCTAATTAGCAACTGGAATACTCTTAAGAGCTTGCACAATATATTTTATATTTGTATAACTTTTGGCGAATACATAACACATTTATTCGCTACTCTAGCACCATTGCTTCAATCCTTTGTTACTAAATGTTAAAGTCCCTTAGAATAAATGCATCTAATTTTAACTATTTTTATCTACCACTATGTGCTAATTCTAAGCATTACATGTTTTCATCTGAAAGGAAAATTTTTCCATTATCCGCAGGCACGAAAAGTTCCAGTTCAGAGGGGTTTCTGGGAGCTTCGGGAGGGGGGAGGGGTCAATATGCAATTTCATTTGATATTTGATATTCGCCAATGCTCACCATTTCATTTTTTTTAAGGAGACAGATTAAACACCCTTTATCTCTCTACTTACAATGTTGATCTTCGAAGTATTGCGTTGTCGTATTGCCCTGTAACGATCACCTAATATCTAGTGTAGTGAAACATGTAAAAGATATAAAAAATATAATATATTGAATAGATGCGCTTAATATCAAACTAAAAGTAAGAAATTAAATAATCAAGAGTCTTTCATTGGCAGATGTAATTGATGTACGCTAGATGTTTCATTTTCGACTGCATCCTTCGGCATAATTGATTTAAGACTTAACCATTATGAAGTTAAAATCCTTCACTACAATAACAGGCTATATCTGAAAATGTGTGCATCATCGTCTATAGCAGTTACAAGTAGAATTTTCATGTCTGTATTTAACTACACTTTATTATTATTGTCAATACCTTACTGATAATTAAATTATTCGTACTGTTTCATTTATTATCAGAATTTTCCAATTATGAATTTCTAAGGTAGCTATATCTCAAGTTCACAGAGTTTGTTCCAAGTAAGTGTTGTACTAAAAATAAAACGCTCAACTGGGAGGTAATAAGATTTCCAAGTGCTAAGTGTTTTCCACCTCTTTTAAAAGGAAAAGTTTTTTTCCCTTTCTGCTATCATTTCTACGTCGAGACACGTTTTCTGTCCAATCCAGAAAAAAAAATCTACAAGACAATGGCCCCAACGGTGCGAGTTAACGGAATTGCTTTTCGGAATCCGGTTGTTGGCTAACTGTTAAAACATTTCTTTCTTTTCCTAGAGGAATGCATTTCAGACTTCCTTTCAACAAGCATCCGACTATACCGTTACTCCGGGAATGGAAAGAAAACTTGAAATAAAAAACTCGCCACCTTTCTCACCTCCCCCTCTTTTTAGACAATCGATGCTTAGTTTAGCATCTCATACGCCCATGAAGGAGAAGATCCCGTTGCCTGGAAAAGGCCTTGGGATCTCAACAGGTACTGCAATACAAAGACACTTGGCTGGATTCTTCCCTTTTTTAACATCTATCCCTACGTAAAAAGTGGCGCGGAGAGCCCATCCCCCTCATGCAACACACCTGTACTACCTCCCCCCAAAAAAAGGGGACTGGAAGCTACAGCAAAGCATCTAACGGGACTTTTCCACCTTGCGGCCATGGGGACCAAAAAAAGAGCTGCTTTGGGGTATCCAGTGTTGAATAAGAGGGACGCAAGAGGTAAAGAGAATAGAAGAATCAAGGAAAGAGGAAAGTGGAAACGAAGCGGGACCATCCCAATGCCAAGGTTAAGGTAAGGCTACTCTCGGTCAACGTTCTACTTACCTATACCACAACACAGCAACGTATAGAGAGTAGTATGGGAGAAGATTCTTTTTTTTCCCCAGAAGTCACTTACCATGAAATCCGGTTCTTCAAGTACAGTACATGTACTGTGCGCTTCCTGCTGCTAAACGTGGTCAGATTTCACAATGCAGATTTGTTTTATTATTATTTAAAGCTGTTTTGCGAATTGAAATTGTGTTGTTTGCAGCTAGCTATTTTTATGCATTTAGATTTTATTCTGTAGATACAGTGAATACAGCAGGAGATCGAAAATGTCTTGCAGGTGGATGGAAGAGTAACTGGAGTAACTTAATCTAATTACTTCGTTTTTTGTTAGCAGTTAAACATTAAACAATCCATTAAAGAAAACGCACGCAGAGCTATAAAATTGCAACTCCAAGACTTTTTATTATTGTTAGCTGATTATAGTTCTTGTATAGTTCTTGGCAAAAATGCGACATTAATTTCGGCGACGAGCTAATTCCACGCCACTTGTGTGCGAGGATTTCAATGTTATTCGTACGCGAATATTCCGTGAGCCACAGAGACTCTCTGTTGGAACTTTCTTTGTTGCCCAGTGTCGTGCTATTATCCTAAGGCCGTTTGCTTGCTTTTTTTTGCCGATTCCTGTACTCCCAAGCGTACCACTAACAAACAGAACAGTTTTCCTGTCAATGAATTTTCAGGTTATGCAGCTCATACAATGAAAACCTATTCGTTGGTTCTTAATGCTGTTGTTTATCAAGTATTCTAGGTTTCTTATTTAGGTTTCGTTAGTTGGATTGCTTTCGTCCATTGAGTACGCAAATATGTCTCTGTACATTTGTTTTCTGTTTTGTCGTGGTGTAGAGTTTTAGTGCCACATGCACAATAAGAATAACTGACGTTTTTGTGCAATTAAATAGAACTAGATATAAATAGACGTAAATATAGTCAATTAAGTGAAGAGGACCTAACAAAATCCTTCGAAATTAAAACTGCTTTGTGCTGTGTTCATAGATATGAGCCATAGTACCCCACAATTGGTAAAGACAGCCTCATAATTGTCACAAACCTTTGTGCAATTTCTTAGTAATTCCCCACCCAAACCAAAGTTCTTGGTACTGTTCGACTGTGTCCACACGTAAATTAATAAAACTTTCCGAATTGACATTATTATTGTCGTACACGCTAAAATACGACTGAAACAAATGTATGAAGCCAAGTGGAGGTTGATTTCGAAAAGGGGCCAAATATCCGGTTTGAGCTTGCTGAAATCCGGCTGCTAGACCTTCGTTTTTGTTAGAGAAACTTTCAGAAACTTAAAATTTGCGGACAGGTTAGCAATTTATTAATATTTTGGCACTAAAGGAAACGAAAATATGCTTTAAAAATCATTTTCGTAAGTTTTTTAAAAGGCGTCGTTAATTCGTTATTCCACTAATATATTCAGAATGAAGACTTAAACTGAATTGAAATATTTAATTCTATGTAGAACAGTGAAAGACTGTAGAGGTTTCCCATATCGATTATTCTATTTAAGAGAAAACCTCAAACTTTTTGTTCGTCTTTCATTTACGCACGATTGTATTAATGCCTTCGGGAATTCGCAAGGACTTCTTCATTGAGGAAATGTTAACTTTATTTCTGGAGTTTGTAAACATCCTTGACTTTCCTATGTAGGTTTAGGGGGTTGTTGATATGTGAAACTTTTACTAGAAGAGTAACTTTTACTAGGAAGGGTGAGCTTGTTAAAAGGGGAGATTGGGGGAGGAGAAAGCATTGTTGACAAGCACAAGTGGTATAGTAAACAGCTTTCCCTCTTTTCTTCTAGGCCAAAGAAGGGGTTGTGTAGTAAGTTCTCGAAAAAGGTGAGTGTTGCCGAAATAACTTTCGAAATTTAAAGGAATGAAGAGAGTACAAGGGTAGAGAAGGGAAGAATCCCATTGGAGAGAAAAACTTTTTCCCCCCGGGAGTGACAACTTGCTCCCACATCCTAGTAAACAAACTATGACCTGTTTCTATAAAAAGCTTTACTGTTTTCTCGTATATGGCTTTTCAAATTTGAATTTCTGACGTCGTTGACGTACAGCTTTTCAGATTATTGCGAAACGCGACGCATTGTGAACAATTATCTGCATGAGGCATACTAGTAGTATACCATCCAGCTTGAGATGACGCATGTGAAAACGAATTTTAACCATTTTTTAATACCATAACTCACAGCTTACGATAAAGAGCGTTTCTACGAAAAGTGTTATCCGTATCTCTGAGCCCATCGTACGTCGACATTGGAATGTCATGGATGTCATCGAGCCTCGATTCAAAAAATGCAAGAAATGATACGAACAATATTCTGATGTAAGTCTTCAAGCTTTAGAAGCAATTATCACATTTACTTCATTACTTAGGTGTGCAAAAGAGTAAATACTTGCATTTATTTACATCGTTAAAGACCTAAATGGACATCCTGCACCCCATCTGTTGTTCTCCGTAATCCAAATGGGAGGAGCTTTAGCCAGAAGAATGAAGAAACGACTTCCCTTTCTATTGTAGGTGACTAGACCAACGACCGGGAGTAACCTCTTCTTTCGTTCCTTTACTATTTTGCATGGGTGAGGAGGCATGTAGCAAGCTCGAGTGAGTTTCGAACGCATGGGTACCCTACAAAAGCGTACGCGCTACCTGCCAGCTTCATAGAAAGAGAATTCGGAAGGTTTGCCGATGTTACCATTGATTGCGTAGAATGGTGGGTACCGCTAGATCCAGAAAATACCGCTGAACTTTAACTTCCTTCCAAGTGTAGGGGACCTTAACCAGGAAGCACTACCTTGCTTGTGGGCAAGGAAATAAATGGCTGAGTAACTCAACTTGCTCGCATTTTACCGGTTGATATAAAAGTGAAGAGCTCTACAGCCTACACCTTATTATTACGGGATTTGGTGGTATTGCCTTAGAGCGCTCACAATGCATGACTAACGGAGATTAAGGACCCAAGGCGTTTTTCCCTATAGACGTCAAGAATATTGCAATGTATGGCATGATGTGTGATAAAAGTTCATTTACCTGCCATTTACACACGTCACTTACTTTCGGTTTTAAACAAGATACTTTTTTTCCGTCTCTTCGTTTTTATTTTGTGCAATCAAGTGTAATGAAACAAGTTCGCATCCAGGTGGGTTAGAGGTGAACCCAAGAAATGCTTATGCTTATTGTATAATGCTGAACACACCGAAAGGCGATACCGAAATTTTCAGTAAAATTGCATATTGACCCCCTAACACCCCGAACCGAAATACTGGCTACGGGCCTGTAATGAATAACTCTCATTTACAAAGATTTGTGGACACGATCTTTCCTAGAGTATAGTGGATAGCTTAGGGTGCACTTCATGATAATGAAAGCGAATCAGAGGATTATGTCATGAAGCATAGACAGACCAAGAATGGTACCTGTAGAAAAATTTTTGATTTGTTAGAGCAAATCTGATATAGTGTGATAAAATCTATTGTTTAATTCTAATAGTTCTTTTGATTATTCTTCTGATAATTCTTTCAGCCTAGTTGTGATTTTGAATAAAGATATAGATTTATAATGTGTGTAGTGTTGAATTTTCTAACTTGGTGTAGTTGTTGTAAGACTTAGCTCCACAGTAACTACTTGAATTGCGGCTTTCATCTTTGCCATGATTTCTTACATTCTCCAAACGAAACGTTCCTGGACAGGTAGTATAGAGCAAATAGTACTTTGGTTACATAAACTAAAACTCTTATGTCATCGACACCCGATTATATTTTAATATTATAATTACACGATATAAGTTTTTTTTTCTGGAAACTCGAGATGTCGCCGATGTGGCTTTCGCCTATAGTAGTAAAGAACTCGAATGTTTTACATAACGACATTCGATCTTTGCATTGTCTATTTCATTCACAAAAAATATATAGTCTGGGTCACCATTTATGCGGCACGTTTCTGGCAAATTAATCACCAAATACGCACGGTTCCTGGTTAATTGCAGCATTCGGCAGTTTGAATTCCCGCTCTCAGTTTGGCGCGAAATTAACAGCCAATGACTGAGTTGATCGGCAACGATTTGAAAGCTTGGACCATTTTTTGTTGTTGTTAAACCATGAGATGGTCATTTTGTGAGCTTTTTTTCTGAAATATAAGCAATTCTTTAAATTTTCCTACAATTTACCGAGCTGTCATATCATAACATTCGCGAACTTAATGAAAAGTACGTAAATGAACGTATGAACTTAACATCCCTATGCCAGCACGGATTTTGTAAAGTGGCGCCATCATTTCTTATCCCTTCACATGTAAACAATGGACTATATTTGGGATAAATCCGTCTTTTGTGGTGTAATAATTCGAGCTTTGCTGTTCGCAAATGGATATCAAGATGTCTTTATGGATCGAGTCGAAATTTCTACGCCACTTAACTCTTGGAAACGAGGTTACTCTCCAGAAACCCTTTACAAATTTCTTTTCGTGGTGCCTGACACTGAAAACATTCTTTTTTTTTTCTAGTTAGGGAAGGAATCTATTTCTCCCAGCTTGGCCGATCTCCTTATGAAGGTGACACATTCCATGAAACACCTTTGAGTTTAGCCCTGTTTTCTTGGCTCGTTACAAAGCCATCGTGGGTTTTAACATCTTTGTTCATAATCTGTGATACAATTACTGCACTTCTCCTTGCCTACACTGCCCGGAACACTCTCCGAAATCTCGTAATATTTGCTCAAAGTGTCAGTAATGATTTATAGTAAGTAATTTTTTCTTTTAGGCCAAATTTCAGAAGCATCAGACCAGTCCGGTTCCCAAAGACGCCCAAGAATTGTTGGTTAAAAGCAATGAGATTGACACAATCAGCCCCACTATACTCGCTTGCTACCTTCTCAATCCATATTCGATCTTGAATTGTGTTGGAATGACCACCACTGTATTTTCCAACGTTTATCTTGCCGCTTCATTATGGGCGATTTCTAAAGGTACGTCTTCGAAGTTTCAATGCAGTGTTTCTTATAATTTTTTTTTTTTCTTTTATGTAGGACATTTTTTAGCCTTTGTACCCATCGCATTTTCTTCCTACCAAACTCTGTATTCTTGCATGTTGGTCATCCCGGCCACTTTAGCTTTCTTATCATCTTCCAAGTCTCCTACCCAAGGATTTTCCAACACCGCTGTGCTGAAATCCTTCTTGGTAGTTGTTTTTCCGTTCGTCGTCGCCATGTCGGCTCTCTTATGGGTATCGCGTCAGCTGGTAGGCGATTGGAGTTTCATTACCGCCACATTTGGCTGCATGTAAGGTGAAAAATCATCATAAATACAATTTATTAAGTAATTTTCTTGGAGTTAGATTCTACTTTCCTGATCAAGCACCAAATATTGGCCTCTTTTGGTACTTCTTTACGGAAATGTTTGAGCATTTCCACATTTTCTTCCTCCACGTGTTCCAGCTGAACGTATTTGTATACTTGGCGCCTTTAAGCATCAAATTTTGGAGGTTTCCAGACCTTTTAGCCTTCACTTTAGTGGCGCTGGTAGCAATTTTCAAGTCATATCCTAGTGTGGGTGACGTCGCGTTCTATCTAGCACTTGTACCGGCATGGAAACACTTATATCCGTGTAAGTTGAGTGTTGTTTTGAAAATATGGAACAGACTCATTAGCTGTCAAACGCAGTTAATTTGGCGAAGATTATAAATAATCTAGATGTTATCTAAATTATAAATAATCTTTTAATCTTTTTTTGTACGCAGTTATGAGGCACAGCTTTTTGATTGGGTGCTTCTTTTTGGTGACTTCTGTACTGGGGCCTTTGTTGTGGCACCTGTGGATTTATTCCGGATCAGCCAATGCGAACTTTTTCTTCGCCATCACATTAGCATTCTCAACAGCTCAAGTAAAAACGCCTAATCATTGTATAAGACAGGACTGTGAGAAAAGACGATGAGTTTTAACCTCGAAAATTCTTCCTCTACAGATTTTCCTGGTCACAGATATCCTTTTTGCGCAGATTAAGTGGGAGTACCACATTAAACATGGTATGAAGTTGGACATTGACGGCCAACCGGCAAAATTAGTCTTAGAATAACTTATTCATGATTTTTCGTATCTGTACATCCCGCTCCAGTGCAGTACACTTTTATTTGTAATAAACAACCCAAAGGTTTTCGTAGGAAAACATTAAGTGAGATTATAAAAACCGTAACCTTAAAGCTGATAAGAACTAACAAATTTTCTAGTATGAATAAGGATATTATTTAATTTGGAAGTGTTTTTTCAAGCCTTTCCAGCACTCGTAGTACTTTTCGTCCAGCTTGTGGCAGGTTTTCTCGCCCCATTCCGTTACTTGAAGCATGAGGCATGACTCAAACATAAACGCCTGTAGAGAAAAATGCATCAGACTTGTGAATTGTATCTGTCAATCAACATCTGAACTTCTCAACCAACTTCTACGCACAGTATATTTAACGCTAAGGCCAGGGCTTTAGCCAGGATTTCGGTTCGGGAGGGCTGGTGGTGGTCAATATGAGATTTTATTGGATATTTGGTTTTCGCCTATGCTCACCATTATAAAATGCAAATTTCATAGGAGTGGAGTTAACCCCCTAACCCTGCTTGCTGTGGGCCTGGCTAAGGTTAGTAACGATTGCGCATTTCAGAGTACGCACAAATAACAAGCAAATTTCAGAGTAGCTTGAGCCGTCACTGAACGAATTGTGAGCAGAAGACCTACAATGCCAGTTGGCTCATTATCCAGTGACGCAACAAAAATTTTGCGGATGACATTAGCGAAAGCTCTTGAAATTGAATTTACCTGCGTCCCATCAGCCACACGGGCTGGTTCTAACGCAGCGTTAGACGCAGATTCGAAGCACTGTGCATCCGGGCCATGCGGGGTCATCATAGAATGCAACGTGGCTCCGCCAGGAGCGAATCCTTCTTCTTTGGCTTCGTATTTGCCCAAGATCAAACCCATAAACTCGCTCATGCAGTTTCCTAGTTATTTGAAAAAAAGAAATATCTCCATTGATTGTTGTTAAACTACTGAGTTAATTGATTACTGTGATAGTACGGTGGCCTAAATGTGTTTTCGGCGACAGACCAGCGAGGTGGGAAAATCACAAAATCGGCAATAGCTGTGCCCGGTTTGTTGGATGGGCAAGTGAGAACGGTAAATATCGAAGGGTCCTTAGACAAAAGGTATTTTAGAAAAACACAATGAAATTGGAATGAAAATTAGAAGAAAGAACATCATACTGCATGATCAAATGAGACGGTATTGACGACCATAAACTTGGCTAGATCGTATTTGTACGGTACGTAATTTCCATGCCAAGCTACAACATCAAACGGACTGTGCTCTTGCTCTGCAGCGAAGAAGTGCCCAGCATACTTGTTCACGACGGTGTAAGATTCTTCGACGTCTTCGAACCAAGCAACGGGGGTCAAAAAGTCTCTAGCATTGGCTAAGCCATTTGCACCTGGAGAGAAAATTATAAAAAAGTATGCAAATAACGCCAGGGCTTTTTGGCTTTATAAATTAAATTAAGTGAAAGTTGAAAAGATTTATGTTTACCGATTGGTCCAAGATCTGGAAGTCTAAAGTGAGCGTCATAGACTTCCAAAATATAACCGCGGCTTTCTTGGTCCACCGAAACACTAAACCGCATTCCTTGCTAGTTTTGAAATATGATTAACATTAAAAACTTGGGATTCCGTAGAAATGTTACTTGAATAACGCAAATTTCATTGGGTGCCACAGTCATCCGACCAAATTCAGTGGTAATACTCAATGTTCCTTGTTGGGGCACTATTGAATTGAACAGAATGTTATTTTTGTCTGTTCTTAAGCAAATGCGAAGTGCTATTGATATTTGGAAGTTTCCAGTTGTACTATAGGCCTTTAAAATTTGTAATTACCAATCAGAAAGTCGCCGTCGGAGTTCTGGAAGCATTTGTTAAGCATAGCGGTGTTGCAAACGTAGATATGAACAGAAAGCCCATGGCGGACGGTCGGATCACCGGCTCCGCATATGGTGTACAGCCCATTAACGAAATCCACATGCTCCTCCGTTTTCCGCGGAATGTCGAAAGGTTTCCATCTCATCTATTCAGACGTGTTTATTTGACTTTATCAGTACATCTCAGAGAAAAAGTTAAAATAATTGCCAATCACGTTTTACTGAACAATAGATGCAAGCTTGTTCGCAAACAAAAAACCGGTTGTGTTTTTACAAGCGCTGGTCGTAACCGCCATTTCCAGTCTTGTTTCGTGATACATGAACGTCAAAACGCTTTTCTAATTAGCAAACTTGTAGTTATTTATCGAGCTCTTCGGACAGACATAAAACTGTCACCCCTCAATTTAACATGGTTAAGTAAGTTAGAAGGACCCTAATTTTAATCGAAATTAAAATTTTGTTTTACTGGGGTTAACGGTTTGTATGCTACCCTACTGTTGCCACGAAAGTCTGGTTAACGAACAAACAAATAGATATCTTCATGCTCCTGGTTGTAGATTTAAGAGTTGAGAGCATTTGCAAGGCTTTGCGCAAGAAAGATGAATTGAAAGTGTCAGTGAAAAAGAAAGGTAAAATTCTCGGTTAATTATTTTTCAAGGTAAAAATTGAAACATGACTTGTTCCCTTACACTAACACTGATATTTATTATTATTTAAAGAAAACGTAGCTATTGTAAAACATTTTCTAATTTATAGGATCTATTTCTGAGGCTACAAAGTGTTTGAATAGTCCACTAACCTGGTTCGGATTGGGTGGATACTTTTTCCAGTCAGTGGTGACATTCCCTCCGCTTTCGATGGATTTGAAGGGTTCGTGTAACACAGATGGCCTTACACGATAAAGCCAAGACCTTCTATTCGAGTCCCGTGGAGCTGCGTCGAAAGTTTGGGCAATTAGTAAGCAGCTTTTCCTTAAATACCTAGCTTGAGAAGCTAATTTTACTACCTGTAAACGCAGTGCCAGATAGCTGCTCGGCATAAAGTCCGTAAGGGCATTTTTGGGGACTATTTTGCCCTTGAGGAAGAGCGTTAGGATACCGAGGATCTTCCGACGAAAATTCGTTGCCGAACCCGCTAAGGTACTGAAATGGAGACATTAATGTTTTTTTTTTTACTATAAAGGTCGCTAGCATAAATGTTTATATTGAAACTTCATAACAAATTTCTAATAGAATAATATGTGTCCGGTAAGAGACTGATTTTCCACTGAAAACTAGTTAATTTTATAGCAGCTTACATCCATTGCACACAAAAGGCTTGCTTAGATCAGTTGAGGTCTGGTCAGGAATTAATATTTTGGTAGTGTACAAAAATTGAATTAGTACTGAATTTTTGCCTTAACACAATATTTTGCACACAAATCTGAGCAAAAACGGGTGACTCGATGTAGTTCTTAAAGGGTGATCCGAAAACTCGCATACGATGGCACAGATATGCTCAGTTAAGACATAAGTAGAAGACGTTTCTTTGTAAATGAAAGAAAACGTGATAACATTTTATTGGTAGTTGCTAACTCAAGCTGAAGGCTCTACAAGGGCTCGTCCTCATTTACATTTCAGGTTTCAGGGCTTGATTTTCCAAATGTAGTGTAGCATGCTCTGAGCAAGGTCAGAGATGACGAAACTGGCTTAGACATCTTCAAGCGGAAAAGCAACCAACTCAAAGACGAGTAGTATGGTACATTGCAATATAGAATACCACATCATAATGTTCAACACAACGAGTGTTTTCGAACTGTATCACTATAGCCTCCTATTAGCAGCGTCAAAACTGAAAAACTTACCCGCAAATCTTCGAGGTTCGTCTCCATGCTAGCGTACAGGAAAATAGTCGAAGAAGATTACTGTGTGAAAGAAGCACAGCAACTGACTTGATGTGGATAGGTTGGAAGCCAGAAAACTCGCTTGCAGTATATTCTGTACTCAAAAGGTATACAACACATACAAGGAGAAGCTTGAAGCGTTCGTTCTACAGAGGCAATCCCAATCTCGTTCCACCGGTTGTGTTTAAAAACCTCCAGGGCAGTGATCATAACAGCGATCAAACTGGCACCAGGGGATGTTTGTAACTTTACATTAATTACAGTTTTAAAAATTGGAGTAGTTGTAGGTTACAGTCAATTCAGTCAAGAAAAAAAGGCACTTTTCCACATAGCAAAACAAATGTGCAATTTAGCGCAATGCAAGTTTAACATGAATGCCCCTCGAAGGTCGCAATATCAATTCCGAGCGCGGATGCATTTCTTCTGGAGCGTGTAAGGAAATGATACGATATTTACGCAGCACAGTAGCAATGATCGTTTTCAACTCCATTAGTGCGAACTTTTGACCTAATCACACATTAATCAAAATACAATACTGCAATTCACACTCAATTCACTTCTTTAAAACTGATTGAAATGTTCAGTGCCAATTAAAGAAATTTTACGGGTAGATTGGGACGCCTGGTAGCGAACCTAATGATTTGCGTTTGCTTTCATCGACACATATTTAGTGATTCATATGAGAAAATTAATTATCTCGCCCACGTTATTGACATGAAAGTTCATCCTTCACTGGTCCATTATGCAAATCGACTTATTTACCGTAAAGTACATCTGAACTAGTAAACTACACTATTGTAAAAATAATTGACGAGACGATAGTAGCCTTATCAGTTGCGATTTACATGGTAACATAAAAGCGCAAAAAATTCTACACCACTGTTAGGAGTGTGCATGTTTACCAAAATGAATAATATCACGCGCACGCCTGTCAAAACGAAAGCCCTGCACAGAACGGCAGCCGTAATTAACGCTTCATTGGCGTGAAAAATTAGCTTAAATTAGCACAGATACTTCAATTATCTTTTCTTACCGATGCAGTTGCGCTGTCCAGCGCTAAAAGGTACGAATGCGTACGGATTCCGCTTTCGCATATTTTCAGGAAAAAAACGCTCAGGCTGATATTCTTCCGGATCAGGAAATACTTCAGCATCGTGATGAGCCGCATAGATCGACAAAAATACTGTCGTTCCCTTTGTGACTACGTGGTTGTCTGTAAAGCAGAACAAACATACCAAAATATAGAAATAAAACTTGACATACAGTTTGACAAGTAAGTTGCTTTATAGATGAAGCCAAAGTTTGACCTAAAACTACGTCTTCACTAAGTTCGCGACCAATGGTGGGTACACTTGGATAGATTCTTTGCGCTTCTTTAACACAGCATTCAAGATATTTTAAATGAGCCAAATTTTCTATGCTAATTGGTTGCGTCTCATCGGCCCAAATATTCTGGACTTCTTCATAAACGCGGTCTTGAATTTCTGGGTGTCTGCCTAAGAGATACAAACACCAGCCAATACCAGCTGCAGTGGTATCGTGACCCTAACAACGAAAAAGTAATCATAAACTGCAAATCAAGAACGTCACAAATCCTTACCTCAAACATAAAGGTATCAACTTCTTCACGAATATCTTCATCCGTTAAGTTGGCACCATCAGCAGACGCGGTCAACAACAGATCCAGTAACGCCTGACGGGGCTTTTCTAATTGCACGTAACTCGTACATACATTTACTTTCTAATGACTGGTAACACTGCGATACTTTTAGGCGAATTTTCGGCAGATCCTTCCCGTTCGCGAGCCGCAAATTCACGCTTTTTCTCGCTAATGATGCCTAGAGTGAAGGCATGCAGCACTTTAACGCATCTTCGGTAGAGCCTGGCTTCCGGAAACAAGGGGAAGAGGTAGCTATTCCGCAGCCAAGGTTTCATAGTAGCCATTGCTAACATTTCTGCCATTCTTTTACCCAAACATAAATTAAAAAACTGTAGTGATGTTCTTTACACCGGAAATCTTTACTCAGCGACCGCTTTGACATAATCGGCATCTTTGCCGTCGGTTTTCTGTTCTTGGACGCCGACGTGGTATCCCATGGCCGTTTCTAAATCAGTTTACATTAAGAAGGTTTGGCTGAGCTTTGAATTGTCGGAGACAAATTACCACATATGACGTCAAGCGTGTATCTTGTTATATAAGGAAATATATCAATGTCGTCCGGGTTTTCTGCGACCGCTTTCTCTAATTGTTCCATAAATACTTGGGCTTCCTGGTGAAACACGCCTTGGAAATCTTCCAACACTTGGAAATGGAACGCTGGGGTGAGCAACTTTCTTCGCGAATGCCATTTTTCTCCTAACATTCAATTTTGTTAGCATATTGCTTTCACGCATTTCGAATGTAAAAAAATATTCTACAGTAAAAGCTCACTCTAACAGAAACCGGTTATAACAGATGGTGGGATATTAAGTACAGGGCACAGTGTCTCAGCGAAACGAAAGATATTTACACCAATACGGTCCATTATGGACCGGATTTAATTAACAACTTCTCCGTCCCCTTGGGTGTCCATTGTGACAAGGCTCTAGGTTAATACAAACAACATATCCAACCTGTACTAGTCAGCAATCCCAATCCGAGCCACTTGTGAATTATTGCGTAATCCCAGCTTTTGTCAATTAATTTACTGCTTGACAAAATCGGCTATTTAAAAAAAAAATCACAAAATAAATGCCAATCATAAGATTATGCTCATACAAGAAATTTACTTCTAAAGTGTTAGCTCGGGTAGCCACAATGATTGCTTCGGTCCCAACATAAATTTTGTACAAACCGCCAAATTGTCTTGGATAATCCTTCGCTAAGAGCTGGAACATACCTAACCGAAAGAATAAAACTTGATTTTATCACGGTGAAAATGAAAAGTGCGCGTACGGGAGGTTAGGCTTGGCGCTCACATGTTATGATTTACTGTGTCTAAATTTAGTATTATGTATACGTTTCCCCTCGTTTACGTTACTTTCGTTGTCGATGAAGGCGATTTGGAAGACATTGCCAAGAAGCGGTATCGCCGGTGGTCCAGGAATCGTTTTCAACGATTGAGACTGTCGCCATTTCTCGAGTATTAAATGCCACAGAGTAATCGTGGCAAGAATGAAAGTCAGCAATGGAGTCAAGTAGCTCCCACAAATTAATTCCCACATTCTCCTTCCGAATTATGGGGTGTCAGGGTCAGTCCAACTTGCTGAATGGCTGTACTCACGTCACGTAGGTTCTGTTATTTTTTTTTATTTTTTTATTATCAATTTTACTTCACTGCGAGTTTTGCACGTTTTCGATAGAAAAGAATACCTTTAACAGTATACAGTGCGAGGTATGCCATGAAGTAAAAGTCCAATATTGTCAGGTGAATCGTTCCGGAGGAGTACGACACAAATGAGTATGGGTTACTAGTGCAAAAAATAAGGAAGACGACTGACCTCCCGTCTGGCTCTTCAGCAACTCCAGACTGCATTAGTTCTGGAAGCCGTCGATTAAGAAATGAAAAAGAAAGTGTGCAGAAAGAGGATATAGAGTAAGAATGGAGAGGACCAAACAACCTTTGGACTTCCTTCTCGTCTGGTCGTAAACTCACCAACCTCCAATCCGGTTTGCTCAAGTTTCGCTGATCATTACTAGCTATCCCTAGAAGGTTTGAAGGTTAAAAGTGGTTAGGGTACTTTCAATAACTGATACGTTCTCGTTAGGATATATTTGGTAACCCTTGTTACCAAGCCACTTCACTGTTAGAAAAGTACAACGGTGCCCTTACTGCCATAGTCAAGCATGCTTATTAAATCTGTACAGTTTAAGGTTCGCTAACTTCCGTTGTCCGGTTTATTAGTTCGAAGTGTACAGTTGCCAAAAAAGGATTATTTGACAGGAATTTTCGAGAGAAAATTTGAACGATTTAATTTAAGAAAGGCCGATTTGGAGGCTAAAATCAAGGTTACGGAACATAAACATTGTACTATAAGAATATGGACATAAGAGACTCCGATAGCTTAGATCTATAACGTTAGCAATTATCGAAAGGGTTCATAGGTCCCAGGTAAACTTATTTCTCTCAGTTTACAACAGGGACAGACTCCAGTGTAATGAATTTGTATACAGCGAATTATCACACGCAGGGAAGTACCCAGGATTTTCGTTCGAGTGGGGGTGGGGGTGGGGTGGGGGAGGGGTTACAACCCGGATCGAGGTATTGCAACAAAAGTTTTATTTGGCGGATACACTTTAAGCACTAACTAAGCGACCAGTACCCGTCTACAGAATTAAAAATGGTTCTTGTTGATCTGTTTAGTCAGGGAAGGAATAGCCGTTGTGACAAATGCCTTTTTGGGCCGGGACTTTCTTAGAAATGATAATGTTAATAAAGTTTACTGGGGCCGGTCTCGAAAATTTTCGCATGGGACGCTGGAAAAATTTGTGGTGTGGTTTGCACCACGAACTCATTATGAAAGTAGTTTAAAATGAATTGGGCGCGTTGGGATTAATTTTTACTACTGTTCTTTGGCCATGGGGACTTGTGTTTTTAAGCGCTTCTGTCAAGTGTAATGAAAATTTCGACCATACGCACTGATACCAAACATTTCAAGAAACAGATCTGAACTTCATTATTCGTGCTCTTGCAGCGACGAAATTTAAATATAAACCAGCCATGAATTAATTTTCTCCCAAGGATATTGAAATTTAACTCGCTTTGGGCAAATCTAGTTTGTGAATTTTAAAGTGAATTAGTAAGAGAACTAGTGTAGAGTCCAAGCAAATTATAAATATTTGTTTTCTTTGCAGCAAGGTAAGGTGAAACGAGGGAGGATTTTTTGGATCGGACATAACCTCTTTGAAGGAAATAATCAAATATTAAAAGGTTTTCACTAACTAATGCTAGTAACTAAAATTACAGTTTATGGAAAAGTCATGTCAATGCATTTGTTCTCCTGGAGCATTTCAGGGAAAAGTTTTGAGTGCATTTCGATTAACACCCCACCCCCTTCTTCCAATTTCACAGCCGTTACAAAGGGGTAAAATTTACCTTTTTATCGATAAACTTTCTTAATCCTATTCTTGACGTATTTTACTAATCTAGCCTTAGCTAACCTCACGTAAGTTACTCAGCTTTTTCAGTAACTTTCCTAATAGTCTTTATATGTGCGTCTGAGTTAGGCTTTCCTACGTTCAATTAGCTTCGTTTGCGAAAAAAGAATCAGATGTTATGTATGTGGGGAGGGTGGGGGGTAAACTACTAAGACTTTAACTATATTATAATAAACGCAATTTGGCTTCAATTTGTCCAACTTTGACTAAAAAAGATCGGTTAACAACGCACGTCGCAACGATTATTTTTCTCTGTAAAATCAGTACGAATAGGCCCGTATCCAGGGTGTTAGGAGATTAATCCTTTCCCTTGACATTTTCATTTAATGATGGTGAACGTAGGCGAAAACCAAAGGTTCATTAAAATTGCCTATTGAAACCCCCACCCCGATAAACAATTGTCGCTACTGCCCTGAATACGAACATACTTCGTTTCGTAAAAATACTATTAAATCTCGTAAAAAATCAAGAAAATATTATTTGTCTGAAGGGGAAATTTTTTTTGGGTGGGGGGTAAAAACCCTACCCTCCTTGATACGTAGTTGACCACGCGTACCAAAATGACTTTTAGCTCTCCATGTTTAACTCATAGTATAACGCAACAAAAGCGATATTGTACGATTGCGAGTCCACAAAAAATTAGCACATAAGACAGGCTGACTTGATCGTGAATGCATATGCTTATGCACGTTGTCTCAAATTTCCATACACTTCGTCACATAAGACAAACTTAACTTGTCAATAAAAAAATTGGATCGCAATTACGTGTAGTCGTTTTTATTTACAAAATGGTTTTTCTTCAGTTATATGCAGGACTGTACACAGGATTTTGAGTCGGAGGGGTTTTTGGATGTTTCGGGAGTGTTTTTGCATGCATTTCTTTTTTTTTTGGGAGGTGGGAAGGAGGGGCATTTGAGGTTCTTTATGTCTAACCCATTATAAAATAAAAATTTCGGCGGAGGTGCAACCCTCTGACCACCCCCTTCCCCTGGGTACGGCCTTAATTGTATACTGATACAAAAAGGCAATACAGTCGAAATGGCATTAAAGCGCAACACTTTTGTGGTTAAATGGTACATTACCTAATTCTTCGGGAATTGCGAATACTGCATTTTCCTAGCAATCAAGAATTTACCTCGAGCTTTTGTTAACCAAGATGATAGGAAGGGTCTAAAAAGCTGAACTTTTTATTGTGTGATTTAAAGACGGTTTATAGATAGACAAGAGACCCTATGTTCTTTTTACTTAGATATCATTTTTGTAGAATTTTTGAAGGAGCATGTTTCCGAAAAGTTACTGAAGTGTTTATTTTCAAATAATAGCAAATATTGTGTGTTCTATTTTAAAATAACGACTATAATTATTGTTTTCAAAGTCAATTTCTTCCGAAAATTATTTAAGTTGTTTAACAAGATTTTGATTTTCTTGGTTCGAGACCTACGTTACAAAAGTTCCACAAATGGAATAAAAAACAGACTGTAAAGAGACTGATCAATTTGGGTTTCGAGACACGGTTTACACTAAAAAATATAGCTTTAAACTAAAGAAGATCTAAGAAATCACGGCCAGAAAAAAATAATGGAAATTTCAGGAAAAATTCATGGGTAAAACAAACAACAAAAACAAGACTTTTGTTTCCATTTCTAAGCTTATTGGCGGTAGCTAAGATTTATAGAGCTATCAGGAAACTCTTAAGTTTTAATAGTAAAGGTGAGACCATAACTAGAAGTTCAGAACGATAAAGAAAAGCTTTGATTTTAATTTCCTGAAGTTATTATTTATAAGGGATGAAAGAGTCAAATGTGAAACTATGATACCAATGAAAGAAACACGTTTCTGAAGAAAATCTACGAATTTTCTTTTTTACTCGAAGAGCTTATTCCCTGATATCTCACACACGGTCAAAGTGATGTCGCTCACAGTAAGTTATAATAACTCAAACGAAGAAATTTCTTAGCTAAGTGCTGTTTGCACCGCACCTGCAACAATGGTTAGTATAAGATATTTCGGCATGTCTTAAAGTAGAATTGTACAAGTTATAATCTCGTAACGAACAGTGTAAGGCCAATTAATTAAAAATTGCAGCTGTGCGTTGGTCGACCGTTTTCTTTTTGTAAAATTCCTTCAATTGTTCCAGGAAAAAAGAATAAACGAAGGAAAGAACAAATGAGGAAAGTTAGCTTTAAAACTTATATTCTTATTCACATTCGCACGTCTTATGGTTCTACTATACTTTAATCTTGTCTGTTTACAGCATTCCCAGTTTTGAAGAGGGGTTTTAGTTTCTAACTTGACTTCGTGCGCTTGTTCATCATAAGTCGCGTCTTTCCTGTCCGCGGCGCGCTCCTCTCCAAACACCTGTAAGTTATAACACGGGCAAAGGTTCGGAGTTCGCGTGGTAGCTTTGAACATCGAATCCACATGGAGGCAAAGTTTTGATTTATGCAGCAAACACCCACTAAGTTTTCTGCATAATCAATTGGCCAACTGCTTAATTCCGTTATCTTGCAAAATTTGTTTGGGCCTGTGTGACGTGTGTGCCTCTTATCCGTAGAAATCGCAGAATTCTGAGAGGCACTACATACGTAATCTAGGCCCGAATGGGACAATCATTTGTATGCGACAGCGAAATTATCTATGTCCATCCGACTGTCTTTCGATTCATTAGTAAGCTCGATCATTTCGCATTGACAGATTTCATCCCAGGAAAAACACTATACAAAATTTCCACAATTCCCCTGGTGTTGGTAATAAGCAAGTATTCGCTTTCAATGTAAAAGTCCTATGAAGAGGAAATGCTTCTTAAGTTCAGTGTAGCTTGGAAAAATTAGTAAAACTAAACGTATTTTTAGAACATTGAAGTGTTAAATGCTGTTCTAGTTATCTGGTCCAATGTGATAAAAAATCGCCGATAGGGCCTATTGCAGGCACAAACTTAGTTCTGCTTAGGAGACAAACGGACGAGTCTTATTGCGCGCTTTCTATGTGTAGAAAACTTAACTGCTGCTTCACATACCGATCCATTTTATAAAAGCTAGAGCAACTATACTAAAAGACGCCCATTTTCTACATTTACCCAGGAGGTGAGGAACATGCTTCTTTAAAATCCAAAAAGATAGATTCGATTATCACTTCAAAAGTCAATAAAAAAAGCTGTTTAGTAAGGGGTTAATTAACGATTGAATTAGGTTTGGGTCTTATCATGTCTATAATCTTCCCGTTTCGAATTTGAATCTATACTTGCTTAGGTGGTCTCCGACATGAAGCTAGCTGTTTTGACGTCTTTCATTTTTAAGTTATTCTATTGTTTATTACAATTGCCACTAGGCAGGGTCATCGCGATGGGGGGATGGCGGGTACTCTCTCCTATGATTGGTCAAAAGCTGATTCGGTAAAGAAGTACTTGAGTCGTTGAAATCGCAAGTATGATCGGAATAATTAAGGCTCCACCTCCCAATGAAAACACCCTCACGACGCTCGTGCCACTTGTCTTCTCCAATTTCTAGAGCAAATCTAACCTATGAGAGCCAGCCTAGGAATCTAACGAAGTAATTTCTGAAATAGAAAATTTAAAGAACTAACGAACAAGTAAAAATAAAATTCACGCTATTTTGTTTTTATAATATATAAAAATGTATTTATCACCTTTCCTTTGAAAGAAAACCCCTAAGATACACGTCAGCGTTGAGATATGACAAGTCTAGGGATCTAGGGATCACATATGCACACACCGTTTTTACTCTCACTACGTCCTTTCGTTATTAAAATTTCCTTGCAAAACGCCACATTTGCACTTTGAGAAACCACACACTCGTCTTGCAACTCAGGAACTTCAGACTTAAAGAAGGAACAATGTACAAACTTAGTGTTCTTACTTTACAACATAAGGAAAATGCGCCTAAGCTTTTCGTGGTGTTAGTTCAACATGAACTCCGATGGTGGGTCGTAAAATGAGTTCTGCAGCAGGGCGCATTTCTTCCGGTTTGTGCAAAGATCGGAATTCAAAGTGGCGGGTAATCAAAGCGACGGCATATTTCATTTGCATCAAGGCGAACTTTTGACCAATACAATTACGAGGACCAGCGCTGAAAGGAACGTAAGCGAATGGACTGCGATGACGCGAGTTGTCGGGCAGGAAGCGATCGGGATCGAAGACTTCCGGGTCGGTGAACACTTCCGGATCGTAATGAAGGGCGTCAATGAGGACAAACACCATGTTTCCAGCGGGAACTTTGTGTCCATCTGTTTTAGAAAGTCAAAATTAGTCAAAAGATTGTACTCACAGCATGACAGAATTATAAAAATGAACCGCCTAACTCACCGAGTTCGACATCTTCAGTAAGTTCGCGGCCAATGAGAGGTACGCTGGGATAAATACGTTGCGTTTCTTTGATGACGCATTCCAAGTAGCGCATTTTGTTCAAATCATCCATTGTGATTTCCTTGTTGTCGTCTTTGAATCCAATCACTTCTGAAACTTCGTCGAAGACCATTTGTTGGATTTCTGGATGACGGCCCAGCAAATATAGGCACCAAGCAATACCGACTCCAGTGGTGTCGTGACCCTGTTAATAAATGCAACGAAACATATTATATTAGGAAAATAGAACATACATAAATGCAACATTGACAATATACAAAAGAACGTCACTTACTGCGAACATGAAAGTGTCAACTTCCTCGCGAATGTCCTCATCACTCAAGTTGGCGCCGTCGGCGTTTGCCATAAACAACAAGTCCATCAAAGCCGCACGGTAAGATTCTAAGTTTGAAACAGTAATAGGTGAGACACGGAGTAGAGTATAAACGCATGTCCTTTTAAGTTTTTCTTTTTTTTTTAACGTACTGCTAGTTTTACGACCATCCATGCGAGCTTCTTTGTTTGCTTCCCATTCAGCTTTTTTCTCGGTAATGACCTATTTAAAAATTTTAACGGATCGCTAGACACAAAACTAATATAATTACATACATCACGAGTGAAACCGTGCAACACTTTCAAATACTGGTCGTGTTCACGTCCTTCTTTGAAGAGGCGGAACAAGTACTTATTACGAAGCCAGGGACGATGAGCGCGGCCCATGATGATCTTGCTAATACTGTTAATTTTTGCACACCATTAGATACAACAGTTCTGCGCGAGATTATACAAACTTACTTAGCGACGGCGCGGACGTATTCGGATTCCTTGTTCACCTATAGGAAGAACGTTGCATGACAGTAAAGTTTTGGAATCTAAGCTTTCACTGTCGTAGTTATGTTCTTTTACTAAGTTTGCACCAAGTTTGACTTTATTTGTTATTGCTTGTGCGTAAATTTAATAAATCTACTTGAATATGTATTTTATAATAGACATTAATTATCAGTAAAAAAGTAAATAAATAAAAAAGAATAGAAATTGGCGTCTGGTGTCATTTAGCCACTTTCTCAAGTAGACTGTTATACTGAGGATGGCGCGAAATGTAAAGACGCTCAAAATTTTCACGCGTAGCGTTATGTAGAGGATACCAGGATAACGACAACAAAAACTGTAACTTGTCCATGGGCAAATTTGCACTCATGTAACACTTTGGAATCAATAACAGAACTTTTAACTCCCGTCATCCGCAGTATTAAGTACTCCCATGACAACTTGGCAAATCAGCCAGGCGCACCTTTGGATAACTCTTAACAATTGTTTTACCTGAGCACCGAGGACGCGTCCCATGGCCGTTTCTGTAGTGAGTTAATCATAGGAAAGGTGTAATAGCAATTTGTGAGTTTAGTTATAATATGATTAGAAAGGAATACAAACCGCAGATAACATCTAAAGTGTAACGAGTGGCGTAAGGGAAGATGTCAAAGCCTTTGGGCATCTGATCCAGAGCGGTTTGCAATTCGTTAATTAAGACTTTTCCTTGAGTATGGAAGGCGCGCAAGAAACCTTCGAGAACTTGCATGTGGAACGTAGGCGTAAGAAGTTTGCGACGATTGTGCCATCTAGAACCTAAGCATGTGATGCCCTCAGGGCATTAAATACCGAAGTCCTCCAATAATTCAAATCTCAAGTTACCTGTGCTCGTCAAAAGTCCGTAACCTAGTACATAAACATTACAGATAATATAAGAAACGAGAACGAAATGGGAAAAATAAGTGACGTTGTATTACCAAGCCAGTCATGCAAGTCGTTATAATCCGAGCTCTTGTTCAAGGACTTGCTGCTAGTCAGGATTGGCTACAAAAATTGGCCCCAGGACGACAGGTTCCCCGAAGCAATTGAAAATGAACGTGGACACAAAAAGAGAATCAAAACAAAATAAAACGTGAGAATCAACCGCTCGTAAAAGAAGTTCAAGGTTAAAACACGTTGTTCATTGTTCCGTGAAAAGACTTAAAAAAAAGAACTTACCTCCACAACTGACGCTTTACAAGCCACCACCGTTGGCATAGTCATACCTAATGAAGCCGTAGTGATTGCGTACAATTAAAATAATTTTTACAAATTTGTTCGTTTAGATTTTTTTCATTTGCATACCTAGCCAGAGTCTATATAAGCGACCGTAACGCTCGGGATAAACGTGCGACAGTAATTTGGTAACCTCTGTGAAAAATATATTTGACGTCAGTTTTGTCAAGAACTTAAGGTTATGGCTATTGAAATTGTGTGAAGGAACTAATTCATTTAGAAAGAATAAGAGCGTGTTTACCGTCACTTGAGACGTCCAAATCCATACAGTTACCGGCAAGAAGGGTTGTTGGGGGTCCGGGTAGTTTGTTAATGTATTCTGCATTCTTTTTCCACTGCCAGAATCGGTACACTAAGTAACTGATGGCCAAGACGCCTAACAGCTGCTTAATGACCGGCGTCAAGTACAAGATTTGCACTAGCCAGAGAAACATGGTTAACTCTTTGCTAGGACCTTGTCTTCAAACGCTTAGGAATTGGCCTGGAAACCTGTGCAATCTGGGCAAAAAGAAACTTCAAACTTGGTGAGACTGGCTGCTTAGAGCGAATTCTCCGAAGTGTAAGTTTAGAAAATTGCTGAAAATGGTAAACTGGGAAATTGCACAGGGAATGCAGAACCGGGGACCTTTACCACCACAGAAATGCTTCTGCTGGGTAAACTGTAACTGCACACTGATTCTTCAACATTTGCAGCCTCGTATTTATACTCGGCACTTCGGAATTGTACCCTCCTCTCGGGTACTTCTCCTCCTCCATCCTCCTCCCTTACACCCATGTACCTATTCCATGACGGGACCTTGGTCCCTGCTCGGTTGTCCTGTTCCTGTAGTAGCGCCAGTACACCTATTCACTAACCAACGTCACAAATTCTGTTAAGCAATAAAACCCCCCCAAAAAAATCACCCGCAACTCCTCCCACTAGCATTAGCCAAGAAAATTATCAGCTTTTCTGCGGAATTCCTACCTTGCCCAGTGTAACTAAAAAAAAATGAACTGGGTGGGTAATGAATGCTTTGTCCTTCCTATCCTATGTGAAAAGGCTGGTGCCAACAAGTTGACTATCAAATTCAAGGTACAGTACTTCTAACGGAAACTGAACAAGAAAAGGAATTGATTAAGCATAGGGCACATAAACGTATTAAAAATGAATAAGCATTGCTCGCAACTTTTACAATTACAAACTTGCACAAGGTAACAAGAAAAGTTTACAGAGGCACGTGGTTTCGCTGTGTATGCTTTCATTGTTACGTAAGTGGCAAATTGTAACGCGGACCTAACTACAACAATGTTGCTGACGAATGACAGGCAATAGAATAAATCTTCGTTTATGACATCTTGCGTTACTGTTACGATAGTTAAGATACAACTGTCGGTGAAAAACTGTTGCAGTGGATATCTTACTATTATTTCGTTTTTCGGGTAATCTTATATAACCTTCTTGAACAGAGGACATAGCTTGGTACAGCTTTTAAGACAGACTACCGTTTATTTATCTACAGTGCGTAAAAAATGGTATAGGCTACACGTTTGCTATGGGACTTTTACGTCGCAAATTATTAATGTTTGTATAAAACATTTATGTTGACAATTCATGTTGCAATTGTGAATCACGGTTTCAATACTTGACTTGAATTTTTTACTTAGACAAGCTTAGCATGTGACTTTCAGAAGAACTGACTCAAAACTAATGTAACTTGAATTACAGAACTTAAAGGTTACATGAAGTGATTAAGAAGAAAACATTTAGTATGGAATTCTTTTCGCTTGTTTTTTAATATCTAATATCATAAGCCAGAAAAGTCTTCTCATGACTTCGTCATAAAAGAACTACTGAGAATGCTTTACCTTTTTAAGACGCATAGTATTCAACAATTTACAGGTCATCTTAGTGTGGTGCATAGGCAACTTTACAGCATTGTTACATGTTTCACCGATCAGCTCTTGGAATTATTGAATAAGTGTAAATATGCGTACGTGTTTTGTTTTAAAGAACATAATCGTGTGCATAAAATGACACACTACAGCTACTTAGAGTACGTGCCTGAAAATTGCCAATTGGGACATGTTATTTGGTAGGGACCAGCCTTGGCCACTCGTTCCAAAAATTTTACCTAGTGTAAAACCCTGACATAACGTATGAAATATAATTCACATGATTTCTTTCGTTTTCTTGCAATTAGGGCAGAAACACTGACACAATTCGACTTATGGTACGACGAATTCCAATGCTGTTTCATGAACTTACATTGTTTTCTCGCACTAGCCCCTGTGTAAGTTGAACCCCTATGGCAAATTGCATGTTAAATTTTCAGATAATACTGACGTTAATATGAACTAGTGCACCAAAAGCTTTCGACAATAGTGTAGGTAGTGTTAGTCTTTTTATTGTGTTTAAGTGTTTTTTTTTTGCGTTTGCTTTTTATTTTGAGCTTTGTTAATATTTTAAGCTTTGTTACTTATGACATGGTAAAAATTGGCTTCGACAAATTAGGTGCAATTTACTGAAACGAATTACAGTACATACAAGAGACTTGACAATCGGATGAGTGGTTTTAAAGAAATCGTCTGAAAATATTGCAATGTAATTCGCCCAGAGGAAGTAAGGCTAGGCAGAGGAAAAAATTGATGCACACTCTTCATAAAAGCACCTTCAAATGATAAAATGAATTTTACCATATTACTGTCAGAAGATTTTGCTAAAATAGCTCATATTTACTGTACAATGTCCTAAAATTGTCACATGTAATTCGCTATAAGAAAGTTAAGCTAGACCGTTGCGTTGTCTCTTATAGGTAGTTCTGACTTACAACAGAATCTATGTCTCTGCATCTCCATATATTCTTAACATTCAATTTTGATAAACGCTATGTATCTTATCTATCAGGATATACACACATGCTTGCCTATAAAACCTGGTCACATCACTGTTTACTCTAACAAACGGGGTCCGCTAGACTCTCCAAATGGTTCGTGTTTGTTATGGATTTCTGTAGCCCAAGTACGATTTCGATTAGAACGTGGCTTTTTTAAGTGCGAAATAATATTCATGGAGATATCATTTTATAAATGTCTAAAATATATAGCAAGCTGTTGTTAACCTGTGTAATTGTGCTTGTAATTGCCAGGGCTTGAGTTCAATAATAATAGTCTGTACTTTTAACCCGACTAAGTCTCTTTCCGTAAGACGCATGTATTTTTCGTTGCACGTGAACAATTAGGGCAGGACTGTCAGACCAGGTACGAGTTTGCGTTATTTTTATAACAGAAATGTTTCTAAAGGAAATCACATGTTAATAAAATTTATCCTTACGTTCGAAATAGTCATAACTCCCTAAAAATACTAGGTGTTTTGTTTTAGAACTTTTACATTGTGCAATTGCCATTTTCTAAAAGTGTAACGTGAGAGGTTATAGAAACATCCTACGCCTTAAAACGAATCTTCAAGCATTTAACGAAAACCCTGATCGTGGGATTCCAGTCGGCAGGGTTATAGAGGAAAAAAATTCAATTGTATATTAAACTGTGCAAAACTTCCCGAATATTGTTTGGAATGAGATCATGAGTTTATAGATTGCTGCTCGGATAGTAAAATATTTCAACCTTGAAGTTGCAATGGTTGAGTAGCACTGCTTTGTGTATGTTTTTCTTTTTTCCTTTTTTTTCTATTTTGTTCTGCCGTTTCATGGTCTACCTGCTGCACACTGTTATTTTTGACCAAAATGACTGGGAAGCTTTGACGTCAGAACCTGGGGACTTCTCACGTTTGCCCCCGCGGTCATGGTAAATTAGTTTTGGGATGCTTGATCCTGAAACGGAAAGTTATAGTAAAGAAAAGTAACCGCGTTTTTTGTCGTTCACTGTCTATTGCGGGAAGCTCAATTTACACTTTAGTGGTCCAAGAATCTGGCGCAAGGTTTCGCTGACTTAAACGTTTATAATTTAGCGTAGAAAAGTGAGAAGAAAGAAGAACGGTTTAGTGTTGAAAAGACATTGTCTCGTCAGTTGCTTGTGTTTTGTTTTTCTCCGTAAAATATAATCTTTTGTTTTTTCTTTTACTACGGAGCACACAAAAAAACAGACGTAAGTTTATAGCGGAGCTTGGGATGTCCAATGGGGAGCATTTGCATACCTTAGCCTAAAGTAGGCATATTGCAAGGGAATTCAGCGTTAAGAGTTCTGGGTTTGCATTCCCTGGCCGAATTTCGAAATGCGCGATATGCTGAACTAATTTTTACGTTTGAAATTAACATACAAGAAAAACAAGATATCGAGTTTACCAAATGAAAATGGTGCAACTTTGGAATCCGACACGTTTTGGACGCGCCTATCTACGTTAAAGGTATAGAAAACGGTTTCATCTTGCAAAAAAGTTCTCCTTTCTAAGTAGTTTTTTCCTTGCTCTTTTTTCGGAATACAAGAAAATTCTGATATTTTATCGAATTTATTATCCACGCAGTAACGAATTTTGTCTCCTTTTCATTGTACGTTCTTTCTTTATCGTACTTACTACTTAAGCGTAAGCTCACACACTCAGAGAACTCTTGCTTATGGTTGGCTTATTAAACCTGTAGGCATATTTTAAAAGATAATAAATATAACGGATCTATAATGCGAGAGTTCATTGTATGGGTAGAAACAGGAGTTAATTATATAACCTTGGCTTTTGGGTGGCGCCGAATAGGAGTTTTCAAAACGTTTTCTGTTCGTGGGCCCGAGATTATGTCCCTGATTTCAGATCCTTCTGGACAAAAAGTTTTGCGTCATTCAGGGAACCTTAAGCACACGTGACTCGTCAGGGATTACTTCTGTAGTGACTTCCTCCTTTGCGAAGTTTTAGCGCATGTTGCCAAAACTATCTTCTTAACTTCCAGCGTAACGAGAGCTAGATGCCATGATAGGTAATCAAAAAATAAATAAACAGGGGGAAAATTAAACGCAGTGATGTACATACAGATCCGTTGCTGCGTCGTTAGAGCTGGGTGCCTGATAGATGAAGATTTTTGTGATCCTAATCAGTGCCTGGCTTTAACGTTTTGAAAATTCCTTTATAGCTTCTTCCTTTTTCTTTATTCCTTTTTTCCTTTATAACTTAAGACATTGCTCCACACATTGTGGTCAAGGATTACAACCCAAGTTGCACACTTACTATGTATATACGTATATTTGACGTTAGGATGTTCGGTTTCACACGAATATTCTAGCACGTAGGTTTTGCGGGCATTAGCATAAGAAACACAAAGTTTAATTAATCCAGGAAAAAATGCGTGGTAAAAACGTATGATACGCACTATATTCGTCTAAATATAGAGTTAATTCGTCTGTGTCTTACGCTTATTATACGTTTATTAAACGTTCTAATGTCATCTCTGCATGCGTATTTTTTTATTGTAGGCTGACCATAATTTTTTACATATTTAAAATTTTTTACGTTTCGTTTCATTTCATTCCTTCTAAATATGTATTAACAACATATAATAAAAATTATATGTTGTCATATTTAACCGGGTTTAACGGGCTATAGGCATGTATAGCAGACTTTTTTGTATCATTTCTTTACATCTTACGGACGTTTAGTGTACGTTTTTACTTTTTTTCTAAGGAACTTTCCTTTCTTATCTAAGCGTCCTCAAAACTTATGTCTCAGAAAATACGACTAAAACCCGAAATCGAAAAGTATAATATAGGTGTATTTTTAGTAAGTGTGGCTACTCGGGAAACAAGAACCTTGGCAACGCAGCTTAAGACAATTTACTCTTGGACCACATTACTTGGCAAATGCTTAATTTTAGCATGCATAATTATTTTAAAAAATAGTTTTCTCTCAGATTAAGTGCACAAATCTAAATTAATAAAGAAAGAGAAGTCTTAGTTGAACGGCTACTGTGTTCAGTAACGAATTAAAGTTACACGAACTAACCTTGTGTCCAAGGCCATACCCAGGATTTTGCTTGGGGGAGGGGGTCACTTTGTAGTCGCCTTTGTTTACCATCATAAATGTAACATTTTTCTGGGGGGGAGGGGGTTAAATCCCCCCCTCCGAGGTACGGGGGTGTTTGTGTCAAGTCGAACTGCTTTGAGCAGTGCTTTGAAATTCCTTTCACTATTGGAAAAACTTCCAAAATATGTCACACGATGTACCTCATTGAATGTAGAAAGGGGGTGGGTTAGTGTAACAGAATATACGATATTCGGCAACGTTCGGTTATTCATGTTTGGGGTTATTACTTTTACAGAAGTAGAGTTTTTGTTCCGTATTCTAGGTAATTACAGTGTTCAATGCTTGCAGTCAGTATGACAGTTACTGTTCTAGAAATACCAAAATAATAATTGGCAATAATTCATCTAGAACTGTTTTTGAAATTAAATGTGTTTAATGAGTATTTATCAATACGACACATTTATTGATACATAGTTTTTGGTTACTTTAGAAGTTTTTACGATTTTCTCCTTAAACCAACTTTTCGCTCATCCATCTCGGGGTCCGGGCTCGATGACGCTGGATAAGAGGGCTTTAATATTACGGCTGTTGTTACACTTATGAAGTAGCCAAATCGTACCTGTTACCCATTTGAAACGTTTTTCCCCAAATAATCTTTCCTATATAGTATTATTTTAACAACTCATTTGTAGCATAGTATATTTTGTGTTTATTTGCTTTAAAAAAGATCTTACGTTTTACGTGGAAACGGCTGTTCTTAGAAATTAGCAACACTAAGGATTAATTATCCCGACGTTTTTTTTAAAAAAAAATCTCACTATAGTAAAAAAAAAATATAGGAAGATTAGAGAAAACTGTGCAGACTAGGGCTGGCAAGTTGCTCGGCTCCAGAAATGTAATGAGCTGGGCCAAGCCGTTGGCAACCCTAGTACAAAGTTCAGCACGATACTCATTGCCACCTCTATTCATTAGAATGAGTCACTATTCATTTACCAAATAGTTTTGTCATTCTGTCTTCTTGCCTGCCTTCGTTTTGGCAGATAACCTTGAAGGCGTCGAAATTAGTCCGCGCTTTACGTTCGTGTTTGCGTTACGCTCCAGTGTTTGTTACGGTATCCGCAACGCAACTCAGGCATTTATGACTTACCTAGTCAAAAACTCTTGTACTCGGTACAACAACCGTAAAAGATTGTGTTGTGTGTCATATGAATTGAGCACACACTCGGAAATCAACATGACAATCGCTTTGTAAACACGTGTCCTGCAGATGATTTAAGAGGTAGCCTGCCTGTAGCCTGGAGTAAGAAACAAACTTTTGGGCTTTTCCCATGCACGAGTCTTATATAAAGCTTATATAATGGAAGAAACCTGGAAGCTCTTCCGCGTTTGGACTCCGTATTTTTTTTTATTATTTTTTTTTTTTTTTTTAACGTACGTACCAACGCGTGCCTGTTTTTCGCATGTCTGTAGAAATGGAAAAACCATGGGCTTCCGTAAGGTTGAAATTTTCCGATGAAAACTTGTTTAATACGTGTTGTCTGTTCTCGAGGGTGTAAACCTGTTCTTCCGTATGTCACAAGCAAGTCTGGCAGGAAAACAAATGCTTTTGTTTGAAATGTTTTTACATAAAACTAAGATTATGATAATGTGAGAAAATTGTCACATAACGTTAACAAAGAAAGGGAAAGATTTGGTTATGGAACATTTTAGTGTATGGAACTTAATTAGCGCGGAAAGTGGAACAATACTAGCCCAATCATGGCTGAACATAATGAGAACGTGAGGGCAATGGCTTTTTAAATCCCTCAAAAAATGGTCATTAACAAGTTTGCAGGTCAACATCAGTTTTTAGTAAAGAGAAGGGAATTTCGAAATAGCGTAAGAAACCAAGCCGACAAGATTTTCGGCTTTGCAAATTTACGTCATTCGGAGTACGCAAAGATGATGTGGATGAATAAACACGCTTAACAGGCTTATCCTTGACCGTCTGGTGCAGCCCTATGAGCAACCACATGGAACGAGTGCGACACAATAGCTTGCGAAAAATATAATTAATCTTTGTCTCCAATGTAGTGAATTTTTTGTGTTCGCAGAAGGGTATCAAAATATTTTACCTATAAAGGCATTGAAAAGTAACTCCAATTTTCGCATATACCAGATTGACTAAGGCTTTTGCAGACAACCTCCCGGTTATTGATGAGGCGTATTGGCTGCTTTTCGCTACGATTTCTTAAAAGCTGACAAAAGCTTTACTGTCACAAAAAATTGTGTTCGAAGTGCCGAACATCTAACTTCAAACAATTTCGTTTGATTTAGGAATACAAATATATGACAATCTTATTGAAGTTTGTACAATTCGAGGTAATATAGCCAGTTAATAATCCTATTTGCGACGGCGAAAATATTTTGGGAGAGTTTCCACCATGTTTGAAAGGAAGGAATTTAATGCAAATATCTGCTCTATCCACCAAAAAGGCTGACGCAATTAGGGACAAAGATTGTCGGAATTCTAGCACAGAAACAGTATTTCAAAAAATTTCGCAGAATCTTTCCAGGCATATCTTTTAGAATATATCAACAGTGCATTTTAAATGTAGTGAATTTAATTTTTCTTTAAGAAATAAAAAGCTATAAAACGGTGCCAATCATGTCATTTCAGCCTGTCTATAGTAAACACTCGAGAGAAAATGGCTTATACTGTGCCTTGCTTGTGTTACCATCCATGTAGTATTGCACCAAGTATTCAATGCTTTGTTCACGAAGCTCTGCGATACATTTATTTAAGGATGCAATTTAGTGTAGGCCTATATTATGTTCCAGCGTTATACAGTGGAACCCGCTTAATAACAAGGCCCTGGGACCGACCAGTCGACTTGTCTTAAAGCGGGTCTCCGGTTTTTCTGAGGTGACTATTGTATCACATGGAAATACCAGTTGAGTTAAAAAAAGTTATGTCCTTATATGATTGTAATTGAATATCATATATACAGTACCTTTAAAAGAAAAAAAAAGAAAAGAAAACTTTTTTCTACTTCTTCGCAAAATAGTGATTGAACGCTGCTTAGCACCCATTTGCCTGTAAGCTTTGCTTTGTCCATTGGCTCTCGTTAATTGCCCAATATGTTTTCCTTATATTTTTTCAATCTTTGAAATTTTTTTGGCCTCGTATTTTCGGCATATTTGTTACTCATGTCCCTAGTTGATTGTTATTTACCGGATAAAAATAACATTGAAAGATTTCTAATGGGGAATGAAAATAACTTGATTTAACCGAGTTAGGATAATCCAAGGTTAGTCTCCATTACCTTAAATGGGAGCGAAACGGGAGTTGAGATTTCCTTGTAATTAAGCGGGTTTTTTCATTACCCGAGGTGTAATTAAGTGGGTTCCACTGTATTTAAAATTGAACGCTGTCACAAATCTTTGAAAGACCGTATCGGTGGGCCAAAATGACAACTTCCCAAGCTTTTTTTACACAAACTTGATAGGTAACATCAGTGGCGTCGTGCACTTCAAAAATTTGGGGGGGGGGGCGATTTTGCATTTCGCTTAATAAAGGAGTTAATGAGTTATAAATGAGTTTAAATTATACCTTTTTTTTTCAGGATGGCAAAAATTTTTTTTTTGGGGGGGCCGGGCCCCCCGGCCCCATATGGCACGACGCCTCTGGGTAAAAGGTTATCACTAAAGGCTACTTTATTGCAAGCAACATTCAACGTATTGCGACTAAACATTTAAAACTGGTCATGCATTTTTCTCCATTGCTTCAAAAATCTGTGAAGTAACACGAGCTGGAAACCATTACTTCTCCTGAAAACTGTAGTACACGTCAAAGAAGTAACTTATAAAAGCAATCAAGAAAGACCTCGGAGTAATTACTTCACTTTAATGCTTTACCTTCTCGTATTACGCACTAACGTCTGTTCATCAAGGCAAGAAAAGAGTCAAACAACTAAAGGCTTACCTGTACTTCCGGGTTTCGCCCTAAGAGGTAACATGTCCACGTTAAAGCCATGGCCGTTGTATCCTGTCCCTGAAAATTTTGATTTGTGCTTTTTAATACACTCTACAAGAAGTAGTCGTGTAAAGAATTCGTTCGTGACTCTGTGACTTTTTTATTTTTGAGAATGTAAGTAATATAAATAAGTTATTTAAGCTTCAATGACACTAACCGCAAACAGGAAGGCATTAACTTGCTGAGAAACTCACGTCAGCAGTGACGTCTGAGTTCTAACTCTAGGCCGTTGGAAGTAAACCAGTTGGGCTATTTTTTTCTACGACAGAATCGACTTCTTTAAATATACACATTTATGGTAAACTTGTATAATTGTCAGGTTACTAGTGGATGCAAGTTGTTAGTATCAATAAAAAAATTTGCTGATCCTTCGCGTATTATCTGCTGGAAATAACTTTTGTGTTTAGAGCTTTATATAGATTAGATTATTTTGATCGCTGTAATGTATCAAAATTACAATCACAAGAAGGGTAAAATTCAATTATTACAAAGGACGACGGGTTGGGGGATACAATGTGTATGGAATGAGAGTTAACATGGTTACCGGTGACCTGATGGAGAGAGGGCTCATTGGAGGACACTCCTAAGCTTGCTCGAACCACAACCCCAGTAATGAGAACTGTGGTTTGGAAAATATATGTGTGTACCGGTGACCTGCTTGGATCAACAGTAGAATAACAGAGATTCATGAAAACTGGCTGACTTTAGCACCGATAAGGCTATTTTTGCTTGAATAGCTCATGATTGCAGACGTAGCCGACAGGTCCAAACGAAAGAACCCGGATCTTTGTGCTGCGATGTTCACAATCTGCCTAGGCGATTACGAGGAGCGCTATTTTGGTCTCGTTTAGTACCCAACTAGTGTTGACCAGTCTACGTTAGGTATTCTAGTACAACTGGTTGCAGTCAACTTGGACGTAACAATATCGTCAGTGATGTATCATGAACCTATGCAGCTTACATTGCTTCTTAGTTTTGAAAAATATTCTAATGTGCCGTGTTTGTACACACTCAACATTAATGGGGAGATAAAGAGTTGGAATGTGAAGACCAAAATTCCACGGAAAGAAGTCTTGCTTGTTTACACGGAATTCGTTTCCTTTCAATGGCTTGTCTCAGTTTGTCATACTTGGAGTTTCTATCAATACACACTAATACCAACACTCCTCACGGGAAATAAGTACAATACTTATTCGAACCATACGAAATTCATAAACGTTTTTACAAGTTCGTTCGAAAAAAAAAAAGAAAAAAAATGACAATTAATGATCTTCACAGGATAGGCGTTCCTGGGCTTATCAAGACCTTAGCAACACGGTGTCTACTGGAACTTTTTTCTCTTTCAGTGCATCATTAGTCTCTTATTGCACTTTATGCACAATAAAGAAGCGTAAAAGATGTTATACTATTCTATTAATGTACAGTCCTGAGCAAACAAAAACTTTACCAAGCAAGTCACAGAATTCTAATTATGCATTTCATTTCAGGTTGATTTACTTTCATTAACCGGAAAAGTGACTTGGACTAATCACTTACAAGATGAATGTCATCCGCGAAATTTAAATATAAAAATAAATGGCGTGATAGGTGTAGCCCATTCCTACTGGGAAATATTACGAATCCGCAATTGAGATTATCGTGTAAACTCCACTCTGTCACTTCATGCAGTTTTTCGATTCCATGTCAATAAAAAAATATTACAGTGTACAAAAAAACAATGACTATGACGTATTTTAATCGTATAATAATTTCTGGTAGGCATAATTGAAAATTTTCTTCAATCCTTAATAATGAAAAGTGAAAGACTTTAGTTTGAAAAAGACATGTGTAATACGCCCTATAATGTGCGTGTGTTGTCTACGCATTGTCTGCGTGACGTTCTTTTTAAGCTTCGCGGTTGACATTCATCTTGTAATTGATTAGTCCGAGTCATTTTTCAAGTTAGTGTAGGTAGATCAGCCTCAAGAGACATGACTAGACTTCTGTGACATGCTCCGTAAAGTTTTTTTTTTTTGCTCAGCACATGTACTACGGTGAGAAAAAATAAACTGTACAAGGAAACACAAAGAAGTCTAACCAGGCCTCTGGAGGTTGATTTACCTTCATCAAGTAGTTGAAATAGGTTGAACCAATCGGTTACAAGGTGAAGGTGGACCGGGAAATTTAAAATTGTTCAATGCTCTGCATTTCGCAAACAAATCGTGAGAAACATACTGAATCCTCAAAGGAGATTATAGACACAGTATAACCACAGTTTTTTTCTCACCACAGTTCCTACATCACCTACAGAGGTACTAAACATTAATATCGCAGATTCTGTTTTTCAAGATTTATCATTACTGAATACAGGACTATAACCACGATTTCGATTGGAGGGAGGGGGTTGCCATTTGCATTTTTTTTAACACTTGGCGTTTTCCTGTTTTTCCCAAAATAATGTCAACTTTTATCCATCGGTACTCGCAGATCCATATGAGGTCAGAATCATTTTCGGGCAAAATTACACACGGGACAAATAGGTGCAGAAAGGTGTGGTGGCAACATGTTCTCAATTTTGGCACGGATAAAGTTGATCTCCTTGAGGGACACTTAGAAGATTTACGCAGTTACACGCAGAAGACTTACTCTTAGAAGATCTACGCATGTATTGGTAGTAAAACTATTTTGTGTCCCAAGTGCATTGGCAAAAGCTGATACTTTGCGCTTGATATGCCAATGTTTTTCGCCCTCTTCTCTTACACCTCATGGCGTTGGCCTAAAGCAGGGATCACCTTCGTGGGTAGGTGATCTAGTAGTATGCAACGCCATTGCTGTGATTATTGTGAATATGAAAAACTAGCCACCCACTTGCGTGTACTTGCAGCGTAAGCTCGCAAAAAAATCTCAGCTGATATGCACAATGGATTGCTTATTCGTAACGACATAGTATTAATACCAGATTTAACTTTTTTTGGTACAGAGATGGTCCTAATATTATGCTGTTATAATATTACGTTCGTGATTACGACTTGGACCCATGGTGCCGTATAACGCCCTGTTTGATAGGCATTTTCATGGGCTACATATTCTACAGTTTGGGGAACCGCACTGTCGAAATTAAACCTTGTGTCATTTTTGTTGTGTGGTTGGTAGCAATCGGTAATCCGGTACTATCACTGGCTTTAGGTAGCCTTGCGGTTATAAGCGATAGCTCGTAAACAACGAGGACTACATGTCGAATACCATGTGAGTTAGAGTGGATTGCCCTCCCCCTTCCCTGATATTAGTATCCTAGTAATTCCAGTATTCTGACGGAGCCATACGCGCCCTTAAATGGATGAATGGTTCTATTACCTAATATACGTAATATGAGCTTATGTAGTTATGCTAAGGCCAGATGAAGGCCATATTTAGGTGGGGTTGGTAGGGTATTTGACTCCACCGAAATTTTTACTTTATAATAAGAAAGACAGGGAGACAGCAAATGTCCAAACAAAATTTCATATAGTACCCTCCCCCCGACCCAAAATCCTACTTACGGTTATGGATCAAATGCTTCATACTTTGTTACCATCTTATGTAAGCCAGCCTTCAAAGTTCTACGTAAGAAGTAGCACACAGAAATAGAATTAATGAGAAATGCAGATTGTGGCAGTGACAAGTTCGTATTAGCAACACTACTTCGTACAGACAACTTTACAATAATCTCACTAAAAATTCGATACAGGATTACATTCAACAGTTTTTTTTCTTGTCAAGTTAAAAAGTTATTTTCGTGTTATTGAGATCACTAGTCAATCTGTTACAAATTTATTACAAAACTACGCATTTCTCCTAGGTCAGCAATTGTTAACATATCTGACGTGCATTATCCACGAATTTCCATCTGCAAAATCACTCCGTTCGGGGGTTTCAAAGTAAGGAATGCAATCGGCTTCAGATTTTCGGGTTTCTGCATAGAAGTCCAACGAAACTTTTGGCACATCTCAACTAACGCGCCTTTGATTTCCATCATAGCAAAGCGCTGACCTAAATATCCACAATAGACAACAGCATAATTACGTATTATAGAATGTTTCCTAAGCCTCCTTTATAATAAAAGGTTCTGCGTACCACATTATTAATTCGTTTAGCACTATCACCACGAATCATAATGAAGTAAAAACGTAAAAAAATCAAAGTGCAGTGCAACCCACTTAATCGACTAGGCTCGAGACCGGACGGACGGTATTCATATAGGCGGAGTATTCGAAAACACGTAGTTTTACTGACTTAAATGAGGTTAAATGAGACTGTCAACCTTTCTTTCAGTTGAGAGGAATACTCAAATAACAGCTATTCAATTAAATGGAGACCACTGTAATATGTTTAGAAGGACATGAAAAACAAGCTTTTTGCTATCTTACCAATACAATTCCTGGGGCCAGCTGAAAACGGAATATATGCATAATTAGGCAATTCTGTACCACCCAAAAAGCGATCCGGCTTATATGTGTCTGGATCTGGAAAAACTTCCGGATCGTGATGCAATGCATAAATGTTGACAAATAAGACATGCTTCTTGCCTGCGGGGATTTCGTAACCTCCTACAGTGAGTAAAAAGGGGAAATAAAATTATCTGGCTAGTGAACTAACGAATAATTGAAAAAGAGACCGGTAAGTTTAGAAATGATTGAGATTACCCAGGACAATGTTTTCAGAAACTTCACGACCAACGAACGGAACGGGTGGAAACATCCTTAGCGCCTCTTTAACGCAACAATCAAGGTACGTAAGCTTGGAAATATCATTCAATGTTACTTGACCAGCTTCTGTTTGACACAAATCCCGAATTTCTTGGTACAAACGTTCCTACAAACCGAGAAATATGTAGTCTTTAGCTCTGTACTTTTTAAAGCTCGACAGCTCTGCAATTAGTGCAATTAAACTTCCTGACCCTAAAGAATTATAAATTCAGCGCTGTGGAATGTGGCAGTCACTGAAGTGGTATTAAAAAAAATACATCCCAAGTCATTTCCAAAGAAATTCGATTGCTTACAATGCTTTTGTAACTAATTCTTTCATGTTGAAGTTAGATGTTTTGTTTCACTGTGTCGAAATCCAACAAGGGAACATACTGAAAATTTGTTAGGAAAAAGGAGGACTATGCAGAAGCAGTGTAATTGTTTTTTAAGACCACTGCGAAAGGTCTCGGTGTGACCACCTTGCCCCGGGAGCTTTATTTTTCTGAATTACACACTAACATCTGTTCATCAAAGAAAGAAAAATGAAAAGACGTGTTAAAGGCTTACTTGTACTTCCGGGTGTCGCCCTAAGAGGTAACATGTCCACGTTAGAGCAGTGGCCGTGGTATCGTGTCCCTGAAATTTTTGATAGTGTCTTAATAATATCCTCTACAAAAAATTGTCGAGAAAAGACTAGGTTTGGACTTTTCCCGAAAATGTGATGAACGCAAGAAGGTCCGTAGCTAGGGGGTTACGCTCACCCGAAATTTTTATTGTATATTGGTGAACATGGGTGAAAATGACCCATCAAATTGCAAACTGAAACCTCCTCCCCCGGAACCAAAATCCTGGCTACGGCCCTGGTTGGTAAGTTCAGTAATACTAACCGCAAACATAAAGGCATCCACTTGTTGAGAAATTTCATCATCAGTGACGTCAGAGTCCTGGGTCTGGGCTACTAAGAGCAAGTCCAGCAGAGCTAATCTGTTTTCTATAACAAAATCGAGAATTTTATACGAAATTTTACAGTAACCCTGTCCAAGTCTTACTACAAGGTAGGAGTTGTTCAGTGTCGACACAAAAGTGTGTTTTTCTTTCTCGTAGTACCTAACGAAAAACTTTCTTTTTACAAACCAGCAGCAACGAGAAAAAGAGATGGAAATTATTTTACAGTTTGACGAAGCGAGTGCACAATATCAAGACACCGACGAAACTCTTTACCAGTGGCTGACCAGCGGAAAAAGAGATTTGGCGTCAACGACTGGAGCAAACGATTTATGACGATTTCTTGAACTCTGTAAACATATATACGGTGATTTTTAATACCCTATGTCTCAGATTCAAACAGTTCATTCAAGCCCATGTGATGAAACGAAATCAACTGAATTCAAAAGACAAGAGTTAGTGAGATGTAACTTCACAAAGACCAATCTAGAACACCCTCACAGTAAACTCGGTAAGGAGAGGTACCTGTTAGGAAAACATTTTGGACATATGCCAATATTCCGTAACAGAAAGTCTTTATAGAGACGAAAAGCCACTACCAAACCATGAAAAAAGTGTTCTATCTAAATGTTATTGTAACTTGGTGACATCGGAATAGTCTATGGGAACTAAATACCCGCCTGGGAAGCTTTTTGATTTGTCCAACCTTGTAATAATTCAATATTCTATTTTAAATGGACTTATATCGCTTTGTAGAAAATTTTTAGAAGTTTTTAGGAGCGTTGCTTAATTACCCCAATATTTAGGCTGTTAAGCTTTAAAACAGTTAAAACTTCAAAAATGAATTACATTGTAAATTAACGCTAACCTGTACAGCAAAGAAAAAACAATTAAAACAGAACTCAAACTGAGTTTAGAACGCTAGAAAGAATTTTCACCACTCCTTGAGTGTGTACAACAGCCAACACGTTCAATTGCATCTTATTATTATTACGACCACGCTTGAAATGGAACACCGATCGGTCATTCTCATTTCCATCTTTCAAAACCGATACTAGAGGACTCCATTCATGTATAATGCATATCGTTACATTCATAATATCTAGCATATGGATATATTGTAATTTTCGCATCTGACGAAATCACGAATTTCCGGGAATGTTGGCGAGTTTATGTAACTTCTGCCTTTTCCACCGTGCAATCATGTGCGATCAGTAGCTTGCACGCAAAAGAAATTTAAAAAGACGACTAGCAATGGCAGCTTCGTTTGTGCAAGCGCAATTTAGGCATGATTTCCTGTTGTGAAATATATTAAAAAATTATTACATTTTTCTGTCAGAAAGTCCGTCAGACTTTAAGCCAATAGGCACTGCAGAGAGTTTCGTAATTTTGAAAGCCCAATATTACGCTTCTGTAAGTAGTTACTGTCACCTGATTTTGTTCGTGAAAATGCCTGTTTGTATACTTGTTCTGCTTAGCAGCGTACTGGGTTATCCGGGACAATGTCCGGGCACGGGAACCGAGTAAGAGGCTTATCCAGAAGTTAACATTAACAGGACGCCCCTCCCGCTTATTGGTTATATCTCGGGCTCGGTAAAAATTATGGTGAGATGCTGAGTCAGTTTCCCTAAATTATCAATTTTTCTCCTTTTTACTTACGGTTGGGGTAAGGTTATGGGTTAAGGCTATGGTAAGATTATGCTTGGGGTAAGGGGGTAAGGTTATGGTTAACTTTACTACAAGCTTACTAAAGTCTATAAGAAAATGGACAGTTTGGTAAAGTAGTCTAATTATCTCACCTCGATTTTTTTTCTAGCCCTTTATACGTCGCTTACCTTTGAAGCGCGCGTGTGTACTCCTGATTCTTGTAAGCTTGGGCTTCTAGTTTGTAGCCCATTGCAGCCTCTGTAAGGCAATAAGTGCACGATTAGGGCACGTTTCTTCTGGAAACACAAATATGCTCTACCGCAAATAACATCCAAAGTCAAACGATCGAAGAAAGGAGCAACGTCAAATCCGCTTGGACTTTTCTCCATTTCCATCTCTAATTGTTCAATAAGGATTGCTGTTTGCTGCTGGACAACGGACCAGTGATCTTCTAGCATCCGGAAATGGAATGCTGGAGTTAATGATTTGCGCTGTGCATGCCATTTTGGTCCTTGTGAAATAAAACGAGTAGAAGCAAATGCAGATATTTTACACTTGTAATTTTAGGAAAAGTCTTGAAATAATGTTTTACGTTTACGCAAATTACTAAACTTTGTTTTCAAATACCTGATTCAAAAATCAAATTCTGTTTGCCAACCCAGTTGGTCATACACTCTTCGTAATAATCGTAGCTCTTGTTTATGAAATTCATTTTTGGTAAGAGTACCTAAAAGGTTGAACAGAAAAATTAAGACTGACGTCAAAAGTAGTGAGGTAAGTCTACCTGTAAATCGCGGTGATTGCAGACGACAATTTGAGGAGAAAGCCACGACCAAAATCTGTACAGCCTGCCATAGCGTTTGGGATACTCAAACGCAAACAGCTCAGTTATTTCTGCGAGATATACGAAATGGACATATTAGCACTTACTTCCAGCTTAGTTAACTAGGAAAACGACGTCTATATTTTACTCCTGGATGTTCAAATAACTGGTTAATTTCGAATATCACTAGCTCTGATTACCAGAGAAAGACCGACTGCTGAAATCAAGGATATTTCCAAATAAGAATGTTGACGGTGGTCCAGGAATTTTGTTGATAAGCTGTGCATTACGTTTCCAGTTTGAATACTTTGAAATAACAATGGCTAAGGCTATTACAGTCGCTAATACAATGAAAAGAGGTGTTAATAAGCTAAAGTGGATGAGAGTCGCCATTGTATCAGCACTCTAGCGCATGTGCACAAGTAGTCAAAACATTAGCATGTAAACAAATTTAACACACAGAGCAAAAATAGATGGCATTCATCTAGAAAAGATACCGAGCGGGAGTTTCAGAAGAAATTTAGGTACTTTTCTTGGTAGACTACTACTTTATTGTACGCCCCGTGAATTCTAGGTTAGATTACATTGAATTAAGTTAAGTCAAGTTAAAATAGGTAAAATTTTCACACCAGAAGCGCACGAGAACAAACCAAAGGGATAGGAACACTGTAATTGTGACGGTAGTCTGTGACGTAAATTAATCCTATTTTGTTGCACAATTGTTCACTTTTTTGCAAAGTTCTTGCTAATCCTAGTTTGACTACATCTATTGAAGCTATTCAGTGCAAAAGTTTTACAAAAAAAACTATTTGTATCTGAAACGGCGACAATATAAGAGCAGTAATTTTACGGGGCGTATATGAAGGAAGTACCAAAAACTAATTATAATTACTATGATGTATACAAAAAATCTCTTAAAACTTAGAGAAATAATACCTTCATAACAGAAAGTAAACACGGATAAGACTCAAACAGTAAACTAAGAAGTACCAAAAGTATAATACGAAATAGCAAAAGTATAATTAGAAGTATCAAAAGGCATTTAAACAAGGTATCGTCTGATCTTGTGTTCTAGCTTAGAGCACTGGAGCAGAACACACATCCAATCAACAGTGGATAGATAGGACTACTCACATTCTTGTAGATTATCTTCTCTCGGTACACGATAAAAGTTATGAATCCGTTATATGGCGTTCTAGTGGCGAACGTGGGCTCGTTTTCTCTCCATCGGCGCTAGAAAAAAATGAAACGAGCAATCGAGATCATCGCTTGCGAAATTTCAAGCGCGTTATTTTGTCGCCTACTGTGAATAGTACATTACTGGCAACTCAAATGTAATGCACACCCCATGATCCATCAAACAAAATCGAGGGGATGTACAACAGAAAAGTACCTTCTGTTATTTTATAAAAACAAAAGTTTAAACGTAGAAAGAATGAACCTTGAAGTTATAAAAAGCTGTCAATTAAAATATAAGCATTTGTCTATAACTTTAATGACTTGTTCTATTTGCAAGCTTACTGTGCAATCACAGTAGAACTCGCTTAGCTGTATAGGCTTGGGACCGACCAGTTAAGTGAAGTTACACGAGCTAGAATGCAAATCCGAGGTGCCTATTTGTCGCGATTAGAAATGGCTCGGCTTTTTCCATTATAAGCTGTCCATTTATAACAGTTGCCTGCTGCGAGCCTGGCTTAACCATTCTAGCAAAAATTCGTCTACATCTTCAGACTTTTCAGTTCTTTTTGCTTCAAGTGTAAGTTTTACGGTTTGAGTTTAAGCTCTTCCGCCAGCCGTCCAGAAAGTTTTCCTTCTTCATTTGTATATTGTTAAACTCATTCGCTGATCATCACCAAACATTTTTGCAACTGATTCTTGACTTTCGTTCTTGTCCTGCAGAGACAAGCTGGGCTAACACGCTGGGCTAAAGTTTGACTTGTATACATTTTCTTAATAATTTTTCTGTCAGCCTTTCTAGAAGACAACTGATTGGGAAACCGACAGACACAAAACAGAAATATAGAGGGACTGTGAAAAGAGACTTATTTCATTTCATTTCTGACCTGCGTTCGAATAAAGAACTTCCGAAAGCATTCCTTTTTTTCGGAGGGGGATTTCTTTGCGCACGACGGTTGGTATTTAACCGGGCTTTTATTATTGTTAGGTACCCAACGAGGATTGAAAACATTATGAAGAAAACACAAGTTTTGAAATTAAAGGAGTCTACTTCGATTGAATTTGAATTACAGTGCCTTAGGATTTTGAGCGTAGCTTAAAGTTACGTGAGCTATGAAGCACGGAGTGGAAATTTCCTGGACATCTTTATTTCGAACGAAACATCGGATGTGGAACTCGTTTAGTGGGGATACAAGTTTCATTCGACGTATACCTTAGCTTTATCTCTGTCTTTCACTAGTACGATTTGAACACATTACGGCTCAGCGTCATTCAGTAACTTCAAAAGTTCTGAAGACTGTCTCCTGAAAATATAAATAACTCACAATTATCATTGGCATAAAATCATTATACGCTTGTATTTATCAACCAGTTGGGATTGATTTAGCTTTGCTAATTAAACAGCTGCAACTTTCCGTTCCGTTATGACGCCTTCACGGAACTGATAGGCAATAACAAGTTTCACACGTAATTATAGAGCAACAGAAGGCGCTTAATGTGAACTTTCTCACCACAAGTATATGCTCTCATGCTGATACGGGTGTGCCTATATATAAAATCACCCGTGTAAAAATAAATGCTGCTAAGATTATTTATAAATTTAATAATGAAGTTGTCTACTTCACTACTACCTTTCGCATTTTTAATCAGCGTTAGCTTAACAGACGTGGTGATAGCCTTTCCATTTCAGACTACTACTACTGGACGGAAAGTACCAGAGAAAAGTGGCAACAGCGTTCTTTTGGACACAGGTAAAGAATCAGAGGAGTTCTTCTTAAAAAAGTAAATGAGGAGTTTTAATTAAATTGAGTTTTAATTAAATGCTAATTAAAAGCTTAATATTCAGTTGCTTGTGCGGTTGATTTGGACGTTAGCTTGCTAGCGTACCGTCCGTTATTGGTCGATGTCAACAACACCTGGGTCTTGCCAACTTTAACCGGCACTTCGCGCCAATTTCAGTTCTCCGCAAATGAGGAAGTGCAAATAGCTTGTCCAGGTTCAGGGAATTATCTATTGCAAACAACGACTCCCAGTGCAATTGGGCAATGCTTGGATGGCACTTTCACCTTCAAGGGCGACACAAGCGGTAATTATGGGTACGACGATATGGGTTGCGTTGAGCAAGTCCAAGAGACTTTACGCGAAAGTACGTCTTGCGGGGCAAACGAGGCAGGGACGCTAGTCAACATAGGCTGGGACATAAACTCAACCTTTGTCGACCAGTTTCAAGTCTGTCACGATAAAGTCAATTCAATTACCTTGTATACAACCCATCCGTTGTACGGTTCGGCCATTGAAGCCAAAGATAAAGATGACTCAAGGCCTTCGTTCAAGAAGGACAACTATTTCGGGTCGATACCAGTAGAGGACGCCTACACCCAAAAAAGCGAATTGGAGACGCTGACGGTACTTTTGGGACCGACTCAGGCTAATCTTTACTTTAACGCTTCTAAAGAGTGGTACTTTGCCCGAGGACATCTGTCGCCAGATGCCGATTTCGTCTTCACCGCACACCAGGATGCCACCTACTATTACATCAACGCTGCACCCCAGTGGCAAGCTTTTAACAACGGTAACTGGAAATGGCTAGAATACGGTACAAGAGATGAAGCCACTGCTCGCCAGAGAACGTTGACAATCTATACGGGAACTTCCGGCATTCTGACTTTAGCGGATGGCAATAACAATCAAGTTCCGATTTATTTGTATTTCGATACCAATAATGTTGGGTACCTTCCGGTTCCGAAGTATTTCTGGAGAGTGGTGCACGACCCGGCGACTAACGAAGCCGTGGCCTTTGTAGGAATTAACAACCCACATATTACAGAACTGACAAGTGATGACGTGCTTTGTACGGATGTATGTTCGCAAATAACGTGGGCCACGTGGGCTAGAACCAATTTTGCCAGAGGTTATATGTATTGCTGTACGGTGGAGGAGTTAAGGTCTAGTGTGCCTAGCGTTCCTGATTTAGGTCCTGTAAATCTTATGGTCTAATTTAAAAGCAACATAAGCGAGTCGAACATTTCCTGGGGAAGAGATCTTAGATGAGAGATTAGAAGGTGTTACAAAGTAGTCACAAAATTATTAAATACATCAGACCACAAGTAAAAAAGATTCATATGAGAAACAATTTATTAGCGTTGAAAGCGCTTAACGATAAAGTGAGTCGTGTTTACTTCTCTTCGCTCAGTTCACGAACACATTTATATTTTGGATTTAACCTAACACTTGATGGAAAGATAACGTCGCTAGCACGTCAATATAGAGCCTGACTGTTGTCCAATAAATAGTAATGTAGCTACCAAAGGGATTGCTATGTACGTAAAGTATGGGAACATTTGTCAGTGCAAGCAAAATTAAATCTGAATGCTTTTTTTCTCTAATCGTGACAATGTAAGATAATTCGGAAGAGCTCATTTCAAGTACTTCTCTTTCAGGAAGAAAATAAGGACATGCTACTTTACTAGAAAATAGAAATTTTGCGAACTTTAAAAGTACTCAAGAAAAATTCCTGTGTGTTAAAATGTTGTAAACTGATGCTACCTCAACTATTTTCTATAATATTTCACAAAACGAACTATTTAACGCTGCTTAAGATCTATTTGCAGACATACAGGTTACAGGTTACGAGAAAGCAGGGATAAAACTTTAATGTTGAGAGCTAGCACAGATATCCTACCGTGTAGCCTTTAACTGTGCTATTGCTAAATCCTAAATCAGTGGTCTTCAAGGTGTTCGGCCATTGACCACTTTTCTCAAACTTCCTTTTACAAAAGCTGCAATCGCTCACCTCTAGTTACGATTACGAGCGAGACTCTATAGAACAATATGAACGCTTACTTAACTAGTTACCTTATTCATTTTAAATTACATAACTGGACGAATGTGTTTAATATTGTTTACACTCCATTAATGCCCTGTATAATACAACCCTAGTATAGACAAATTCCATCGGAAAATTAACGCAAAATATCGCATGTCAGGTCAAGTAAACTATCTAAAATATTGACAGTAAAGTTGCCTTCACTACAGCAGATCTCGAGATCTCTCTTGAAATCTTCTTGTTAAATCATAGAATGAATTTTAGACTTTCGTATATTACTCAAAATGTAGAAAGCGTCTAAAAGCCATTTTCATTCGTCTTTTGTGGCAAAACAGAAGTGAGGCTTACTCACACAAATATCTGAAGAATTCACAGCGAAGCGTTCTTTCGAGTCCTTGTTGGTTCGCGCACATCTGTCGCGAGGATGGTCCCTGACGGCTAGTTCCTTTGGGAAGTGAAAGACCGTAGTATCCCAGGTTCAGCCATGATTGGGGAGCTTTCGCCGAAAGTGACCAGTAGCGGGCTGGATCACCGGGGGTGGAGGTGGAAAGCTCTCGGACCGGCGCCATTGATCTTGAAATGAATTAGAATTACTTTGCTTGAATGAGAATGATGACTTCTACATTGAAATTTAATAAAAGCAAACGTAACCTAGCTATTTCAAATTAAGCGAGGTATTTTTTATTAACACGACAGTTATGGAGTCGAGGAGGAATGGTACAGCAAAGACGGTTTTCTGATTTTTTGTTTTTTTTTCTCGTTTTGAAACAAAATTATAGATGAAAACTTAGTCACTAGATGGAGTGGTGTTCTGGCTGTTAAACGTGACACGGTGTAGCTTCCAGAGAACGAAAAGTGAAGCTTAACGACCGTGAAAACATGCAGCTCTTCCAAGTGGCATAGTGAGGGTACGGCGAGAAGGGTTCGTGCTCTGGGTACCGAACGGAGGGCAAGTCACGGACAGATTGACCTACACCCATGTCCAAATTGTGCACCCGGCATTTCATTTCATATACTTGGAGGGGCCTCTAATTTTCATTGCCGTTTGGTTTTGATTTTCATCTTCTTGCAACGTATTGTACATTACCTCACTTGATAACCAAAACCACAATATAAAGCTCACCTTTATATTGTTGTCCAACCCAAAAGGGTGGACATTTAAAAGGTGCTTGTGTTATTCGTAAAATAGAGTGAATCAAATCGTGTTAACAAGAATTGAGACAATAAAAATGTTAATTTGGTATTGGACTTAAATTAAAAATTATCCGTAACAAATCTGAGAAAATACTTTCTCGTTTCAAGTGTTAGATCTTCAGCTTCTTGCAAAATCTTGTAAGGGAAATTTTTAGGAAGCCCGTAGTTTGAAACAAACTGCAGAATCGGCAGACTTGTGAAACTATTTTGTGTTAGCATTTCATGTGCTATACTTTACATGTTATGAGGAAAATTTACAGGACGAAGTTGAATCGTCATTCAAACCGTTATTTTGTTAGTCTCCAGTAACTGTGGTTTATAAAAAAGCGCTTCGAATACAGACGCACTGCAACATCACTCAGGCTTTTTATGCCTGGTGTAAAACAACTTCTGAGGATTTTTTTTATTGACTGACTTCGGAGGATTAGTATGAAAGCTTTTTACTTACTGTTCCGTAACGTCTATTCAAATTAAGAATTAATTATTGTTCTATTTATTGCCGCTTAAAATAGACGTATGAATCAAGAAATTTCTAAGAAAAACTACAAAATTCTTAATTAATTTTCTCATTTAATGTTTGATCTTGACACGTGAAACTTAAAAGCGGGTATTCAAGCTTTTGTACACCTGTCTATTTCCCAGGTCATGAACTTGTTTCTTCAGCCTGCATTGCAATTGTCTCAAGTCTCCTTTAATGTTGAACTCTCAATGGCTATAACATTTTGGTCTAGTAGGGTAATTCTTAGAGCGAACTTAGTTGACACTTGCGAGCGCCGTACAAGGAACACAGTTCTTAGCTTTGTGACGTCACGTCTGTGGGACTCAGGGGCACTTTAAGTCCATTGTTCACAAGAAGACGTTGAATACACTCAGTGCCAAAAAGTGCAGCACTACAACTTTCAACTGCGTTAGCAATTAGGAATTCGACAAAAGTAGCTGGCGCTCAAATTTACGCTAATTCCAAGAAATGACTTAAGAATTTTATGAAGAGTGGAGACACTGTTACAGGAATAAATAAAACCCTAAATGAAAAAATCTACACACAAGAAAAGGGACCGCAAGGAAAAAGACCACTTATCGTAAAGCTTGGGATATGGCAAAGTAGAAACGTTTCTTCTTTACATACACTCACCCCGGCTTACCAAGCGCAAGCCTGAAAAAAATTAGAGCGGATCAGCACAGCAGTCGTATTGAAATCGTAATTCCATGATACCTGGGGTGCACCGTGCTTGACAGTAAAGTTGGCAGGAGTTTCCGAAGGTTTTGCCGTTTGAGCCACATACCGGGGCATATTCGGCGGTACAGATGCAGGGTCCACCACAGCGACGTGAAAGTTGACGCTTCTTCCTGCTAATACTTCCAAGTCTACATGGGCCTTTGTGCACCATTTTCAGATCTAAGAGTATTGTTGAATGTAACTTATTTCTATTTAATACTGTTTTTACCAGAATTGCACAGGCTTTGGCACTGTAGTGCGCCGATGTTGCTGTAAGATTTGCCGTCCGATCCACACACAGGATCTACGTATTGTAGATAAACGCAATCACCGCATTTCACAGCGGCTGCGCTTCCTGTCTCCGCAAAAAGGAGTACCGATAAGACCAGGAACAAGTTACAGAATATGAAAACGTTCATGGTGCTTAGTGTCATATGCAATGCAATTATTACACTGACCAATCTCGGACGGCAAACGTTGGTTTTATGGCAGTGTCCTATTGCTCTGTTGCAATACAACATACTACTTTAATACGTTAAAGGATATTCAAGACGTGTTTGTAAAAATGTAGCGGTGTGGGATTCCCAATCTTATTTTTTCTTTGAAAATTGCCTGTAAAAGTAACTCTGTTTTTAAATCTAGCTCTGAAAACATTTCGTAATGATTTCAGCACAGGTTTTGTTGAAATGTAGTACGAAGTGTCGAAGTCGCAATGACGTAACCGGAAATTCCAGTTTGTTTTTCGTGATCGCGGACAAAACCTACTATGTGTGCTAATAGGAGCGGAGTACAGCAAGCTGAAAATTCCCTCGTCTTGTATGGATAAGGAATTGTTTATTAATTTATAATTGGCAGGAACAACGAATGTTAGTTGCAGTATCAAAAGAACCATGCTGAGTAGTCAACACACCATTAGCTTATTTGAACTAGTTAAATGAATTTCCCTGTTTGTAACAATTGGATTAAAAGCTACAATCACTAGTTACCATTACCGTCAATTGCCCTTGTGGTATTTTCTCAGTACAGAATTGGGAAGTAGGAATCAGAAGGACTTCTGAAACAAAAGCTACAAGAGTTAAGCTGTATTACACAAGTTTTTGCCTGTTAAACTTTGAGAATTCTTATAGGAAACGTATTTATTAAATTCACTGCATCGAGTCTAATTTAAGCTCTTTCGATAAATTTTCAAAACTCAGGCTGCAACTTGCACAAAAGCATGGCTATTACTTTGTAGTTAAGATTTAGCGTGTTTCTTGCTTTTTAAGCTTACTTAGACCAATTTCGTAAATGAAATTACAACCTGGACCCACTTGCTGGTTTTTAAGAACGAAAATATTTGCAATTTCCCAAGGTGATGATAAGACCCAAAATTTATTACAGTAGTTGTTATCTATTTTCTTAAAAAAAAAATATTTTAAAATGTCCTATTATATGTTGAGGTTCGGAAATATCTGCAATGATTTGCCACAGTTACAAACTGACCCATACCCAGGATTTTGGTTCGAGGGGAGTGGAATACATATGAAATATGTTTTAATATTTGAGGTTCTCCTATCTCCCCTATTATGAACGCAAATGGGGGAGAGGGAATCTCTTCCCCTGGTACAGGAGTGGTGGTAGATTATTAGCTTGATCTATTACTATTAATTTTCTTCTTTTTTTGTAAACATTAAGTATTAAAAATGTTCTGTATTTTCAGTCACGCGAGCCAACTGCGAGCTACTGATAGAAGCTGAAAATTTTTGACAAGGGGATCGTCCAACACTACCAAGCTGCTTTAGTCCAAAGCACGCACAATTTGAACTTCCTGGGTAAATAATTAGTGACCGTCACATATCCGTATAATGTGAATTAAAGTGAATAGTTAGGACGTAGGTGGCTTAGGAGCTCTGTATGAGCACGGATGAATAAATCCTTATGAAATTAGTTATCTGTTTACGAATAAAAGGAAACTTGGTCCACAAAAAATTAAACCAACCAACAAAGGTAATGACAACTAAAACTTAGATACAACAAGAAGCCATGTTGATACACGCGAATTCACATGTTTCTATTTTTCATGTAAATGCAGTTTTTGCTCTAAATTTCGTTCTTATATATACAAGGAAGTTAACATTTTTTAATGGCTTGTTCTGTAAAACGATTTTGGGATTAATTTCCGCTCTCCTCTGAGAAATACATGAACTGGAGAAAATTTCTAAAGACGTCACAACTCTCAATGGGTGAGTTTTGTGAAAGAACTTGTTGACCCAAAACTGAAACAGCTCGTTTTCCCTTGAACAGTCTCAAATTTTCCAGCCACTTCAAGCGAAACAAGCTCACGCGGGCAGTTGACCTGCGCTTGTCCACAGTTTCAGAGCAAAGTTCCATTCGCTGCTTTCGATTTAGTCAGCAAAACATGAAAAAACAATAAAGTTAAAAAAGATGCTCACAAAAGTTTCACGTTCTAGCTTCGTTTCCTTCCGGAGTTCAACACTAACCCCATTTCGTACTACACTGGTCTTACACGAACATTTGAAGCAGCTTCATTTAGCGCGTGCTTTTCGCTCGACTGCGCATACTAAAGCAACCAACAACTGAAACCCGTTGTCTTTTCGCAGGATTTTTTTAAATATAAAAGGGACTTCGGCCCAGGAAGAGCAAATCAAGCTCAGTCCTCAGTTAAACATGGTTCTTTCACCACATCTTTGGTCGTCTCTCATACTCGGATTAATGGTATGGACCCCGTGTTACGCAGAACCTTTGCCTGCTCCTCCTCCCCCTCGAATGGCTTATTCACCTAAAAGTAATACAGTAAATATTTAATTTCTTCTAAATAAACTTCGATTAAAAATTTTGCTTTCAGACAAAGGTGACAACATGGCTGCTGCTAGTGGATACAGTGCAGGATCTGGAGGTGGTGGAAGTCCTGGAGGAGCAGGCTATGGTGCACCATCAGGACACGACAACTTCTTCATGTAAATTTCCCTGCTTCTTCTTTCTCGGGCAATTGCGGCTGAAAATTTCGTTCTTAACCATTTTTCTTAACCTTACACACATTAACTGACATTGACCTTACCTGTTTAGCTCACTTTGCCTAATTCAACCTATTAAGTCCGGGCATGTGTATTCGTGTATGGACAGTGGAAAGATAATAAGAAGTTCGATTAGTAAATTTTAGTTAAATTGTTTTTTTAAGTTAAGTGAAAGTACATCTATTAACAAGTTTACTGGTTTTTATCTAAAACACATGCTTGTAAAAAAAAAGAAAACCACGAGTAAGAATATTAGAAAAGCATCGTAAATACGACGCACTAAAGGAAGTTTTCAATGTGTAGGTACGCCAATGTTCCTAGTGACAAGGAGTACGAATTCGGGTACCGTCGGGGCAACGATCAGCACTTTCAGGAACGTTACGAAAAAGGAGGACCGTACGGGAAGTTCAAAACCAAGGTAACGTCTCTTTTACTCAGTAATTAATCAGTGTTGGTGACGATGGTTTTGCAAAATTAGGTGCGATGGGGAGACAAGAAAGGCGGATACGGAGAGCATTACTACGATTATAACCACGCCCCTAAGGATGACGGTCACGAAGACCATGGGGTATGAATTTTCAACAAGATTTTTAGAGTAATGAAGAATATAATTACTGTTCATTTTTCAGTATGGCGGTGGACATGGAGAGGGGCACGGCGATTCACACGGTGATGGCCACGACGCTGGTGGCGATGATGGGGTAATAGCTAAATTTCCAAAAATCTACTAACATCTATTGAAAAGTTAATATTTTACCCATATTTCTTAAATTTATTTAAAAAATGTTTTTATGTTAATATTCTCAAATTTTTTCTATCGTGCGTACTTCCTTATAACCGGTCTCTTTATCCGTTCCACAGACACGTCGGCAAAAGCTAACTAACTTGTTGTCAACACGAGTTATTCCGTTTCTTTTAACCCTGTTATAAAAGCTATAATAATACGAGGAATTCACGTAAACCAAGATCATTGACAGTTCGCTTTATCGTCCACTCGAGTTTTACGCACAAGGTCTCTCATTTCGACACCAGAGCAGGTTTCGTAGAAACTTAATCGCATTTTTTTCTAAACTTGAAATACTCAAAATAACTATGTTAGTAGATAATTGTGTTTAAAGCTTTCCTGAACATGCTAGTTTAAAGCGTAATTTCTGAAAGCCCACGTGTTCAGAATGCTTAACCTTTTTAGATAAACCTATTTAGAACATCATATTTTGTTAATATTCTTTGTGAAGTTCTACTCATTCTTAGTATCTGTCGTACTTTGCATGGACATTTGATAAGTATTGTTTAGCCATATAAGAAAGTAGCTCCGAAAACTATTAGGGATAAGATTGCCTTGTTTTGACGTATGCTTATTTGCTTACGACACCGTTTGAATTCTTTTTTTTTTTTTTGCTTACTGCTTCTATTACTAGATATTCGTGTAGTCCATCATTTAATAAATACCTATTCTTCAACGAATTTTTACAAAATCTTAGGATTACGGAGGTCATAGCCAACCTGTTCCTGCCATCAAACCTGTAGAATCTCGGCCAGTTTCGGTGACACAAACACCTGTTCTGGTCCACAAGGTAAATCCGGGAAACATAAATCCCCGCCATCAACGTCAAACTGAGACTCATTCCACTCCATCTCCCAAGCTTTTAAAAAACGCCAAGAAAGAAAAAGAACTGCTCGCAGAAAAGCTCTTTGGCAAATCAGATTTGCCCCAATTAGTCTTTGACTGGGAAACAGGACGCATTGTGGACGAAAAAACGGGTCGCACGTTCATACTTCAGCCCGTTTAAGCCTAAAACTGCCAATTAAACAACATTTTAAGTGTATTTCTTCTATCATATGTCTTTATGGATTATAAGGCTGTGCCTTTGTCCTGACGCAATACAAAGTCAATATTCAACGCGTTTATTGGTCATCTTTCATAATGCTTTTTTATTTCCTACAGCAGAAACAGCCAGTTAACCCGAATCTGAGTCGGTAAAATCGATATCCATGCCTAGAAAGGCTTTTGCGGCACCGGAAGATTTCTGTTTCCTTTTGTCTTTTGTACTACTGGCTTGTTCTTGAAGTTTCTTACCCATGGCTATGGAGTCTGAGAGGTTGAACTTCTTAACCGGAACCCGATGCTTAGCTTGCGTGTTGGCAAAGTAGTCCATCGAGGCTGGAGGTGCGATTTCAACCCCTTTCCGTGGTTCATGCCGATAACCCTCGTCCCCTCTGTGCTCATCTTTGACGGCTGAGACATCAAAGCCCAGGTTCAACTGGGATCCACGTTTGTCAGGTAGTTTACCACGTCGAACGTCTGGTTTCCTGGCCGAGGACGGTTTTGGATCATACTTCGACTCATTTTTCTTGTCTCCCTCCGTTTGCTGTCGCAAGAAGGCCAAATTTTGGGTGATAGCGTCTGAAGTTAATTTCGCAGGTGCAGCGTTAGTGGCGGGTTCAACGTTGGAGGAGGGTAAAGGAATCTCTTGAACGGATATAGAGGGCACTGGCTGGTTTTCTTGCTGCACACACAACGAAGACGAAGGACGTTTCTGCTTCGTTTCTTGCGAATATAAAGCAGGTGGTGCAAATTCTTGTGGTCGCTCTTCTCTTCGTTTTTTCACCCAATTTCCTTGGGACATGACTGCAAAAAAAAGAACAAAGGAAATGAAAGAATGACAGTAATTTTGTGGGAGCTAAGAATAGTTTGCGACATAATTGGCTTTTCTTCAACAATTCTACAAGCAACAGGCTTCACAAAAGGCTTTAAATGACTGGTGTGAACGAATGAAAGAAAAATAGGCGTAAAAAAGTACTAAAATGTCAAGATGACAAGAAGGATAATTACCAGCCGTTTTGGGAACGCCTTCCTTTCCCATATCCCAAGGTCTGACCTGAGTAACATCCAACGTGGGTTCTCTCTCAGTCAACAAAGGCTCGACAGGAACAGTTGCAGTTTCTTCGCCTGGATCCTCTACCTGCTCCTTGTCTGTGTCATCTTTTTCTGTCAAATTTCAACAAAGAAACGTTATTTAAATATATGTAAGGCTTCCTCCACTTACAACGAGGCACACATCTATTTATACAACGCACTCTTATGTTTTTGGCAAGAGGGAACTCTAAGTGGAATAATTATACTCATTATCTTTCACGCAAGTAAATCAAACATAAGTAGTACCAAGTAAGAAAAATCGCAAAATTTTCTTACCAAAGGGCTCTAATTTAATTAGAGACGGAGCAGTCTTTATCATTAGGCCTGTTTATTGAGTTCGACTGTAGCTTTTGTGAGCGATTATAACGTTGCGTTACGTTACATACGGTTTGATTAGGTTAAGATATATTAGGTAGATGTAGTTAAGTTAGAGTTTTATTAAAACAGGCTACGTCAATCAACATTAGGCTAGTTTGTCAGGTAAGGTTAAGTTCAACTAGACTGAATAAGACTAAGTAAAGTGTAACTTAAGTTAGGTAATTTACGTTAGTGCTTTACTTATTATAAGGAAATATCCAAGGCGCTTAATTAAAATGCTGCAAAACAGAATTATAACAGAAATAATCCTCCCATACTGAGCAGAAATGCGACAGAATTTTCAATTTTCTCTTAACGAACTTTAAACATAGTTTAATATTACTACACACCATTGTTATCAGTGAAAACTCCAACGAATGAAAGCCTTCTAAACGCCCGACACTTGCGTGAATGAACTTCTGGAGCCTCGTTCACAAAGCCACTCAAGGAGAACATTATGTGTTGGCCAAAATATCGTGTACGTATACGTACTCAGAATTCAACGGCTAGTCATTAAGCAGCTGCCGGAGAGGGAATATTCTTTGTGACCTAATGCCCGCAGCGAAAGAGTGCTGCCGTTTATTTTCCGTGACGATAATTTGCATAGCGTTTCTTCGTAAAAATAATGTTTACAATCACCAATATTTTACAGCCCAAGTCTGTCAGGTAGATATTACTGTAGAACATGGCAACTAATGGCAAGAAAAAAACACCATTACCTAAGATGGGCAAACCCATTTTGAGTCGTTTACGGTCGCGAACTTTCTTCAGTCTTTCTTTCAATTCTGCGTTACGTTTCTTCTCCTGTTCGGCTTTCCGTTTACGGATGTCTTCAGTTTGTTGGCGTAATTCTTTCAACTTGGTTTGCTGTTCTGCACGTTCCAGCTCGTCTTTGGAGAACGCAAAATATCCCACGCCGTGTGCCCTCGCCTCTGGAAAACAAATAAACAAATAATTGTATTAAAAAATTGTAGGTACAAAAATTACGTATTGAATTGTCTTTCAATTTCCACGTCTGAGACTTATGTATCTAAAAACCGCTGGTGACAAAATAAACACAGCACTCAATAAAGAATGACTGCGCAAAAGCCACCCAGTTGATTACAAGTGGGGCTTAATTCGACTTCCGTAAGAGAATCCCCGCTAGTTCGCACACTCCCAGCTTATTATTGCACCTCAACGATTTTCTGTCCTGCTACCTACCTTTTCTGCGATTTTACTTCCCCTTTTCATTGCACCTTTCTCTTATGATGGCAGACACGAGGTTTAAAAGCTTGATTAAGAGCAGCGCGAGTAAACAATTTCATCCTACTGCGTAGATATCCAGACAAGCCAGCCACTTGCGAACAGCAGACGATGATGAATTGCTCAAATTTGTCAAGTCATTACAAAAACAGAAGACAAGCTGTTTATGTGCAGATCACGATGCCTCCTCTACGGAGTTTTAAAACGCATTTTCCTGCTGGTAAAATTGCAATTCAACCAACCAGAAAAAAATGTTGATGCGCACGTTTGAAATATTGAAGTTCTGACACAAAGTTCAAGTGCTTTCACAGAACGCAAAAATCTTTTTCCAACAACGCTAGAGGTTATCGGTCCCAATATTGCAAGACGTTTTTACACGTCAATTACACCGGCACGTCGATTTCTCTTCTCTTCCAAGTACAAGGTGGAAGGGGACTTTCGCACCTGTTCCTCTGTTACCTTTTTTGGCTTGTGATGATAATCCTTAATACTGGCATACAATAGTCAGCCAGGAAAGAAAAACGACTACATGATAGATTTGCTGCGGTTCAAAATCGTACGGATTTCATTTACACAAGCATAAAAGCGTTTTTGGCAAGCTTCCAACACGCGTAACAATCAACATGGCCAATGTGTACGGAAAAACGCAAGTTGCACGCGGCAGGTTGGAGGATGAAGTTAAAGAAGATTGATTAGAAAAGAATTCTACGAACAAGCCTCGCCTAATATGTTTCAACGGCTGTCATAATATTCAAAACGAGTTTCTCCATGCGTGAAAGATATAAGAGCGTCATTATTACGTTCAAGGGGGCGTAGTTTACAGTGCGAGACTACGAGTTCCTAAAACACACATCCAACGAGGACACAGAACCTCTTTCTCCATAACTTATGGAAAAAGGGATGCACGAGTTCATGCACCCTTCTAGTTGAATTCTAACATCAGATGTGGGAAGGTGTACCGTGTGACAAGGGAATCGAAGACAGCACAAACTGTGTAACAGATACAATTTTATCCGTCTTGAAGTTATTTTAACACAAAATTTCAATACGGAAATTAGGTTGGAATAGCCCTCAGAATCGCAAAATGTCCTTTAGTGTATAAAAGCACAAAGTTTGGAATTTTCAAGACCAAGTCAATGGATTTCACGTCAGCACAAGCATGTGGGGATACCTGGTTCTTATTCTTGTGCTTAACTCCCAAGCCATTAGTAAGATTTATTCCCCACTTTCTCCGAACAGAAACGTTTTTAATGCTGTTCAAACTCGTAACTTCAAGAAAAGTGTGATGATAATACTAAACAACAGAACGAAAACGAACACAAAACAATTTTTTGTTTTGGTTCTTCAAGTTTGCGTTATTTGCATATTATTTTTTTCCTGCGAAACCACTAGTTAGTGATGAAACACAGCTAGTGATGTAAACTATGTAAGACTGTTAGCTTAGGAAACGAGAGAAAGCTTTCATTATATTAAATTTTATATTTTTTTATTTTGCTCCATGATTTTAACTTTAAAAATAAAGATTTAGCTACATTTCTAGTCTCTAATAAACTATTCAATGTTTCTATTTGACTAAACGAGCACACGTGAATGCGGACAAGGAAAAAATGGTGGACGAACTCTGCGGCAAACTAGACCGCAGATACTAGGCAAGGGTGTCTGGGGTAACTTTTACCGTGTGAACACAGTACGGTGGGAATTAACTTTTATCGCGCTGAAAAAATGGCAGTACAGTATGCTGTTACTTTTTCGCAAATGATGTTCTATTACACAGTTGAATGGGAGATTTAACATTATACACTGGATCGCGTAATGACACTCCAATAAAAATAAGAGCAATTTTTGTTCAGTCCGCAAGTCAGTCAACAAATCATTAAAATTTTTAGCACATTGCTCATGTTAAAAAGATCCAATCGAATGCTTAGGCAACACAAAAGGAGAAATGAATTTCAATCGAGTCCAAGTCAAAGGTTTAAAATCACGCTTTAAAATGCGGCGGCCATTTTAAGTACAATGTAAGTGTCGTACATTTAACTGTAAGTAATTGTTTTAAAAGTAAGTAATTATTAATTCCTTTAAAAAGAACGTTTAAATACACCAAGCTCCTTAATCAGATTCAGGAATAAAAAAAAAATACAAAAAAGAAACAAGAAACGTGGAATTAAAATTTCTCTCATCTCGTGTAACATATCTTTAGTAACAGCATGAACTGCGATGATATACCTCAATATTCAGATTTTAACACTAAAAAAATTTAAACATTATCGCTCCTCTAATGGTGCCCTACAAACTCAACCGAGAAACCTACTTTGAATAAACCACGTACTGTACATTGCAATGCGGCACCCATCCAAGCGTTTTTAAAATGGGTTTAGGCATAAAAAAAAACTTGTACTTGTCAAACTTGTCAATTTTAATACATGTTATCTAACTTCGGAGAAAATGTAGTGTACACAACTGAAGTTCTGTCTTTTAGTTCAGGGCTGTAGCCAGGTAATCGGTTCGAGGGGAGAGGAGCAAACGTCCCGTTTGATTGGACATTTGGTTTTCGCCTACATTCGCCATTGTAAACTAAAAATTTTGGAGGGGGATGACCCTTTAGCTCCCCTTACTACGGGACTGCTTAAGGTCATACATGTCCTAGTAACCATCTTCTCCGCAGCCTGATAAAGGCTGACTATACAATTCGGACTATTTTCCCAAAAAAGTTCTAGCGCAAAGACACGGTTCAGTACGTGAGAAAATACTACAAATATGCTAATAGTCTTACACTAAGTAATGTACAGTGAAACCAGCTTACAACGCTGAGCTAGGGACCGAACAGACGGTATGGGTATAAACGGACTATCGGTATATCGAACTTGCCTATACACTGACATAAGAGACACTGATTAAGATAATAAGCGTATTGATTTATTTGGCTATTAAGTAACGTTAGTCTTATTTCTCCTAAAAATAAACGCGCTTGCATCTTGCACTTAAATGTTTTGCAGTAAAGCAAAACCTTTTGCGCGTTGGGTGATTGTTAATGTTCTCCTTTTTTGCTCCGTGTTTACTTCACATTTGTTAGTGCTGTACTGAATATTGCCATCGAGAAGAGGCAGAGGTGAGAGGTTGTGAAAGCTGACTACGTCGAAGATGTGAAAATCTGTTTTCGTTCTTTCAAGGGAATTGTCGGCTCCCAACTTTCACGAATTTGGGATTAATGTCAGTCCAGGTCATCGGTATCTCCGGGATTATTAACCACTACAAAATACCCCATGGGGCTTCGTAATTGTGTTGGTTAAGACGAATTTCCGTTACAAGCGATATTGGTAGAACAAACATCGTCTCATTGCATTAAATGTGACTAAAAGGAGACCGTAAGTTTTGTATCGGTATAGGGGGTTATATCATTATATCAGATATATTTATAAGTGGGTTCCACTTTATCTTTCGATATTATGCTTATCATAAACTCGAAGAAATGTTGTTTCTTATGACGACTAAGTTGGACAGCTTTACATGATTTATAAAGGACAAAAAGCGATCCATAGGTACACATTTTAGAATTGGGCTTCAGACAGCGAACATGTTAAGTGCTTTGACAACGCTGCAATGCGTAACGAGTTTTGATTTATGGACTTCAGAGGACTCACGTAGAATACTACAGGCTGTTATGGTACTTAACTGCGTAACCTGATACACACATACAAAAGAATTTGAAAAGAAATGGTGCTAGAGCAATTTCAGTGGGCCTTGTGCCTGGAAATTTTCACGAAGGTACTTGAAATATATTACATACTTTAATTAAAAGTAAATAGGCTATTACAGCAACAAGCTAAGATCTCGCCTTCTGCCTCTGCAAAAAATAAATAAATAAGTTTAGTTTCTTAAAAGGAAAAAACAGATTATCATCATCCGCTCAAAATTTTTAACGTCTGTTTGAATTTCGGTCAGCTCCGTAGCATTTACTCTTGTAACCAGAGAGCAAAGAGAGCACTTCAGTCGAGCTACAAGTTCGGAAACGCCTTGATGTCGAATTTTATAGCGAATTCAGTTGGGAAAACTAGCGCGCACTAAGTTATTCGAATACAGCAAAACACTGTGTTGGAAAAACTGAGTTTCTCCCAGTTTTGGAACAGCGACAAGGTGTGTTTGCAAAACAAAAGTGTGCGCTGGTTTTCCGAACTGAACTTGCGATTATTCTTAGGTAATCCGCGAATCCGCGCTGCCGCTGGTTCCTCATTTAATTGTAAATTATCTGTATTTATAGTAGTGCACTTCGTCGCGCTCGGGCAGGACTTGCTTGAAACCGAATAATATGGTTTATATACGTAATGAAACGAAAGCGGGTTCAGGTTTAGTAAAACTGCAGCCCATGAAAATCGCTACTGCAATTTCGTTAGGCCCAAAATCTACTCATTCCTTTTCATACAGAAGGGGAGATAATAAAGTATGAATGTCTCGTTATTAGACCATGCACTGGAATGCGTAGTTTGTTCTTCAGCGCCCAGTACGGGAGACAACAATGAGGAGGTTGTATTATCCGAAACCAACCACGAGAAGCCCATATATTGCGACCAATTAAATGCAGCCAATGAAACTCTTGCCATCCGTGAATGTCCACCTGAGTCTGTGGGATGTCACACACAAACATCAGGTATAAATAAACAAAGCCGATCAATCTACTCCCTTTTGTAGCAGAGGAAAATTGGCTCCTTTTTTCTAGTTTTCCTTTGCAAAAGAAGTTCCAGTGCGACTGAACCAAGGCCACAATCTATCTATTGATTCTCATTGACGTCAATTGCTCAGAAAAACTCCCCCGACTAACGCACTTACTTGCTGTAGTGTAGCAAAACCTCCATTTTATTCTTACAGAAAAAATAGCACAAAAAGTTTCGGGTCGCTTGAAAATAACCTGACTACCTAGAAAATATTCCAAACAAATGATTCCTTAATATACATTCGGGTTATCAAAACTCTCTAATAATTAAAGCAAGTTATTGCGTAGCGTTGGTCTATAACCAACTACTATTATTGCAAGATTACTGCTGTGTTTCACTGGAACATAAACTTACTCGAGGCTTTGAAAATAACAAGTTGTGATGCTATTTTTAGGTCACATAACAGTCAAAACGTGCTCTCGCATTCCAGCAAATGATTGTAAAACGGCGAATGGGATTACGTATTGTTACTGCACCGGAACACGGTGCAACAGCCAAATCAACAGCACCGGAAATGAACATTCCTGGGGACATACCACATACTCCACCCATTCTGCAGCTCCCGCAGTACCGGAATTGGCAGATCCACCTACCAGCTACACGACACCTATTACCACTGTTACAGGGAGCAGTAAAACAGTCCAGAAAAACAAATCTACTAATAAACCTGTCAAACTGACGACGACCAAGTCGGCAAATCCGACAGAAGCGGCAGTTGTGGTTTCGCAACAATTATCTCCCACATTAATGTCTAATATTAGTGCCGAAACCACTTTGGTACCAATGCCGTTACTTTCCTTTTTAGTTTTTGTCGCCATCATAACACAAACAAGCTTTCTTGTATTATAAACAAATGGCAAATGAATGGATAAGCAACGAAATACATAACTTTGTCTGTTTTACCATGGCAAGAGCTAATACAACAAGATCCTTCCTTTAAGGGCATTATCGATTAATGAAAGTGACATTTCAGTGCAGTCTGATCCATTTAATTTGAATAATTAATTTTTAGCTTGTATGGTCCAGGACACAGGAGGACTTCTGAAGCTTCATTTCCATTCCATTGTCACTGCAGCCTTTATTAAATGCATGATTCGTGTCCTAGCTATGGTTCTAGGATACAAAAATGGGGATGCAAGTTAAGCCTGTAATAACCACAACTGTTTTATAGGCGAGCAAAGAACAAGCATCTGTTACGCTTAGGTTTTTGGCTTTCGCTATGAATTTACCTCACAGTACAACTACGGTAGTCATCTTAAACAGGGAACTTTACATTACGGTGAAATAGTTAAACGTTCTACTGCACTTAAACTTGAATCTCCTTAGGGAAAAAATAAAGATTTTTCTGGCGCTATTTTTACACATTTGTAACACCTTATTAAGTTACAAAAATAAAGATACGTTAAGCAATAACCTAACTAGTTGCTAAAAAAACGTTAGTAACAATGTTTAACGCTTCACTCGCTTGACATCGGACAGCACCGTGCACAAGTATTTAAATCAACGGTTTTCATGACTAGTAAACCAAAAGCGTTGATTATCTATCTGTGCAGTGGAAAACATCGACGAAACAAACTGCTTTAGAACATACGATACACGAAATGAATAAAAAGAAACAGATATCAAGATGGTAACGGTTATTAATATCGAGTACTAAAACAAAAATTCTGTTTTCCTAACTGCCACGAAGGCCACGTTTTTCCCGTTTAAGCTTAGATGATGAAACAGAGAAACCAACACGTTCCAAAACATGACACGCCATGCATAATCGGCCTTGGACTGCACAAACAATGATAAATCATGTCACGGCGACAACAGAGTACAGTGAAACATACGAATGACGAACGCCTACTCACAAAAAAAAAATACCTAACTTTGTCGGATAAAAACTACGAATACATCCGCTAAATATCGCGAATGTCAAACTTTTCTATTCTACAAGGTGTCCCTAATAACGACACACCACCAGCTTTGTGTACCTTAAATTCTAATTTACAGTGGATGAGATATTTTCTTTTGATTTTCTTCTGATCATGCGTTTGACTACGAGAAGGAAGCGATAGGCAAGAAGAAAATTTGCTTTCGTCGTAACTACGTCCAGTCAATTACAGAAGATTCCATTTTTATCTGCTCCCGCTTAACCAGAAACCCCGCTAAGCTGCCAGACTCTCGTTAAAAATCTATGTAATGAACTGATATCTGGAAAACTATGGTGATTTATTGAAAAATATAAACATAAAAATGATAACTAGCGGTTCCGTAATTAAATATTCGACAGAAGTCTAACGAGACGATTAAACGTGTGCAATTTTGAATATTTTTCACAATTTATAAATGCCATTCTACCCTGTTAGATAGGTTAGCTTGAGTTTGCCAAAAGGTCTAGTTTTGTTCAGGGTGCATACAAGGGTTACTACTCTTGCGGTCCCGTACATTATGCTGGGCCACCTTGATGTCAATATAACACGGCATACCGTGAAAGAAAATGAGTGCAGAAACTCAATACAGTAGAATCCCGTTATAATGAAGAACCCACCAAAAAAAATCTGTTCGCCATATCCTAAGTTCGTTATAACAGTCGTATTTTCGGTGCATTAATATACCTCGGGACTTCAAAGTAACATCTACTATAGCCGAAAGTTCGTCATGAAGGGGTGCTTTAAAAATAGATTTTACAGTAGTAGTAATTAACCTGCACTCATTTTTTCCTACTCAAACAATTTTTATTCATTTCTGTGGGTTACATCCTCCCTTTTCTAAGCACCTGACATAAAGTTAGACACAGGCTGGTCATGGTAGTAGCAAATAGAAACACCTTCGTAAATTTGCAAGAAAAAAGCATACATTTGAGCCATGAAATATATTTTCTTTAATCTTGCATCAGCAAGTGAAGAATCCCTCATCGATTGACCATTTATGGTGTCTTTTTTCGCTTCCTTGGCCTACTATAGCCCGTCACTACTCAAAATACTTAAAGATTGTCTATCGATTCGTACCGGTCAGTCAGGGTCACTTTAAGTGGGTTCCCCTGTTTAAGCCCAACCGAGGTCACCGCGCACCTATAACAACCCTGTTTTATCCGTTCTGCGTTACTTCCCCAACTATTATTCCCCACATACCGTGACTCACGTAGGCAAACGACATACGTCAAGCGAAACTTTGGCCTTTACCCTTCCCCCATCAATAGTTAACAGAGCAATCGTTCAATACCACCAGAGCCACCGAAGAGGTCAGGTTAATTTCAGTCCCGAATCTGATTAGACGGCTCAACAAACGTTACTATCGTTTTCAGACCGTGATTCCATAATTTTTCTTTTACATTCGTTCTCTAAACGCCTACCTTAACCCACCTGAAACACTCGTACAATTTAACACCAACAGTTCAAAGGATTTGAATAAGACACATCAGCAAATGGAGCATCTCACAGCGGATAGAACGTTATGCATAGCGTTACTATTTGCCCTAAGCACAGGTACACCCTGCCCTAATACTCAAACCTATATTTATTCCAGAAAAATAACTTAACATTTCTCAAGGTGTGGTGGTGGGTCTGAATTGTCATGTTTGCATGCCACCGCGATTATTCGGCGACACAGCTACCGAACTCCTAGCCCAGGACGTATGGGCAGAAGCGAATGCAACTTACGGCCCCGATTTAGTTGCTTTATTCGCACCTTGTACGAAATTCAACAAAACTGACCCACGTTACGCCGTACGGTGCCCTTTCCCAGAACTGGAAAGTGTTTGCACCATCATTTCGCACGGTAAAGAATGTTCGCTTTCCAATAACAGCTTGCGGGGGTGAATATGCTGTATCAACTGCAGTTCAGCTTAGCAAGGGACCATGTCTTCAAAGCATACACGCTTGCAATATTAAACAACGTGCGATTATGTTAACAATGAAAGTATGCATCTAGGAATCGTCTAGTTGTGTGAATTTTTCATTGTTGCGTAAACAAACCATGAACCCTTTCCTGTTATTTTGGCAAAACATATGACAAAGGAAGATAATTGAGTACACCACTAGGGGTGCCCTACTGCCACCGCCATGAGAGCTACCGAATGCTATGTCTAAGGGCCAAGAGCGAAAGCACAGTCCAGAAACTACTACAAAGTATTTCTAATTTGATGACGCAACAAGAACGTCACACTGTTATCACAACAATCTTTGTTCGTCAATGAAAACAAAAATTAAAAAAAAAGATAAATCGCGGCGCTCCAGACAGTGCCTCCTCTAATAGTCTCGCCAGTGCATTTTGCTTTGGACTAAGCTTCACTCTACTCTGAATCTTTGAAAAATAAAGAGCACTAATGTGCTAGGTTTGTCAGTGTCTAACGTATTTTGGTTTCACATTTGCAGGAACTTGGACGGCACGAACTTGCCAACATTTGCCAGAAGGTGACGATATGACTTGCGGCAAGGAATCCAATTCGCTTTATCGGTGTCAGTGTGATATGCCCCTATGTAACACGAACAACCCAGGAACTTCAGTCCAAGCTACCTATCCCCTGGCACTGATGTTGGCTTTCATCTCCGGCCTAAGCTGCTACCTGTCTAATTACATCTGAGTGTACGTGTGTGACGAAATAGTTGATTTTTACACACTTCTCATGTTCGCTGTAACCCAAATTTAATTCTTATCAGTCTGTAGACTCTTGGGGTAGAAAAATTGTTTACGTTTCGCCTTCCACACCACTCCCCGAGTGCTTTACTCTGCGTGCCTTAACAAAAGAATTATGCATAACCCTCCAATAAAGGAAAAAAGCAAGTTGGGAAGTTTTGACAAGACCGAAATATTGCCTCCCTGTTGCAAAAGAGTTTGTTCAAATCCACTCGCGTAATGTAATCGATGAGTCCTTATTTGAATAAAAGTCGTTTAAGTTTCAATAAAATGCGGAACTCAATTACGACTTTTAAGACAGTAGAACTATCTCATATGAGCACAATTACACAGCGTAAACACACAACTGCTAGAATTTTAGCCCGATGGAGGGAAAACTTGCGGAATTCAGTAACGGCGAAACTGAAGGAAATCTATCCAACAATAAAATTGGGACTTACCTTCAAACAAAACATCTTGGTAATGTCGAGTTCCTTTGCGTCGTGATTCCTCTTCTTCTTTCTCCCATTGTTGTCGCTGTAATTCACGTCGCATATCTTCCGAGAGAAGGTCAGAGTCTACTGAAGGGGCGGAGCCGTCTCTTTGAAGTTCTTCCTCCTGTTTGATTAATCCTGGCAGATCTTTACGCAAGCAACGCCTGGAACGTCCTAAGCAATCCACGTAATCCACCCTAAAAACGGAAAATAATAAGACTTTATAATATCTTTATTGGTTCATTTTCAAAAAAAGCGTTTTGTATGGGGACTAAAGCTATGACAATTAATAGCCTACAGATTTCTACTCAAAACTAAGTGGAAATACCTCAAATTGTTTATAATAAATTAAATACAGAAAACGTACAAATGTACGACAAGCTTACAAAACTCAACCTTACTCTTCCATCCTTCGAGGATTTGTGAACAAAATGTGGTGTAAAGTGGGAAAGAAAGATAGTAATTCTATAAAGATGTGTCTTCTCAGTTTTTGAGTCTTTAATGTCAAAAATCAGCAAAGAGCCACAACGGACAAATTCGCTAATGGAGCAGTGCATTATTTTTGTTAGAAATTACACACATTTTGTCACGTTTTTGAAGCAGTCTGGCCAGAATAACACGAAACAATAGGGAGAACTACATAGGAAACATAGAAATAGCGTGAATATTAGCGTGAATAGGTCATTCTTTGAATTTGCAAGGAAGCAAAGTATGTATTTAAATGAAAGTAATTGAATACTCTATATACCATTCTTCGTCTGGATTATTTGCTGGTATTTCCAATTTGTTTTCTTCAGCTTCTTTCCTAAGCCGGGCTTTTTCTAGGACATCTTCCACTTGCTTGCGTTGGAAATTGACCAGGAAACGAGGCTCGTCTTCGTCTTCGTCGGATTTTAAGGCTTCTTGGGTTAATTTGTCGTACAATTTTGCTTTCTGTTCGAGTATAGTCTTGGCTTTCTCGTATGACTTGGCTTCGTGCTCGTTTTGTTCTTTGTCTTTCACCGCTCTGGCTTCTACGCCGGGATTTTGCTTAACTGCCGCTTTCTTCACTGCTTGGCGTTTGATAACGTTTGAAGGAATTAGTAGTTTTTGTTGACTAACTTGGGATTGTTTGGTAAGAAGTTCTGCTTTAAGGGCCACAAGCTTTAGAAATAAATGAGACATCAGATTAATTACTCTTCCACAAGAAAATGTGACATGAAATGCGTTACGTGTAGCAACATCAAACAAAAAATAAACGAGAACACTTACCGATGACCCTGATATATCTATTCTTTTCTCAGTTTTATCCATCTTAACTACAGTGCTTTAGTATGAGTTTTAAATCACGTGAATTTAGTTTTTAACTTAATGCAACATATTACATGCACAACGTGTTGGTAAACAACTCAACTGTCGTTTCCAACTTCTAAGGGCGGAGCTTCTGCACAATAAGCGCTGCATATTGGAAAGGGGCTGGACGAAAAGGAGAAGCTCCGCAGGCAAGGCGTACCAAGGTGATAAGAAACAAGGTTCTGCCATCGTGGTTAAGGTTATTTAAAAGAAAGTTTAGTCTGTCGTGGTCGCTAGCTTTTGAATCTCCATAGGCTTACATCAGTAGACTTCAGACAGTCTTGAAGGGCCACAGAAGCGATTGAAAGTCATCGTAAATGTAATATTCTGATTTAAAATTTGATTTAAGCAGACACAAAAGCTACTAAACCATTTGTCTATTCCACAGAATTCAATACATTTCATTAACTCGCAATATGCGTCATGTATTTCCCATATACTAACAATGAAATTTAATGCAGCGAAAAGCGCTGGTGGTTAGAAACGTAAAAACAAGAAACAAGTGCTAGCTTGCATTTACTTTTCCAACGGATACGTCATAGGAATGCAGCCAATCAGAACAAGGCACTCTAACACTGCTTTGCTAGAAAAATCTGCCTGAAGTCTTTTTGTAAAGGTACTGTCCTAAAGTTTTGAGTACTTGCTGTAGTGTTAATTTTCACTCTGTATTTCAAAGTAACTGCAATTAAAGTGTTTAAAAATTAGGGAATCGTGAACAAGTGTCTTACTTTATTTTTAAGGTTGGCCATGCATTTCGGGAAAAACTCTTTCCATCGACCCGTTCTTTCCGATTTAGTGTATAAGATGCAAGCAGGTGAATGATCGTAGTGTGGTAATTGTGCTGAAAAATTATGTATAGCACCATTTCTTGAACTCTCTTCCAATTACTAACCATGAAATTTATTGTAGCGAAAGCTTCGCACTTGAAACCTTATAAATAAGGAAAACGTAGGATACGAAGACGCGAGCGTTAAGTATTTCAAAAAGGTGTAAGTCATGTACTTTCTGTGCAACACGATTAAGAAAGAGACATTTATTTCCAGTGAAGGTAAACTTGTTGCCCTTTAATCGGCTCTTGAAGGCAGTAAAATAATTAAAATGGGAAGAAATGTAAATGAATGAAGTTAGAATTAATTGAAACAATCAAAATGGAAGAACATGAAGGACGTTTACCTAGCAGGAAATGCAAGAATCACGTACACGTGTTCATACAGCATCATGTTTCTAACATCCTTGGGGCCATACCCAGGGTTTTGGTTCCGGGGAAGATTCGCAAGGTTATTTAAAACAAGGTAAGGCCATCGTTGTCGCTAGTGTTCGAATTTCAAGAGCGTCACGTCACTTGAATCTAGCCAATCAACGTGAAGGGCCAGAACAGTGCTTTCCAGTCATTGTACATGTAGCATCCTGACCAGAAATGTGATCTGATCACAAACAAATCTACTAATCCATTTGTCCATTTCGCAGATTTCAATACATTTCATAAACTCGCAATCCTCCTCATGTATTCCCGTGTACCAGTAATGAAATTTCGTGTAGCGAAACGCGCTGTTGGTTAGAAACGTTCGAATACGTTAAAAACCAGGAAACTATAGGAAATAAATACGCGAATGCAAGCAGTAGAAAGAAAGGTATAGCGCATGCATCATAAAACATGATTTTTAGTGTAAATACGTTTCCACTATGCTAAGATTCGTTACCTTTTAGATAAACTGCTGCTTCCTGTAAAACTAACATAAATGGAAGAAAATGAAAGGAAATGAAATTGAATGAAATGAAGCATAAGGAAAGCTTCCTTGGAAGCATAAGGAAACTTACCTTGGAAGCCCTGCTTACCCAGGGGGATTATAAGGGTTGGATCCCCCCTTCGAAATGTTAACTTTTGTAATGGTAAGTATAGGCGGTGTATTTCTCAAAACTCAAAACCAAATGAAGTTCTTGTCTGGGAAAATTTAGGGGCTGAGCTACTCCAGCAAGTACTTTTTTTTTCTAGTGATTATACTCACACTTGGATTTCAAATGAACTGTTATGGCTGTAATTGGAAGGATGTTGAACTTTGACGCCAAGGGACTCTGTTGGATTATGGGAAATGCAGAAAGTCCGCCCGTGAAAATTTTCTTCAGGAAAAGGAGCATTTTTCATCGGAATTACATTTCTTATAGTATGTAGCAACTATAGCTACTCCAAAGAAACTCCTTCACTTTCGAAAATTAGCAAAAGTTTAAGGTGCTCACAAGGAGTAATTGTGGAAAAGCAAAGCAAAGTGGACTTGCATTTTAGGTTTCGAATAATAATGAAAAATCAAATCTCAACACGCTTAATATACAGACAGTAAGGTAGTTCTTATCAGTCCACGTCAAAATTTAGCGGAAATTGTATTCTACCATGTACTGGACTTAATACGCGACGTAATTTGTCACGAGTTGAACTTGAAGTTGGATTTGTTTGTGGTGTAGGAGAGCGGAGTTGGAATTGGGATTGGTTCTGCGGAAAAAATAATGTTAGTTTTTTGCGTTACAGTTCCTTTTGTCAGTTTCAAACGCACTTGAACTTGCTCAAAGTCCTGCTTTTACTTTTGCCTAATCTGCAATTGATCATTATTTTGAAGAAGATCGCTTTAAGAAATTCTCATGGCCCATGTTCGATAGAGAATTTGTTCAGCTGAGGAAGAAAGTCTAATCAAACTTGCATGTGATAATACTCGCTTTAGCACCCATGGATATCCTGACTTTTGGTTATCAGTCAAACAAGGATATCCGCAGCTCAGCGAATTCTAATTCGTTTTGCCAAATTGCACTTGTGCGAAGTTGGATTTGCGACGGTTACTGTGATTAAAAGCAGATAACGGGAAAAATATATGTTTAAGGGGAAATGAGAATAGCTGTATTCAATACGATTCCGAGAACTTAGAAAACGTGCAATGTAGTACAAGCTTGCCCATCCCATTAATTGTGAGGTAACAACTTTTTGTTCAGTGCTGCAATGAGTACTTTTAACAGCAATGAAAAATAATAGCTGTGAAAATATATGTAACTTTTCTCATTGATGTAATCCGACCGTCTGTATACTCCATCAACTGCGTAATATTCTAAGGGGCGCAGCAAAAAACTGGGGAAACGGGTAAGTGCGCTGCAAATCAGGAAAACTGTTGCACTACGTCTCATGTCTTAAAAATTTAAAACATAAAAAGAAACGGAATTGGTTATGTACTTTTGTAATATCGTGTCAAAAATTTAGGATTCTGTGTGACAATATTGGGATGTGCCTCTATCTGGAGTTTCTAAATCAGGGCTCCCCATACTATTGGCCGCGGCACACTGGTGGGCCGCTACAGCTAGGAATTGGGCCGCGTGACTGGCCAGCATCGCCAGCTGCTGTGTACTTAAAATCGCTTTCTACTAGAAGCACAACCTGGAAACTTGTCTATGATTAACAGCCTGGAATGGTTTACACTTGTATCCTTTCAAATTGAATAGCGGTTATCTGAATGTTCCGCACAATTGAATGAAAAGTTGACGGTCCAGTTTAAGCACATTTAATTCAATTCATCTGCGGTTTTTTGAATATTCCGCCTATTTGAAAACGGTTTGTCTGGTCTCGAGCCTATTCAAAGAAGCGGATGGGCATGTGTTTTTCTTTCAACCGACTACACCGTTGGCCGCACATAAAAGTTACGTCTGAAAGTGATTAGTGGCTCTTAAAAGTTTTGGGACTTCTGTTTTAAGTGACTACATTCACCCTCTGCTGTAAGTTACGCTAGAAGACACACCCCATGCAGGAAATAATGTCCCAGTCTTTTAATTTTTTAAAAATCTATAAGTTGTGTATACCGGGCCTAAATACTGATTCTCGTACAAGTTAAGCATTGTATAAGGTACCTATTTGGAGAATTTTTTTCCCTAGGTGAGCCTCGGTCGTAAAGGTTCGGAATAGTTGCCCTGTCGCATGGACGGATGATTTGGCTGTCTGCATCCGCCCTCAGTATTTTCGTTAATTTTCGACTTTTTTGTAGAACTTGCAGTTTTTTTCTACAGTTTTCTCCCATTTTCTCTAATTACTTTCTACTGCTTCTTTTTACTAGTTTACTCATCATTTGCAGTTGCAGTTGTTACTGTTAAATTTTGTTTTGTATTGAATAGTTTTTTTGCATTATCAGGGTGTATATTGAAATAATGTTGCGTTTTTTTATGTTTTGAATTTTTGTACCTTTGTACTGGTTTTGTTTTTATTGCATTGATAGCATTAATTGCATTTTATTGCTATAAGGTACTTCTCTGTCACACTGCCCGTCAATTTGTGTGCCCCGTATAGCTTATAAGTATGTTTGGTTTAAAAGAAGAGCGACATTGCACTTGTATTATCGTTTTACTGTCTTGGGGTAGTTTATAAATAATTCTCAAAAGTTGAAGGATTTGTTTTAAAGTACCACTTTATGATTGGGCTTCACGTAGAAACTACCACTGTGATATTCTTAGCTCTAGAATAAACCCAAAAAACAATAACGATATACCGTTAACAAAGAAGTGTACACTGTGGAGAATTTGGTAAGAGGAGAGGACAGAGGACCCTGCGTTGTGATTGGGGTAGGTTTAAGGGTAGGATGGGTTGGTTTCTTGTGGTAGAGATGTACGAGGGATGTACGAGGGGTATCTTAAGACTCAGAGGTATGTGAGATTACTACTAGGAGTCGACGAGAATACCACTCTGAGTCTAGAAGAATACTAGTCTATTACTACAAGAATACTGATCTATTTTACAATAGGAATGATGAACTTATATACACAAGGGAAAGGACACTATACCGGATATAAAATTAGTAACGTTAGGAGAAATCAACTAAAATAAGCGGAGAAAGCATACAGCTTTCAGAGTGAAGGGCAATACAAAGGGGGAAGGATTAGAAAATAAGAAAATAGATACATCTCAACAATACACAACAAGGAATTTCACACATACACTAATAAACTAGTAAATTAACTAGTATTAGCGTGTTTGACTTGACATATCTCTTTTTTAAATTTCCATTATGGCTGCTTTTAACTTCTTATAACTAGGCGAGGCTCATATCACTTTTGCCACTTTACTATTTGCACGCGAGTTAGTACTGAAATCGTAATCGGTGAATGAGTTGGGAGTATACAGGTTAGGAAGTTGCTCAATGCAGGTGTGGTTTAAGTGCTATTGTATGAAACGTTGATATTGAACATCACCTTAAATAAAAAAATGGGCTGTGGGATCAAGTTCATTGAAGTGTGTTCACAAGTTGAGCTACAATTACAACAAATCCTGTCTTTTATTGTAAAGAGTTGTTAATAATAATCCTGGCGATTTCGCCATCCGGAACGGTTAAAAACTTCCAAAGTTAAATAATGGCTTTGACAACCTTCGCTATAAGAGACCCACGCCGAACAGGTGATATACTGTAGTTTTGATTCTTACGTTCAGCGGAGATGTGGAGGGACAACTTCACCATGAAGCTGATGCTGTGTATTGCATTAATAAGTGCAGCGTGCGTAAGTTACTTGATTCTTGACTTTAGTCCTCGTGCATCTTACACATACTCTTTTTTCGAGTTATTTCGTAAGAAAAAAAAAAAGCTGGGCCAACGATATTGCTATTAATAAAATTTTTTATTGTATAAAAACGAAAGATTTTGAAACTTGTCTTAAGTTTTTCCACTCTACCTGATGTGTAAAAGAACCAAGTAAATTTCCGTTTTGAATTTTGAATACAAGTTCTCAACTGGGCATTCAATATTAGTAGGCTTTCCATTTGCTTTAAAACTACGTATTTTCAACTCAACTAATTATGTCTCTTTAATAAATCATGCGAACATGTGTATTAGGTATTTCTAACAATAGCACTATTGCAATAACATTAGAACGGTAACATTAATGAACGTTCGGTTCGCTAAGCGATTGAGGCAGCTTACCTCAAAGACGAAACATGTTATCGGTTTTAATCGGAGATACGGGGTACCGAGGTCATAAATTCTTTTCGAACCCTAAAACTTACTTGAATGTTATCTAGGGAATCCCCGATTTGAAAACTGGTAATGAAGGCCTTGAAGCAGCTCGGTTCGTAGAAAGTCGCAAAACCGATTTGACGGCTGCGTCCGACGTGGAAAAATTTGCTGAAGCCCTTATTGCAGCTGAGAACTACCCGGTTAATAATCTAGCATTACTAAGAACAAATCTTCCATTACGAGCTACTGAAATCAAGGATGAGAGTAGCAAAGAATCGCTTAGCAGAAAAATACTATGCTTGGTTTATGCAACAATAACTTTTCGATCTAGGCGGTAATTCGAAGAAAACGTGTCCCACAGCGCCCAGGTGGCAACAATGGTGGACGCCCAGGAGGAAGTAACGGGCAAAACGGTGGTAGCCAAGGCGGAAACAATGGTGTACGTCCAGGTAGCAATAATGGAGGATCAGGTGGCAATAATGGTGGCGGTTCAAACGGCAATAATGGTGGAGGTCAAAATGGAAATAATGGTGGTGGCCCAAATGGCAACAATGGCGGAAGCTCGAATGGGAGCAACAGTGGACGTCCAGGAGGTAACAATGGTGGTCCAAATGGAAATAATGGAGGACGTCCAGAAGGGAACAATGGCCAGAATGGAGGCGGCTCAAGTGGTAATAGCGGCGGACGCCCGCGAGGTAACGCAGGAAACATAAATGGCACAGCAGGAGGTCCAGAAGGAAGCAATGGAACTTACTCTGGCAGCTTTGACGGATACAATGACACAAATGGTGGTGGCGAAGGAGAATGGGATTTTTTTAATGGAACTGACAGCACCTTACCAGATAATGGAGGGAATAACGAAGGCAGCGTTCCAGGCGGCAACAATGGTGGCAGCGGAACTGGTGGTAGCAATGGTGGTCGCGGACAAGGAGGTAACGGTAACAACGTAGGTCGAGGTGGCCAGGGAGGTACTGGGAACAACGGAAGTGGTGGAAGTGGTAACGGAGGTAGTGGAAGAGGCCAAGGGGGTAACGGTAACAACGGCGGCGGTGGTCGCGGAGGTCCGGGAGGAAATGGTAGCAATGGCGGTGGACGTGGTGGTCAAGGTGGTAATGGTAACAATGGTGGAGGTCGTGGACCGGGGGGTAATAATGGCCAGAACGGTAATAATGGTGGTCGAGGGCAAGGCGGCCAAGGAGGTGGTGGTAACGGAAGAGGAAATCAAGGACGGCAGCAAAACGGTCAGCAAAATCAAAAAGGTTCCAATCGTAACGGCAACGGAGCACGGCGAAACAATAATAGTTGTGGCGGAAACGGAAGTGGCGAAGGTGGTGGTAGTTCTTCAGGAGAATCTTGCTCCACCAGCACTACAGCATTACCGTAAACTCAAACACAGACATTGTTCTTGTTTGACCACCAGTTCTTCCAAACCTTCATAAATTAGTCGTTCAATACAAATTTTTCCTTGCAAACTAGCTTTACAGAATCAACATTAAAGCAAATAAAGAGTAAAACGTAAAGCAAAGGCATATATAGAATAAAAATGGTCTAATTATTCGGAGCTGTTCATCAGAATCTTTTAGACTGAGGACAGTATAGGAAAAATGGTGGACTCAGTTTAGACACCATGTAGCCATAACTACTGAACGGACTGGGATGCGTTTCACAAGAAAAATCCAGCGAAAAATCCAGTGTTTACGTTATGGCGAACACTTACTGTCTCAAATATTAGACATATCGGATAAGTTTAACAAAATAGCTTGCTCATCGTTTGCGAAATCCCAACATGAGTATCTCAAGATTATTCGATGGTTGAATTATTTTCAATAAAATCAAATATATCTACTTTTCCCAAAACAAATATCTTCACTTTAGCATTTACAATGTAAAAAGATTGTTTTAATTTAAAACTTTTGCGTAGCAATCGCCAAATTTTACTGAATGGTTTCTCTTCCTTTGACTTTGGAAAGTGGTTCACCTTTAGCTCTCACCCTTCGCTTCACCCTGCGTTGAGCAGCTTTGTTCTGTTTTGAAAAGACCGCGCTACGGTATCCGCACCTATCATAGTTTTTCCTTGAATGCCCACTAGATGCCCTACTAGAAAATCATGCTTTAGTTTCTTCTCTGTCCGCTACAGTGAAAGGTCTATTAGTTGCAAAATGTTCCTGTAAACAAAACAAAACCGGGTTAAGACTATTTACCAAAATGGAAAATTCATTCAATTCTCTGTCACAAAATATCAACGGCCAACCCAATTCTATGCCGAGTGCCATGGTCGCGCTACCCGCCAGTGGTTTATTACCAAGCTCAAACTTAGGCAACCATAATTCGTCCGCTGCTGGCTCCAGCTTCTCAATGAGTGAAAATTCGACATCTAAACCAGCAGATAACTTGGTAAGAATACTTTCAATAACACTTAACTATTGTCTATAAAATTATTTCTTCGTATTTTAGGTCCTATCCAGACAACGCTTACAAGACTTAGTGAGAGAAGTTGACCCCAATGAACAGTTGGACGACGATGTCGAAGAAATGCTTTTACAAATTGCAGACGATTTTATTGAATCCACCGTGTCGGCAGCTTGCATGATAGCCAAACACAGGAAAGGAACCGCATTAGATGTTAAAGACGTTCAGCTTCATTTAGGTAAGACTTAAATTGAAAATAGGTTATTTTGGAATGTAAAATTTTCACGGGTATTTTTACGGAATAGAGCGACAGTGGAATATGTGGATTCCTGGTTTTGGCACTGAAGATGTACGACCCTACAAACGTGCACCTGTGACAGAAGCTCATAAGCAACGAATGGCATTAATACGAAAAACTCTAAAAAAATACTGAATTAATATGAGCCGCCTCATTTTTATATATTTAGCGTATTCCGCCCTCTTTGTATATTCACTGCACTTACTCGTGACTAATACAAGCAAAACAAAAGATTTGCCTAAAACGTATTCTATTTCGAGTAGCAACACTTCAACATTTTAAGGCCAGCTGGGTTTTTCACCAGGGGCTAATTGACGTCCATACAAGGCAGATTTATCGCGAAACAATGTTAGACGTTCATGCTCCAAATTTTCAATTTTACTGCCGATATACCAGCCGATTGCTGGGAGGCTTAAAAGCCACCAACGTCGGATGCTGAACATGGTGGGCGGGAAGAAAGCCATGGTGGTGCTTGATTTGACGGAGTCAGGTCTATTCGCTTATGAGTTCGCTGAAACGTGAAGCAGCAAGAGCCTTAGCTGCTTTGTACTGCTGCGTATGCGAATAATCGGCGTATATCGAAGCAGCGGTTAGAGTAGGGAAGACAATAACCACGTTGTAGCGTCTCCAGAAAGCGCGCAATGGAGAGAAGGCCATAAAATTCTGTTAAAATCAATTAACCCACATGTTATTAACAAGAGCCATCTAAAGCATGTGGATAAACATTCAAGAACGTAATAACACCTCGCGTCAGTTTGGACGTAAAACTAATTTTTATCCAAAATGAAAAACGGTAAAGTAAGAGTTACTCCTTGTTGAATTGAATACTAACGGTAAATAGCGTATGAGCAATACAAGTAGTGTATAGTAAGGTTGCAATTTCTATACAAAACGTGTGAAAATTATAAGCTTTTACGAGGCACGCTTGAACTGCACTACAATCTGAAGGAGTATACAGAGAAATTAAAATGTTTACTCGCCTGCTCTTAATTTTTTTTTTTGTCTTTTTGTTTACTCTGTCCACTTCCGTTGGTGCTTTGTTCCAAAGTCTCTACTTGAAACCTTTCACGTATGAGTTCACCATATCGCTTATCGCCGAAGACCGCTAGATGGCTGTGCAGCTTAATGAGAATGTCTCTAGGGCAATAATTGTAAAATAGAGCACAAGAATAAAGCTGCAGAAAGCTTACTTTTTCAATATAAAATAAACCACATTAATTTTCAAAGCTATATTTTAATTACAATGGCCAAACCTCTTATAATCTAAATAGTAATTATCGTGAGATGCGCTTTCAACTTCCGCGAGTCAAGGGCGTCATGATGGGGGATTGAGGGTCCACCCCCCAATAATTGGTCAAAAGTCAGTTCAGTAAAAAAAAAGTATCATAACTTGAGTCGCCAAAATCATCAAATATAATCGGTAAAATTAAGGACTTCCCCTAATGAAACCCCCTTGCGATGCCCTAGTTGACGTACCGTAAAAACCCAGACGGAGTTGAAACCCAGATCAATTGTATCATTTAGCGCTTTTTCAGTTGCTACTCAGAGCATGAACTTCATCCAATTATATAACTGTTGGGATTAGTTCTTACAATCCATTAACTGATCACATGTTTCCAACGAACGAATAATAAGTGTGTATGAAAATCAGAAGCCACTTCATGTCTTACAATGGTGAAGGTAGTAGATGTGATGTAATACGGAGTGATTCCCAAAAAGAAATTTGACGACCGAATATTTATTTTCGTTAAGCAACAGTTCTCATTCGTGTATACTTAAAAGAGACTATTACAAGTTAATAACATAACATTTGTTGAGAAATTACTAAAAATGATCTAATTTGCAGTTTTTATGTGACAGACTTTACGTTTGTTATTGAAAATTTGCAGGGTGAACGTTCATCATGACCTTTTTATTGTATATCAACCCTCAATCGGTCTTTACTTAATTTCACCAAAATGATCCATATTTTTTATTTTGTTGTTTATCAAAAAAGCTTTTTGTACAATAGCATTGTAGTAATCGTATGTAACCTTTGTATGTAGCATTGTATGTAACCTTTACCCTCACACGAGCTTTTATACTCCGTGAGTCAAAGAAGTGACAGGACGATGCAAACACAAGTCCCTCAGCTGGGTTTATCATGAGACGCGCTTTCAACTTCCGCGAATCAAGCAACTTTGCACGTCAAGGAAGACTGGAGCGAACACAGTTTGCCCGGCCACTTCTGCTGCAAGACGAGCTAACAGGCCTTGCGAATTGAGCCGCTTTTGCAGGTCGTAAACTGCTGGGGCAAACACGCTTCTTCGTCGCTTGCATCGCAAGGGCTTTTTTCTGTCTCGTATACAGCCCTTTAATTTCATCGCTGATTTATTTGAACCTTTGCGTCACGCTACTTTTTATAATAGCAAAGTTATGAACTCAGAGCTGCAGATTGCCCGTTTGGAAACCGCTGCTTGCAATTTCTTAAGAAAAACGAGCTCGCTGCAAATATTCCCGTCTCCTGCATAAACCGCCAATTTTTCTGACTTTTTTTCTTATTTATTTTTTAAGGGTACTGTTCTTCGCACCTAAATTTTTCCATTTTATTTATTTATTTTTAACTATAATTTTAATACATTAGCTCATTTCCTGTAGTTTTCTATAATAACCCGCAGAATCCATTATCTTATCCTAACGTAACTGTAGATTGGTGAACCTAATCAAATCTAAACAACTTAAGTTAACTTAACTTAACTGGTCCAAACTTTAACTTTCGTTAAATACTGAACCTTAACTGAGTTAATTTATTTTAACCAAATTTAACCTCTTAAACCAGGAATAGGGTGGGGTAAAAAGTCACAAGGTCCTAGCCTGTTTTGACCTTTTTTGTGAAATATGGTGCACGTGAGAAAGGAGTCAATCGTAGAGAAGGTGTAAACTCCGACTGTGGTGTAAACTCCGCCAAATGCATTTTTAACTCTATTACATATTGTGTTCTAGTCTCGGCTATCAGAAATTGTTCACCTAACTTCTCTGAGTAATTCTGGAAATTTGGCCTTCATTCTGCTTTGTAGCTGTTGAATTACTTAATATAAAATATTACATGCCCGCCAGAATTTTCAAGAGCTTTTTATAATGAACTATTTTTGAAAGAAATTGCGCAAGTTAGTGTAATTTTCTTTAGTAAGCCGTTTGAATTAAGTATTGGACTTCTCAGATTTCTACATATAATGCTACACAGTACCTTTATTTGTGGGAAAAGTCCAAACTTTCAGAAGGTAGTCATGTGGGAAATTCCGACTTGGCAACCTGGAGCTAAGCTAACCAAAAGGCCTCTTGCTTGCGCAGTGGCGCCAGCGCGTCTTACGCTAAACTCTTTCGAAGGTTTTTAAACCGTCGCAAACATTGTCGTGCAGCTAGCGTTCGGCGTATTTGTTTGGGCTATATTGGGTAATAAAATGTACTATATACATCTGCGTTTAGTAAAATGATTTTAATTGAATATTTCCGTTTTTGAATTCCGTTGCGGGAATTCATTCGTACCATTTTCCCCAAGTAGTTTTAATTTGGATCACGTTTTCAAAATCCTGATTTTGACGAAATTTGAGAAATTTGCAATAAAGAAAATTTGCGATTACTTTTGAAACTATTTTTGGGCAAGGAATGTAGAATGAATGACATACTTGTATGTCTACCACAGAAGATTATTTTTTACCTCAATTCTAAGACCGTTTTTCCGAATTAATAAAAATAGTAGTAAATGTTAACACCACTTCCTCTACCAGTTTGACATGCGGGACTCATCCAGGGATGTAAATATCAAAGTTGTTATTTTTCCAACTATCAGGGAACAGATACAATCAAGTAAAAGCCCGACCCCTTCCGCTTTAATTTTTGAATTTCGTAACAAAAAATCGTGTTATTGGTTTCAAACGTTAGTACGAATTCTCCCGTAACACCTACAGAGTCGGACATGGCGCCAGTTTTTTGTGTTTGTGTTTGTGTGTGTGTTTTCTTACTTATTCGGTGAGAATTGTTGTGGGCGTTTGTTAAAGTGCGTCTAAAAAGCTTATTTTAAGTCGTAAATAATGTTTCCGAAGTACTCGGTAAACCAATCCTATGGATTATAATGATATAGTAATGAAATCTAATTTGTGTATTTTATTGCTTATGCTTCATTGAAGCTTTTGCTCCCAGAAAATGTATTCATTTCGGTATATGATAAACTCCAGAGAATCCGTGCCAAACACAACATAAGTCAAATGTAAAGCGTTGTTCATAAATCATACGGAAGGTACAAAACCCAAGGAAATCTTCCTTAATACCAGAAGGTGATGGTTGCTATGTCCAAACAAGGCCAGCTATTGTTGAAAAATGGATTTCAGGCATTCACGAGAAGGGTAATGTGCTCAAGATCGAAAGGATCCGCTTCGTTCCTTAAAGTTCATGGGTAAAATAAAGGGCAGGGAGAAATGAATAGTATAGCAGTGTGTGCCAGATATTTACAAGGGTGAGAAGCGCTTGACAGATGGAAGATGTGCATAGACAGCGTGCTTCCACTTCATCTGGACTCGGTAGTAAAATTCGCAGTGGCATTTTCTAGCTACTTTTCTTTCAGTTCCACCTCTCAATCTCCAAATACGTTCACATGTAATGTTCCGACTTCCTTTACTCCCCAATGAAACTTCATCATTACTACTTTTTGTCTGAATCGGGCCCATCCAAGCTTTCTCTCTCTTTTATTTTGAATTTTACCTTCAAAAATTGAAGGCCTTTATTGAGTCTTCACTCAGGAATTTCGTTATTAAGCCCTCCTCCAATAATTTATTTTAGAAACTCTCTTCAAGAGCGTCACTTAGCGTTGACAAAACAATCGTTCACGGGCGCAACATATCTAAATACGAGACACGATAGACCTAAGTTTCGCTACATTAATTCTGATTTTGTTGTGCTCATTAGAGAGTTCAGAAATGGATACGTAGCATAGGGCTTTATTTGGGTTCGTTGGCGATTCAAATAGCGCAACCAAGTGTGCGTATAACTGGAAGCTGGATTTCTTAAGGTTAGGGGGAGCAATGGCAAACCTGAAGTCCGTTTTTAGTTTGCAGATGGGGAGGAGGGTAAAGGTATGCGCAGATCCAGAAGCCTAATGAAGGTGACTGCAAGCAGTAATTCACGTCCGGGTCAAGACAATTTATGGCACCTGCGCAGTTTTCGCGGTGTCGGGAGGTACACCTGCAGACAAACTGTTCTTGTATTTTTCCGCTTAAAATAAAATAAGTGCATCTAGTTTTATGACGCTGTGCTTTTCGGTGTTTTTCTTTCTCATCCTTTGCAGTTTGACAACCGATGTCTTATTTTTAATTTTATCACTGTGTAGGTTTCATGCTTTAATAGTGCAATTTTCTATAGGTAAACTCTGTCGAGCTTGTTCCCTGGCCGACTGGGGTAAATTTGGGTAGGTGGGGCAGTTTGTGGGACGATAAAACGTCTTGTGGGAAGTGAATTATAGGTCATTCATTCACATCTCTACCAGTATTGTTGGCTCGAGTTTTGTGGGAGGAACAACAAGGCGCGAAGGCTTAAATCATAGGGAAAAATGTCAAGAACTTACGTTAATGAGCTGATTAAAAGTTTCGCCGTGTTAACCCGCGCGTGCGCGAAATACTTGTCATTTAAGACAATGGGCAGAGAAGAAGGATGCGCCGTGTACTTCATAAAACTTTATAAAATCTTCTGCGTGGATACGTGTTTTTCTTTGAAAAATTGGACCAGTTCATGGTTTTTTGTTCCAGGTTAAAAGTGAGGAGAAATGTTCGGAACGTAGACCAGACAATGCGAAAAGGACGGGTTTCAAGCGAAAGAGGAGAAGCGAAGGGAAAAAAAGGAAAAGGATTGTTTTGGGGCAGAACGATTTATAAGCTTGCGTAAATCCTTGTCAAGGTGGATTCTATAAGGATTTTTGCCTTTTTTGCGAGGTGTCGAAAAATTCTGGATGGAAATTGATCACTTTTCCACCTGCTCATAGAAAAGCATGTGGACTTGTTAACTAGAGTCATCACGTCAGCTTTAACACACTTACTTAGCTTCCTTTATGGCGTGGAGGGACTGATATTCCGCAAGAGCATGCCAGAAGAAAACTAGGCAGAATAACACCTGTTTTGTGCCTTCTTTCAACCTGTCGTAGACCATTTGGAGAAAAATGGGAGAGAAGTGCGGATTTCAACAAACAGTGCCGTAACGCTCCGCTGTAAGTAGTAAAGGACCAAGTGGTCATCATCCCTGGAAAGTTTTTCTCTTTCTGACAATTTTATAACGCGTTCTTATTAGCGTGTGATAAATTATGCTGTTAGATCTTGTAAATTTTGTACCGCCTAAATACTGACGTTGAAGGGACTATAACTGCAGACCAGGTCAGCTGTGCTTATGCGCTGTTGTCATGATTTCAATACGAAAGGCTCTTAAACATTCTTTTAATTGGACCTTCAGTCTGAAAGTTCTCTTCTGTTCAAGGTAAACAGTTCCACTGCATTGCACGATAATCGTACGTACAGCAATGCTATCTTTTGCAAATCTCAAAGCAGCTAGCTTGGATACCGATGACGTTTCCTTTCGCCCATTATCTTCACGGTTACAAAAGATTAATTGCGAAGAGGCTTACGTCGCAAATACCAAAAATGCAACCGCATTGGGCAATTATTGAAACAAAGCGACGTTCTCATTTGCACAAAATTTAAACGTTTGTTTTTACGAGTCCTGTAAAATTACTTTCTAAAACTATTTTCAAACTTTCTAATGAATCCAACCGTAGCTCATGTTTAACTCCCGAAACATGTTTACTGAAATCGTACACCTGTTATGTACAGAGTGAACAACTGTCTGCTTCTGAGACAGACTAGCTGCATATCTTCCAACTTGGAAGGCTCATGCGAAAGCGAGTTATTTTAAATGAAAATAATAGTAACCGTTTGTTGTGAGGAGAGCGGCAAAATCATATATTAATTAATTTTCATTTAAGCTTTACTCTTTTAACATAGCACAAGGTAATCGGTTGGGCTCGAATTATTTTCTATACTTTGATAATTTTTTAGTCATACGGTGCCAAGTGTTCAAGAGCTATGATTTTTATTACAACAACATAGCGTTACAGTTCACAAAATGCCCCAATGGAGCATACGTACTTAAACTGTCATAGATGCTTCCCTTATAAACGGTTTCTCTTATATCCGGCACCAGCGAATCTAAATCAATCTAAAGTTACTTCCAATTTTTAGTGAAGTTGTTAAAAAAATATTCAGAAGTTTTGAGTTTCTAGACCTGTTCTTTTGCTCAATGACTTCAAGAGCTACAGAAAAAAAAAAAATAAAGAATGTTTGCCGTTTGTCATATGTGGAGGTCATTTCCAACTACTCTGACAACTTTTAGAATTCGTTTCTGTATTTATGTCGCTTGTTTTCATTGCATTTTGTACAGCGATATCTTAGACCAGTTTGCGTTAATGCCACTGTCAATGCCATATGCTGACATTCCATCAAAACAATAGTGTTTCCAGTGAATTACCACATCTCAAGTCTTGTATTTTTTAAAGAAATCGACAAACCTTCACGAACAAAAGCTAAGCGGATTAAAACATTGTATTACCCATTCTTAATAAGTTTGTTTTGTAATTCCACGATTTCTGAACACTTTTGCTAGACAAAAAATTATAAAAATCAGGAAAGTTCGTTTCTTAACGAGCGAAACAAATGCATTAATTATAAAAAATCAAAGGAATTTTCTAAGCTCCATCAATCAATTACTTTCTTTTCGAATCTCTTTACTTCTTGTTAGACTTCACTGCAAAAACTTTTTCTGGACACTTTGTAGGATACATATCTTTTAGTGAGTCGAGGAGGCGAAAGAAAAATAACAGCGCCACATACAAAGTGAATGTTAAATTTATCACATATAACAATAGCCATCTTCCGATCTCATTATAAGTAGAAGAAGGTATACGTGTCTCATCATTCTCTTCTCTTCTATCTTTTTTATGCCTGGCACAGCTCCTTTAAACGTCTTGAATATTTCCTTTTTTAATTTTACTGTGGGTCGCAGCATCCTGCGTTTTTTTTAAATATTCAATCTGCCCAAACTTTCTTTTTGTTTGGTCTTTCTTTACTTCTGCTTAGCACGTGGAAAAGGAGGAGTTATCATGGTTGGAGGCAACAACAACCAAGGTAGGTTTACTTACATACAATTCTTTCCGATCCCCCTTAACCCCCACCCTTTCCCTGATTTGTGGTGCCATCAACGTCGTCTGTAGCGGAGACGGCGCTCGGCCAAGACGGATGCGTCGCATGTGGGTTTACTCTTTCCTCCAGAGCTCTCTCATCTTAAGTGTGGGAAGCTGGGAGAATTATTCCTTTGCCCTTGATATTCCACCCTGTGTGTATCTTTCCTTTATTTTTCCCCTCGCTCTGTCTTAGTCCATTTTTTACCACACTTTTCTTGTTTAAGTTTCTTCGCTCCTTGGAGCATTTTTTTCTCAAGTGGAAGGATACAAGTTCTAGCGTTTTATTTTCTTAAGGAGAAAGCTTTTGGCGAGAAGACTAGCGAAATGAATTTGTGGGCACGATATGCCTAAGCCGGCAGTAGCGTGCAGTTCCTATTGCGCTCAAGTGACGTGACTGTTTGTCTTCGTCGTCGGGTGCTTTCCATGCGTGATGATGAAAATGAAGATGAGAAGCCATTCCGGAGATCCAAACAGACGAAACAAAAGAGAAAGGGTTGCGGAAGCGAACCGACAGACAGTATTGGGGCGGAACGTTATGGCAACACAAATTACGCGATTGGGTCGTTTTAGAAATTAGAAATAAATAAAAAGTTTTATGGTTTAAGCCTTAGCGATTTGTAATACCACATTAAAACGGAATCATAGTAGCATATGTATTATGCTCTTGTAATTTTCGTCAAGTTCTATTATCACGGGACAAACTATGAATTTTCAAATATCTTAGGAATTACATGGGACAAATGTACTCGTGGAAAGCAGTTATAGCGGATACAAAGGATACCCATGATAAGAAATGTAACATTACCTAACGAATACTGGTTATAACAGACAACCAGCTTTTTTGTGCAAGGTCCAAATGTTCCTGCAAAACAGAGGATATTTAAGCCAGGGCTTTTAGGACAGACGACCATAACGGACAATCTTCTTCCTGTTGTCCGTTATAACAATGTTTTGCTGTAGCTAGTTTTTATTTGTTGTATTTTTACTTAAATGTAGGATATACAAGTTTTACGGAATACTGCTTACGCAACCATAAGAATTATCCTTTAGTTTAAATATCCATAAATTTTGGCTGTTTAACTCGTACCCCTGTTCTGCTTAGGCAAATGGGGTTCAATCAGTAACCACCCCCATACCCACACGGAGGATTAGGGGGTTTTAACACCCCCCGAAGTGTTAATTTTATAATGGTGAATAAGAGCGACTACCAAGTGTCCAAAAATTGCATATGCAAAACACCCACCGAAACAAAATCCTGGGTACGGCCTTGTCGATAACCACCCAATAGCAGGCTTCGGTCGACACTGGTATGCAACAAAAAAAAAAGTAACCAGCTAACCCTGTGCACGAATTAGATGAATTCTGCTGTATCACGACTACAGACATTTGAATCATTCTTTGGGTGCGACGAGGTGGGTTGTTAAATTTCTGGCCTCTTGAGCCTTTACAGACAAATCAAGTCTTTTCCTTCCATCTGTCCCTGCATTAGGCCTGTCAAATGGCCAGTTTGTGTATTGCGCTTTAAGATGCCACGATTCCAAATAATTTGTCTTGATGATAAGGAAGGGATAAGTCGATTTGTGGTTTTTGCTCATTAGAGAGGTTTTGAATGTGTATGGCTTTATTATGTCTTGGCTGAGATATCCAGTTGTATATTACATTGAGCTCAAATAGGACAAACAGGAAATACGATTCGATTACCTTTACATTACATGAATACAGCAGAAAGGGAAAAACTGCCTTTCAGGCTTGAGCCTTTTTCCAATAAAATGTATAATAGAGACGTTAAATGATAGTTTAAAGTATATCAATTAATATTCTCGTAAAACTAACTTCTCACTAGATAGTTCAAGTGCTGAAGTTTTTTTTTTTATTATTATAGCAGGCGTAAGCTCTTGCTTATAGCCACAACTTTATTGTTGCCTTCAAGAAATGCTAGCCTTTATACAAACAGCCCCGGTACTGTGGTAGCAAAAAATTACAGCAAAAAGTGCGGGAAAGCACTTTTTGTTAGCATATAAAAATACGTACGATTAGATCCAAAGCAAAAACTAACCAAAACTACTGAGCTAAAAAAAAAAGTTTGTTGGAGAGAAAACTGCCGTATTCACTGAACTTTCTTTTAAATTATTTCTCAAAAGCAAACCTTCTACCCTTTTAATGGACACTTTCAATACAAAATTCTTGTATTGTATAATTTGAAATTTCCCAGAATACCTTTCACATTATAACCGATTAGTTCAAACTCCTTCACCCCTTAATGAAGGCAAATCAGCCTCAAGACGCCTGATTAGACCTCTTTAACTTTCTCCGAACAGTTTTTTTTTTTACATATATTTTATGCTCACCAAAGTAGTCATTTTCAATAAAAATGACACGAACAAACCTGCACTATGCTAACCGCACGCCAGGCAGTGACCCAATACTTGGGGCTGTGGGTCAAAAGCGTTTAAAAGATCTTGAAATGGGACGCGCTCGCACTGCTGAAGTGGCGTTAGATATGGGAGAGTTAGTTTGCGTAGTTTTCATTGAGAAGTGCTGTAAATAGTGGGGAAACAGGGTTTACTCAAAGTGATACCGTGTGGAAAGGAGTAAAGGTTTGATGGGACGGAAATTTCGGGATTACGGAGGAAAGATTTACTCGTCACATTCACGCACAGTCTCAGTAAAAATGTTCGCAATCGCTGGAAAAGCTTCTTGGCAGGATATGGCTTTATGCATTTTGAAGTGCAACTTCAACTTACTAAGTTGTCTAAGAAGGATGGCCCTTTACTAAGGCAAATGAAAAGAAGATCACTTATAACTTGTTTGAATTGCTCAAAACAGGTGCAAAAATCAGTCTGATTTCTTAATTCGTTTGAGATAATATTTAGTGGGGAAATGCAATGATCGAAGCTGAATTATTTTTTAGATGATCGCCATGGTTAAATTGGCATGCATGATTCCACTACTGTTCAGACAAGTCAATGGGGCGTGGATTGGGCTCATTGTTGTAGACCATCGTTGTTTCCATTGGTCCATTAAGAATGTGTTTATCTTTACGACGACTTCTTTTTGCCACTCCGGTGGCTCCGTCCAAGCTTCTTCCGAAAGTTGCCCCATCCTTTCTATATTCGAATTATATTGTTTGTGTTTCGGGCGTTCACCAGGCCAAGGCCAGTTCCGCCAGTTCCGAGTCGCGAAATGCTTCAGCAGTGATTTCCACAAGATAAAAGTGCTGAAGTTAACTTGCGAGAAATGTACTACACTATGATAATAATGTACTCATTCCTAAAAATGTGTGACTGAATAGCGAACTTGGAACATGGTTTGAACTTTTCAAGAACGGTGTTACTTTTTATTCAAATATATCATTGTTAAGTTTATTTAAAATTTTACTGACACAGTGCCAATTTTCATTTTCTATGCTCGCGTAATAGCTTGGGATATGGTACACTATAAGCCAGGTAAGAAAGTGATGTCTGTGTAATTCTTTTGCTTAGTAGCTGGGAGAAAATTTTGCTATTTTTGTCAACTACTGAAGGGAAATAATGATGACGAAGAATGTAACTATCGCTGACAGAAATGGGACATTTCCCTGGCTCTGCATGGTTTCCGCGGTTTGGTGCTTATTTCCGCCAGTCAACAAAAATGAACATTATCTTTTAAAGTTTCGCCAGAAAGGTTGGCAAGGTAAGTAAAGGGAAAAACACCACCAAAGTTCCGCTTTGGAGTTAACTCCGAGGTCCTAAGTCATGTTTTGCATTGTTTGGCGTCTCCCTTACAAAAAAGTGACGGTTCTGACCTGCTATAACACCCTGGAGTACTGCCGGTTGTTACCCAATAAAATGAGACAGTCAGTATTCTTCAGGTTCCTATGGATCAGAGAAACAAGGTTAAGTCACGGCAGTGTTACCTGACGAGCATCAATGCGGTTTGAGTCATTAGGAGCAGTGGACATGCTCCGAGACAAGTTCGCCCAGCTCACAGGGACGTAGCGCTCAGAACATTCGAACGCTAAGGGCGATGACGAGATCAACTTGTCTCTACCAACCTTGCGTTTGCCCAACGCAGTGTGTTGACACGTAGATCGCACAGGGGGTTCAGCTTGTTTTTTGCTGTTATTTGTATTTCGTTTTGTTGCTGTTCCGAATATAACTTACAACAAGTTTAGAACTCGAACTCGAACTTAGAACTTTTACTTCTCTTGAAGTAAAAGCTAGTTTTATTTTGTTCGAGTTAAGATGCAGGCAGAATTCAGGCTCATGCTCAATTAACCAGTAGCCCATTAGAGCAGCTGCTGTAGAACCCGTGCCCTTGCAAGATCGCCAATTCGATATTCAGTTCAAGAATGCATATACAGTGTGTGACGATTTTTTTATGGTTGATGCACGCTCTAGCGCTTATGATTTATTAAAGCTTGACGAAGCTCTTTTCTTTTTTTTTTTGTCTTTATCAAGGAAAAGAAGAAGTCCCAAATGTCTTCGTCGAGTAGGAATGTATTGAATTTGGCAGGTAATAGAATGGCAATGGCCTCGTTACACGGCCGGTATAAAAAGCGGCTTAGGATTAAAGAATTTGCATGCTATGTTAGGATGAATAATAGTTGTAGGACGCAGCCGTCACCTTATAAAACATGAACGGTTTTTAGTGACGAGGATTGTAAGCTGGGCGGTATTGCTGACGTCCTTGAGTGTAAGGTCGCGCATGGTTACCATGTCCGCCAACAGGGGGCCGGCCACCTCCGTTGGCGCCAGGGAACTGAGGACTCCTCCTATGAATCCCCCCAACAATTGTTTAGATTTAGCTTTTTTAATTAAGATATGAACTGTATGGCTTACTGAACGCGAATGGGCAGAACAGCAGGCCTTTGTTGATTAGCTCTGTAACAAGGAAAGGCAGAAATGTAACAGCAGTTTCGTTGAGAGAATTTTCATTCGTCAGGATTAGCCAATTCAAGTGCAATAGTAAATGAAAGGTAAATAAGTAAAACTAAAATTAATGAAATTAAGTGTAATAAGGTTAAAAAGTACGGTATTTGTAAATTTAATATGGCGATTACGTTTGTTGCTGAATGAACGGTTTTGTTTGTTTTTCCCTGCAAAGGAAATATACACAAAATAAGCAACGGAAGAAATCTCTGCCCAAGCTTCTATATCGCCATCTCTGAAAAATGGCGTCACACGTGTTCTGGCACGATACAGTGAAAGACTTCGTCGCATTCTTCTTAGTAATAATTTTCGTTCAAATAATGAAGATTTACGGAGTCTTAAGTAAACCAAACGAATTTTTTCCATTATGAATACGACACCGTGCATTATCTTAGGACGCAATTGTTTCAAAATGGCGGAAACTTAACTAGTCGGGCAATAAAATTAATTTCCTAATAGACTTACGGTACGGGACGAACTCCACCGCCGTTCTGTCCAGGGCGTTTACTGGAAAAGATAAACATCGAATTACAATATTGAAAATATAGCTACCCAAAGGAACATTCAAAAGAAAAGTCTCATTACGGAGGCAAAGTGCTGGTCAAAATACCACTGCCGTTTTCTCCAGGCAACTGAGCCGGCAATTGTTGTGGACTACGTCTAGGAAAGAAATAGAATATTACACATTTGTAAATTTGAAAGTAAATCTCCTTCCAATTATACTCACTCAGCTCGGCTGTTGGTCAAGTTCGAGATGTTTACGAAGAAGACACGCAAATGTAAAAGAAAAGAAACATGAAACTATTAATACAGCAAATCTGCTAAGTCATTATTTTGATTAAGAGAGCATGCAAGTATCTATTCTTTTTTCTTATGTTCTTGCAAGGAAACTTGGATCATCAAAGGCAACGAGATCTTCGATACAGAACTTACACTGGAGGACGCCCACCGCCGTTGGCACCTGGAACACCGGACAATTTCGCTGGCAAAGTCACCGCTTTCTGAGTCCTTGAATAACATAAAAGTTACGAAAATAACACAACTTAAGTACAAAGAATATTTTGTTTTAATTACGTGGGAGCAATTCCTCCGCCATTAGCACCTGGCCTTGGTAAATCCCTGTATGAGAAAAACGCAAGTTCATTTTGCACGACATTTCACAATTTACTATTCTGTAAATTATTGCAGTACACAAATGGATCTCGAAAGCGAAATTCCTGCATGTTAAGGTCTGTAAAATTATGACGTTTACAATCGTAGAACACTGTCTTTGTATTCTTCAACCTAAGCGTCATTTAATCGTATTTACCAAATACACTAGTGCCATCTATCGAAGCCAGAAAAAAAACTATAAATTCGCCATTGGACGCTAAGCTGCAAGCCTTTAACTTCGATCAACAAAGGAAAAGGACGGGGGAACGAGAGGAATCCCAGCGGAGCCTTATGGCACCTTCCAGTGCTTTAGCATCTAATACTGGATTCCTCACTATCTAGCCGTTAGGGGCATAATTTGGTAAAGACTCTATAACTAGAATCTCTAAAATAGTAAACAAAAAGCACGAAAGACCTTCAGACTAGCTAGCTAAAGAAAAACGAGAAAATTGGTATGGTTTCTGCAGCGTTACGACTTGTAGAAACCACGTTAGAATTTCGATTTCTTTACCCTTACTCCCTAATCCGTCCCCCGTTGAATCTACTTCCTCCGTTCTCATTTAATGGCTTAGTTTGAGTATTTATTACATGTAGGAAAGCGTTCGATAAAATGTGGAACCAATAATGTGAATAAATTTTACATACTTAATTTGCGGGATTCCGCCACCATTAGCACCTGGTTTATTTACGGGCTGGACTCCACCACCATTTGCACCCGGTCTATTAGTCGGCCGGATTCCGCCACCATTGGCGCCTGGTAAAGTCTCGGGTACATGTTGCGGACTGCGTCTAGTACACATTTGTATTATAAGACAAAATATACTCGACACACAAAAAATACCGTAAGAAGCTAAGCAAATATTAGAACTTCGATTACTTACTTCTGATGTCTGATGCCTCCTCCGTTGAATCCGCCTCCTCCATTTAGGTTTGCTGGCTTAGATTGACTGCTTGTTAAAATTACACAGATAATATATTATGAAAACTTTAATACGTTTTACGTGATCCATGTACACATACTCGATTGGTCGGATTCCACCACCATTCGCACCCGGTCTATTAGTCGGCCGGATTCCGCCACCATTGGCGCCTGGTAAAGTCTCGGGTACATGTTGCGGACTGCGTCTAGTACACATTTGTATTATAAGACAAAATATACTCGACACACAAAAAATACCGTGAGAAGCTAAGCAAATTTTAGAAATTCGATTACTTACTTTTGATGTCTGATGCCTCCTCCGTTGAATCCGCCTCCTCCATTTAGGTTTGCTGGCTTAGATTGACTGCTTGTTAAAATTACATAGATAATATATTATGAAAACTTTAATATATTTTACGTGATCCATGTACACATACTCGATTGGTCGGATTCCGCCACCATTCGCACCCGGTCTATGAATTGGCTGGATTCCGCCGCCATTTGCACCGGGTAAAGTCGGTGGTACTCGTTGCGGACTGCGTCTAATACAAGTTTAAATATTTATGCAAAACTTAACGCAAAATCTTTCTTACGAGTTTTTTAAGCTTTAAAATTGTCGGGAAAATTATTCAACTCACTTTTCAACAGCATCGGCAGAAATCTGAAGGATGAGGGCGCTGTAGCAGAGGAATGTTGCTATGCATACCTGGAATAAGAGGAATAGCTGTACAAGTCAGAATTTCGCTGCTTTGATCCCTTCTTAGGGAGTTGTTAGCTTATCTTACCATATTAAGTCTTGCCATGATAAATTGCTGAACGCTAACCGAACACTGATGACAAGCTTGCAATGGTCTGTCATATTTATAGTACCGCGAGTACTACGATAGAATGTTTTCCTGTACGTAGTACGTGCCAGGCAGTGTATCAAACGTAGCTTCAGGGCAGGTTTTTTTCTTTTATCACCCCGTAAGCCACAACTAACATCATTCGGAAATTCCCGCGACGAAACTTTCACGCCTCAAAACACACCAGTCACGTGACTTGTGTAAACAACATTAAATCCTCGTGTCATCCTAAATAGGCGAGTGTCCCCTACACTTGACGGCTGCACTCAGTTCTCCTTATGCTAGGCAAAGTAAACATGAAGAAAAAGTTTAAGAAAAGGGTGACGAGGACGTAGAGAAACACTTAGTGGGGTTTGCTTTGCGGTTTCCTGGCGGTTTTTCCCGTGTCAACAAGGACTTCAAAGACTTCACATCCAAACTACGTCGTAGGGCTGACTTGGAGTCAAACTGAACAAACGAATAAGTGCAAAGTAAGGTCGGAATTCCCCATACTACAAAAAAAAACTTTGGGTTAGAAACCTAAATATGAAGAAAATATTAGAAAACAAGATAGTTGTTAACAAAATTGTTTGGATCTTGTTTACATATTTTGCCTTTGTATTGAGTGCATTGTAGTTACGAAAGAGTGTTGCAACAGGTCCAACAGCAAAAGTTCGAGTGACCCGTGAACTGTAATGTTGGTGACCATTTTCATTTACTTTGAATTTTTGCATGTAGAACATGGCCTTTTATGAGCAATACTCTATTTACGGAATATGAAGCATGAAATAAAAAAAAAATATTCCACGTAATGTGTTTAATTGAAAATTAATATTTTCATATTCGTGTTTTACGATTGATTCTATTGATTTTTCATATTCATGTTTTTATTTCATATTGTTTCCAGTTTAACAGAAAAAGTTTGGCAATCTTAAGAATTTTGGGATATGAAAAATGAACCTGAAAATTCGTGGCCCTTGATTTAGACTTCGTAGCAAACTCCGATCTTCATCATTACATAAAATCCTAGTAACGTTTCTTTTTACAATTTCTTTGTCATCATTGTAGACAATACTTCGCGAAACTTGTTGTTAATTGCAGTTAATTGTAGCGTGGCTATCGTTTTATGCCACTTGGAAGTCATTGTTAGATTGTCCTTGGAGTCTTTCCTTTTTTTATACTGTACGATACAATGCTCCATGTAAATTTGTTTTAAAGTAGGAAAAATGACTATTGAGATGAGGAAGTTCCTGGTAATTTTTACCGAACAATTAAGTTATTTTATTTTATATAAGATTTCGCATTTCGGGCTTTTTACCTGACTATTTAAGGTTGATTTTCATTTTATTTTCAAGTTTATGACGGATTTGCAGACTTTTTTAAGTGTCAGCAAAAGTCGCAGATTTGCGAGACATTTGTTAAGTGTACACATTAGAAAAGGAACAAGACCATCTTTGCCAAAGCTTTTTGTTGCTTAATAGAGACAAATCTCAATTTGAATATCTTAGCTTTGGTTGTTTGAGTATTTCAATACAATTAATAATTCTTTACCAGTCTTGGTTATGACATCAATAAAAACGGTGCCTCAGCTTCTATAAATGAAGTCCTAATGAGCACTAACGTCTCAGACAGAAAAGGCAGCCCAATTAATAACATCTTTCCCAGCTTAAAGACAGACGTTTGTATACTATCTTTCAGAACCAGCCAACAAGCCATTTGCAAAACGTTCTGCGTCCAAGGTTAATTAGACACTTCCATCTGTCTCACCGGTTCTAACCACTTCTAAAAGCTGAACTCACTAACTTTTTTTAAAAAAAGTGAAAGAGCTTTGGCAAAACCCTAGCCAGCAGACTTTCTATGCTTTTGTTTGTCATTAATAAGATGTTGACTCGTTCTTTTTGCAAATATTTTTCCAAGATATTAAAGTACAATCTTTCCTACATTTTCGGATATAAAAGCAAACTGTCATCCGATGCGAAACTGAGAGATACTTTTTTAAACAGACCTGTAACAATTAGTTAAGGTTACCGTAAGGAACGTTCAACCTATTTTCTATAATAAGAGGAAGTGGTGCACTAAGAACCTCTGTTCACATTGCGCTTAATCTAGCGTCTCCTGCAAAAGGTTGGACACATTCGCCCTTCGGAAAGAAAATTTGTTTCTTTGCAAGTGTTCATAAATCAAGCTTTTATTGGCGAATGATTACGCCAAATTTTTGCTCGTAGTCATTTCGCTATTATTCCTGCAGCTCAACAAGAAAATAAGTAAGAATTCTGACCCGACCATTTCTTGCGCAAAAGCAAGGGATTATAACACAAAACTGTTGCGTGGATTATACCGCTAAAACAAGTAACGGTTTACAAAACTTTTCTGGCATTAAAGATTTGTTGAAAGCTTTATATGTAACACCTCAAGGCATTTTAAAAATGTATGTAATAATTTTAGAAATTATACTTAATTCTTTCCATTTTTAACAACTCTGAAACTGGAAATGTCTCAATGCCACCCACATGCCATTATTGTTTATAGTTATAAAACCATAACCTTTAAAACAGATAAGCTGTTTATTAACTATTGTCCAGACACTTAAAATAAAAGGGGAAATATTTCTACACAACAAATTCAAATTATCTTGTCTGATTTAAGAGACTCCGAAACTAAGAATTCTTCCTTAAGAAAGCCGTCAAGTTATCGTTATGTGCCACATTTTTTTCCCATTTACTCTTAATGGAATATTAACTGTTTGCTTAGTGAAAATATGGTAAGCCCATACTTATTATTAGAAAGTGTCAATAAAAATAACGTAGCACTAAGAAAGGTGTTTGTAATAATTTTTATATCACCTTGGACAGAGGTAACGATACCGAAAAAGCCTCTGTTATCATATAATGGACAGCAAGTATGTTTGCCATGTATCATGTTGATGGGGCGGGAGTATCTTTCATCATGTCACGAAGAAAGCTTTGTGTTAAAGCGGAAAGGCAGAAACGAGAGCAAAAGTATCTCGACTACGAAAAAAGAAAGAGTTTTTCAAAATCTTCTGCTTGCGCTCAAAGAAAAAAAAAAACAAAAAAGCCAGAAAGAAAAGATAGAGCGGGTTGTGGGGTTGGTTGCGGCTGAATAACGACCAAGACGATAATGGCTCAGAATTATGAGTCTGCTCTGACACGGCTGGTATCGCATGTCACACGTTACTTTTTTTCTTTTTCCTTTCTCTGCATCGTTCTACCGTTTCTTTCATTTCTTGGCTTTCGTGTATACACTCCTGCTACTCATCAAGACACATTTACGCTTTCTCTTGAAAGAAAAGGGACAAAAGAGCCACTCGTTTGCTTTTTTTGCATACTTTAGAGTTTCAGAAACTCCGATTCTTACTGTGCTTTTCTTTACATACTGAAGGATACCTTTAAAAAAAAAGTATTATAAATTGTCGAGTTAATATAGGAGACAAAATTTCTCGGGACCTTCCACAACTTTAAGTTATGAGAGAGGCTGGTAAAAAAAAGTAGAACAGTGATCCAAGACTTTTTTGTTCTGGAAGTTCTTAGTGATCGAATACAGAAATAGACATAAGAAAAGCAAGATGGGAGCTTCTTAAAGAGGAGCACGTCATGATATGTCACAGACAACTGAGCCGTTTGGCTAAGGATCAACATGATAGCGACATCCCCTTTAACCCCGCACCACCGTGATGGAATTATGCTAGTATAATTCTAAGAAGAAACTAACATGGCTTGTAGGGTATCGGGACTGAACGAACAGAACGAAAAAAAATTAGGATCGTAAGAATTTTAAAAATGGTGAAAGCCGCCGTTCGGGGAATCCTACTACTGACGCCCTCTTTCTTTAGCATGCGGTAGCTTGTCAGGAACGCTCCTAAAACGCTTACCAATGGTTTACATTACATTTTAACTATGCAGTGCCAAAATACTTCAAAAGTTTTATCTTTCCTGACATGGAATAAGAAACTTAACATGAGCTTCGCTAAAATCACAGGAGCGGTTGTCTCCGGTGACAGGTCATGCAGCTTGGTATGGAATTTTTCGAAAAGCGTAGCTCATACCTTAGAACTTTAGTGACACATTTCATTGTTATTACTACAATTTGCTATTTCAAGGAGCCAATAATGTTTCTAACTTATATAAACAAATTAAAACTCTAAAGTGTCCAGAGGCGCAGCTAGGAATTTGTTTCGGGGTAGGCCTGTACACTCAAACGCCCCTCAATTTGCCTCAGTTCAACTAATTTTTTATTTGCGGGGGGACCAGCTAGTCCAGCCCTAAATAAGACATTCATGAATTCATGTGCATCAATGTAAGACCTGCTACAATTGCGAAAAGGAGGAGTCGAGATTTTTTTTTTAAGGATTTCGGGGTAGGCCTGGGCCTGCCGGGCCTACCCCCTGGCTGCGCTACTGAAAAAGACATTCATGAATTCATGTGCATCAATGTAAGACCTGCTACAATTGCGAAAAGGAGGAGTCGAGATTTTTTTTTTAAGGATTTCGGGGTAGGCCTGGGCCTGCCGGGCCTACCCCCTGGCTGCGCTACTGAAAAAGACATTCATGAATTCATGTGCATCAATGTAAGACCTGCTACAATTGCGAAAAGGAGGAGTCAAGATTTTTTTTAAGGATTTCCCCTGGCTGCGCCACTGAAAGTGTCCTTAAAGACCATAAATTGGAATACAAACCACAAGAAATACACGGACTACGTAAATTCTGGGCGCTTTACAAAAACCAAGTGGTTGCCTATCTTCTGCATTTTCTTTATTAGCAGCTCCTGTATTCTTTACTTAACTTTCTTTTCTCTTAAATAGTACTAAAATTATAAAAAATTCACCTTAAGTTAATTGAGGAATAAACTTAACCTGTAACGTACCTTAACTAACTTAGATTTTCCATTCGAATTCTCGTGGTCTACACACACACCTGCCCCCAAGAAGCGTAAATGATCTAAAACACATTAAGTTATTCTAGTTACGATTCGTTAGATCTAGTTTGTTTAGGTAAGGTTTAATAGAGATTTTCTTTTACTTCTTTTTGGCAGCTTGCGTCTCTATTAACGAGAATGGTTTCCGACTACCCTTGGGACGTTTAGAACAAACTAAGTTCAGGAAAATTTATTTTGATCATTGGGCGATGGTTGGAGGGCAGGGTTCATCACTCGCAATTTTTGGACATTTCGCGTCTCCCTATCTTCCGCATTAAAAAGAAAACTTTTCACGGGGAAATTAACCCCGCTAAATACTGTTTTGATTTCCCATCTTTTTATTCATGGATTTTTTTTTTTGTTAAACAGCCGGCTTAAGCTCTTGCGTTTTGCCGTTTTATTGTAATTGAATATCAAATAATACATTCCTCTGAAAAGTTGTTTTGGTACATTGGGTGTACACGATGCAACTACCCCGTTTATGGTGCTGGGACAAATCTGGGAGAGGGAAGATTGAACTAAATTCGCAATTTGCACTCACGCATGGCTTCACTACACACACAAAGAAAAATCACAACAGTCAAAAAGGCTTCTTGGCATAACAAGGCTTTACGCAACGTATGTCTTGTTTTCTTTCCTCAATACGGGTGCAGAGATCAGACTATTTTTTGTTACAACGTTTACGATAACTTTTACTGGAGAAATGAGTTCGGAACTGATTTACTTTTGCTTTTCGTTTATTTGACACCGATTTAGGCATCGTGTAAGCACCTTCTGTAAGTATTAACGGCAATGCAGGCTTTGCAGCAACCATTTCTTCCCGACTTAGAAAAAAATATGAAAACTGATAAATAGCATGGTGTCAGTATTGTGCAGTGGTACACCCTTTAACGAACCTAATCCGTTCCTGGACGGCGCTCGGTGTAAGAAGCGTTCGTTATAAGAAACGCTATTTTCCAAAAGATTCAATGGAAATCATCTTAATCCGTTCCTGATTCCGGATTGAAACATGAAAAAGTTAATTCAAAAATTGTGAGTTATATTGAAAATATGCTGACCGCCTAAGCATACATTTCAAGCATGTATTAATCAATTTTGTTAAATTTGTGGCTCTCGAGACCACTTCAGGTTACTTAAATCTTCAATCTTTTTGCCTCTTACATACCAGCCTTAGTTTTCGTGTCTGGCACTGATTGGAAGAAACCGTCTTATGTGGCTTGCCTTTGTCTTTTCTTTAATACGGTTCTGGAGAAGTGCAAGGCATTGTCATTGGACACATTTGTTCACTTCAGTCTGATTTAGATGTCCACATTTTTGCTTGGGCTTGAATATTTTCCCATTTCGTAGTTAATTCGTTTAGAGCACCGGTATACATAAACCCCTCGTGGGATAATAACATAGACATTTTCAAACATCATGCTGGAAAAATGGATAAAAAATAAAACAAATTGTTGTGACAGTAATATTGGTGTTACAGTTTTCTACGGCAACAGTTTAAATTTTTGTTAAAAAAGCTTTTGATAAATTTGTTAATTACGGTTGAATTTTGCTACTTTTATACGGAAAAATAAAAATCAGGCAAACTGGTGCATTAGGTCAGATTTTTTTGAAATTTTAAGATATACGGTTAAACAAAATTGGTTAGATGCTTTTTGTAATAACGTGTCTGATCCTTAAAGGTTTTGCATGACAATTTTGGGATATTGCCTCTATCCAGAGTTTCTATTAGTCTTCATTCAACCTCAGCTGTCAGTTACAATAAGGTACCTACCCATCCCGGCGGGTATATACCTCTATATACATATACAGTTGAGAAGCGTTCCAAAGCGCTTGAAGTGGACGCACTTGCGCAACTGTCAAGGCAGTCAGAATGGGGGATTTGTTTGGGTCGATTTTGTTATAAGTAGGAAAATGAACAAGCTTTGGAAATGTACTAATATAGGAGTATTAATTAAACTACACGTCGAATAAACTAATGCTATACTCGGCCGCACTTTTAGACGATCAAGTACTCCTACATGGCATGTAGTACACGCCCAGCTTCTTCCTCCACGTCCGTAAAACAGGAGCTCCACGTCTTTTCTTCATCTATTGCCGACGTAAGCTCACACCTGTTGCCGGTATGTCTACAAAATCCACTGCGTTTTTATTTTAAAACGTTACTTCTTTTACCTTGGTATATGTAAGAAAAGCTTATTTAATAAACATTCTAGTATGAAAGGTATCCAAGTGTTTTTGGCAAAAATGCTTAAATTGAGCTTAGATCCGAGTCAGCAGGCCTCAGCGAACAATGCTAGAATCGTGTAAAGAATTCCAAAAAATCGAGTAAAGAAGCTCGTTTGTGTAAAGTTTTCGGGTTTGTGAAAGCATTGTTGTGGTGTCTGTTTGGTGTCACGCAAAATACGGCAGCTGCTGCTACCGTTGTCGTTGTTAAGCAACTACCAGACTCTCCGCATTCTTCGCCCGTGTATTTAGAAATACCACAACCCTAATGCGAAACAATTCACGAGACGGTTTCCCGACTCCATAAAAGAAAGCAACAAGAAAACGGATCCAAACTCCTGCTTACGACATACTTTTTTACTACGGCTCGGTAAACGTTGCACATGTGCCTGGTCTTTCATTCGCGTCCACCCCTTCCAACCTCCAATTTGCCAACAATAATGATCAAAGTGTGGTTCATTAGACGCCTTGCAACCCTCATGCCTGACGTTACCGCATTCTTACGTTAAGTTTTTGCTCTTTAAATGTACAGACTATAATTTTGGCCTTCAAAACCATCAAAATATTGAATGTTACTTAAGTATTAATTTAAAATTTATTTTCAGTGTAAGTTTAAACTAAACTTACAAGAACTCCTACATAGAAAAAATCAAATAAAGTTAACTGACTTTGAGATATACTTTCAAATGCTAGAAGTTTTCCCTATTACTGACCATAGGGCTTTTCGCTCTAAAGTTTTTTTGCTAGTTTACCGTGTAAGTTTTATTCCGATTATCTCAACTAATGGTGTACGAATTTATTCTAATGGTTCTAATACTAATGCTCCTTTGTTATCGTGGATAGCTGTATCTCGTGGATAGGATTGAAGATTTCCTGTGTCACTTGTACTTACCTATGTTTCCTGACCAACATATTTTATTTTTCTTGTTCTTTTCAGCTCTTCACATATCTTTAGTTTGAATATAGGATCCAAGCGAGGAAGGTTTCTTTGTATCTGAATGGGAAGAAACGTGATGCATTCCATATTCCGAGCCAAAAAACGATTCCCACGAAAACCGGCTCTTCCTGATTTTATGTTCCGAACGTTCCTAGATCCAACCCAAAACTTATTCTTAGCCTGTTTCTTGTGTCTTATACCGCAACGGTTTATCATTAACCAAAAAATTGTATCCTCACATCAACCCGCGTTTTCCTTTTCTTTTCATTTTTTCTGTAAGTTGTCCCATTCTTAGCATACTTCGGGTAACTTTGAGTAGAGAACTGCACCCAAGGGTTTAATAACTCTTTTCGGTAGAATATATGCTCTAAACACGGAAACATATCAAACCTTGAATCTAAAACTTGGCAACTTTTGTTGCGTTGTCGGTACGATTATGAGATTTGACATTCTACCGTAAAACCTAATGTTCCCACCTTTCAGGTCCTCGCACACTGGCTTAAAGACTGCAGCAAGCAGCAGCACAAAGAAGTCAATATCATGGAGTCTTGGGCTTGGAATGTCAGGGAGCCAACAATAAGCGTCCGTCGCTTGAGAAGAAACGAGGAGCGCACAAAGAGGAAGAAGGAGGGAGAGAGAATCGGCGATAAAGAAACAAGAGGTAGTGATATCAAGCGACATCGATCCACGGAATGTTGTCGCAATAAGAGCAAGGGATGGACAACCCATCTTCCCGGAAGAGAACAAGGAGGCTCCGTGGAGAGAGAGCCAAGAAAAAAAAGCAGAGCAGGAGTTCGCGCAAGCACCCAAGCGCTCAGAGATCAAGGCACACTTGGACAAGGCGACGCTGACTGGACGCCGTCTCTTCCGTGGACAAAGTTGAAGAGTTAGGAGGAAGTAGTAAAAGGGCTTCGGGGTGTGAGGGGGTAAGGAAGGTGGGAGAGGAAGACCAAAGAGTGACGCCAATCAAGTAGCTTTCATCTCAAGCTTCATGGACGTCGTCATAGAAACGCACTTATAAGGCGCCATATTATCTCTCTGGCGTGCATTCCATTGGTAAGACAATTTCTACAGAGAATGGAGATGTGTGTCTTGGCTTTTGGGAAGCTTGTAATTACATGCTAAATGTAGGAAGATTGTACAAGGAATGCTCTCGGGAAAGGTGGACACGGGGTAGGGCAGTTTTCGTCTTGATAAATGACGACAGTAGAAAAGACAATAAGAGCAAATAGTTTAAAAGAAAACTTTAAGTGAACCTACACTGTTAAAACAGGTACTACATTTTTTTCATTTTTTTATTTATTTTTTTTTTACAAGATTACAGAAATTATTGTTTCCTCCTCAAAATTGATAGCTGTCCCAAAACATGGTTTGCTACTCTCAGTAACGTGGTAACCGGCGCTTAGAACTGGTAGCTTATGCACAAAGACGGCGATCTCACCTCTATTATTAGTCCCATTTCCCAAAACAACAGTAGGCTATATCAAGTATAGGTGGTTCAAATTGCTCAGAACTGGTGTTTACACGTAATGTTAACAGTGTGTATGAGTTCCGTCAGGGGGAGATAACAGGTTGGGAGAGGTTGGGACGTTGGTAGACAACAAAGTGTTTCGTTAGTAACAGGGTAAGTTATAAGGACTGTTCAGTGAATTACTGTTAATAAATTAATATACCGTGCGTAAATAGTTAATAAATTAAGCTTGTGTATGCAAATAGTCATGGAACTGTTCGTTAAAACTAAAGCAGAAGCTCATGCCTTTCGGATCCTTTTTAAGTTGACAGCGTGACGTATGCCGAAGGCCTTGGACTTACCCTAATCTTTCGTCAAGAGAGGTGACTTGGCTTGGAAGGTGACGCTTTGAAGAAACCAGGATCCATAAAAATATTGTGCTATTTGGATGGTGAAAGAAAATTGCGAAGCGAATTGCCTGTTAAACGTTGATTTTTGTATGTGTGTTTTGTAAGTGAATTTATTTAGTACTTGTATTTGTCGGTTATATTTATTGTGTGCAAATGTTTGTATTTATGTTTGTGTTTGTCTGTTATGTTCAGCGTGCGTGGACGACATGAATGGCAGTGACTTGTGAATAATTTTAGACGTTGCGTCTATATGTATTGTGACTTCAAATAACTTCATATTTATTTTTAGTTCAGGTTCTGTTATGTGTTTACCTCGACTGATTGATCTAACTTTTTCTTGTGTGTTGACTTGTGTATTGATTGTATTTTGTGCACTGATTGATCGCATTGCATTTTAATTTGACTTGCGTTCAATTTGCGTGTTTTGAATTGTTTTGCATTTTGTTTTTTAACTTGATCAGGTTTCTTATTGGACAAAAGTGTAACATAGTAAAATTCTGCTTCAAATATGATATTCTATAGTGAGTACACTTTCAGGGGACTTTTTTTTGTAAAAAAAATGGGCTTTATAATTTGAAATTAGGTGTTTTAATATACATACGTATATTTCGTAATTTAGTCTTCAAGAACGAAGAATTAAAAATACTAGTTAATGGCGCTGATAACCCTCATTCTGAAATTAAATAATACCATTTTGGGACTTCCGTAAATACCAATTTCTGAGGGCTGCACATACCAGTTTTAACATGGGAGCCCCAGATTTTTTTTCTGGTATTAAAAAAAAATGTTTCCTGCTGTTTTTCCCCCAAAAGATGGGGACTTCTTTTACAGTGTACTGTAGATTCGTGTTATGATGATTGCATTGGGTCTAAGGATATATAAACGTAGCCATAAGGTTTTCTTCTAATTAAGTGGATTTTCGCTCTTTCAGGACTCCACTTAAACCGAGTCCACTGTACAAGAATTTTAGTCTTTTCTAAGCACTATTGCGTGACACCACTAATGTTTAGTTAGATCATAATAAAATAGGGAAAAGCGGATTATTGGGACGTGAAACGAGTGCGCTTTTAACAGTATTTCATTATAATTCATGATAAACTGTAAAAAACGGGTACAAATAATTGGCAAAAATTGCCATATAAAATTGAAATCGTAACCAATAAATGGTTCTTGCTACCAAGAAGTGAGCTTGAGCTACCAAACGATGGGGAAGTATAATTAAAAATTGTTACCTATCACCAGAATTTGGTAAGTTTTTTCCATTACTGGGAACACTTCCCAAAAATCGGTAATATTTGTTTCATTTTTTTCAACGTGTGGTGGCGTTGAACGTTTTCACCCCAGCTGCAAAGTCTGTTTCGTGTACTCCTCAGCTAAAGTTCTCAATAGTTAGCTATTTAGTGTTTCTCGTCCTATTTTCAAAATAACTTTACATATGGAGAAACTTAATTCGAGCTGTATTATGTATAAGTAGTATACTGTGAAAAACATAATTATTTCAGTGACTTGGGATAATGATGTGGGATTCGGCATAGTGCTTGATTGCTTTAATCATTCGTTTTGCTGAATTTATGTTGTGAAAAGTTGCTGTTATGTTACGAAATGTGTGAAATTTTGTTGAGTACCTATGTTCAATTTGTTCTGTTGAATGTTGTGACTTCACGAATTCTGTACTACTGTTTTCATTGTTGTATAGTTGAACTGTTTAATGTGTGCATTTTTCTTTCATTTTCTACTCATATGTAATCGAAATTGTAATGTTGTATTTTGGTTGTAAATTGTTGGTTTTGTACAGGTTATGTTATGGAAAGTTGCAGAAGTGTTATTATGTGTGTCGTACGTTGTTTGATGCAAATGTTCAATTTGTCTTGTAGAATGTCGTTATTTGTATTCTTGATACTGCTCTCCATGTGGCATTGAAGTGCTGTGTATTGACGTATTGTATTTCGTTCCATTCTGGTCTCATATATCTTCTAAGTTGTAATTTTTCATTCCCAGTTATGGTCTTCAGTGCTTGTATATTTTTTACGGTTGTACTAATGGATGTTGTTATCTATTTGTGAATGTTGAACAATGTTGCTGATATTTGTGGTCTACATAAACCAAAATTTGGTGCTCAAACTGAGTTCAGTTCAAAACCAAACTTTGGGAAATATAATCATTATTTGGAGGTACACACCATTATAAGGTGCTCAAGTCTACCAATGTTTAATTTATTATGTCCTTTTTTTTTTTGTCATTTTTAGGGAGCGTTTCTACTACCAATCATTAGTAGGAAAACAGCCCCATCCTGGGTCCCGCGGTTTTTGTATGCTTGTTAGTGGCCTATGCTTACCAATATAAAGTTAACATTAAGCGGAAATAAGCACCTACAACCACCTGTTTAAGGAAATAATAGAGAGTACGATGAAGCAAAACCAACTTTGCAACATGCAGTCTGTGTTTGGCTCAACCTGCAATCAGATTTCCGTCACAGATCTCTGGCTCGGTAGAGGCAAGTGTTAGGCTTAGTGCTCGGTAGCCTGCTGCACCATCGGGCAAAGAAATGCGTCTTGTTATCTGCAAAAAAAAACTATCCACGTAAATTATCCTTTTTCTAGCTTCAGTGTAAGGGGTATGCCGTGTTACGATCCCCTGCAAGGGGTTTTCTGTGGGGCATGGAATATTCGTCAATGAATGGTTTCAAACACTTCTCACGGAAATGCCGAGGCATTGGCAATAGATCAGGGGCTTCCAAAATTTTCAGCTCATGGCACCCTGTTTTTCAAGGCTTCTATAACGACCTCTTACCAACATCCCCAAAAATCCCCATTAATCTATATTTTAATTTCAATTTCACTTTCAGGCCCTGTCGTAGCGTCCTTACAGGGGAATCAACGTCACGCAGTTTGAGAACCGCTGCATAGATCCACGTGAATGTCACTTTGAATCATTTGGACCTGACGAAAGAAAAGCGACGAAATGACAGGCAAAACGCGTTAAGCAAGGCGCTATAGTAATTTTGGAGATTTTTGTTACATAAACGAAGGGAAACGTGTTAGTCTGTACTTTGAACAATTTGACTACTATGTTACGGGCATACGAGCTCGCATCGGGTTTGTAGTTGTGACTGATCGGCTTGCAAAAAAAAAAATACATAAGGAGTGTAAAAGGAAATTACTAACATTATTTAGAATACAAGCCCACGTCGTTTTCTGTGTAAACTATTGTACATTTCTCGTCACTAAAATCTCGTGAAGCAAACGGGCCATTCTAAAATACACGACACGTGGAAGCAAGAATTCCCATGAACCTCTTCGATGCCTGCTAAGTGTGTAGTTTGTAAAGCAACGATAGCACTGTGAATATTGTTGCCCAAATGTTGTGTGTTTGATTAGGGTTTTCACACAGCTCCCATGAAAGGAACATTTTTTGTTGCAATGTTTAAGCAATGGTTTACCTTTTCTTACTTTGACATTTGATTTTAATGGCTCATTAAGTCAAAAATTTATTGCTAAGTAGGCCCACCTAGATCTCCAGAAAGTACATAGAATGGGTCGAACAAATTAAAGGCTGAATCAAATATGCAGGGGAAAATCTAAAGAGCCTATTTAAATCGTTTGTTGGAAGCCAACATTTGTTTCCAGTAGTTCATTTTTCCTTTTGTTGTTTATGTAACATAATCGACTGTGGTTTGTCCGTATTTAGTCTCGAAGCTTTCTGGCGAAACAAATTGATTTAATAATAAATTATCCGTGTTCAAACTAATAAAATTAGCAGAAGTCACTGGAAATGCTATATCACAAAAAAGCACGCATTATAAGGTAAATACGCCCTTTAACATTTGAAAGACGTTCACTTTAGTAGAACTGTAGTAAATCTGTCAGTATGCAATGAATATGATACTGCAAAGCAAGTACATTTTATCACCAATCCTTTCTTGTTCTCAGCCAATAGCTATGATGTTTGTCCCACGCGAATGTAACCATTTTTCAAAAGGTCACAAAGTTCAATTAGACCACCATATTAGAAGGTGTTCCCACCAATAAATGACTGCTAAGCCATTAAGCTTGCTGAAAAGTAGGCGACCAAAAGTACGGTCAGCGTGCCTCCGACACAATGGCGATGACGGCCGCTATTGTTCACCGCGTCATAAAATGCTAATTCATCAGTCCTGCAATAATGCTCTTTAGTATTAATATCTAGCTACAGCCCACTATTTTGCGGCTTCGGCAACATTCCTTCCTAGTAGGATCATGTGAATTAAATTATCAGTAACATTGCACAGAAAATCAAATAGATTCGGCTTCCTCTTATCCCTTAGGCACAGGAATAGAACCCCATACCGGTTAGCAGGAAAACCGGTTAATACAAAAAAAAATTATGAATGAACAGTTAAGATAAATCAGTAAAGTATTAGAAACATAAATGTATGCTGAATATAAAAATTTATTAAGAGATTGTTAATTTTTATGGTGAATCAGTAACTTGCGCTATATTTTTCAAACCAAACTTTTGTTACAATTAAAATTCAAGCAGATTGCGCACAAGTACAGTATCAGCTTTCATGGTAGATAAATAAAAATATAAAGAAACAAAAACTTAATAACAATAGAAAAATCCGAAAGAGCACAAATACAACTTAACACGAAAGATGAAAGTCTACTGAGTTACTAACTAGAAGTGCAGACCGATAACAGTCAGGAAAAAGAACAATATAGTCGTTCCCCTACCTAAGGTAGTTAGGAGTTTTAACACCTCCCGAAATGTTAATTTTATAATAGTGAGCATTAAAGACTACTAAGTGTCCAAGAAAACTGTAAATGGAAATCACCCCCGAAACTTCAATAGTACCATCCATATCCTGGGAACGGCTCTGGATACAGTTAATAAATGCATATTATGTATCAATGAACCATGCAAAGGTCTAAGTGGTAAACATTTCCTTTTAGTAATCTAACTTTTCTGAAAGCATGTATCCTGTTAACGGCGCAAAATATTTCAAGATGCTTTGGTGAACTAAGGGAAATCTTCATTATGACAGGAAGAATTCAAAATAGGCGGAATTTATGTTTCTTGATTCATGTATGAGGGTGCTTCCAATGTTTGGAGCCAGTTATGTGTCGTAACCTCTCACGAGAGAAAGTTTGACTTTTAGGAATACCTTTACTTACTAATCTTTTTCCGAAAAACACGAAAACCATTTTTCAAAAAATCAAATTACTCCAATCTAACATACCCAATCCTTTTATAATTCTACTAAAGCCTATTAGACGTCCATTTCAAGTATTAATTGCCTTTATAAGGAATTCATGTCCGACAATTTTTTCTTCGGGAAAAGAATTAGCTTCTGCCATTTGGTCTAAGGTTAACTTCTCCGGAATGACACAAGAAAAGACCATAAAAAATACTGAGAAACCCAAGTATCACCCTTTCGGATCAGTAATATTGTAAGCAGATTCGGGTTTCTGACCAGCGTTACCCTCCTACTGAAAGTCGTGATCATGGTTATCGCTTGGGTTAGAATGAAGCAAAGAAGTTGTAGGACAAGTCAGACAAAAACGTTACTACAGACGAACAAGTGCAGCAGCAAGAGCAGATGCCGACAACGACACCCTCCTTCTCTTCTTTTTTTCTTTTTTTTTACCCGAAACTGCTTTAGTTCTACTTACTACCATTTCTCATTTGCGCCTTATAATTGGAATGTTTTTGCTGCGCTGTTTTTCATTTGTTTGTGCTTGGAGGATTTACACAACGACGTCCACTATCAGGCCATCTTCTTTTGCAACATTTGCGCTATTAATTGCGGTAAACACAACAGGTTTCGGCCAGCCTTTATAGGGACGAGGAGGCACTTCAGATTTTCAATTTTTTAACGTTTTAAGGCTTTTTGCCACCTATTGACGCTATTAATACAGGAAACCTTCTTTCACCACGTTGAACAAGACAAAATATGTCGAATTGAAGAGTTAAGGCTGTTTCAGGGGAGAAATTTGAGATGGGCAAGTTTCAAAGGAGGGAACGGTGTGCGTAAACCACGCCTCTTGGGTTGACTGACGTCACAGCGGTGTGGGTTCCACACTCGATGTGGATTGTCCCCTCGCTAGCTCATTGGGCGACAATTGGGGACCTCGGGGACTCACTCACATGAGTTTTGGCGACATCCTGAGAAGAACTTTGTGTCTCCCCCCTCAACGGTCTCCTTAAGCAAAAGAGGGCAAACCAGGGCTATAGTTTCAGTTGGATGTCACACATGTGACTGGGTTGTTCTCGTCTGCCTTTCTTCGTTTGCTAAATTGGCAACTTTTAAAGTGAACTTCTCTCACGGTAAACACATCTACGTCGGACAACTGAAAAGCCTGTGTATCCCAAATCGTAATTTGCTGAACGCTTTATTAAACAAGTTTGGTTTCGTCGCCTCCGTTTCTCGTCCTTTCGTTCGGAAAAGGGTTGAAGAAGGGTTAAGCGACGCTGAAAAGCCATTAAGTGGAGTTTATTTTGTTGCTCCCATTGTTGATACGAAGAAATCTGATAAAACGAAAGAAAAGGATTTAAAGGAATAGTTCCCTTACGTTGGAGTTCATTTCTACTTGTGCTTACCGAGTGATGCGTGGTTGATTTGGGTGACATGTGTGACACGATGAGCTGTGCCCAAGTTATGTACCAACCGTATATGCCATATTTGTCTTACGATCGGTCCGCCAATCCGGCTGAAGACAAGGTAAGAAAAAAGTATAAAAAAAGAGAGAGAATGTTACAGAACAAGTTACGTTATTGAAAGCACTTGTTTATCACAACAATACTTTGTTTTCCGTACCACGATGTACACGTATCGCATGTTTGCTTTCCGAAACCAGTTTTCAATTTGGCCGGTAATACTTCCTAGCTGTTGAAATTTCCATTAGCTAGGGAAATTTCCCAGCTCATTAACGTTTTAAACGCTTAAAGTGAAACAAGAAAATGTACAACATTTTTTAAACAAATACTTGTACAAGATGATATTTAATTTTGGACTTTTTTCTATGGAACGTACATGACCCCAAAAGTTCTTGTACGGTTTGCTAAGCTGATAGCAAGAAGTAGTTTCTTCAGTTTGAATTGTTTGCTTTGCTGAAGGAAAAGAAGTTCTGTTGTGACCTTGGCTCAGATTCAGTGTTACAGCAAAATGGTTCGCATGAATCGATTTAAACAAGTGTTTCAACGCACCGGGCTACAAAAAAGCTCTCTGATAATTGAAAGCTTTTTTCAGTGTGAACTTAAGCCACAGCTTTATCCTCTTCGTTGCTTCAATATTTTGACATGAAGAGGAATCCTAAGACGCAAAAATAGGTTGGAAATTTACCGACGTATCGCACGTTTTCGATTCTTGCCAGAAACAATATCTGTTAAATGCTTATTAGCACCCAATAAGAATCGTACCAACATGAATTCTCGTAAGCGAGCCATAAAGCTTTTAAACTCATTTGTACGATATTTTTCATGGATTCCATCACACGGATATTAAGATTAGCTTTTGACGGCATTATGCACACACTACGATGCCTTCGACACGGAGGCAGCAACTGATTTGACCACTCTGAAGATTTGCCCAAGGCAACAATAAATTACTTAGCAGTGCTATGAAGAATTCAACCTCGTTTTTCAAGAGTAAAAATTAACGAAATAGAGTAGAAATTAATACCGAAAAGAAGCTGAAGTAATGGAGATCTCTTTTGTTGGAATTTAGAAGTACCGGTTGCATGAGTCCAGTACGGAGAGTTCCTTTCCGGGCAGTTATCTCTTGCTGGGCCACCATCGTCATCCTGCTGCTGCCCACCATTCAGCTTTCCCACATACTTCCGATTTAAGTCACCACCATGTGCAATCTCCGTTAGTTCCTCCTTCGCAAACTCCCGGTCCGTCTTCCTCCTCTTCGGCGTCTTCATCTTGCGGAATAGCGCCTTCGGCTGCCGTCGGTGCCCCGTCTTCCTCCTCCGGCAGTAATAACAACAACAACAATGGTTCCAGTAGTGGTATCATCATCCCACCCGGGCCTACGTCGGCTTCTACTTCAAGTAGTCTTATCCGCCCCGGGCCGTCGTCTTCCTCCAACAATTCTGGGCACGAAAGTGTGGTCCGCATAAAAAACGACCATCACGGTGAGGAGGAGGAGGAAGATCAGCACAAGGAAGCCCAGTACTTGTCAGCCAATTGCGTGCTTTTCACACATTACTGTGGCGATGTCTCGAGCGTAGTGGACGAACACTTTAACCGTGCGTTGAGCCAAGAAGCGTCGTTTGCCGAGTCCAAAGGAGTCATTACCAAAGGTAAGCACTTCGCGCGCTTTTCTTGTCTTTTTTCCCCCTTCCTGACGTATTCTTTTTCTCCTTGCTTGCGTTCTTTCGTTTCCGTGATACTTTTTCATTTGCTTCTTAGAGCATTTCTGCACCGTAAGACTCAGAGTTTCCGTCGGCGGATGTTGGTAGTTATTTGCATTGTCAGGGACTGGGACAGGAAGGTTTTTAAGGGGCTTAGTGGCTTGTTTTCTGTTTGCGAGTGTGTGAACCGAAAGCAAGCAAAGGAAGAGACGGTTAAAGAGATGAACTCTTGGTTAAAGACGAGAGGGTGGACACATTGCATTGTCTGGCCGACACGTGCCAAACAACACACTAAGCACCGGTAGGCAAACAACGACCTCTTTTTCTAGTTCGTTGTCGGTAGCTGTATTCCAAGCTTACATAGCTTATTGTGGTCCACCATCGGTTACATAAAACACGCCCGGTCTTTCTAGTTCTGTGAATGGGAACAGGGTTACTTACCCCCTAAAGTTAGCGTCTTTCTAAGAAAAGTTACAGCGCAAAGATTTTTGGAAGAAAAGGAAGAAATTCGCCATGTCGACTGAACCGAGGGTTTGACAGCAGGAAAGAGAAGAAATTAACAAAATAGTCAAGTGAAACGAATTCTAGTTAACTTAAGACTAGCAACTATAACTATGTAAAATTTGCATTTATTTGACATTTGTTGTTTCTTCCATGAGACTCACAATTTAGATTAGGTAATCACCGGTGAAGAGATATTTGTAGCTATTAGATTGAAACCAAACACTAATCTGTAAAATGAAATGTTGCAAAAATACTGAAAATTGCTGCAGCTACTAAATGACCAGGTTTCCGCTCGTTCTAGAACTCGCAATTTTTTCTGAAAGGTTTCTTTCGTTAGAAGTTGAACAGCTAAGTAGCTGCGGTATAAGTAATAGCTAGTATCAAGTGTTTGTGTCTTCCCAAGCAATGGGATCGGATTTCCGAGCGCTCCCACCATTGCAAGACAAAGGATGCCATGCCATGCAATAGCATGAAATGCCGTTCACTTGGCAATGTTGAGTTGACGGCATGTGTAATCAGTTATAGGAATCTGAGGGTAACTTGTCTTTTTGGTAACGAGGGGAACTGGCTTAAAAGATTTTGGTAAGTGTTTGGCCTTTGCCGGACCGCAAAACTTTGGGCCGAGGATGAAGTTGACCCACCACAACGGTTAACTCTGGACTTTCTACCTGCTTTGACACTATTAACCTTTCTGTTGCGTATAAGAAACAAAAGAAGAGCAGCAGAAGATGGACAGCATTCCCGAACTTTGGGTCTTTGACAAATGAGTTACAAGCCAAAAGGGAAAAAGCCCAAGAAAGTTCTTACCTGTGCGAAATCACCCGAACATGGTTTTCCCATCTTGCGAAACTTTTTTGCCCCACGACATAGCAACTGAGCAGCAAGGTTGATGCAAGTTTTTTTTTTTCAATAAAATGTTCCTTCCAGAATAAGTGTCAGATCGTTTGCGTAAAACTGAACTTGAAACTTTTTGTTATTTTTAACCGCTCCCTGTTTCTTCCATATCTGATACCCTATCAGTTCAGTTGAAGAGTGGGACTCAACTCGGTAAAGAAATACAGGGAAATTGCGTCAGTACTACGTACCCGCCTAGTGGTGAGAATGGTTCATAAAAATTGCTGTTTTGTTGTGGCATTTCATAAGAGAGAACTAGTGAGGCTGGTTTTCACTTGACTTAATTACTACAAGCTGCACGGTTACGCATGTTTCCCACTTAAACTTAAGGCTTTCACACTATGGCAGTAACGGTATAAGTTTTTCTTGGTCAGTTCTTGATCACACGTAGAATTCAGATAACGCAAAACTCTTATGGTTACTCGATTTAAAAGCGGACCAAAGCGAATTATGTATAATGAAGCAATTAAGAATACACCTAAAGCTTAGTAGCAGTGAAAACCAAGGCCGTCTTTATTGGGTTGAGCCCCCAAACCAAAATTTCTCCTCCCCTGAACCGAAATCCTTGATACTGGTGGAAACCAATATGAGGGTAACTTTCATGGTAAGGCATATGAAAGTTACTACGAACACTAAGTATTGACCAAAGGTTTGACTCATAGTACCCTTTAACAAGGCAAGTTGCTGAGTTCGTATTATAATTTTCGGTTTTGATCGCAAAGTAATTTGTTTTGAGGCTAATTTCCTTAGTAAAAATGTAAACATAGTCTACTGTTATTATGAAAATTGCTAGAAAGTCGACTCTATAAAGCGCAGAGTTAGACAATTAAACTCGATTAGAACGCTTTATTTGCTGGTTACATAGATTTAATAAAGATCGAATTATTTTAGTGAAAAAGAGTAGAGGCTAATTTTAATGCTTTCTAGAAACACGTTTTACTTAAAAGGTCGAAATTCGTTTTGTTAACAAAGAAGTTTGACTTTATGTTTGTTTCCGGTATTAAGGCCACTCTTGTAGCGATCACTCTTGTAGAAAAAGTAATTGACTAAAGGTTCACATTTCAGGGTTGCCAACAAGGAGATCGGCGATGAGGTTAAGGTTGCCAATGTTGGTATAACAACGAAAATTGAGTTACGGGTTTCAAGTGTGCTCCTGGCTAATCTGTCGAGGGTTCATCTCCATTCCTAGACCCACCGCGGCTTTTGGTGACAGGGATGCATCTTCTACCCCAGTAGGGACTATCATCAAGATTGAAAGTTGTAAACCGTAAAGAAAAAATTTCTGCGACCGGTTTCTTTCAATCTTGATAAAATTCCCCTCGTAAAACCACCGTCGAGGCCAAAGTTTTGCCCAATGGTCAGTAAGTCACGTCTTTCATAATTCTCTCAATGTGGTCTCCGAAAGATAACTCACTTAACTTCCAATTTTTTCTTTTAAATTGGCTTGTAAAGTTCGGAATTCCATAAAGTGGACATCAAGATGGTATGTCAAGAGTGAAACCCACCTCGGATCTTGTCTCATATTTGAACAACTTTCCCATATGAAACTCGTGATGATTTGTCCATTGTTTCAGACTTTCCTGCTCTTAGATTTTCTTTGTTATCAGAACAAGTTTCTTTCTTAGCAATTTCACTTTGAGTTTTCTTAGGAGAGCAGACATATGAAAAACGTTTTAGTAACTAATATAAACGTCTCGTAATCCCAAAAAGAAAATGGGATAACGAAAAAGCGGCAGTGACAAGAATTTCAAGTTATTGTAGCCGCCTGGTTAAGTTACTTAAAAATACGTTACCTTGGCAGAAGTATTTCTCTACTAAAAGGAAACGAACTCAAAATGACAAAATGTATAAATAAACTTAATATCAAATTTTTAGGTTAGAACTGTCAGGGCCAAACCCAGTATTTTGGTTTCGGAGGGGGTCTCGTATGCGTTTTTTATTTTCCTTTAATGCTTGAGGGTGCAACTATCTTCCCCTTGTAATATATAAATTTCGGGGTACGGGAGTTAGCAACCCGAACACCCGGTATACGGGGGTGTTCATTGATATGTTATATTTTTTTCGTTTCTCATGAATGTCTCGAACCCAGTACTTTCCCTTACCATGCCCACACTTCAAGATAGTTTCTTTCTTTTTAGGGCGGATTTTTCTTAAATGGGGGGATTAAGGGGTGTTTACTAAGTTTCTTACTTTGTTGACATAGTTTGCATATATAGCCGTCAGTAGTACAGGTTGTCGTCATTCCAGACTTGGTTTATTGCTGAACATGGATCATTGAGTTTGGCTTACACACCAAACATCCAAAGATTGCCTTCCTTTTTTGTGCGAATTTTTCTCTGAACTACAAATAAAAGCTTCGATTGTAGAGTAGGATACATCATTACATCAATAATTCTTGTTATCAGCAACAAATGGTACAAGGCAGGGTAGTTAGTAGCAACATACTTGACAAGCATTCCGGAGCAAGGCTTGAGACATTTATCTTGGAATGGCGGTTAGTCTTTGCCGGGTGCATTGGTATCACTGACTTCCATGTTATTTCATTCGTTTCTTTTTTGTCTTAATAATAAAGATTATATATGGAAGGAGAGCTTGTTGATAAAAAGTTCTTCCTGCCGGGTTTTGTCTTTAGCGCTGTATTAAGCGATGATGGAGGTCTAGTTCGGCTTGGAGACAAGGTGGTCAGTTGTCCATTATCCAAATGACCAGAAGAGGCAGAACAAAGAGTTTCCGACAAACGAGCGGCGAATACCTTGACAGCCGCTCCTTTTGTTGTTGTCGGCCAAAGAGACTTGCATCTACGTTTTGAATCTACGAGTTATTTCGTTTGGGGCCCCGGATCCCCCAGATTCCCGGCCCGGGTGCTGTCCTATGTGAGTTCCCGTCAAAAAACCGGATCGCTTTACGTTTTGTACCCCTTCACCTTTTTTCATATTAAGAGAACAAGAATAAGAGATAAAAAAAACTTGGAAGTTAATCATTTCGAGAGAGAAACTGAATTCTTTGGGGTTTATACAGTTCAAAGGAAAACGGGGAAAATCCCGCCAAAAAGTTTGGGAGTTGGCGACAGCGGGTTTTAATGCACAGTGAGTGGAGAACAAACTTGTTGTAACTTGACGGGAAACGAACTTACGGGCAGCGACGTTTTGTATAACACAAAACGTCGCTTTGTACGATAGGTTGGGATGTTTTCGGAGAACAGAAGAGAAACGGAGCGTGCGTGTCGTGACCGGATCAAAATGCCGCTCCCAACTTGTTTTATACGTGTGGTCATTTGTATTTCGGCTTAGGGACCAGGATCATTTCACCATGACTTGTACGAAATTATGCAGGACAAAAAGGGACCATCCTTAACCTGAGTTGGGTTCTTGCTAAGGAATATGTGTTTGATTATGTGTTAATCAATTCAACAGAATAAAAGTGAAAGAACTTGGGTATATAGATTCTTGCACGAGAGCTGTTTAGCGAAAGTCGAAATTGGTATTTGATTAAGCAAAACAGGAACCAGTTGTTTGAACCTCTTTGAGTTAATAGTTCGGAAGCGGCATAGCTGAGATTGGGAATGTTGACGTTCCGACAATTGTAACGCGTACCACTGTTTCGAATAACTTGTTATAGTGTGCCTGTTTGGAATACTTGACAGTCCTGGGCCAGCTTCTTGAAGAGCCATTATATGCTTTTACATTAACTCTTAACGCCTCTTAAGCGCGGGCGAAGCATTAAGAAGATTTTTCACATGCCAGAACCTTTATGACTATGTGAGTGGTGGGGAGCGTCAGGTGGAACAAGATGGTCAAAGATTCGTAAAAGGAGTCCTGAATCGGTAAAAACTGTTAAACTATTTGGCTTTCGTGACAGTCGATTAGGAATGGACTTTTCGAGACTTTTATTGTCGTTAAGGAGCGTAGCAGTTCATTTGGCTTTTAATGGACCATGTTCAACAAATCATTAATCATCCATAAACATCTACGCAGCACGCTCTTCATAGAAAATTCTTATTCCTTATTTAAGGCAATTTGAATTCCTAGGTGCCCTAGATAGCTTTACGAAAAGCTTTAAGCATTGCTATATTTTGATAGGAAAGATTACTGAAGATAATTCGCACTGAAATAAGCAAATTCGTGCTTTCATGGACAGTAAAAAGAAGACATAAAGCTAATACTCATTTTTAATAAAACTTTCATTAATCCTCCGTCGCCTTTTGTTTGCAACTCTTTTCTGTCGTATCTAAATTCATAATTACGGCTTATAATCATGCTTGTATATGCGTATCGCATGTGCGTTTATAGTTGTAGTGTAAATTAACCTCCAGCTGTAGACTGTTTTACAACCTCACACTCATTATCACAATCTGTTATGCCCAATATTCTTGCTTTAATTCACTGTTGCGTATGTAAGTCGATATTATTAATACTTTGCGTAGTAAATTCACCGTAACTAGTTTTGTTAGGGTGAGAGTTAGTTTTTGTTCTTTAAACTTATAAAAACCGCGAATCACCATTTCTATTACTTACCCTCATTACTAGAATTACACTTGGGCCATACGTGTATTCACGGTTGCAGTAAAATTTCTTTAATAACCCATTGGAGACAGAAAAGTTGTTTGGCATATCCGAAGTTCGTTATGTCAGACGGTTTTTCCATGCATCAATATTTAAGTACTTTAAGACCCACCAATGTGAACTTGTTATAGCTAAGTTCGTTATAACGAGATTCTACTTTACATCTTACGTAGTTTCATTCCTATCATGTATCACCGTTCGCTCTGTAAAAAAGGGAAAATGCTAATTCTTTTATATTTTGTTTTACAGCTATTTCTCCTATGTCACAGCGCAATTTTCCGCCCTCGTTCTGGGACAGTAATTACGTTCCCCAGCCCCCGCAACCGGTCAAGTTGACCAGTTATGGGCATCCTCAAGCGGCCTCTCATCATGATCTGTACAGCCAAGCTGAGGCCTATCACGCAGCCCATGCTATGAGCTCGCTGCATTCGCATCATCATCATCATCCCCACCATGCCCATCATTCAGCCGAAGCTTGGCATTACTCCTTAGGCTCTCATCACCAAGCTTACGCCGCGGCGGCTGCTCATGCCCGGCCTAGCATGAGCGACTTGGCCGGTTCTTACTCCAGCGTCTCGGGCATGGGAGTCTCCGGGGCTGCGGGACGTTTCGCGCCGCACCAATATGGCTCGTTTTTACTACAAGGGGCGGCCGCAGCCGCGGCAGGAGCTGCGGCGCGCATCCAGCCCAACCCGGCCGCGGCAGCAGCGCACTGTCCGGTGAAATCCGAGCCGTGGACACCCGGCAGGTATCCTCACGAAGCCCTTGCTATGTCCGCGGCTGACTTGAGCCATCCCCTAGAAGCCCACAGTGCTAATTACGCTACAGGACACCCTCACCCTTACTCCAATGTACCGGGTAAGAACTCCAAATGAAACAAACTTACCTTTCAGTATTAAACTGCGTTCTAATTTTCTCATGTCAAATAATTTTTAAGAGAACTTTGCTCCAGACAACGCATGAGTTCAAATGCATGTATTACAAAAAGCAATGTGTCAAAGTAAGAAAATCCTGAAAGTGAATCTTCCTTAGTTTTCAGTGTCTCTCACATCCAAGTTCGAGCAAAAGCAAGTTCAATTACTGGAGTATTTGTCCAGAATGACAGATTAGTCCTCGGTGTAAAAGAGATCTTGCTTGCGTTTTAAGTATCTCTTAGATCCAGCCAATTTCATTATAGCAAGTTGAATGTAAGTGCAAAGCTCAATATAATAAGAACGGCCTGGGATTTTCGGTCTCGGGGATTGGTCCGCATTGTTTCCAATTAAGGGACTTTAATTTCACACGGCACGCTAAGCTGAACGTTTAGCAACATATAAAAGGCTATGAAAGAGGGAGGGGGGACTTGAAATGACTTTGAAGCGTCTCTTTTATGGACCTGGTTGATGACACCCCGTACGATAGTCACTACAGGGGGTGGGGGGCAGTAGCTTTCGTCGGCTCTCTGGGAGTCACACTTACAGAGAGAGAGGGAAACAGTGATCCCAATATCGTAGCAACTCGTGCTGGGCGACAATGGGTTCCCTACTGAGAACCATGAAAGTTGGAGATCGCTCCGATATGAGTTTTCCGAGAGAGCCCAAAGGGACACCAACCCGCGTCGAGGTCATAAAACTGAAATAGCGCAACATAGCTTGCACAGAACTCTTTGGTTCTATCACCTTGTAAAAGGCGTATCGTGTTCTTGTTGGGTCAGTATTCATTATACGGCATACACACGTGGAATAAGACCGGAAAATCACCAGGGTACTGTACAAAAAGAGAGGGAACGGGGCGGAGGGGTGGAGAGTGTCACTATGAATTTCATTACAGAGCTTCATCCTTTATTTGCTTCAGTAATTAGCAGGACAAATCCAATATCCCAAGGACAATCATAAGGCAATAAGAACCCGCGCCTTTTGTCACTGAGATGTTGAGGGTGGGTTAGGGGGGAGAGGGAGAGGGAATGTAATATCCTAATATTCGTCCTCGGCTCCTCACAACGCTGTCGCTGCCCTGCCTGTTGCTGATATTAGCATTTGATGAGAATCCAAAGAGGCAAAGGGAGCTTGAGAGAGAGAAAAAGAGGGGGAGATTTACCCCACACAGCGCTTTGTATTGTGTCAAGCCTCTTGAAAACAATATGCTTCCATTTGTCACAGACAAGAAGGCTGATAAACGATAAACGGCGACGTGTGTTGGGCATGCATAATCCCACGGGGTTGTAACTTAGGGGTAATAGATTGTGGGGATTGTAAATCCGTATTTTAGAGACGCTCAAGTGATCTTTGCCTTTTACCCCTCTTGACACGGGCGGACTCTTCAACTTTTTATTGCTGAACGAAGACAAATGCCGGCGAGACTTACGGAGCTACGAGAGATCGAGCAGAAGACTTGAAGATTTAGCTCTGAAAATTCACTGAAGCGAGTCATTATGTAAGACTAATTACGGGACATTTGGCCAGGCAGCGAAATATCATCTTAATTTTACAGTTGAACCTATACGACAAGGCTCCGGGTGTAATGAAATATCCACTTCTGCGGGAAATTTGATCATGTATAATGACAGGCATCGTGCGAAACACTGCCGAAAACTTTAAAGTGAAAAGGAATAAACGTTAGAAAAAATTATTAAGGAGACGCTTCTTTGCCATGGAGAAGTTACGATTCCTGTTAGAGAGTAGAAAAAACCCATCTTATTTTATGACAAGAATGTCACAGTTTTTATCTAACTAACCGTATTTTGTTTTGCAGGATTGGATGCGGGCGGACAAGTGCAAGAGCCCGGGAAGGATCTATACTGGTTCTGAAGAGCGAATAACTGCAAAAACGTGATCTGAATATATGCTCGGATTATCTCTGGTTTGGATTCACCCTGCTGAGCCGTGTTGAACCCAATGTTATGTGCCCTAGAAGTTAGCGACTGACGATCGTGGAACGACTATTTCCCTTTATTATCGTATTACAAAAATTTATCATCTCATGGTATATTTAATTAACATTTGATTGTGCGCGATGCCAAAGTTTCTTTGTTTCTTCTCTCTTTGCATGTCGATTAAAAATTCAAACTGTCATGGAAAAACTATGGGTTTGTTGACAAACCGTGAAAAACATGCTGTATTATCCCTTGAAATTTTTTACGGTTTTCGGCGGCCCTCCTGTTATGCATTGTTTTATGATGGAACATATTGGCATTTTCTTTCTTTTTGCGTTTAATTGGGTACTTTGTGTAGCACCTAGTCAAAGTGAGATTATAATGAAAACGAGCACAGAGAAGCTGACATCTTCGAGGGTTTGGGATTGCAAAGTAAAGTGGGGACATTTCCTGGATTATTTTGATTTTATTTCTTGCATTTGACCAATGGTATCACATGTACAGTATACAGGCAACGTTCATTGTCATCACTGAAGATATAATATATATTAAAAACAAAAATTTTTGTGATTATTATTCCTAAGGTGAAAAAACGTTTTAAGCTTGAACTGAAAGAAAAAGACTGTCAGCGATATGCCACTGATTATTTTGAAAGCGAAGCAATAGTCAGGGCATTTTTAATAACACGATCACTCCAACGAAAACTCAGCTCCCCAACTTCAATCTCCCTGGACATACCATAACCTACAAGTAACTAACTTAATCTAACAAGGATGGGCTAACTCGTGGCACAGTCTTTTCCTTAAAATTTATTGGGTTTGGCATCCACTAACAAGTCCACGTCTGCAAGAAAACTGTGGTTTCTAGTTTGTAAAACACTGCTCTCTTTTGATACAAAATGCACCAGTTTTATATGCTTTGCATTTCAACCTATTTAGCCTGCTCTAATCTATAAAATGGCCTACAAATATCTTACCTGTTAAAGCATACTAGGAAGTTGGTAAATCCGATTTTCAAAAATTATTCCTTCTACTTTTTACGCAAATGCTTCAGTTCTGCGTGCCTGACTGGTGCATAAACACATTTAAGTTTCTCTAACCTCTAAGCCTGAGCTGTCATACCCCAGCCTGTCACAACCTATACAAGGTCGTTGATATTTTCCAATTTTCCAAGCAAATTTTTCGCCTTTGCGACCGAGGCGCCGGGTGTGTGAGGAGCGTTAATTCATATTTGTATGAGATCAAAATGTCGGTGAGGGTGTCAAAGGCACAAAATTAACATTACCAAATGGGTGTTGCTAATTTTCAAGATTTAATCCTTAAAAAGACAGATTTAGCGTGGGAATAGGAAGCAGGAAAAACGACTACGGTTACAGATTCAAAATGAAAGGTTCGTTTTAAGTTCCCGAATTGTAGAAAACTGCGGTGTAGCGTCTTGTATGGGGCGTCTTTCCGGTTTTTGAGCTCGCATTTCCTCCTGATCACATTCGTGTGGAAAGTTTGGGGCAAAACTGTTGAAGTACAGGGGTAAGTGGATAAGATATGCTCCAGCAAACTAGCTAAGCAGAAATGTGGGGTTCTTACAACACGTGTTGCTTGACTTGTTTATGAGCGACGAAATGAGAGGAACCTGCCCCTTTTTGCTCCCTCTCCTTCCCACACATCAACCATATTTGGCCCTTTAAGACTTAAGACCCCTTTTTGCACTAACGATATGTGTGTAGAGCCGAACACTTTATGTGTAGTCAAGCCAAAGAGTTTTCCCAGCCTTCTTCTTCTTTCTTGTCCTTCTTCCCATGTGATCCATTTTGGAAGCTTCTAAATTTGAAATCTCCTCCCTCTTAGAAAACAGTCGAAAACGTTCGCCAACTTTCCGTTCGGTATACCCTCCGTCCCCCCTCCTCCCCGGAAAAAGACAAAGCATCTCTATTACATCGCGTGAAAGCTAATACTGTCTTAACAGGAAACAAAAGGAAAAGGATTAAGACCCCAAAAGAATGACTTTCAAGCCTTGGGCTTAGACCCAAAAGAATAGTAGCCATATATCTGGGACCAAATGGCAACGTCCCGTGCCGAATAAATCTGTCTCAAAAGGCTTTACACATCACTGGCAACGGCGTAAGGAAGAAAAGCCAAAAGAACCTGCTGCTACTGCTTGCAACTGTACACTTCAAACACACGTGATATCGTCTTTCCCCTCTGCTTCTTTTTCTGTTCAGTATCCAGCAAACAACAACTGCGCCCAACTAACAAAACTGATGCTAAATCCTCTGCATTTGCGACCTGGAGACATTTCGCATAGTCACAAAGCAGTGTGCGATGCTACCTTTCCATTGTTACGTAACTGAACTTGCCCTTTTAGGGACCATACATTTTAAGTGCGCGCACGTCATCTAACAACGTTTTCCTCGCGGAGCCACGTGGCTGTGTGATTTTTCGTCATTACATGTTGCAAGTTCAGTTCTTATAACATCTCGTAGTCTATCTTAGATGTTACCATGTCATTTTTTTGTTAAGGAACTAGATGCCAGTGGAAATCGCTACCAACAACACATTAAATACCGTACTTGCAGTCCCACTTTTTCTTATAGACCAGTCCATGTGAAATAATGTAACATCCTTTTCAAGTAAATTGCACCTGCGGAAAGCACACATATTGCATATAGGTAGAATCACATTGTACCCAACATCCTGAGAACAATAAAAAATTTTCGGTATACCTTAAGTTCGTTGCATAGGCACTTGCTGTGATAGACGGGTTCGTTATAACGAGGTTCTACTCTAGCTCCATAGAGCCCATTGTGCAAGTCTTATTATTGTTACCCGATTGGAGTCTGATTGTAAAACGACTCCGTTCAAACTTACAAGAAAATCACTGGCTACTTGTCGCTGTGGTTTGCTCCTATGCGAAAAAATTGTTCCTGATCCGGGATAGCAGTCTTTTTCCGAAGCATTGTACTACAGTGTAGAGCAGAGGTTCACAAGCTGTGCGCCGTGGTTACCTTATAGGGCGCCGCGAAGTGGTCCAAAACTTCGAACGAAATTAAGTTAAGCTCAAGTGACTTTGGAAAGGGTCTTGAACACGGTATTGAAGCGGCAAGGGCGCCGCGTGCTGAGAAGTTTGGGAATCCACGGTGTAGTGGATAAGGTGCAAAAAGCAGATGTAGTATACGTAGCGCATGTTCTAATGAAGTATCACGTACACATGACAGTGTTCCGACTGGACAAACTTGCTTAGTGAAATATGACAGCGGCAAAACATCATCTTGGGACCTTGGGACTGTGGGTTAGCTTGTCACAGTTTTTAACTAAGAGCTAAACCTTGAAAATTGAAAATTATGTCCCCAGGGCTCTTGTTGACGTGTATGTCATCTTCCGTTTGGGAGGTTTTTAGTTTTTCTTAACGTGTGGCTCTCGTAATGGGACCTAACGAAGATCACTTACGGTAAAAGTGTCTGTTGGGCTTTCTCAAAGAGGGTGTTAGATAATGTTCGTTAATATTTGCACTCTCCCACCCAGGCACAAGAGTTCTCTACGGTGCCAAAATGTATGGCCATGTACAAGACATGAAAAGTTTCAAAGAGAAAAGGACGGAGAGACAGAGAGGACGGATCCGACGACAGCATCTGGAAAGTTTCTTACGGCCCTGATGAGTTGGCACTGCACACTGGATTCCTCCGGGATCTTTAATTAGCTGGAAAACCAAACTTGCATCGATAAATTCTAATATTTATAAATATACACCCATTCGGCGTGTTCACTGACTTCCTTTCACTTTTATAATTCCTGCCGAATCAATGGACAAAGAAAGAAATCTTTGAAAGATTAATCTCATAAACAGAATAAAAAAATGCCAAGCTCTTAAGGTGAAAGCATCAGATGTTGTACCGTCAATTTTCTTTTTTTTCAGTGATTTTTCATATTTCTTGCTGCTTTTAGGTACATATTGATTGTTCGAAAGAAGGAGTCTTAAAGGAGGTAATCTAATATTAGCATTGTTTCGCGTTTGCGCCTTTTCAAGCCAATAACCATTTAGCGTTTGTCTCCCTTTCGTCAGATCTCTCATGCGTAGAGGATCAAGTGTGTGTGTGTGTGTGCATGGTGGTGTGTTTCTATGTCTGTCTTGTCGTGTCTACCTCAAACTGTTGTCTTCGGAAGCACCCAGCATCGGGACATCGGAAATGTAACACAGATGTTCAGGAAGCGGGTCGCTATGCATATATATCTCAGGTCACTTTAGGTCAATGAGGAGTCGAGGGGATTTTTCGTGATAAATGGCCGGATCCGGATAACGGGTTTAAAACCCATACACTTCCTGATTCCGTCGTGCATCATAGCAAGATTTTCATGCCAATTATTTTCAAGACTTGGGAGGGGAAAAGGACCCTGTCCTTTCCGCAAGATTTGGACGAAAGATTGAAACCAGGCAAAAAGTTACCCAAACGACACATCGATCACTTTCAACGTAACGTCAAATCTCTTTTCAAGCTACGAATATCTTAGCTCTTCACCATTGTTTTCGTTTATAACTTTTGCAATACACACGACAGTAATGCATCATTGGTGGTCCGCTATAGTAGGTTAGGCGGTGTAAAAGATTTTTTATTTTTATTTAACTCTAGGGTGATATTATCTTGAAACCAGGGGGCAGAAGGACCTCCCATTGTTAGCTCCAAATATTGTTCGTTGTTAGTTCTAACCCCAGGGTATCAAGTTACTGTGCCTTACAAAAGATTTCTCTAGTCATTAGCTTGAGGTTTGACTTGAGACATATACGACAGGCAGAGTGCTGGATAACCTAACGCTTTGTTGAAAGTTCGAAAGGTGATGAGTGACACTTTTCTTTTAAACTTGGTGGGGAAACAATAGAAAGAACACAAAATGAAAAGAGAAAAAGGCACGGAAGCTTGCACAGAAGCTTTCCAGGCATTCTCTTGTAAAGGACACAATAACGCATGGTACATGTACAAGGAATTCGTGTAGCACGGTATTGTATTGTAAATCCCTTCTAGTCTTACGCACGTGTTCATCTTTTATGACATAGCCGTTGTCAAGGTAACGCCCGTGAACATGAGAAGACAATATTTAGCACGGTGTACGCAGTAGAAGGGTTAATGGGAACGGTTCATTGTCGGCTCGCTTTAATCCTGGGTTATTGGATGTGTAGTAAAGCGGGTAAAGCGCATGAGACTACTTGAGACCACAGCTAGCGGGCGATAGTTGAGGAAGAATTGTTCTCAAAATGTTCATATTCTATTGGTGAATATAACGCAAGGGGTACAACGACTGCATAAAATCGTATTTGGCCGGAGTTGACCTGTTCTACTCGGCACCTGTGATTGTAAAAGACACGTTTGGAATCGTTTTCATTCATTAGATCTAGATCCAATCACGTGAGCAAAGGTTTGAGAATCAGCTAGTGCCCCAGCCAGGACCACTTGCCTGTCACACTTGTTGGGCAAGACCCGTGCGCCAAAAAATCTTGATCAAACTGCACAACTCCCATTGTTGCGATTAGCATGAGGCAAAGCTCTAATATAATAAAACGCACCGAAACTTGCATTACAGGCTTAAGATGCAAAAAGGAGCTTACAGAGTTTCAAGTATAGCTTACTAGCAAAAGAAACTAGTTGCGTTTTTGCTGAGTTTGCATTATTTCTGTTGGAATTCCATAAACGAATGAAATTGTGTTGAATTCTGCTGCAAGAGACCAAATGTATTGTAAAAGGGGAATCACCTCAAGTATACAAGTAGCCTATAGAAGCTAGATTAGAAGAACAACAAGAGCGTAGGGCGTGCCTTGCGCTAAAACGCCGCCGGGCAGGGACGCAATCGGTTCTATCCGTGATTACACGTGACACATTTGGCAGTTCCACTCTTTTCGATTGGAAAGTTCGTTGTCTAGTAGTGAGATTTTCCGCAGTATGCTAAGTAGTTAAGGGTAACTGCGTAAGTTTTCGGTCTTCCGTAATGAGATATAGGAATAATGTGGTTTTGCGAGCGTCTTATGGGTAAGACGGGAGTGTGGGAGTGCGCCGCCTATTGACACAGGAATTCTGGCTATGCTAACCAATATAGGTTTAGGGACTGGCACGCTGGCAATGTGCATGCAGACCAGTCGCTCTAATTTACAACCCAAATCTGCTGTTCCTGCGATGGGGCCTTGATGGATGAATGGGGCGGAGTTGGGACTTCGGGAGGATTGTCGTGGTCGATAACGACGTGCAAAGCCACAGAGGCGTAAAACTTGTGATTCCCAAAATATCACCCTCCAGATATATAAGCAAAGGCAGCGTGGCTACTCCTTCATCGAGTCACGGTATAACGGACAGGTGGAACGACATACCGGACCCCGATAAAGTTTAACGAGATTTTCTACGGCATTGATCGAAGAGCGACTTCTTTTAAGTAACGTCACCAAGAACGAAGGACATTTGTATACATTTGCGGAAGGGTATATATTTGGGTAATAGCGCTGGGCTTTTGGGTGCCAGGTTCTCTGACACATTGACTTTGTCAAACTTCTGCGTCTCGTGAAGAGGTAACTGAGGTTTTTATAAGACGGGGGTAGTCGAGACTTTGCGCTCTATTTTCCGCTGAATTCGTCGACTGTAACATTCAACAAGCAGAAGTGTTTGTGTGGCAGGGTGATTTGGGCTTCTGGTCTTGTATGGCGTCAAGCTACGTCGAGGGCGTCCTTTCCTTCGCCCCATCCATCAGGTCCTGTCCAGTTTAGCTCTTTCGAAAAAGACATAGCGGTGTCTCTCGCTTTTCTTTTACCGCCTTGCCATACTCCAAGAGATACTCCTGGGGCTTATTATGCAGCCACAGCGAAGGAACGTCAGGCAAATCGCGAACGTAAATTGTAAACACGTTACGTGTCACATTTGACATCAACGTTTTTTTCTTAAAAACTGGTTTTATTTTTGGCCTCTTCAAAGATAACAACGTTGCCTAACAATGAAGTTAGTAATAATGCTGGCGCTGGTAGGAACGTAATTTGTCAGGAAGAGCTGGAAGTTTATGGGAAAATCTGGCCGCATGTTAGTTAGTGTTAGGCAGCACACATGTGGCCAGCAGACAGATAAGTACGTTTCTTTGTGTGAGCGTCTTCAAGTACAACGAAAGCTGTCTCATTTGGCGGTTTGAGGGTCCAGCCACAGCTGATAGGTTCGCAGTGGATAATGACTTCGCGACGACCTTCTTAAAAGCCTTGTTCCAGCCCAAAGTTAAAAGAACGAATTAAGGGGGAGAGACGTTACAGTCCATAGCAAGCAATATGGGGGTTTCGGTCCCTTGGCTCTCCTGGCTTCTTCATAACGCATCCTTGTTAAAACATGGACTGTTGACCATTCATCATTCATTGTACGATATATGACGCCTCTACAAAACTACTTCGCTTGAATGTCTGGACAGAAATGGCCGCTATTCGATTTAAAAATAAATGAGCGATTTAACGTAATCCAAGGGAAAATGGAAAAGAGCTTTTCTGCACTCGCTAAGCTCTCATTTAATCTCCTCCTGGTATAACTCTACGAAAAAGTAATGATTCAAGATCTTTTGTGTCCGTTTTGCAGTATTGCTATGAATCAATGCAGTAAATACATTCCCATAACCCATAAAGCTACTTTCAGTCTACCCTTACGCCATCTAAGGTATCGTTCCTGAAACTTGGGATAACAATGGAATTAACCTTTAGCAGTCTTGTGCGAAGATCAAGCATGTATGGATACTCACATATGTGCTGTGTTGTAGGAATCGGCCGGCAGTGCAATGTGCTGCAATAAGGACTGTCAATTTGCAAAGTTTTATAGAAAAATGTTGCAAACTTTGCTCGAAAGTTTTACTAAGAGACAGGGAGAACTGTCTTCATTTTCCTCTTACGCAACAATGCAGCGCGGCAAGCCTGAAAGCATCTACTAAGAAAACAAACCCGTTCTTGTCCAAAAATTGCAACACTTTCACCGAAACTAACCGCCCGGTTATACAAAAACGATGCAGAATATTGTTGGGCATTATACTAGAGTTCCACAATAAGTTTAATAATAAAACTTACAGAACGAAGTAAAGTTTTACAATAAAGTAAAGTAAACTTGTAAAGTAAAATAAAGGTTTAGAACAAAATTTGGGTTACGGACTTCATATCGCAAGGGACATCATATGCACGTTCAGACGCTGAAGTTGAATTCTGCATAGTGCTTACTAATCCATTTCAATTGAGATTTGAGTTTGAGAAATGTTCTTATCGCACAATGTATACTATGTATATGATTAAGCTTTATATTATATTATTAAGCTATGTGTATTGTTGCATATTATTAAGCTTGAATAAAAAAATTATTCTATGCCTACCGCTGAATTGAATTCAAAGGGTCCTTGTGGTTACGTCTAGCTTTACCTCTTCAAAGGTTCGTCTACCCGGAGTTGGACTTCGGCCGGTGGGTCATGCAAGGCGATTTTTTTAAAGGATTTTTTTACAGCGTTAAGCAAGAATATTTTAGATATCATTCGATTGTAGCGTGCCATTCGATTTCAGTGGTTTCAGCGATGTTGTGTTGGTAATTTTCTCATTATGCGCGTATAAAGTTATAAACAACTTGCGGCTACGTAATAAAAACAGCCTTGAATCTGTGATTAAGCTATAATTATCTATTCTATTCGTCTTTTTTAACCTTCATCCCATCTCCAAGAGCCAACGTAGCATCATTCAATACGCCTGTTAGATCCATAGGTCATTAGAATTAAAGCTTTCAAGAATCATCCAATATTTGCCTGGCGAAAAACAAAACGGACGACGTTTTATAAAAAGTAAATGGTGTGCAACAAAATTAATTAACAATAATCGGGGAGTTACAAATGATTACGAAACGTTTTCCGTTTTCGCTGAGCTTTCGCGATCACGACGTTAACGCTTCGGGATACACTCTTATGCCCGTGCGATGCTACTTACAGCATGGAAAACTTGTGAAGTAATCACTCTATAACTAAATTGTCTGACTGTAGTTCTGTTTTTCTCCAAATTTCACACACACACACACACACACACACACACACGCACACAAAAAAGTCTAAGGACCTGACTTTCAAAGTACTTTTTTCTGTAAAAAAAACGGTGATATTTCGTTTCTTTTCTCGTAAATTTCTTAAGCTTTTTTTCTTTTAAAAATCCATGAAGTCTAGTAGACGTTGCAACAGTTCCATCACTGTCTGGAATTTATTCTAAAATATTGAGTCGTTTCTGCAAAATTATCTTATAATTTTCCCTCTTTATCACCCCATAAGAGCGACAAAAGAGCTAAAGTGGCGAACCAAGGCTACTTTACAGAAAGTTGGCTTACTTGTTCGCGCGTGACGATAGGGGAGCTGCTGGACGCTTGTTTCTGATGTCACCCGTAATCCCCTAGTGGGGCCTTTTAAATTTTTCTAGAGCAACTTTTCATGACTTACGCGAGTAGTGCGCTCCTTATCCGGGTCACGCATGCAATTTTTATTTATTTATTTTTTTCAAAACAAGATGCACTTAACCAATATATTCGGTTAGGTTTAATGTCGTTATAAATGTGTTTCGAAACACGAACCTTCAGCAAACGAAGGGAGAAAAAATAAATATGTCCGAAATAAAACATATGTCGTACTCTAATCGTAATAAGAATGAATATGTACGTACTTGTACGCTACTAACAATCGCTAAGGATTCGCAGCACATAAACACTCTCCTCAATCATAGAAGTCTTTGTTTACTAGCCAGCTCACGTGGATCGAGCATTGGGAACTCATTGGCTGCGTTCTTAATGTGTTACCTGTGACGTAGTCGCCAGGCAAATTCAAACGCGAAATTCCCCAGTTAGCCAACCTTCTATAAAGTAACTTTAGTGGTTGACTACACTAGAAGGTGGCGCGGCTGGTTTGATTGTCAAACATAGAAGGCGGTACCTTGTATGCTCAATAAAGACCTCAAGATTTTGCTTCTGTTGTGCTACGAAATATCTGTGCATCAATTCCTATAAATGTTAAAATTGACGTAAAATATCTTATAGTTGAATCAAATATTAAAAGTACCACATTTTTTCTACAATCTGCGAATTTTTTATTGTTAAATATTTTTCATAGGTCTTGCGAAAGAAGACACTTTTGTTGACTACCTCGAAATGGATTATGACTTTAAAGTGAAAACAGCTGCTGAGCGGACCAAAGTAGAAGACTTGTTTGAGTACGATGGTTGTAAAGTGGGCCGCGGCACTTATGGACACGTCTACAAAGCAAAACCCAAGGACGGGTAAACTTGTCATCAATTTAATAATTCCTGATCTTATTCCCTTGACAGAAAGGAGCTCTTTAGGTCAGATAACAGAGAATATGCCTTGAAACAGATCGAAGGCACTGGACTTTCCATGTCAGCTTGCCGAGAAATTGCAGTTGAGTCTCATTTATTACAATTATAGACTGCGTTAACTGATTATCTTATGAAACTAACCCCATTTTTGGCCTTGTCGGCCTTGAAATTGGGTTTGTCTGCTTCTTATTTGAAGCAGACCATTTCTGTAACAAAGCTGCCACTTTCTTTGAATATTCTAAGTTCTGGCGAAATCGATTATCAGTTAAACAATTTAAGAGACTACTTTATGTTAGTAGTTCAAGAGACTACTTTAAGTACATAAATTGAACATTTAAAGAAGTGTATTTTTAATAAGGTTATATTTTAAATTTTTTAGTTGCTACGAGAGTTGAAACATCCGAACGTGATCAACTTGCAACGAGTCTTCCTGTCACATAACGACCGTAAAGTTTGGCTTCTCTTTGATTACGCGGAACACGATCTCTGGCACATAATCAAGTTCCACCGAGCTGCCAAAGCCAACAAAAAACATGTCTACGTTCCCAAAGCGATGGTCAAGAGTCTGTTGTACCAAATTTTGGACGGAATTCATTACTTGCATCGTAACTGGATTCTGCATCGCGATTTGGTAGGTTCCACAACCACGTTCCACAACCACCTTCTCTTCGAATCTAAAGTTTTGCAGCGATTGCTCACCGTCATTTAGGAAAATTTCTGCAGAGTCTAGGAGTTTGTAATCATTTAAAGGGGAACTCCTTCCATTTCAAGTGTTTTTTCATTATTGTGACTTTCAGTAATTCGATTTTTTTGAAGTAATCGAGCAAGGTTTGACATAGAAATACGTTGAGTGGTAAATTGTGCTTTTTAACTCTGCTGCATAAGTCACAAATTACTTTTTTCTGTGGTCATCTTTGAGAATCTTACAAGCCTCTTTTCTTCCATTTTAGAAACCTGCCAACATTCTAGTTATGGGCGAAGGTCATGAACGGGGCCGAGTCAAAATTGCCGACATGGGTTTTGCCCGATTGTTCAATTCTCCCCTAAAACCCTTGGCAGACTTAGACCCTGTCGTTGTCACATTTTGGTACCGAGCGCCTGAATTGTTACTTGGAGCTAGGCATTATACGAAAGCTATTGGTAACAATTAATTCGATAGGTTTAAGTGATAATTTATCGAACTGTGAACGTTTCTTAGACATATGGGCAATTGGTTGTATCTTTGCGGAATTGTTAACGTCTGAACCGATTTTCCATTGCCGACAGGAAGATATCAAGACAAGCAACCCGTATCACCATGATCAGTTAGACAGGTAAAGATTTTCTCGACGATTGGCTTAGCAGTGGCGTAGTCAACAGATTTATGTATAAGATAGTAACTAATCCTTTCTTAACCATGAGTGTCCTTTCTAGATCATATTTTGTAATAAAATAATAAATAATTAATTGTTTGTGTAGGATATTTAACGTAATGGGCTTCCCTCAAGAAAAAGATTGGGAAGATATACGTAAAATGCCAGAGCATCCAGCGTTGCTGAAGGATTTTAAGCGTAACAGTTACGGGCATTGCTCCTTAGTCAAGTACATGGACCGCTTTAAGATCAAACCCGATTCGAAAGCATTCCATTTGGTAAAGACCACGTTTCTTATAATCTAATATACTTCCCAAGCCGGAGCTCAAAGTTATGAAGAGTACGTTTGACGACAAAAATTATGAACATCTTGTCTCTTCGTAAAGTTATCCAGGTTATTAATGATGGATCCGGTTAAACGATACAAATCTGAAGAGGCAATGCAAGATCCATATTTTCAAGAAGAACCACTCCCTACCCAAGAGTAATTATTATTATTATTATTTTTTCGTTACACTTGCTTTATTTTCTTGATTTTGATTTGTTTTTGCTAAGGAAAGCTATTAATCTGCTTGTTTAATTTTTAAGCAGTATGCTCTACTTGAAGAGTGTGAATCAACTTTTTCGTTTGATTGTAGTGTTTTCGCGGGTTGTCCCATTCCGTATCCAAAACGTGAGTTTTTAACCGATGAAGATCAAGAAGAAAAGGCTGACACAGCTAAAGTCGCACAACAGAAAGTAAATTGGACAACGTTTTGCAATATTTGCGTAAAAAAGACAAGTAACGACATGTATTAAATTTGTAAAGGCACAGGCCCAAGCAGTGGCAGCAGCTCAAGCACAGCAACAAGCTCATGCCCAACAAGATCAAAACCACGCTGCCAATGCTGCTAAACGAGCCCGTATGGCTCCACCAAATATGCCAGTAAATAACGGTCAAGGTAGCATGGGCAACCAAAACGACTTTCATCACGCAAGTCAACACATGCAGCAAAGTCAGATGGCCTATAATTCCGGTGGACAGCAACAACAACAGCAACAAGGAAATCAACAGAATCCGTCCCATCAACAGCAAGGGAACAATTCCTTTACGCAGCGATACTGAACTTGTGTACTGTATATTTATGTATGCCTCATCAAGCTTGAACCTTGTAATATTTGTCAACGATAACATGAATTGATTTCTAAGAATTGTGGGTGATTTTTTTTTCTTGCTGGTAAATTATTTTAAGGATCCAAGCACGAATTTACCACGTATACTGAAGTAAATCAAAACAAGTGTCTCAATCTTTAAAGTTGACTGTGCTTCCACCTGGAATTAATTTACGTGGTTATGTGAACACGGGCACCACAGAGCGATACCCAACACTGTTTAGTTCTAAAATTACGGAGTGATGCTCGTTTGAATTTGATATATGTCGAGACCTTTCAGTTCATACGTGGGTTTAAATGTAGTTTTCACAGAACAGATTGGTTAAATTCCTACACTTGCCAGAGTATTGAAATGACCTGGTACTTTTTTAAACGCCTGTAGGACAAATTCGCTCAATTTCCAACAATTAACTCAACTCCAGAAAAAAGAAGTATCAACTAAGCAAATTCAATTTAATTGTTAAAAGAGTGGACGATTCCACTAACAATTTACCCAATTTACACGATCTCGTTTAACGCGATTTCATTTTTAGGCAGTCGTAAATTTGGTAAATTTGCTAAAAGCTACACGAAACACGGCGCTGTAGCTCAAACTGCATTTCTATTGCTTCCGTGGAACACTAGGATATCTTTTGGCTCTAGAAAGCGAAATCTCGAAACAATTAAGCAGATTTGCTGGAGTAGAAGACTGATTTGCAGATTTTGCAACGAGGCATGTCGAATAGGTAGCGTGTAACTTCTGTGATTTCCTAGATTCTTTAAGGCATTCAGTGACGACAGCTGTTTGAAAATTGCTCAGATATAATCTGTAACCCTTTATAGATACGAATTATTGAAATTAAATTTGTAATTATTTTTTTTAACTCAATAAGAATAATTTTTTCAACAGCATGAAACGCATCCCTACCTTTCACATGCTAAACATGGCTCTGTTTACGCGTTTCCGTTTATTGCGGTGTTTTCTGTGGAACCGATCTATTGCGTAAATAAGGGTATCACTGTATCTGGATAGTTATTATCATTATTACAATAATAATAATTATTATTTTTTTGCAATAGTAGCTTTGAAGTTGTACAGTGCAATATGGTCGAGCTTCTTTTCTTAATGGAGATGGTTGATGAGTAAACTACCGCGGTTTTGGCAAATTTAGAAATTATAAAGTCTTCGATATTGGATCTACCATAATCGATATTCTTTGGACATGAAAAGGTGTGCAGTTTTCTCTCTTTTTAAATTACATACCCTGAGCTTCGCTCAATGTTACCTTATATTTAACCTCATGTCTTAATGTAAGCAGAGATGCAACTCGCTCAATTATTTGCGAGCGCGCTCTCGCTCACGTTCTTTGCAAATTTTCATGAGCATGCTCGCTCATTCGCTCGCTATTTTAAAAAAGAGCGCGCTCCGCTCACGTTCGTTTTGCGCTGCCAACTATGAACTAAAAATGCATTTTTAGTTCTGAGTTTTTAAAAGAACTTTCATAACTGTTGACTGTATTTTAGACAGCTGAACATTTTAGATGCTTAATACTCTGCCACATAGTTTATATTTTTAAAATGCTTTCTCTATAATTATGAAACGAAAATTTATGTATAAGGAGACCAAAGTGTTAAACACCCATGGATAGGTTACCAGCCCTGTTTCGCGTAACATTTTTCGCGGAGCAAACAATTTTCGGAGTTTTTTCTGTGCGGCTCTATTATTAGTAGCTAAATAAATGCTCAGTAATATTAGCTCAATAATACAGAGACCTCGCTATAACGTACACGTAGGAAACAAAAATGTTATTCGCTATACCCTAATATGTGTAATAGCCGATATTGGACCTAAATGCTCTATTTTTTCGATTTCTATTATTTCACCTTTCATGTCGAAGTTAATGGATACCGCTTCGCAAGAGCATTTTGTGCATTTTTTATGAGAAATACGCAAAGTCGAATCAACATAGTTATTTTCTGTTTTCATATATAACACAAACGGGTGTGGGATGTGACTTGAACGCGCTAGAACCGAAGGTAATCTACTTGTTTGACCAACCGTACTACAAACTTGGAGCACTGGCTCGAGTAGCGCGATCTTGTGGACCACAAAACTCTCCTCAAACACTGTTTTCCAATGCTTTACTAAAGAGCAGCGCTTGTAATAATTATACCCAAAGTAAAATGCATGTGCAATTTGTACGCTATAGCCGAAAATACTCTATTAGCGAATTCGTTATGATCATCGTTTTCCCTGTACATTTACATATGAGTTTTGCCGGGGCCTGCGGACCTTGTACGTTACAGTCCATTGTTTATTACAATTAACGTACGCTATAGCGTGATTTTACAGTACAATGAAAATTTACTTTACTTTTCAAAAGACCCTCGGTTATACGGGATACTGAAGCTGAAAGGACATTTTGTTATTGCAAAATTTTGGTAAACTGCTTTACTTATAAGACCGTCAAGTTCCCATGTTTCTGCGTAAGCAGCTTTAGTTCCAACGGGGGTCAAACCACAATTTATAAAACGCGCTACGACATAGTGGCGCCAAACATGAAAGTGGGTCACATGGGTAGTTGTTGATGAAAACAATTTTAGGAAGAGCAGAGTGGGTGTGTGTGGGGTCATTTTTCAGAAGAGAAAAAACGCAATACGACTTACGTTGGTAAAAACTTATTAACATCGTTTGTCTCAATGGAGTACATATTCCACGAAAAAGTAATGCGAAATTGTCATTGATAGTTTCGCTTAATTTGTAATTTTATTTTTGATATTTCCAGCAACAAGGGTCGCTATGCGCTCAGCATTGCTTAAATGCATTGCTACAAGGCTCTTACTTCACGGCAGTGGATTTGGCTGCAATTGGGAGTCAGATGGACGAAGAAGAGCGAAGAAGAATGGCCGAAGCTGGTGTCAATTCAGACGACTATGAGACATTTTTACAAGTAAATACAAGCTTAATTCAACTTGTTCTTTGTACTTTTTTTAAAAAGAACTTGAATGTTTAAGTCAATTTTATCATCATTTTACGACAAATTAGCAACCTTCCGGAAATGTCGACGATAGCGGTTATTTTTCCATTCAAGTTCTTAGCAGTGCGTTGGAAGTTTGGGGCTTGGAATTAGTTCCCTACACAAGCACAGACCTCAGAGCCGTTAAAGCGAGAGCCAATCCTTTGTAAGTGATGCGACTATTCCGCAGGCGCGGATTCGCCTTTATATAGCGCTAATTTGTCCATTCTTCTGCCCTTTTTTTAATAGGGAGGAACAAGCGTTTATTTGTAACTATCGAGATCACTGGCTAACTATCCGGAAACTCGGCAACCAGTGGTTTAATTTGAACTCCCTACTCTCTAGTCCTGAACTATTGTCCGATAGCTACGTCACATTATTTCTTGCCCAGTTACTTCAAGAAGGTATTGTAAAAATCGAGTATAGACAAGCCTAGTGTACAGTACCGTAAACGGGGGTAATTCTGAACGCATGTGGTAACATTGGACATTTTATAGCAAGCCGTAGACAATCTACTGCTCCTCGACTACGCAAAGCAACAAATAAGGGGTCACCAGATTCAGCAACAAATAGGTTTTCTTAGGATCCCAAAACTAAGTTTGAGTCCTAACACATATCCTGGCAACAGTTAGTTGAACGAAGAGACTTTTGACTTGGGAAAGAGAATTTTGAATTTTTCGGATTTCCCTTGCCGAAAGACAAATAAAACAGTTAGGGCTCCCATTTTTTCCATAAAGGTACTTCAAAGACCACCCTTTCTGGCAATCGAAACGTAGTTGTAACGTTTTGCCTAAAGGTGAACTCGGCGTCAGAATTACATAGAGAGCTTCGACCGTTTTCCTTTGTTATGACGTGTGGCTGTTCCAAGGCTAGCGAGCGCTAGCTTGCTAGAGAAGGGCGGCGCGTCGTGGTTAGGGTGGACGCGACTTGCGAAGAAAAATGCATGAAACCTCAACTAAAAAAAAAAAATTTAAAAATTTAAAAATTTGAAATTGTTTAAAAAGATTATTTAAGTTTTAAGGAGGAAGTACCTCTTTTTTGCTGACCTTTTTATTCAGTTATATTTTTTGCTAAAAAGCTAAAGTAATTGTCTTAAAAAACTGTCAACCGTGTTTGACTGATCCACGGGAACGTCGGGAAGAAATTTTCCGCCAAAGTGCTATTTCTGGATTTTGTGAAGCAGATTCGTGTTCACATTCAAAGTTATACGCATCGCGGGGTAACTTTGAACATCAACTTTGAAAATAGAGTAGAGAAGACTCAGGTCAATAGTAACATTTCGCCCTCTGTCAGTTTTTATTGTGACATGAACGTAACTAGCGCATGAGTGTATAACTACTAGATGCAGGTTTATCTCTACTCTGTTAAGCCATTGTGTGCTTCTTAAAAACTTAAAATAACGGTTAGTCTTCGACCTAAGAGGTCCTCGTTTGTTACCACCGTATCACTCGTTGGGTCAAAAGTAACATCGTGTTTAACGTGCGTTTTCGGAAAAGAACTTTACCAACCAAATTTCTAATGATGCACTAAACGTATCGTAACAAAAGCTTGCAGTTGCAGTTCTGAGAAATATTGGAACATTTTAGCTTCATCTCTGTCCAGACATACTATAATTTTACTAGATTTACTAAGAAAATTTTTATAAATAAACAGAAAAATGTAGCGTGTTCTGGAGGTGCCGTTTCAAACGCCACGGTTACCATCCTACAGATAAACAGTATGTGTTATTTTTGCAGAGTATAGTTGTTCCTCATAATCGTTTACAGCTGGTTAGTGTACTTAAGTTAAGGCAATCTTTTTCCTTCTGTCTATGATAGATTTTCTTGTATCTGACAGTTCTGAACTCCAAAACAAGATACGTTATGCAACGTTGCCATCTTTCCCGGATCGTGTCCCATGGTCGAGACATCGGTCGTTACTATCTCTTCGATGGTGTCCTGAGTTTTCTAGGTCTCCTGTAAAAATAAATATGGGACTGTGGTGTCTGACCTTTTCACGTACTGTTCGGTAGCACTCAGTGAGCTCAAAAATATTGTAAAAATGTTTGGTAGTCAATACTAAACGTAACGGGCAAAAACATGCCACCTGTCTTGTTTTTAAAGAAATTAGTGAAATTAGACATTATTGAAATACCTTAATTATTTCTCAGTCATTCCACATGTGACTCTTGTTGAGAGTGCTCAGTGGTATGGGACATTACTAAGATTTCGCACAGCCACAAGAAAGCTTTTGTTCAAAAGTTATGATTTTTCTTACTTTCGCGTCACAGTACTTTTAACTCCAGTCTCCTATACTCCCGAAGTTTTACAGTGAAGTCGAAAATGTAAGGTTTGTGTAATTCTGCGGAGCAATGTACAGAGCCAGAACTCCATTTTGCTTTTATTTAAGATTAGCCGAAATAAACAAGAAAAACAAAATAAAAGCCTCTTTTTCGTTCGAAATTAGCCCGTTTTACGGTACCTTACCCGTATTTTCTTTCGTTTGTTTTTGGATAGTCACTAGCGCAACCGTAATACTGTTTAGCGAACTTGGATTTTAAGCGTTCTGGTTGCTTATGTAGCGTTAGTTCTTCCATGTTTTCTTGAGCCAACGGATAACCACAGCTATGGCCGTTATGTTAGTACTAATTAGATATAAACAGTCGTAGTACAAAATTTTAATAACAAGTTAGTGAATGTAACCAATGTAAGAGTGTAAAGGTATGTTATTGACAGGCTATTCCATATTTGTGGTTGTGGGAACACTACCAAACTGCGAAGCGAACAATCAACTAAAACTGAAGCCAGCGGTACAAGTAACCAAGCCTCGTTTAATCGCCGAATCTGATGCAGTGCCAGTACAAGACGAAGATCCGGTGGAGGCAGAAATTTTGAAACAGACGTTGGAAATGAGTCGACGTGAATTTGAGGAAGAAGAAGAAAGGGAAAGTTTGGAAAGGGCATTGCAGATGAGTATAGCTGAGTCCAGAAGGAAGGGCGCATTTGCCAATCCGGGGACAAGTACTGGGACGATATCAAAAAATGAATATTCCTGTACTTCTGATGATGATCTCCGGAGGGCTATTCAATTGAGTCTGCAAGCAGAGGATAATATCAGTCAGATGCCTTCAGCTAATAGTGGCAATGCATCTGTAGCAGAGACAGCAGATTCGCAAGCCTTTGTACGCCAGCAGCGGTTAGCTAGGTTCGAAAAAAGTACGAAGCCTCATCAAGATGGTTGATAATTAAAAAAAAATATTAATAATCTCTGAGTCCTTTGTTGTAAGAATAATCTTTCGTTTTGTAAGAATTTCTTCTCGCTTACTATTTATGTTACTTGTTCTGCCTTCGCTCATCACTCGTAAATACAACTAAATGCAATACGGAGCATACCGATACTTCATTAGTGTCCAATAAGCTGTAAGTTTGCTCGTGCAAAGTTCAGACGCTCAATCAAGTGCCATGTGTAGAGGAAGTCAGCTTGGGTATGTTTTATTTTCAAGCACTGTTACGTGCGGCATAAAGAAAAAGACCATATGATCAATCATCCCTATACTTTTCGCACGGCACGTGCCAAAAAACAAAAGTTCCCGTTTTGAAAGTCTTTCTGCGGTTCGTAATATATTCGCGAAAGAAAGGTTTAGGAAACCTAGTACCGTGGCCACCCCCATACCCAGAGGGTGGGTTATAGTGTTTTACCCCTCCTCCCACCCCTGAAATGTTAACTTTATCATGGTAAGCATAGGTGACTAACAAAGTGTCTAAAAAATGTGCATACGAACCCACCCCCACCCCGGAAACTCCAGTATCTTGGGCACGGCCCTGACAGTGGCCTTATCATGACGGCCAATTGTTTAGGTCCATTTTGTATGTTGTAGGTTATTAGTTTTTGGTGTAGTTACAACGTGTTTATGATGTTTACGCAACTGTGACTGGACTGGTAGGCTATGGAATCTGGGCAATCTGCCTTTTAATTTTTCATTGCAGGGTTAATGTGAAGCTAGAGGGTAGCAAGACAGAAGCTACAGATTGCGTCACTCAACGTTCCATTTTCTTTCTATTGCGAAAGGCAAGCGTATTAAATTGCCCTAACTGCGTGCAATAAAATTAGATTGACGGTATGAGGAAGTTACAGTAAAGAAACATATTGGGTGCTAGCAGAATTAGGAACACTGCATGCCACGGTAGCCAGATGTTTTTTGGTCCAGCAAACCAAATAAACGATTGACCAGAAAAACAAACCAAAAGTTGCGTTTCATAGTAAAGTCAATCATTTTAATGCGTATTTCTAAGGGGAAAAAAGTAATTGTACGTGTATATGTTTATTTAGACAATTTTTCCCACTTTAAGTATTACTATTGATAAATAGTCTGAAAACTGTAAGCTAGAACAAAATTAACAAATAAGGAGTTTCAAGTATAAAGTTTTCTGGAGTGGGTTTTATTTCCTTCTATTCTAAGCAAAAAGTAGCTCACCAAATAGTAAGTAATTTTGTAAATCTTGTCATCGTGTAGTTTGGTACTACAGTTCACATCGAATTCAGCGAAAAGTAAGAACCTTTGCTACTTAACACGGCCGTTATTCTCCACTATATTTGCTCAATGTCATTTGTCCCTCAGACTAATTAAGATTATTAGAGTAGACTCCCTTATATCCGTCAGGTACGAAAATGGAGCGTACAATGAATAACTGAAGGAAAAACGGTTGATAAGACAAATGTTTCCCATGTTTACAAATGTATCAACTGAACCTATCCTAACTACACGTGGGAGTGTCCTTACATGCCACAATTTTCAACACAATATGTCGCACTTAATCGGCTTCCAGACAATGCGATACGAATCCTTTTCCGCCTCTCTTTGGTTTAAGACTGCAGTATATAAGCACGCATTTAAGTGTAGTTAGTCTAGATTCACTCAAGTTAGTTCTGCAGTAATAAATAAAACTGAGGGTTGTGGCTGGTATAATCGAGAAATCACCAAGCGTTTGTATAATTTTATAGATTAGTTAAGACCTAGTAATGTTTAAAGGAATGTTGCGGAACCGGTCACTTTTCCAGAACGACATTTCCCCCTTTCATTTGCGAAATCTGTCCGCAACCAGAGGAACGAAACGGAACGGAGCTCGGACTGAAGCTAGCAGAAGAGCGGAATAAAGCCATGCCGGGAAAGTGTCCCGTTCTCATACACTGGTTTAAATACACATTATTTCGAACTATTTACGCTGTTTTTACGTATTAATCGATTGGGGGCAAATCTTAACCGCAACAAACCTAAGAGAAACAACAAACCAAACCAAATTTCTCTAAACCAAGTTCCTCAAAACAAATAGTTTTCCTCGTTTTTTTAGTTAAAAGAAAACATCTTGCAACCCTGGCCAGAGCACTGAGAATTTACTTGCCCCATTGCTCCGACTTTTGCAACTGAACTCCGTTGTCCGACTTAGGTTTATTAAGCAGCCGCTTTCAATAAATTTTAATTTATTTGTAGAGGAATTATTAATTTTTGAAATATTTTTAAATAATTATTTTTTGAAATTAATTAAAGTTTTCTCTTCCTATATTATAGCCTAATTACTATTTAATTCACTTCTCGGATTAACTAGCTTTGTACCTTAGCTTATTGTTATGGATATGTCAAAGCAATAAGGCTTATTTCAGACTCCTGCTCATCCGCCAAGTGTGCCACTGAAGAAAAGGAAAGTTAAGGCTTTCAAAAAACCCTGTCCATGATGGTCTCTGTGTTCACTACTTTTACTAGTATACCAATGGTGGATGAGCAACCTTAACGTATAAGCAACACACTTGTATCCTAGCGACAGTAGTAAACATACACAAAAGCTTGGCGGGTTTTCTTGATTGTCTTCTCTTTAATTTTCCTCAGTGGCACACCTGGTGGATAAGTAGGCGAAACTTGTGTTTGGAATAAGACTTATTGGATCGGAGTAATGAATGGAGCCGGGGCAGTTATGTAATAAGGGAGCGAAGCAAAATAAAATGAAAAATAATAAAAGTAAAAATAACTATGGAGATAAAAATTACCGTGCTCCAGAACCCTGGTTAGATTGATTAAATTAAGGTGTATTGGTTAAGTTTGCTATGGTCTGTTAATATTTTACGTTGAGCTACGATTACGTAAGTCATTTGAGTTATTTTCTTATGCCGTGTTATGTTAAAATTAAATGTTATATATTATATGTTAAAATTACTTCATTAAGTTACATTGTGTAGTTAAGATAATTAACCTATATTCGCTATGTTATACATTCATGCTCCCATAGGTGGCAGCACTGTATTACCAAGATTTGTTCCGGAGTTGCGTCAAATAGTGTACTGTCACAAGAAGATTAAGGAAATGTCACTGAAAACTAAATTATCAGTTTTAGGCCTCCTTTATTTTGTACAAGGTATGCCTTATGGCTTTCAGGACAAACTTCTGCCTATTGCCCTGCGTACAGAAGGTGTGTCTTACTCAGGGTGAGAAAACTCAAGTAAATTACCTTGCTACTTTCAATTACAACTTGCCCAGTTTCATACATACATTTAATTATTTTGCTAAAATCTAGAGTATCATGGATGAAACTGTTGCTTATTCCTTGGCTGCTCAAAACATTCTGGGCCCCACTGCTAGATTCATACCAATCACCTCGTTGGTGGCTTTTAGTTAGTATGGCGTCACTAGCATTAGCTTGCTTCCTAGGTAAGTAAGTTCACTTTAAAAGAACTTTAAAAATTACCAGTAGCGTATACGTATTCCGTCTTATAAATTTTTGAATCGACTACTTCTTTGTAGACGTAGTGACGGTTTACACTACTGTACAATACAAAACTTATATTTGTATGATTTAAGTTGTCCTCAAATAAATTTTGGGCAACTTGTCTCTTGAATTTGTGAGTGTTTCGTATTGTCCAGTTTTATGTAGAATGTTATTTGATTGCATGTTTTTCTAGGGGCCGCTTTCGTTTCTTTGACGAGCTTGTTGTCCGTAGCGATCCTATTAATCGCCATGAACACGCTCTGCGCCACACAAGACATCGCCGTAGACACGTTGGCCATTCAAATCCTAGACTACAGCCATCTGGGTCACGGTAATAGCGCCCAAGTTTTGGGCTACAAGGCTGGCTCCTTGTTTGGTGGTGGAGTTCTTGTCTTACTTCAAGAGTATTACGGCTGGGTCGGTACTTGCACTCTCTTTGGGTTAGTTTATCTGGCCACCACCGTGGGTGCTGCTTATGTCACGTTACGAGACCACTTAGCTCCGCCGCGATCTTCTGACAAAGAAGGTCCCGTTCCCAGTGCTGCGTCTATTGTCTCCAGAGATCTATTCACCTCTAGTACAACTAAATCTGTAGTGATGTTCATTCTCTGCTACAAATTAGGAGAACGGGGTTCGTTGAGTACATTTCCCTTGTTTTTGCACGATCAAGGCGTCAGCTCAGCCCAATTAGCATTTTGGAACGGTATCGTAAGCCAGCTGTGCTCAATGGTCGGTTCTTTGCATGGAGGTATGATCACGGCGAGGTGTTCTTCACCTGAGAGATTTAAATCAGCGTTGCAGTGGACTAACATTGCACGATGTATGGCAATTGCTCTCCAAACGTTGTTAATAATATTTAGTACCACCAGCCGATTGAGTTCATTTGAGTATTACGCGAGTATGCTTTCGTTGTGTTTGTTGAATTACAGCGCAGGTGTGGTGACCACAATGACGTTTACGTGGATGATGTGTTGCTCCAAAAGCGTCATTCTATCCGCACAGGGAACTCATTATACGACGTTGGCAACCCTGGAAGTCGTAGGGAAATTGCTCTTTTCATCCATGATTGGTGGGTTCATTGATAGTTTAGGGTTCGTTCCCGTATATGGTGTGTTGGTGGTTTTAACAGCCTTGTGTGCATTGTCGATCCGGAGTGCTAAACTGCCTGAAATGAGAAAGATGCAAAGCAAAAGCTAAAGCAATAAATAAATTTTTTGAAAAAAAAAAATTGAAATTACTGAACCCGTTGCGAGGTTTGTAGAATAAAAATTCTTAACAGCCTTGATAACGCATTAATCATTAAATGATCGATCAACGCCAACGGCGATCAACACAATTTGAGACATTCAATCTGTTCGTTCTTAGTACCACAACAGGGAGTCTTCCACTGTATCAGTGATAACTGCTGTTACCCAAAGTCGCGATATACATATATATGGCAAAGCCAACGGTGACTGCGGCGGACAAAACTGCAGGAATCTGCTGTGTCGGATAACATTGTAATCATACTTTGTAAGTGTATCGAACCCATTGAGGCAGGGATGTTATGGCGGTATATCTCGTATACCTACGTAATGGCTACATTAACATCTATATTGTAACGAAAGAATGTTCTTGGGTGTGCTTAAATGTACCTGGCGCGGCGTCCGGCCATCCGAAGCCCATCATCCGGGGCCACTTTCATGTGAGACTCGGATGCTGGGAGTAGGATGACTGGCGTCCGCCGAGTCAGCATAGCTAGGCACGTAGACCAAGTCGACTTGGCGGGCCCCTGCTCTGCTATAAGTAGAAGGGGAGTAGTGTTGGGCAGTCAGTGGGCGAGTAGAGTAGAGTTAGTGGTAGTTGAAGTGACGTTGGGGGTAGTAGTGAGTTGCGTTGATGATGAGTAGTTGAGTAGTGGTAGTGGTAATTCACAATAGTGTACCACAATGCAATTACACTAATAGGAAAGCACAAGAACATTATCGACATAACACAACTAAACAAAATCATCAATCTGGCGGTAGCAGCATGGGTGTCTTCCAACGGGTCGTCCTCGAAGCGCTGACCAGTCTTGATCACCTGGTGGAAGTGCTTCCAAGTTGACATCCATGACTCGCTTACGCCACGAATCGCTTCGGCGATCATTTCATCGGATACCTCCAACTGCGGAACTCGGGGTTTGGTAAGGTTGGCCAGGGGACTGGATAGTGTGAGATTTAGTGCAGGAGCATGCAACGTAAAAGAGGGCACCGACGAGTGTATCTCTAAAGAACTTTGCACTCGGTACTCTGCCGGAATTACTCAGTACGACGAATGAACGGAACAAGCACTGGGCACCTGTAGAACTCCCTCACCCTGTATGGTGTGGGTTTTTGGGGCACCGCTATTTGACTCCCACCTTAGACAATCGAAAGTAACCTTAAGGGGGTCAACGCTAAAGAAGCGCCAGTTCCCTCGTCCAAGAGGTTGGATATCGGGTCCGGTGTATTTCCTGACCTAGGCCTGGTACTAGGTCCGGCAATCGATTGTAATGTGGTAATTGTGCAGAGTTGAATAAATTATGTACATAACCATTTCTTGAACTCTTCCGTTTATTAACAATGAAATTTCTTGTAGCAACAGCTACGCGCTTGAAGCTGAAGACGCGAGTGCATGTAGATAAGAGACGGGTGCAAAACATGATTTTAAAAGAAACATTTATTTCCACTGAGGGTAAGTTCGTGGCTCTTGTGAACCGTAAATTAACTGATGTGGGAAGAAATGAATTTAAATGTAAATGAATAAAATTAGAAATGAAGCAATGAAAATGTAAAAATATGAAAAACATTGTATTTAGCAAGAAATAGAGGAATCACGCAGGGGCGCAGCCAGGAATGTTTTTCGGGGGGAGGGGGGCGTGTGTGTTTTTCGGGGGGGAGGGACAACTTTTTCTTGATGTTGCCACTGAGCTTACTTGCACACAAGAAAATAATTTCGGGAGGAGGGGGGCCGCCCCCCCTTTCGCTGCGCCCCTGGAATCACGTACGTTCTCTGCCAAGAAGGAGCACATAACACGTAATGTATGTTCTCATTAGCATGGTTTCGTTTGAAAAAGGCGCGCTGCCAGACATTTCCGTGGCGTATAAGCCAGCGCCAATTGCTCTTCACGCCAAGGCATGGTGGAACCTTGTTTCTAATACCTTTGATGCCGAAGTTTCCTTATCTGACTCCCACATGGTCCTCCCACTAAATCTACACAATAGAAGAACCACCTCCCAAGCTAAGCTGAACGTAAGGTTTTTTCACACCAAAACGATAATATGAGCTGGGCCGTCCTACGACTTGCCTAGCTAACGACGAAGACTTCCTACGTTCAGCCCTTTGGCGACCGACGTTACATTTGAATTTGGCGCTTCTTTTTTTGTAAATATGGCGTAAACTTTGTTTATATTTTGGTAAACGTTCCAACGAAGTTTAAACAGTACATTACATTTAATTCTGGCGCTATTTCACTGTTTGTTTAGTGGAAAAAACTGCCAGGGCTTGAGCAAAAGGATACTGAACTATTCGCGACGCAAACACACTTAAAAGGAATAAGAAATCGCACGAGTGAAACACTTTCTTGCCACTATTCACCATGTCTGAAGTTCTGTTGACCGAAGTTCCCAGTTCACTGAAACAATTAGCGAGGCTAGTCGTAAGAGGATTTTACTCCATTGAGGACAGTCTAATAATTGACATGCTTGTTAGAAATCCTTGTAAGTTCTTACTCTTAAATTTTGCATCCGCTTGATGTTCTTTTAATTTCCTCTCAATTTCCTTGCGCAGGCATGAAAGAAGACGACATTTGTGATTTCTTAAAATTTGAAAAGAAAATGTTACGTGCTCGAATTGCCACCTTAAAAAGTGACAAATTTCTGCAAGTCAAACTGAAAATGGAAACCGGACCTGATGGTAAAGCCCAGAAAGTCAACTACTATTACATCAACTACAAAGTAAAGTTCTATGCTTTCATTTAGTACCGCCTTGATTGTTCCATTTATTCCCTTATTTGTTACGGAACTTACAGACTTTCGTTAATGTTGTCAAGTATAAACTGGACCACATGCGTAAACGCATGGAAACAGAGGAGAGAGACGCAACAAGTAGAGCAAGTTTCAAATGCCCAAACTGTCTACGGAGTTTTACCGATCTCGAAGTACTATTTGCTAAGATTTTTTTGTTGTTGCTTCCTTTAAGCACCTCTTGTCATTCTAGGCTGATCAACTCTTCGATATGAGTACAAGCGAATTCAGATGCATCATCTGCGGTGCAGTAGTTGAAGAAGACCAGTCCGCCGTGCCCCAGAAGGATTCACGCCTCCTATTAGCACGATTTAATGAACAGTTAGAGCCTTTGTATGTCCTCCTGCGAGAAGTTGAAGATGTTCGGTTAGCGCCTTCAGTCCTTGAACCCGAACCTACGGATCTTTCCACTATTCACAGGTATTTTATTTCGTGGAGAACTTTTTTCATTTAGTTACCGTTAATTTCTTAATTTGTGTACATGATCCCTAACTCTATTAAATATCCTTTTCTTATTAACCTGGCTGGATTGTAGACCTGGAGAAAAGAGAGTTCCGGCGCCTGGGCAAGAGAACTGGTCGGGTGAAGCGAGTCGTAAAGGACTTCTTGTAAATAATTTCCGCAATTGTTTCCTATATTTTGGTTAAGAAACTGGTACTGATTGGTTATTAATTAGATGGATGACACCCGCGTGGATGTTACCATTGGAGACGACGTTGCGGCTCCTACAGTTCAGCAAAAGAAAGAAAGGCCGATCTGGATGGTTGAAAGTACTGTTATTGCTCCACCTACTGCCGAGGTTTGTTCTTTGCTCAATCTCTGCTTGACTACATAGTTAATTTAAGACTTGTTACTGCGGCCTCTGTTTTCCCTTGATAATGTTTTGTACGTATCATGGGAGATTCTGATGAAAAGGAATGGTTTAGGCAGAGATCGTGGCGGCAGCAGCGTCTACTTCTGCCCCAGAGGTAGAGGTAACCGACAAATCAAGAACGCAGGAAGACATCATGTCTGTTCTCCTCGCACATGAAAGCAAGGCAGCGGCTGATAACAAAGCAACAAAAGGTTTGCGGGAGGATGACAGTAGCGATGACGAAACTATGATAGAAGAAAAACCTACCGCCTTCAAGCCAACGAAGGAAGAATCCATGGATGACATGCGTAAGTAGCCTTTGTTGAAGTTCTGTTCATTTTGCTGTAAGGCGAACGTTTTTTCTGTTTCTACTATTTTTGTCAATTCCGCCTTATTTTTACATTTTATGATTTGCTTAATGTAATATCCATTTCCCTTTTTAGTCGAGGTGGGCGTTATGGAGAGTGATGACGAGGAAGCAGCGGTCATGGTCAAAGTGGGTGACCAAAGTGTGCCACTAGAGGAAGTTAATGATGAAATCATTGCCAAAATGACCCCACGAGAGAAAGATGCTTACATCCAATTGTACCAAGAATACTACTCACATATGTATGATTAAGATTACTGGTTTATGAGAATCGCGGCCCATAAAAGGAATACATAACACGTTTTCTAACGAAATGACAACAAGATCTCTATTCTGTTTTTAACTACCGGAAGTCTTGAAGAAAAAGGAAAAGTAATCGCGAAGCGGACCTGAGTTCCAGTAAATGGTTTAAGTCTAAATAGCCTCTGAACCAGACTTTTACACTGCACGGTTTCTCAAGATGTGTATTTTTATAGTTCAGCAAACGTTCCTCAAGAATGGATAAATGTGTTCTCAATCCTTAATTTTTTTTCCAATAACCAACGTAGGCTCACGCCTCTTGTCAGAAATCTTTAATGTTATTATCTTAAAAGAAGTTACAGAGATCCTCACATTAAGAACTCCCGTTTTGTCCGATAATATAATCTACGGTTAATCGATAAAAAATCGAGTATCTAACGTCAGCGTTACCCTTAGTACCGGCATTATCTATGCTATCGAATAGGAATTAACGAATGTCGAATCTGTAAACACGATTTGTAGAGCAAACCGGGTTTAGCAAACAAATCCTTCGTCTTAAGACACGAGGACCACTTGAGAAAAATTGGGTTCAAAGTTAGTACGTTGGTCGCGCAAAACCGACGCGGGTATAAAGCTCTATTTTGCCCACATTGTCGGACGGGTTATCCTAGCCACCAACTAGGCGAACTGAGCTAAGCCTTGTTGGGGCCCTGAAGACATTTTTTTTTTTACCTCTATAGCGTTCCTATTTGTTAAGAGACTTTAATCAGGAGTCCAAGTAATATAAGGCATTGCTTCCCAAAACATCGGTAAAACAAAGTGTCAATGGAGAAATTGCGACACATGGTCGCCGTCACCTTTCTTTTGAATGCTCGTTGACTCACCGGATATTTCAATCTCCTAAATAAATTCTACAACCTTTATTTGTATAATAAAATTACCAACAGTGCTTTAGATATAAAAACGACGTGCATTGATCTCTTGCAGAACCCTAAAACTTTGTTCACTCAATTGGGATGCTTTCACAGCACAGCTTGTCTAACAAATTGTTTCTTTCCGCGCTGACAGCTTCAAGATTTGACTTAACGACGTTCAATCTGCCATGATGGCCGTACTAGATGTTTCGTCCATCAGTACCTTTGAATAATCACGTCGTCGTAATTGCTCAGCTATAAGAACTCAGCGCAGGAGGACCGAGTAGGAACACCGCTCACGCAAAGTACCCTGTGGTTAGCATCAGACCGTTATGCTTGGGCTCTTTTTCCTTCCGTAACTTCTACCTTTTGGAAGTTGCAAGGAAGATGTGGGTTAAAAGGATTGCTTGTACTGTGTTGTCATACAGGTCACTGGGATCGATGGCTAATCCCTTCAACTTACTCCCGTACAACCTTGATCGCAAATTTGTCCTTTTTGCTACTTAAGGTAATGTGGGGTGGGGTTGAGAGGGGTCAGTTGCACCCACCAAGAAGCTGTCACAAAGTACTGTATTAGCCACAAAAGGGCTCCTGGATCTCCTCTCTCGGCTTTTTTGTTTCTCTTGGGGAGAAGGTGCCGCCCAGTCGGTCTCCTTTGTCGGTTTGTGGGGCGGTCAAAGGCTAAATTATGGCTGCCAATAAAATCTTTCATTGTTTAGAAGCCTCCAGAACCGAGCAACGAAGATAAGAGTGTAAAGATGTTTCTCTTCTTTCCACATAAGTAGACGTATGTGTCCACATCCTTTTGCTTTCCGTCTTGTAATGTCGCCTTCCTATCCTCTTTTCTTCCACTTTCTTGTCAACTTCCCTCGCTCCCCGAAGCGAAAAACGTGTCTTATCCTGCAACTCATGCTTTTACCTGGCGCCCCATTAGCATAACCCCAAACATTACACACCTTAATAGAAAACGGCGCTTTTTCCTTGAAGTTTACAACTCTCTTACCTCTCCTTTAAAGCTATTAGAATTAACCAAAAGCTGCACACAAGACAACCCTGAAAAACAGCCCAGCAACCATTCATAGTCGATATGTCTACAAAAATATTAAAATGCGGGTGAATGCATAACCTGTGATGTAAAAACGTAACACGTCCTATTAGAGTTCAATAACGCTTCCTGTACTGTTTAACGTAGTTCGCTTCTAAGACGTGCTCTATCCGAAAAAAAAAATCGGATAACAGATCGCTTTGCAACTTGTCCAAGTCAAAGCCAATGTGGGATGGAGATTCCGAGTAAACGGACTACGAACGATGTTAACGCGAGACTTGTTCGAACAATAAGTGTTTGGCAATGACAGAACGTTCGATAGAGACTTTTGGTAGGAAGGGAGGATTTGCTGGTCAACTTCTTTGCGACGTTAATCCTTCCAGTTGTCACGTTTAGCTTAATTGACATATTTACAATCAAAAAGTGACCCAAGCAAGGTAGGAAGACGCCTACCTTTCCCCACTTTTTCTATTTCTACGACTTCATTAACGCTCGGGACATCCCCTTCTTTAGAAGTCCATTAGTCTTTTCGTCCTTTCCTCTTCCATCCTTTCTAGAGCTTTTGTTCAGAATCTTTTCGCTGTAAGAGAGAGCTAGGGTTGTCATTGAAAGGTTTTTCGCTCATTGTAAAAATCCTTTTAATTACACACGTACACCGAAAGTTTGCCCTTTTATAGGTAAGGGGCCCCTGAAAGTTTTGTTGGGTAATTTGCAAGGTAGATATGGGTAAGTTGTTGGTGGTGACAGTCTTGTAGTGTCATGCGAAGTCCTCACCCGAGATAAGTTGGTGGCGGCCATGTTTGTGGCCCCTCCAAGTTTTGGAAATGTGTATGTTTGTGGGGGCTCATCAAGGCCTAATTAAGTTGTTCATTTAAACTCTCGAGGGGTGGAAAGGGTGATTTTCTTGTCCTCGTGAGGGAAACTAGAATGAGAGGCAGAGCAAAAGATATATACATATGCAATAGGGACAATCGTAAAGTGGATTTTATGGGCAGTGGACCTGAAGCAAAACTGAAAATGAACAACCTGCTCCACGTGGGCGGTTTGTGGGAGTTAGAGAACGATAAGGCGGCGCTTTATGACTCAGCCAGCCTGTGAGTGAGAGAAAAAGACAGCTGAAGGAGGCCGAGATGTCAGAAAACAGAAAAAAAGAGAGAGATCGGAGAGACCTGTCTTTTGCGAAATTGGGCTCTCCCAATGCCCTTCTTGCGAAGGTAGGAAGGAACGTAGGTTTTTGCACGTTTTTATTGCGATTGCTCCATGGGCGCTGTTAAAGGGATGAGGAGCTGTTGTATGCGTATGAAGGTGTTTTTCCGTATCGGAAATGAAAGAAGAAGTTCTGAGAAGGGATTAGGAAAAGATACGAGGGTGTTTGCTGGAGACGTGAGAAATGCTTTCAGGCAAAAGGAATGAACGGTATACAGAAAGAGCAGAGCTTGTCCGAGTACTGTAGAGCGCTGCAGAATACTAATGGAGTAGAACTCCTATTTCGTTAACTGATCGTGAACAGAGGAGCGTAGTTGATAACATGACAAGTCGGATAGTTGATAAATTAGATTTCGTGAGTCAAATTGGAAGGAAAGTACTTAGTAAATTCCGCTGAGGAATGATAATCGAAAATAAATTGCATTTTTATAATTAATTTATACTTCTGTGAGTCTGGACAAAACAATGGGATGCAATGCCTTCCATGCTAAAAAGCCTAAAAATCACACCTTCAACACGGCCAACCTGCAAACTGCAGCTGCCTAGAAAATTAATTTCGTCAATTATTCAACTGCGTATGACACACTTCCCAACCAAAGCTTACCTGTACAGAATAAAAAAAGCGTACTGAAGCTGCCGCGATAGACCAAGGCAAGAATTAGGCCACCTCTTTTTCCATTGCGAAAAACTCAACAAGCAAAGAGCGTTACTACTCAGAGCCCTTGCCCACATCAAACTCTATTTCAACATCCAAAATATTCTAACAAATCCCACAGCTTTCCACGCTGTCAATGATTTCGCTATGTCGGCAAAAGACCTTAAGTAACAACACGCTCCTCTACACATGCAGCTCTTCTCCCCTTATAATCCCTTTGAAGTCAAATGTATATAAGTGCTGAAAATTACCGAACGAAACGACAAGCTTACTATTATGTGACATAATGTATATATGTGTTATTGTTCAACTGTTACATCAACAACTATTGAAGTAAAAGGATGTACGGCAACGAGCAAAGCTCACACCGACGAAAGAAATAAAAAAAAAATACTTCTGTGAGACTTGTGAAAAGATATCGAACTACCCATGAGTTGGTTAAGTACTTCAAAATTAGCTGAAAAACCCCGTTGTTAAGACCACGATATACAGAAACAACTTCAGGGAACACAAAGTACGAAAATTTCCTACATCATATTGTAAAACTGGCTAAAATGTCGAAGAAACTGTTTTGACAGTAACGTTGCCGTTTAGGGATTCCTAGTACCTCAGTCTAAGCGTTTCTTTAACAAGTTTTCATAAGATTCTTAAATTGTGGTTCAATATTTACAACTTTTTTATTTCGCGGGAGAATGGAAATCGAACGATTTCGAACTGTTGCACCACGTCGGATTTTTTAATGAAAAATTAAGGTGTAAAGAAAAAGCGACATCGATCAGGTACTTTTCGTTATATCATGTCTGAAAAACTAAAGCTTTAAAATCAAGGCTTTGTATGACAATACAGTGAATCCCCATGTACATGATCTCGTTTTACGCGGTCGGTAATTTGGTAATGTTTGCTAAAAATTCCATGAAAGATCACGCTATGGCTCAAAATTACATATTCTTGCCTTCTGTTGAAACAAAAGTAGTTATTTTGGCTCTAAAAAGCGAAATTGCGAAGCACTACCGCATATTCGCTGGCGAAAAACACCGGTGTAACGAGTCCTATCAAACAGGCAGCATTTTTGTATTAATCTCCAAAGCAGGCTCGTGTCTGATTAGAGATTATTTTTTTTTAATATAGGGTTAGTAGCGTCAGAGACCAGCATAGCATCGCAGTGTTTCCACCCTCTTATTTTAGTTCCTGGCATCTCTAGCGTGAAAATCAGACCTAATTTAACCAAACCTAGCTTAGCCTTATCAGACTGAACCTGGCCTAACCTAAAATTCCACGTGCGTATAATTTAGAAGTAAAAAACAAAAATTTGATTCAGTAAGGTTTGTAACCACGCACGAGCTTTTTCTTCAACGCACTGTCCTGACTAGGGCTGATAATCGGCTTTTGCTTGACAAGAACCTTCTACGAATCGGTTTGACAAGTGTTAGTGATCAATTTGGTTTGGCTTGACATAACAATGATCAGACTTCCTGTGGCTTAAGGCCGAAATTCTACCAAATTTGACCTCTGCTTAAACAAATTTGAACTCTGCTTTTTTTGTAAGCACTTTACGTTGTTTCCATTTATCTTACCGCTGAACCATATGTCGAGCTCAGGCCATAATGGTCTAAAAACAGTTAAATTGCAGCAATCGCAACAAAGGTGCTAGTCAAATTCAATAATGGACTGGAAAACTGTATTTCAGTTCTTTTGGCACACTAGAGGAGACTCTGGTCAATAGTAATATTTTGCGCCTTGTCAGTTTTTACTCGTGCCACGAACTTGACTTCATCTGAATACATAATCACTAGATGTATGTGTATTTCTGCTCTCTGTTAAGCGATGGTATGCTTCTTAAAAATTAAAAATAAGATTAAAGTAGCTTTTAAACTAGGAGCTCCTCGTTTGTTACTACCATATAATCCGTTGGGTCGAAATTAACATCGTGCTTAACGTGCGTTTCCCAATAAGAATATTTACAATCAAATTTCTAATGATTCGTTAAACATATCGTAACGAAAATTTTGCAGTCGCAGTCACAAGCAATACTGTAACATTCTAACTTCATCTCCGACTAAAAGAAAATGTTAGAAAAGCTGTATAGATAAATGGGAAAATGCAAGGAAAATTGGCTGTATCGTTTCGACGGGTGTCCCGGGATTTCTAGGTCTCCTGTAAAAATGACTATGAGACTATGGTGTCCGAGCTTTTCACACCTTGTTCAGAAGCATTCTATGAGCTCGAGAAATATATTTTAAAACATTTTGGTCATATATGGTGAACGCAACGGGCACAAGATGCCACCCGTTTTCTTAAAAAAATTAGCGAAATTAGAAGTTATTAAATATCTTGATTAATTCTCAATCATTCCAAATGCATCTTTCAATAAGAGTGTCCAGCGGTATGTAACATGACTATGATCTCTTACAGCCACAAGAAACCTTTTGTTCAAAAGCTATGATTTTTGTTACTTTCGCGACACGTTCCTTTTGGCCCTAGGCTTCTCTACCAACAAAATTATACGTTCAGAATTTGTAAAGGAATTATATCCGCGACCTCAATATAACTGATCAAATCATACGCGGTTAAAATATCCGTGAGATGCTAATGTGTATTTCGATAAAGATTTACGTTCGAAAATCATACGGTTTTAACTTTCCTGGTTTCGCTTCCTATATCATATGATTGATAAAATGTTGGGACCGCTTCATGAACCGTCTAATTTTAATTTCTGTGATGTAATTCTGTAATCAACGCTGAGAGATTGTCACCATTAGCGAAACGTGGCACAATTTCGTGATTTTGTTAAGAAATTTTATATCACAACTGTGCTCTTTCTAAACATTTTCCGTAATTTTTATCTAGCCGTAGTTAAGTTAACACTAAATTTTCCTCTGACTTATAGTAACATTTCTATAAAAATAAGAAAAAAATTCAGTGAAAGGTATAAAATTAATGCATGATAGGGAATATCCCTAAATACATATCGCCTCGACTCAAGCAGAGCCAAGGCGAACTGAGTCAACATCGGCTCGGATTGAGAAGGACCGGCTTCGACTCGGGTGGGGAGGTTGGTAAGCGGAGCCGAGCCGTTATCACCCCTAGTACTGACTGACCACACGAAATACAATGCAGATTTATTACTTACTACAGTGCTCTCCGCTTAAGAAAAAGGGCTCGGGGACAGATCAATGATTTTATCTTATGTGGAAATTCGTCTTATCAGGACTTGAATTTGGTTAAATGGTACAAAAGAGGACCGTAAGTTTTGTGTCTAGTGAAATGAATTTTGGTCTTATCCGGATTCAATTTATGTGAAGTCTACTGTACTTTATCGTTTTTCACATATTCATGCAGTTGCTTCTTAGATAATCCACAGTACTACAGTATAGTGTGGTACTCAAATTTTGTCCTATATCTCTTTGTAGAAAGTCCCCTTTTCTTACTAGCTCAGTAGAAAACGGCTAAATTGCATGGAACGAAGGTCTACTAAGGAAATCGCAATTTTACGTTGTGCAGTGAGATGATTTTGCGACCCAAGTTACAAATTACACTTCCAAATCCTCTTGGCCTCAGGATGTATTTTTGCAAATGATCTGAAGGCAATCGTTTTACTCTGTTGCGGAAGCATTAATGAGCATAATGTTAGGTGCCAAAGGCGCGAGTAAAGTAAACGAAAACCTGTCACATGGGCCGTGCACATTGTGGACCAGACGTAGGTTCAAGAAATTCGAAAGTCCATTAGAATGTCGCTAGGATCTACACGGTCTATGTATCAATTAATTAAACCTGCTGCAGAAGTTTTGTGAAGACGTTGAACTGTTTTCCGACATTTTTATGTCTGCGGAAGTACGATGAGGCCAAATTCAAGTAAACGCAAAAAAATCTTCATCTGAATTACATTACTGAGTTAACTTTATGTTGAGGTATCCTTTGAAACAAGATTAGTTGAGACGCCTGCGCCAGAAGTTTTGTCAAGAAAATTGCCTAAAATAAATCCCCTTAAAAGTAACGGAATGTCGATCATGATTGAAGTTGCATTAAGCATATTGGACGGTGGAATTTATGGTACACAAGCTGTGTGCACATAGGAATAGCACTCAAAGTTTTTAATTCCGTTTCATAAAGAGCAGCTGAATCATACCAAATAATTTCGCTTCATTCCCATCTCATTATTCGTATGTCACGTTGTTAATTCTCTTCCTGGCCGTCTACAAGACGTCTGGTCATCATCTTCAAATAAATAAATAAATTAAGAGACCAGTTTTAGATGTTTTGGACTCCATTCATTTACGATCACTTCGATACCTTGCTCTTGAAATCGACTGCTGCGCTTGCAAGTTAGGTGAATAAGTTATTGAAGATCTGCGTGTGTTTATCCTTCGTTATCGCGGATAGTGCTTTGGCTTAAATTAAAAAACTCCTAGCGTTTTTTGGCCTAACCGATTATGGCATTATTGTAGATGATGTCAGCCGTAACGCATTAACCATGTTTTTCGTGCTTCAGTGCTATTTAAATGCTCAAGCACGATTTAACTGCAATTTTTTAGTTCCTGCAAGCTGCATTTCGATCAGTGTCCGACCTATCCAAGGAAGTGCAGTGCAAATTACACAAGATTTTTAAAGATTTTTGGTAAAAATTTTTCCAACCCATTAAATCTCGACGAATACCAAAAATTCTTTGAAAAATTATAAATTCGATTTGTGTTACTTCAGAGCCTTTTCCGCCGTACAAGGCACGCCTATCACGCAACGTCAATGCTTTACATTCGACTTGCTAATTTCTGATCTTTTACCAAAGTACTTGAGAGATTAATGGTTAGTTCTTCGTAAGTTTTCGGGAGCTTCTCCTCAATTTTTCACATGTCGAGTTTCTCACGCCGCGCGGCTTTTCACTTGTTGGTTGGTGGGAAGCCATTTCGGCCCACCCAGGAAAGCCTACACAGCAGTAATAACAGTGTAAGATTCTTTCGTTTCTCTGTCTCCCATCTTCGTCTTTTTCTTCAATGGCGTCTACCTTTTTAGTTTACTATTCTTCTGGAGTAAAAGACCCTCTGTATTGCCTGGTCTCTGTGTGTACCAGTCGTGGCCAAAAAATGTTCATAATTTTATGGCACCCAATCCAAGCAAACGCACCGGGAGGAGAGCACGAAAAGCTTGAAGAGAATTCCTCCGCTCTAATGATAGTCATAGCAGCGGGAATCATAAACCATCGGGTAATTTGTTAATGCGTTTTGTTTTCGTTCTCTTTCCCGAATGTCTTTGTAGCTCCTTATAAGCAGCATCCACCGATTAGGCGACACATGAATTCTATACCTCGATTCCTCAACTTAATTGTTATGTGCGTTCTTGTACGCCGGACGATAATCGAAACAAACATGGGTTTTCGCACTGTTAAGTTTTTAGCTTATTTTTATTCCTGTTTTCGTACTTTATTATACTTTGTCTAATTTTCTGCTCCTTTCTGTCCCTTACTTTATTTTCGTTTTTCGTTTATTTTATTTTCCCCCTTCATTTTATTTGTTAATCTGGGACCACTTTCAAATTTGTTTGAGTCTGTAGAACTAGTAGTCCCGTAGGAGACAAGTGTCTAGAGCCACGTTTTCTTAAAACTTTACGGTGCTTTACACTGTTCACTACACACAATGAGCAACGCCCAGGTGTGAAACGAACAGACGAAAAAGTGGGCGGGAGCTTCAAGGAGGGGGAACAATACGTTCCTTCTTCCAATAGTAAAACTGTAATGGCGCCCTGTGCTATGGACAAAACCCACACATACGTTCCCTCATCCACCTTTTCCGCCTTAAATAAATCTTCTTTCCCCTTCTGTTTTTTTTTTTTCTCTTTGCATCGCAGTATGGCGACAGTAACCAAATTGCTGTGCTATACAGTATTGTACCAAACATATGCTCTGGTTATCACACATCGCAAATACCCCAAGTGTAAAAGAAAATAAGATGGTAATTTATTCCCGACATTAATTTACTGTACAGCAGGTGGTGAAAAACATTCGACTAAACTGATCTTCCCCAAACCGCGAAAGCTTTTATGGCCTGCAATCAGCGAACCTTGACAGAAAATCTGGAATATCATAAATACTTTGGTGATTACCTTCTTAATGGACAAATCAACCCTGCATTAAAAGCTCTGTTTTTTGGTCGATCATACCTGAAAGATAGAAAAAGAAACAAAAAAGATACATAAGATTTTTGTTCAACTTTGATATTTTATTACCTGCGGGATATTTGGAGACGAAGCAATCAACAGGCATATGTTTGTTTATCATTAGTTTTTTATTCGTGGCAAAACATTCGTAATTGTTTAAAGAAAACTTATTAACAACGTTGTGATTTTTTAAAGGTCCAATCGTTAAAATAGATTCATTCGACTTAACTGCTACGGCTACGAAGGGCTTTCAACTCTACTAAGCTTGTTTTTTATTTATTCTCGACGTAGGCTGTTGCCCATTATAGGTAGAACTTGGATTATTTGCTAGTGGAAGTTCATATTAGACAAATCCTTGTTCTCTAAGATTCGGTATTGGAAGCCTATTAGCCAAGAAAGTTCCAGCTTTGAATAGAAAAAGAATACCTGACCGATATCCGTTTTCTTTTTCTTTTTTTTTATCAGGTAAGTTCGCCGGATTTCATTTTTTGGTATACTACAAAATTAGTAAAAGTTTTGATATGGTTTACGAAAATTACTGAAATTATTTTTGAAGAAAAGCTCAAATTAATGCAGAAATTATCCATAGCAACAACTTTAAGCGGTCTTTTTTACCGTTTTCACAGTATGATGTCTAACAATTTCCTATGCCTTTTTTCGGTTGGGGTCTTATGTATACCGAGGCCTTAAGTTCATCAAACACTTAGGTTTACTGACATAAAAAATTGCAATGTGGTCTAGCACGAGTTGAAAAGGACAAAACTAAGAAATCTTGCCTTATATACAGGATTGCCATTACCTGTGACAATCAGGATACTCTCATTGTCTAAGCCTGCTCACGCAGAGTGCGCTCTTTACATGACCCAAAGAGCACTTTATGAACTACTGAAACAAAAACAAACCAAACAACAACAAAGAAATATCCGTAATTTCCGCTTAAGAAAAGATTTCTTCTTTGCTCCAGCAAAAATGATGCTTTAGTTAGACTCCAAGCTTCACCCGGAAAATTGGAGCACGGATCCTACGCCTGTTAGACACGTGAGGACGGCAAATTTACCCTAATGGAAACAAAAATGCTTGTCATGGGAGGGTTATCAATTGTTTTTGTAAGTACGCATCCTTCGGGGAGACAGCTACAATGTCAACGAGTAAATTTGGAACCGTCATTGTCAAACGTTTTCAAACATGCCCCGGGCAAAAAGCTCTCTACAGTACAAGTGTTGTACTGAACTATTCTCAGATTCCGTTAAGATTCTCAAGACTCGATAACATGCTCGCACTGTAACTGTTTGTCTCGCATATCTTTGCGAAATTCAAAGAATCCAGAAAGAGTTGCATTATGCAAAAAAAGGGAGAAGGAAAAATTCAAGAGACAGTCATGCATTGCAGTTACGTAAACACTTTATGGTCTCAGGACGGGCGGTAAAATCGTGCGTAGAAAACATCGATCCGGAAAAGTCACTGGGCTCAATTGTGACGACAAGATCCCGTGTTTTGATACGACGCAGCAGTCATAACATATTCACGTTTTCGTTTCCCCCTAACCAGTTAAACATCTCAAAAAGAGACCAATCCTAACAAAACCCTTCACACAACTCTTTAGTTGCTGTTTTTTTTCTTTTTTTTTTTTTTTTTTTTTTTTTTTTTTTACTAAGCTCACCAGATCTTAGCGCTCCCTGACAACACGCTGTAGCTACGCGTTCGAATATACGCCAAGACTTAAAAGCCCTATCGATCCAAACGCACATCTGTAAGCACAGAAATTTACTGTAAATGTAAGCCCCGATTTACACAATGCAACAAAAAGCTAGCTCACATATTTTTAAGAATAAGTAAATAAAATGAATGGTCGTTATGTTATTCAAATCCTTCACACGGCTAAGTTTTTCTGTTTTTGGATTCATCCTCGTTGAACCGGAACCCTACCTTTCTCGAAGAAATCTTTTTCGTGCTTTTTCTTATAAAGCTCATTTATTTTGGCATGGGAACGGATCTGTTCTTTTACAAGAGCATTCACTTAAGATCAGCTTGCTGACCATGCCTGGTGACTGTCATGCAACGGCAATTGAAATGTTATTGTTACCCAATTGGAAACTCAGGTCCAAGTCAAGCTTGATCCCATTTTATTTCCTTTTCATTTGATTGTGAGTGTATCTTAAGGACAGAAAAATAAAATGGAAAACGTTTGTCCCTATCTCTGAAATTGAGCGATAAAGTGAGGAAAAAAATCTTATAGGCAGAGAGACAAGCAAGACAATAAAAAGGACTCGGCACGGATCTGTCATATAGATGAGCTACATTGATATTTTTGTCATCATCATCATCGCCAAACCGAATCCTCTTTTCTTTCTCCCTCATCCGTCTTATGCTTCCCAACCCAACTTGCGTGTTGGTATGCGTTTTGGGAAACAACTTGACTTGAACTACCTATAATAAAACCAGCAGGGGGAACTGTTTCACTTAAAACTTAGCCAGTAATTTGAGAGGAATTTGCTTTTATAATTCTTGGCCTACTCTTTCACACTCGCAAACCGATTTAAGAAGGTTGTTTTAACAACCAAAACACCGTGACAGTGAAGTTTCTTCACAATTGGTGGAATATTTACGGATACCAAGTAATTGCCACTCAATCAAATGTGCTCCTGTGCTTGCTATTATTTTTAATGGAACTGCGGTGATCAAACCACTTCCTCGCTGTTTTTTTGAGCGCCCATTTTTTTGTGTGGCAAAAATATTCATTTTGTCTAGTTTTCGGGAGAAAATAAAAAGCTATGACGGACTGCTAAAGTTTTAGGACACACTTGTTAGAGATTGAATTTTCGTAATTTTTCCTTTGATTTCTTTCTAAAATATTGGTGATATTTACTAGAAAATATGATTAAAAAGAAACTAATTGACCAAATACTCTACTGGCTTTGTAACATTGCCTTTAGGATTAACATTCAAGCTTCCTTGGTCGTGGCTAATGGTATGCCTATGAATCTTAACACTCTAAAAGGAGACTTTTACGACAGTAAAGTTTTGTTTAAACGCACGATTGCGGTTTCGTCAAGTTTTTGAAAACATCTTTAAGTTCATTTCGAAGACTGAGCTCAAAATTTTTGCAAGTTTCTGGCTTGAAAGCTCCAAAATTTCCCAATGTCTTTCAGTAAAAAAATTTTTCAGATTCTGTAATTGTAATTGCGAAAATTTCCCGATTCCGAAGAGCCATTCTCAAGTTGACTTAGAAGTCCTTCGACATGGTGTGGACTTTAGTGCGCAATCGCTGCCGAATGGCTCATCTGACGTTCAGAATCTTTCTACCGAAAGTTGTTTAGAAACACTATTGTGGTGACATAGCTAGATTTACTAATACCAATTCAAAATTTAAAAGATATTAAAGTTTTTGGCTCATCTAAGCAAGTTAATCGAGTCGTCTTTAAAAAATCTCAACCTCAACTCATACACAAGCTTTAAAGTACTGTACTGTCGCAAAAGTTTCCTAGACTACTATGCTGTGTTCTTAAGATAGTGCAAACCAAAAAAAAATCTTCCTGTATTTCATACATCATTCTATATTCTGTAACCTTAACCAGCGTTTCCAATATCTTTAGAAATAAAACCCTACATAATTGAAGGTATTTTTTTAGAGCACCGTTTTTTTTTTAGAGTCATTGCAATAAAACAGTCTACTTTCATATTTACGCCAAGTTTTCAATAGGTTTCCAAGGGATATAAATCTTAAAGTTCTTTGTAACAAAGTATGTTCCATTTTCGATATCGCGTTATCCCGTTTTCGGCCTAATGAAATTTGGTCACCCTAAATGGAAGGGACACTCGTTCCACCTTTTACTTTTTCACAAACTACCAGAAATTATAGTTCACCTGGGGTACGTTGGAGTCCAAGTGAAGCTTAGGTAATAATTTGAACGTTCGCGTATTCTTTTTGCGCGTAAAAATCGAAAATAGAGGACCATTCGATGAAATTTATTTGTAAAATTGTCATGGAAAAGGATATTTCAAATCATACAAGGAATTATCACTAAATTGTCTTAAAGAATATGTTAGGATTTTATCTACCCAAATTGAAAGCTGTTATAGTCTGCCTTGATTTTGCTTTCATAATAAAATTACTGACACATGCTCTTCCACACAAGTCGCAGTTTATCACTTTCTTCATTTATAAGTGGTACGCTTAAACGAAGGCTAATGCCCGGATACGACCCAGCGGACTTGTGTTTTTTAATTTTAAGACATGTTTTGAAATAATTATGAATTGATTTTGAAACTTGTGGCATTTTATTTCAATAGAATTTAAAAACTTGTATCTGAATTGATTGTCTAAATCGAAATTCCCTGGTCCTAAATTTATAGCTTCAAACCGATTTGAGCTGTATAAATTGTTACGGATTTGATTTGACCTATTTTGTCTTGTACTGAGTTCCAATAATTTTAGCCAGTTCTAACTTGCATAGACTGAACGTTTTTGTGTCTTTAAGCTTTCGGAAACCTCATGGCTTGTTTTTTTATTGAACGGAATCACACACGTAAATGCGAATAAAAATCGTCTACTCGCACTTATGTAATTTATTGGCAAAATGCTCCATAAAATATAGATCTAAGAAATGCACTTACAATTAATATTTAAAAAAGCCGTAATTTCAAATACTCAATACATCAAGAAATGGCTTATTAAAAGTCCAAATTTTCTGTACCCAATATATTCAAGATTTCGCGCACTTTTATGATCTGTCATTCCAACGATTTCTGAAGTGCTGTGCTGGAGTTAGTGAATTCAACACTTGAAAGTGTCGTCGTAGACAAACCACTCATTTACAGAAGTTTTTCGCTGGCGTCCGTACCGAAAGAGCTCTGCATTTTAGTAAAACGAAAAAAAAACTAGTTGATCCATTAAAGTTACCAAAGCTCTTTTTAATTGTTCAGAGCTAGTGATTTTGGTACTTTTTTTTTCACATAAACCAGCACGCTGTTTTTAAAATGTCTACTTCGAAGATCAATTGATGTTGACTCCCCTTTCAATTCTATTGTTATGAAGGGAATACAAAATGCCGTCAGTATCGAATGTAGAAAGAGTTGCAGAACCTGGTGTAAAACCTTTTTCCTACCCATAATTTTCTTTTAAATTACTGCAACGTGGAGGGTCTCCTGTTCTCGTCTTCGGGTCCCTTTGGTCTCTCAACCCCCGAAACGTATATGGATGGATAGGTCAAACAAAGCCACAAGGGGATGAACACCGTAGTTGTAGTAGGGACACACACACTCTCGCATACAAAACCCAGGGACACTCTTTCGGACACAAGCACAGCAATAAAAGCCGGCACCTTTGATCTTCCTGCCCACTACGTAATCCTTTTGCTAAAAGCTTGTTAAATAAAAGAAAGACAGGAGCAAAAATGTGACGAATACAAACTACTGCTATCGAACATTAGAAAACACACCATTGTTTACCGAAATTTCAGCTATAAAAATAAATTGCAAATAAGGACCAGCATTGCATTCCAAGACTCCGCGTTAGATCTACGGTTAACTGTGGTTTCTTACGCTAACTGTGCAATCCAATAAATTTCAGTTGAAATTATAGTACTTATGTTGCTTGTTTGCAAAGTGGACACAGTATTGAATCATGCGACAGGGTACAACACCCCGGCACTCGTTCTGAATCTTATACCCAATATCTGTAAGCAGCATGTACTTTCTTGACAATGCCTCGCAATTAATGGACTACAGACTGGCCTACGTATTGCGTGCCTGCAATAAGCGCATTTTCTATAAATTGCATTCCTTTTTCAAAATTGTTCACCCAAAGCAACCTTAGAAACATAACTTCCGCATTAAGTGACGTTGCAATGTATTCAATTCTCATTGATATCTTTCAGTTCCACTTTTCTGTAAGTTTTCTACACTTGTTGTCTCCTTTCAAAATGTATTTCAAATATTTGATGTGAAAAATGAATTGGTTTTGTAGAAAAATCTGGAAGAATTAAATATTCAGACTATGATGCATGGAAATAGGGACAATTCCGAGCAGGTGAGAAGGACAGGCGAAGGGAAGCAAAAGTTTATTGGATACCTGGGAGCTCTGGTTTTGAAACCGGGCGGGGTGGGAGTCTGGCCGCTGGCCAATGAAACCCAGTTGACGGTGAGAATTGTTGTGCGTGTCTGCATATGCATGAAACCCATCCTAAAAGCCCACCTCAACCCCCCAGCCCCGAAGTTAAACGAAGGTAAAGCCTTCCAGGGCTCCTAAAATGAGTCTTGTCTCACTTGAGGGACATAGTCAGTTGACTTTGACGGCTGCCCAGACAAGTTTTGCTGCGTTTCAGTTTGAATTTCATCGTTGTTACATGGTGCGTGGAAAAAAAGAAAAAAAAAATTCTCTTATGTGAAGTTTATAAGCTTGTTCTATAAAAACGTGGAAGAATTGCGCTTTCTTTCAAAACTGAGTTCGGCCTGCTAAATTGATCTAATAGAAGGGGAAGGCAATTTCAGTTGGACCTTTCGTGTGAAAGAACTTTTCTCGTTATTTTTGAGGTGTGTACAGAAATTTTGCCAGCACGTTTGTTTGCACAACATCGGAAAGTGAGTTGAAGGGAGGTACATGAAAGAATGCGTTTAGACATGGATAAACTGCACGCACAACACCAAGCTCATATTCTGACGGCAGCAGAAGGCGGCACTGGGCCTAATCGCATGAGTAAAGACGGTAGTAGTTTGGTGGAACGGGACAGAGATTGTAGAATCACTCTAGATGACCGTGACCTTTGGCTCAAGTTTCAAGAGTTGACCAATGAGATGATTGTCACCAAAAATGGCAGGTAAAGCTTCATCACAGGATCATCTTTACGTTTAAAATCGCAGGAAACTAGTCCATATAGTGCATGTAAGTTCTCACGAGGACAATTTTACCCCCGTTGTGTTACCTATTGCGTGAAGGCGGAAAGTTGACATTCCTTACAGGTTTAACGCAACATAATCATCAAAGTATGTTTATTATAGCTATGGAGTAAAGTTGAGTAGCTTCCAAGTTGGGAGGGAACCTATTTTTTAAAGAAAACGTCTTCAAACTATGAAATAATTTCGAACATTCTAAATTTACAGGAATTTGCGTTTTTCAAAAACAGATGAAACGAACTTCTTTTATCGTAACTTTATTTAATAGTTTCTGGTTGGCTTTGCTGGCTCCTGCAACCAAGAGTCATAAATAATGTAACTTGTGCGAATTTTTGAAGACTAGATTTGTTGCCGAAGTATGGATCACGCCGACTTTGGCAGCTGACGTATTGAAAATAACGAAAAGTTCATAATAGCATGACAATGGTCAGTTCAACTAGATTTACTACGTAGACTTTCGAACTTCCTAAGCGGTTAGCGCGTTCAAATCCCCCATGTTCATCCTATGAGTGTTTAAAAAGTCCTCCAAACTTTTCCTTCAGGATGTTACTTTTTCACTTTTGAGGTGTATGGCTTCTGAAAAAAACTGGATGCCAAAATATTAAAAACATTCAAACCATGTGTTACCAATTTTTCTATAATGAATATTCTCCCACAAGTTGTAGAATACAGTCGGGTGTTGTCCCGTCTTTACGTATTAACATACACATATTTTTTCTTGTAAGAGCATTTAATGAGATTAGGAATACCAAAGAAAGCTGTTGCAACAGTTAAAAGATTATCGAGAAAGAATAAACTTGAAAGTAGCTAGATATTTTAGAAGCTTGTCGAGTTACCCGAATTTCTCGCAGCCACCACAGTTTGCCCGACGGTTTTCTGCTCTCCTAAAGCAAACAGACCGCCGAACGCTCTTTTTGAATTCAATTTGCCATTGATGTGAATTTGGTTACATTTAGGCGAATGTTTCCAGTAGTTAAGGTATGCATTTCCGGTTTGGACCCCAAAGCCATGTATTCCATCATCTTGGAATTTAGTCAAATTGACAACGAAGGACGGTAAGCCCAGAATTTTGTCTTTGATTTGAAACTTCACATTAGAGCCCCATTACACACATGCAAGTTTCACTCACATAAAAGTAATAAAATTAATTCCACGTTTGCTTTTCTGTGTGGTTGCAAAGGTGTCGTTACGTAGAAGGTCGTTGGATTCCAAGCGGAAAAGCTGAGAGACCGCCAGCTAATCCAATCTACGCTCATCACGAATCTCCCAATTTCGGCGCCCATTGGATGAAAGAGCCCGTCTCCTTTGCCAAACTCAAGCTTTCAAACAAGAAAAGTGAATCCGGCATGGTAAGTTGTCATTTCTCCCTTTCGTTCCCAGGATGTGTAGCTTAGGCAATTGTTAAGGGAATAGAGACAAGTACTTGTCATATTTCCCCCGGTTTACGTGATTCAGGGTAAATCCACGACAGTCAAGTGTTTGTTCAGATTTGCGTTATGCGTATAAAGTTTGTTTAAAAATTCAAATGGTAATGCGTCTTATTCACTGTGTTTTGAGACTCGTAAAAACGAATGACAACGTCAAGAGACGTTCTACCGAAAACGCGCAAAGTGAGGGGATGCAATGTTTAGCTTATTGATATGGGAATAGATCCGAATGACTTGAAAGGGAGTGAAGGGGCCGAGTTGTTCTTTCCCAGGGCTAGTAGAAATTCTTTTCGTTTTCCGCAAAGTAGTACTGGTCGGTCAAGGAGCAAAGGTGACCTAAAAGTCTCAGGGGAGCTTTAATACAGGACACCAAGTATATGAACGACCTTGCTTAGATGTGAAGCGAAATGTTTCCTGGCGTCTCTACGCTGTATGTCTTCGAAATTTCACTGAACAATTCTCAAATTATTTAAAGCCCAAACTGCTGATTCAAAAACGCTACAAAAGTCAGTTATTTTTTCTTTCAAGAAATAAGACTGCCAAATAAAAAGTGAGTACAGGGGAGATAGGAAATTTACTATAAGCAGGACGTCAGAGTAATTGTGAGTGAATTACACATACGGAACTCCAAAAAGACAGGTGTTGCATGTTGGGAGACGTGAATGATTAAGTAGTTGGAAAAAATGGGTTGTAACAATTAAAGTCTATGATATCACTGAAGTTAATTGGGATTTGGCTCGGTTGTCTTTCAATTTGCTTCCTGGAGACTTTTTTGTAATCCTATTGCAAATTGAAATGTTTCTCGCTCAATATGTTTTTCATTTAGAACTGCCAGGTGACAATTGTCACCCAATTACGAACATTATATAATTTTTTAGCGTAACATCGCAAACCACGTGGGTTAGTCTCTTGTATTGATTTGGACTTGCGTATGTTTGCCAAATGCGTAGTCCTCTGTAATATAAATGAACTTAAATAAGGAGATCGTTAAAAAAACTGGTTTCCCACCGTTGTGTTTTAAGAGTCATAAATAATGTAACTTGTGCGAATTTTTGAAGACTAGATTTGTTGCCGAAGTATGGATCACGCCGACTTTGGCAGCTGACGTATTGAAAATAACGAAAAGTTCATAATAGCATGACAATGGTCAGTTCAACTAGATTTACTACGTAGACTTTCGAACTTCCTAAGCGGTTAGCGCGTTCAAATCCCCCATGTTCATCCTATGAGTGTTTAAAAAGTCTATAATTTTTATAATTTTTTAGCGTAACATCGCAAACCACGTGGGTTAGTCTCTTGTATTGATTTGGACTTGCGTATGTTTGCCAAATGCGTAGTCCTCTGTAATATAAATGAACTTAAATAAGGAGATCGTTAAAAAAACTGGTTTCCCACCGTTGTGTTTTAAGAGTCATAAATAATGTAACTTGTGCGAATTTTTGAAGACTAGATTTGTTGCCGAAGTATGGATCACGCCGACTTTGGCAGCTGACGTATTGAAAATAACGAAAAGTTCATAATAGCATGACAATGGTCAGTTCAACTAGATTTACTACGTAGACTTTCGAACTTCCTAAGCGGTTAGCGCGTTCAAATCCCCCATGTTCATCCTATGAGTGTTTAAAAAGTCTATAATTTTTATAATTTTTTAGCGTAACATCGCAAACCACGTGGGTTAGTCTCTTGTATTGATTTGGACTTGCGTATGTTTGCCAAATGCGTAGTCCTCTGTAATATAAATGAACTTAAATAAGGAGATCGTTAAAAAAACTGGTTTCCCACCGTTGTGTTTTGTCAGAAACGGTAAAACGAGCGAAGTAAGCAAAAAAAAAAAAAAAAAAAAAAAAAAAAAAAAAAAAAAAAAAAAAAAAAAAAAAAAAAAAAAAAAAAAAAAAAAAAAAAAAAAAAAAAAAAAAAAAAAAAAAAAAAAAAAAAAAAAAACTCGTAGAAATATTTCAAATGAGCTGTTACACTAAACGAAGTTCAAGAATCCGAAACATTTTTGCAGGTACAGACGCGAAAGTCTGCCAAGTTCGACAACGTCATCTATTTAATTGACTGAGGGGACGCAACCTTATAAGGCAGCAGTCATTTCGCAAGGTTGCTGTCAAACTTAGAAATTGCTCGGGACTTATAAACTCGTTTTAGCAATTGGACACATGTATAAGTTATCCTTGACTTAAACTACATTTTTAACTGTTTCCGAGAAATATTGCAACTAAAAAAGATTGTTCCTATTGGCTAAAAAAAACTGTGTAACAGAACAACATTCATTTTTGGCCTTGTCTAAAATTTTTGCAGTCGAAAAGGATGTTCGTTTCGATCAGAACTTGGTAAATTAAACAAATATTTCAATGCAAGTCGAATTCTGAAGGATTTTTAAACACATTAATGATGCCCGATTCATTTTAAGACCTAAACAGCAAAAGTTAATTCATGTTCTATTTAAAATGTTTTCATAAAATTCAGTGCATATTTGTAAGACAACTCATTTTTAATTCCATTTAAAGGTGATAGCTTTTCGAACTTCCACAGCTCTCAGAAAGCAATAGAGAACGCTCTCAGTTTTTTTTTTTCAAGTACTCTAAAGCCTTTCCAAATTCAATTTACTTAGGATGACCATCAGAGGATGTCCACATGAAATTTAACATAAGTTTGAAAGAAAACGTACGAAGACGCGAATTTTGACTTATATTTACTTTTAACATAGAGATACGGTATTTTCTTATTCACGTGAGACACTGCAATACTTGCAGCACTTCTGCAGCTCGAATAGGACAGCTGCACTTGACTACACTGCCTAGCGTATTACTGCTTATATTCGTTCACAATTGAAAAACGAAATACATTTACGTCTTAGGGTTATCCGCTGTTCTGTTCAGATTTGTTCCATTCTTCACATTTTCAGGAGCGTGCATTGCAGTCATCCAAGATATTTCTGTGTCTTTCTCATAGGAGGTGACTGAGGCAAAAATTAATAGTACTTCGGTAGCACATTGGTGTCTGAAGGCTCTTTCAGGTGGAAAACGTGTTTTACATAAGCCTGCCCCGTCTTTTTTATGCATTTTTTCTTTAAGCTGAAGACATCGGAAAATGTTCATCTCGAGAGATACGACTGAATTGTTTCATTATTTAAGGATAAGATTACCACAGATTAAAATCTCGGGACCATCTGATTAGAAACAGACATTTAATTGAAAAATGAAGTTATCTGCGTAAACTTGCAAACAGGTTTGGATGTTGAAGTTAGATACCTATACCAACTTACCCCGTTTCTTATCTGATAAATTTGCATACCGAGTTCATAATGGACAAATTACTAATAATAATTTCAGAGTTTTCGCTGAAGTGTAATAATTTCCAATAATCCCGAACTCAGTCACTACGTTGTTGGCTTGCTCGATACTTCACACGCAAGGGTGAAAGGCACCCACGAATTCACGCTGTGCAAACATCATACTTCCTAAAAATGTGTCTCCATATTTGCCTTACCTGTCGTTCCTAGCAGGTTTAACTTGATTTTTCTCTGACGTCTGAGAGGCACACGCCAACACAAATTCCGTACTTACAGTACGTCAGAATGTGAAGAAAAGCTCATCAACGAAATTTTAAGTTACCATTGAGCAGAAAATGTTCCCCGGAAAGTGGGAAAAAATTGAAGCTCACCAGGATGTCTAAAATATCACAAGAAATACTACTTTTAGTGCCGCTAACTGTAGCAAATGCAGATATTTCACTCCTTTCGAGGAACATTTCAAACCGCACGTCGTACAATACGTGCACTAGTTATGCTAATTACATGGTACATTGCGTAATTATTCTTTTGAATGTAATTTGTCCATTGCTATAGAATTCTTGCATAGGATTGGCTACTCAACATTCTTCCCTTTTTCTCTCAGATCATGCTCAACTCGTTACACAAGTACGAAGCGCGTATTCACATAGTGCGTGTCGGAACCGAGGTTGAGCGACGTATCATGTCGTTTCCCTTTCCGGAAACGCAATTCATCGCCGTAACTGCCTATCAAAACCCTGAGGTATGGCAATTATCCGACTCCCCTCCCCTTTTTCACTTTCCTGTCTGAGAGATTAGCCTTGTTTTATCGCTCATGTTTTAACTCATTTTCAGGTAACTGCTCTCAAAATTAAACACAACCCCTTCGCCAAAGCGTTTCTCGATTCCAAAGAACGTACTGGAGGAGGATGCTACCAAGATTCGGAACATTCACACGCGGTAATGCATCAATATTCACAGTGTAAGTCACTTTTCCTACTCACTTTCAGTTCTCAGTGTCTCTTATCTCGTTAGTTTCTCACTTTCCTCTTTCCTGTTTACTTTAGTGCTTCCTTTTTCTTCGTGCATTTTTTAGCCTCATTTAAAACTTACAATAAAAGGATTTTCTTAGTTCCAGAAGCTGAGCTTCACATGCTTAACTTGATTGAACTCAATAGCTACTGGTTTTCTTTTCGGTTTGCTGCTGCTGTTGCTGCTATCATAAACCATTTTTTTTCTCTTTGGTATATCTCGTTCTATAGCTCTTTTTATTATTTTGAGAGTTTTATGGGCTCTGCCGTGCTTGCACACGCTGGTGATCGGTTTTGGGGACCCACAGAACATTTTTTAAGCAAAAATGAAGGCAAATGACAGAAGGTATAAAGGTAGTCGTGTATCTTCTGAACAGAAGCTCTCTTATAATGTCCGTCCAGTTTTTCCGAAGGGAAAGAAAACCAGTTGAATCTGCCATTTATGGCTTTTTAGACGACGTATGCGCGGACCGCGCTGGTTGCATTTTGCTTTCGATAGCGTTAGTGCCGTGTTTTTATTACGATTTTCTCGGTTAGATACCTTTGGCTGTGCCAGTGTACAATCATCAAGTGATTGGTTAGGGCCTTTCGGGTTTTGTGCTAATTTAATGGGCCTGCATGGCGGTAGCTTTAATAATTTTATCATTTTATAGATAGATAGATGTGTGCGCAGTGCCTTCGGGTACCGCTTCCTTAAAGAGATCTCAAGATGAAGACGAAGTACAATAACCTGAACTACTGAGCAGCTCTTTCTTTCAATTTTTCCATGACTTTTATTAGCATTCGTGCATTTTTTTGTGAAGGAAGATGACATCCAAAACAATTCTGCCACAACCTCTTTGAGGTTCTTGAGTTTACAATCCTGACCAAATTCCATTGTTATCCTAACACAACAATTTTCCGACCTTTTTAAATGTTTGTTATTTTTTGTCAATCTATTCTACGTCACATTTACAATACGTCCTTGGTTTTCCAACCGTTGAGCTAATTACTGACTCTTTAGCATAGTTTATTAAATAGGCATTTGCAATGAACTTCCCTGTTGCCTTATAACGTTCGAACTTCTTTATTAAAAGTCAAGTTGTATTTTCTTATTATCTTAGGTACTCCTTACAATTTACTACTTTTGTTATTCGTAGTGATTTTACCATGATTGCTCCTTAAAAAGGAGTACGCAACACTAACGAAGACTTCCAGAGTTTGTGTTCATTAAAGTCATTTTCTACTAACGTTTTAGTAATTATGTCTATTGAATTTTTTTTTTTACAAATTATCGACAGACGGATCTTGGTACCTCGCAAATTCCCATCAAATTTACGGAAGTAATCTGCAACCCAGTACTTCGGCGAGCATTTCAGCGAGTTCTATGGTACCGACCAGTGGCGTACCAGGAGGGACGGTACGGACAGTACAAGTTCGTGCCGTACACGCAGGAAGTCACCATGCGGGAAGTTTAGCAGCGCCACATCATCGAACGACTCCCTATCCACCGCCAGCGCATCGCAAATCAAACTCCCCAACCAATAATTCACCAAATGGTAATTTCTTCTTTTTACCTGAAAGAAAACTTGTTGCTATCTTGTCAAATGTTAAAGAACAGCTGTCAAACGCAGGGAAAGAGTTAACGGTGGTCTAAGAAGCAAACTGATATAGGATGTTTTGCCTTACTTGAGAAAGGCCAGGGGGATGGCGAAATATCTTTGTATAAAGCAACGGGATTTCCCGTACTTGAGGAATGTTATTATGGTATGGTCTTCCTTGTGTTAATGAAAACTAGTAAACCAAATAATCAGAGGCGTCGTGCCATATGGGGCCGGGGGGGGGGGGGGGGGGGGGGGGGGGGGGGGGGGGGGGGGGGGGGGGGGGGGGGGGGGGGGGGGGGGGGGGGGGGGGGGGGGGGGGGGGGGGGGGGGGGGGGGGGGGGGGGGGGGGGGGGGGGGGGGGGGGGGGGGGGNAAAAAAAAAAAAAAAAAAATTGCCATCCTGAAAAAAAAGGTATAATTTAAAACTCATTTATAACTCATTAACTCTTTTATTAAGAGAAATGCAAAATCGCCCCCCCCCAAATTTTTGAAGTGCACGAAGCCACTGCAAATAATAGTGTCTTTTTAAGCCAAAGAACGTCCCGCCATGGACATTAGCGCAAGAATGTCTCGTCGCAAGATGCTAGCTTGATTGCTAACGGAAAAAGTATGAGATTGCTCTGAAGTGACTAAAGGAAAGGGACGGAGAAAACAAATAGAAAATAGCTCTTAGACAGAGTTGACTCTGTAATTCCTTATTTTTCCGGGTTCGTTTTCTTTTCGCGACTAAATTAGAGAACAATAGTTTTTTGCCTGCAAGTGACGTTATCTTTTTCTCGAAGCTTAACTTACGAATTGTGAGAACAAATATTCAGACCAATTATGCAAAATTGCTTACAACCGTTTCTAGCTCATACGTATGTCTTAGATACAGGTTTGAGAAAACTAATCTACTAATCGTACGAGGCATACCTAAAACACCTGAAAATGATAACCGGAGTATCAGTGTGACTTGCTATTAGAGGAGACTCGGGTCAATAGTAACATTTTGCGCTTTGTCAGTTTTTACTCGTGTCACGAACTTAACTAGCATCTGAGTGCACAACCACTAGATGCAGGTGTATCTCTGCTATCTACCAAGCCATTGTTATGCTTTTTAAAAATTTAAAATAAGTATAAAGTGGCGATCAAACTAGGAGGCCGTCGTATGTTACTACCGTATAACCCGTTGGGTTAAAACTACCATCGTTTTTAACGTGCGTTTTCCTATAAGAAACATTACCAACCAAATTTTAGTGATTTTTATCGTTACGAAAATTTGTAACTGCAGTTCCGAGCAATATTGGAACATCCTAGCTTCATCTCCGCCAGAAAATAGTCTACTTAGAGAAAAGCTGTATAAAAAAGTGGGAAAATGCAAACAGAATCGGCTGTTATTATCGTTTCGACGGGTCTAAAACGATTTCTAGGTCTCCTGTAAAAATAACTATGGGGCTATGGTGTCTGAGCCTTTCACAGACGGTAGCATCTTGTGAGCTCAAAAAACACTTTTTTTCAAATTTTTAGTCGTCTATAGTGAACGCAATGGGTGAAAATATGCTATTCGTTTTCTTAAAAAAAGGAAGCGAAGTTAGACATTATTGAATATCTTGATTCATTCTCAATAATTCCACAAGCAACTTTTAATAAGAGTGCTCAGTGGTGTGTGACATGACATGAGAAACTTTTTTTTCAAAAGTTATGATTTTTGTCCCTTTTGCATCACGTTACTTTTGACCCGACACAATAGTAGGTCGCGTACGATTACATGAATGAACTTCTTTTAAAAGCAAAATGTCAGAACAAAAGCGAAAGTATTGCTTTTTTAGGTAAAATTACATATCTTTATTGGCTATAAATAGAAGACAAGTAGAAGACAGCATCGTATGCGATGCAAGACAAAATCGATCCTACTTGTAGTTTTAAGGCCTTCATCTTAATGTGGATTCACCTCAGGTCATTTTATAATTTTTCTGAAGTCCACATATCTGAATCATTGCTGTCTATATTCCTGTGCCACAGTCATGTAAAATTTCAACTGATAAATTTTTGAAACATTCTAAATTAGTTGACAACGTATTTTCAGTCGGAGCGTATTCGAATTGAGAGAAAGAATTCGTCTTTCTTTTGTATTCGGCACCATTGAAAACATTTCAAGGAGAGTAGAACCCTTAACCCCTCCGCCCCGAAAACGGCATTGGACTAAGTGATGTATTAATATTTACCCGAAAGGGGTACAAAGTTTGTTTCAGTTATGTATCGAAGCATTGTGATAGATGAAAGGTTATAAGGTGTTTGTGTAAAAAAAACGATAACTCGAAATTTTCTGTGTGGCTCCGCTATTCAGAGTTTTACAATTCTTATGATCTTAATTATCAACTGAGGTAATTTAAAACACAAAGGGTTCAGGCACTAGTAGGTTCAAAGTAAGTAAGAAACATATTTGTTATTGAATTATTTGTTATTTGTGCACTAAGACTTGAAGGTTCTTCCATATATTCAGCTGCAAAGTGTATCACTACATATGACTTTAGACTGTGACAGTTCAAACAGTAGCGTCTTTCGAAGATTTATGACATTTTCCCTTGGCCGCATTGGGGCACTTTTTTCTTACACCTTGTGTTCCAAACAGAGCAGTTTCTACTCTGTTGGTAACCCTCTAAGAAAAATGTGCACCAGCAGAGACAAGGAGAAACGTCGTTAGAAACTAAGTTATTCAGTCTAAAGATAAATGAACCCTTTTTTTTAACGAAAACAATACTTTGACCTACGCTTAATCTCGCGTGCCAAACGCTTCAAGAGGACTTCGGCTAGGGGGTTTTGGGCCAGTCGCCGCTTTTGGTACCAACATATCGTGACCGGAAGGCGCGCATTTCGGTTTGTTGTTACACTCAGCGGAAACTTACAATAACTGTTCCCCAAAACTGGGCGTTGTAAAACTGTTCTATCAATGAATAAACAACTCTTTCATCTCAATATTTGTCAGCTTAGCCCATTCCCCCAACCCCCCAGGACACCCCGCCACCTTTTCTTGATCACTGTTCCCACCGCCTCTCAAAAGCTTTCTTATGCACAAAATAATTCTCCGAAACTCACGTATGGACATTTCAGCGAAGATTTTGCATTTTCGCTTTTCCCCATTTATCAATTCTATTTCCTCCAAGTTTGCTAGGGGTCGGAGAGAAAGAACTCCCCTTACGCGCGTGCCACTTTTGTTTATGTTTACACCCCCAAAAGTGTTGCTAACGGTGGAAAGAAAAGAACCCTTGAAAAATTCGGCTAGTTTTCATCTCAGGTTTCTTGTGCCTTTCTCGACAGATGCATTTACAAACAGCCGACGACCGGCGTGTGCGCAACATACGTCGTATTTTCAAAACAAGTGAAGAAGAAAAGGAGCAGTGAATGATCTCACTAGCCCAAGAAATACAGAATGTCTAATAATAACTTTTGCTTACCTACAAACGTTCTGTCCTATTGCTTGGGTAACGGCTGCAATTGATCGAAATAATATAATGGCTAGGGTACTCTTCAGATATAATTCACCCCTTCTCTTAATTCTCTTGCTTTCCGACGTAACCTAACCCTAACCCATTAGTCTGCGCTTCCGCAGCGAAGAAGAACTGATTACAGTGCTGCATTCGTACGGTAGCACGTACAGTAGTGTCAGAAAAATACTATGTGGCCAAAGTACTATTATGGAAGGGCAAACTCAGGGAATATTAGAACTAAATATTGCTGGCAATATTTAGAGGATTACCCAGAGAACAGCCCTTCAATATTAGCGCGAGTTCCCTTGAGTAAGAATAGGCAGTGGCATGACAGCACGGACAGATTTTAGCATTGAGCAATATGCCTAAACGGACTGTAATCATCATGTGTATTAATAGCTAGTTAAATTCAATACGTACAGCTTGTCAGATAACATCGAAATCACTGCGGGGTTCCATTGTTAGTGTCCCATAAAATGGCCTTATTTACTTCATAGACTCCTAAAGCGCCTTTAACGGAGTTGACCGATTCAAATGTTTTTAAAGGGCACTTTAAGTTTTTGCAAATCTCTTAGGTTTACAAGTATTACTTTGAAAGTTTCCTAATGTGCTCCGTATTTATCAACCGCTCGGGACTGAAGGGGTAGTTGACAAGTCGAAAAGTTGACAAAATCAGATTCACGGTTTAACTTCATTAGAAAAAATCAGAAATTTTCTTAATGTACTTACTATATGAATCTGATTTCGTCAACTTTCCGACTTGTCAACTACCTTTTGGGTCACGATGGTTTAATAAATTCGAAGTTTTACTGTAATCTAACGAAACTTGGCCTAGTTAGATCTTAGCCGAAGTTATCTTAGCCTAACCGATTTCAGCTAAAAATAAACTTTTTTAATACAGGAATGCATAGTAGGCAATTGACAATTTAATAGCAAAGTTAGTTACGTTAGGCAATGTTAGGTGAAGTAAATTTATTTGCAACTATGGTACTGTTTCTAAGCGTTAAAAGTGTTCCGGAGAGGAAACAGAGGGTATGTTCCAGTTAATGCACAATGAACATAAAGATTTTGTGTGTCATGGAAATGAAAGTGTTTTGCGAAACTTTGTGTGCCATGAAAGTGGCTTGTCCACATCAAATAGAATCCATTGACATGTGTTGTTTCAAGGTTCGTACGGCGGAGGTCATCAAATGTACAACAGCGCCTGGGGCTTACCATCACCCAACGGCGGCTGGGGTTTGCCGTGTTCCTCTAATACCATGATATCCAACGCCACCAATCCGTCACCTAACGCCTGCTGGAACGGAACTTCACTTTGGATGAATCCTGCCGCAGCCGGCGCAACCGAGAACTTCGTCCCTAGTCCCGCAGCGGCTCATATAGCTCATCATCACCACCAAGCCGCCTCTTACCACGCCCACCACCCTCAACAAGCCCCAATGTACGCTAACAATGCCACCCAGCAGTGCCATGCTCCCGGAACACCAGCGGGCTCATACGTTACCACGCCATACGAAGCAAATAATTTCGCGTTACCTTTTCCTCCACCACCCTCTGCCGCTGTCGCCACTGGACACCACCCGTATATGTTCGGCGGGGGAGCAGGAGGAGTTGAGGCATTAATTCATCATAGCAATCAAGTCTCACCAAATGGAAGATCTCTAGTACCATCGCCGTTATATCCGCCAGTGGAGAAGCAAGAATTCTCGGAAAGCTACAGCAGCGATAATAGTTCACCACGTCAAGATTGGAGTCCTTTAAACGCTTCGACAATGTAAAACAATGCCCTGGGAGGGATTCCTGCTAAGTATACGATTGTAAAACCCCATTTTAGAAACTTTTGTTTTATTGGAAGGAATTTGAATTGTCGGAAAAAATATGTTAACACAACACGGAAATTTTTAAATTTAAACCACGCGGGAAATCAAAGATTTTGGAAGTATTAGGTTTGTTCTTCAAAAAAGTGTGCATGGGCACGTGTAAAAACTTGCCAGTTATTCGTTATTGTTTCAAAGTGCTTGTATATAAGATTTGAAAAATATAAAGGGGAGGTAATGCTTTCTGTGTTCTAGGGATTAGGCCTTTGTCCTTTGTTTGAAACTTTGAGCCGTTTCTTGAGGTTTGTCGACAATGATTTCGCAGTGGATTATACAGTGCGTGCTAATTAAGTGGCGGGCTTGTGAGCAAGGTATAAGCCAGGTCATCTTTTGCCAAACGTAGCACCCCGGTCGCCATGAGATATGAAAGAGCGTCCGACTTTCTTTCCTCAACCATAAAACCATACAGGAGTTGGGCTCTTTTTATGGCAGTAGGGGAGAAACTTCACCTTACCTACCGCCAAGGCTTATACTGTGTCCCGAAGAACCAAAAGAAAATTTCAACAAATCTTACATTTTCCGATGACGAATTAGACTTTATACAGTGTTGTCAATACCTGGACATTACGAATCACAACTCAGGTTGAATGACGGGAGAAAGTACCTAAATATGTACTAGATTATTTGTAGTAAAAGATTGGCAAAGTTAGCTTATGTGAGCTGTCGTTTGAGAACCGTCCGGTTCGGTAAGGTTCGAGCAACTTAAACAAAAGACTTTTCGAAGAAACCTTAAAAATGCCGTTTCATAGAATATATTTTAATGAGACATGCCATAGAAATAATGGGAAATGTAAGGAGCACGTTTTGTAGTTCGTAAAACACAAGCCGCTATTGTTTAGGAAAGGTGCTTTGAATGTTCCAAATGAGAATTTGACAATTTGGCCTTTTTGCTAAACTCTTTACGTCGTGAACCAAATGTAGTCTCATTTGTTAAAGAAAGGCGTTCCTGGGTTAATTGTTCAGCCAGATGTGGATTCATGATCGTGGAACTTTACGATTGCACAGACTTTGACTTAAGCGAATTAACTAACTAACCGGAGTCTGGAGTCAAAAAGTTGTTGGAATTAAAGCTTGTTCCCTTTAAGTTTTGATGGTTTACAAGTCCTGTAAAATTAAAAATGCAGCTTAGGCCCTCATTATTTTTTTCTGTTTATTTCTCAGTATGTTTCATACAACAACAAAAGTTTTGCAACGATAAGGCAATATTAAATTCCTGTGGCAAATTTGGGGTCTTACTGTGCAGAGCGAACCTCCATTTATGCGGTCTCGTTTTACGCGGTCGCGAAATCTGGTAGATCTTTGCTAAAGTTTACCAAGAAATATGGCATTGTAACACAAAATTGCCTGTTCTTGCTTTCTTTCAAAGCAAGGAGAAATATTTTTGACTCTAAATAGACCTACCTACCTCAAGAGTCCGGAAAAGCAAGGCTGTAGCGAGCTGTCGTAGTGGCAAAGCAATGTGTTGTGCCAAAATTTGATCGCAAATCCTATTTCCTTATTGGTTAAAGCATTTCTAAGGCGGCAGACTACAGAGATACTATTTTTTTCATTTCCTCAGTGAAAGTTTAGGTTGAAAATCGAAGACACAACGTCATAGTTTTACTGAATGAAGCGTTGAGTCCGCTTAGTTCGTACGCATTATTTTGGGACTTTGATGAGACACTTTGTCCGTTCTCTCGAACGTACAGTCATCAATTTCTAAAAAATTAATTTTCAAATTTATTATACTTAAATATTAGCGTACACAACTGAAATACACTGAACTAGAAATGTAAAGTAGAAATTCCGTTAATTCACCAAAGGAAGCATTTTTCGGATTTTTTTTTTCTTGCTAAAGAGTCTTAGAAGTCGGATGAGCTATTTTGGACTTATTTTTCCGTACAAATAGAGCTCGAATCGAAACACCGTAACACAATGACTAAAAACAGCTCATTTAGCTCTACAGACTATTATACAAAGAGACATGTCTAAAAACTGTCGTGTGTGGTAAAATCGAGAAATTTCGCAATTTTTGAATTCTCAGGATGCAAAACTGTTGAACTCAGTTAAAAAATTAATACATCAATTTCCTAGAAAATCTTACGGCATCACATTCATGATATAGCCTAAACTTTAAATAGCAAATTTTGCTTTAACTATTCAACTGCTAACTAAATCGACCGTGAAATCTCCCAGGGTATTAATTTGAAGACGCTATGGATCATCATTCGCCATCTAGTGGCACGACGAAGCACTTCGCGTGGGAAACAAACTTTTCGTTTTGATTCCCACGTGGGTCATACGTTCTGAACGATCTTTGCCTATCACATTGTGCGAGTTAGCGCGAATATAAATGTTGCAACCGCAACCATGGAAAACGTGTTGCCAAACCAATTGAGGTTTAATCTAGTAAGAAATTTGCACTTGCTCGTTGGACGATTAAAGAGCGGGTCTAATACTGCTACGGAAATCGTGGGAAGTTCCGAATCCGTTGTACAGCAAGAAGTTCAAAGTTTAACAAAACTCTTGTCGAAGCAAGTAAGTACACGTACATGACGTCTTTTACTATCGTCCACTAAGAAAATCATACTAAGCTCCTCGCGTTAATTTCAGGCATGGGATTCTACTCACAGAAAACAAGCCTTGAATCACGTGGCAAAGCTGTTATTGTACGGCAATGGCTTCCACCATATTATCAACGCACTTTTCAAAGGCATCATGCTGGAGTTGATGACCCGAGCCAGTGAGTTAGCCTCCGAGGGAGTAGACTCTGCAAAAAATCAAGCCTGGATGGCTGTTATGCTTGGCCAGTTGGCGCCCGTTAATTCCGAAGCGCTCCAGTTCTCCTTAGGCTACTTTCTGCAGCATAAATCACCCCTTGTGCGAATCAAGTCCACTTTCGCGGTGACAGATTCTGTCTCTGATGAGCCTGTGGCGAAAAAGCGTCGGTCAGAAGCCCAATTAATCGGTCAACCATCCCTCTTGCAATGGATGCGAGCTTGTTACGGCCTGTGTCTTAGTTCTACCCGTTTTCATGTGACTGAAAACTGGCAGGTTTTGTCTCAGTACCTTGACCAGCCAGACCCCGAAGTACGTTGGCTCGCTTGTAAGTGTTTAGCCACCGTCACTGAAATGTCTGAGCTGGAACAAGAGAAATTCATGAGCCAGCACCTCTCGCTCGAGCACATTCACACCTTTCTCGTTAAATATGCTCGTAACGTTCCTAAACCAAGTACGATCCATGTTTATACCGGGGAAATTTGTGGTATAATAATGTAATTTTAATTGTAGGTTTTGATTCATTGGATGTCCCGTACGTAGAAGACGAAGCACATTTTTTGCAAGATGCTGACTTTTCATCTTCAGTTGTATCCTTAGCTGGCGTGCTGCTCCCAGTGGCGAATCCAGCGTTGAAAGTAGTTATCATTATAATAGCTTGCTATTTTTTTTATTTTTTTTTTTCGCACTTGTTATTATTGTTGTTATTTCGTGGTGCTTCGGTCTTACATAATTAGATGCTCTTGTGGCAAAAAATAATGAAGTAAAGAAATAGAAAAAGGAAATTTACTGACCGACCTACGAGCCTTCTCGATGTAAAAGCTTTGGAAAGTAGAAGCTTCTTACGTTACATTAAATGTACGATGAGGTACTAAGTGTTCGTTTTCTGTTTGTTTTTCCGTTCAGGTGAATGGATGCCTCGTTCCTGTTTCGTCAACCATTGAACATCTACGATCAGTAGCCATGGCAGTGGCAGAAGGGCGCCCAGTACTGCTAGAAGGCCCGGTAGGATGTGGTAAAACGTCATTAGTTGAACACATAGCCCAAATTACCGGCCGAGGTCAAATGCCACATTTCGTTAAAGTGCAGCTCGGCGATCAGACTGACAGTAAAGTACTTGTCGGCTCGTATCGGTGCACTGACGTGCCAGGAGAATTTGTTTGGCAACCTGGCGTCCTTACTCAGGTAATATTCTCTTTCTTGTGCCTATTTACTTGACAATGAAAAGGAAAACGGTAGAATTTTTGTAAAATAAACGGAATTTTCGTGTGTGATTACTTAGAAAACTAAATAACATTTATATGTTAAATAAGTAAAATTCGCTCAAGTTTGAATCGAGTTCTAATATTGGAAGTGTAACAAAATAAATTTTTGCTTTAACTATGATACCGAAACTAAATTATTGCTGATGGATTTCAGGCTGTGACAGAAGGACGATGGCTTTTGTTGGAAGATATCGACTACGCACCCATGGACGTGATCTCTTTGCTGGTTCCTGTCTTGGAATCAAAACAGTTGCAAGTACCTGGCCACGGCAATATTTTGCAAGCTGCTCCAGGTTTTCAGCTTTTCGCCACACAGAGGTAAACGTGTTGAACTTTTTCAGTGATTTCACTATTTCCTAATCGTTTGCCGCTTTTCAGATTGATAGGCGGCATTGGAGGCATGCACAAGCAACAAGCTGGTAATAGTTCGCTTTTGGACAAGTATTGGAAGAAAATCCATGTCGAACCTCTGTCGAGCGCTGAGTTGAAGCAGCTGATTGAAGCGAAATTTCCCTTGCTCGCTTCGGTCGCGGATCGCATTCTTTCCGTGTACTTTCTGTTGTCTTCAGGGCAGCATTCTACAGCAAGTGCGGACCTTTTGGCGCAGGGTCAACATGAAGCGCAAATGGGTCGTTTTGTAGTGAAAACGGAGCGGATGATCTCCACGCGTGATTTGATGAAATGGTGTGCACGGATGAACCCTGGCTTCGAAGTGACATCAGCCGTTTCGCAATTAAACGCATTCCAGGACGCACTGGACTTCTTCTGCGCATGCGTAGCCAAGCAAGAAAACAGATTGAAGCTCGCTGAAGCTGTTGGAGCGCGTTGGAACGTGCTTAAAGCCAAAGCCGAGTTTTATATCAACTCACACAAACCGGTCATTGAAGTCAATGAAGAACGCATCCAAGTTGGAAGGATAAGTTTGCCTAGGCGACCCGAAATGGTCGCCAAATGGCAAAAGTAATGATCCAGTACTCCTATTTACTTTCCTGACACTTTTCTCAAATTTCAGCTTTTCTGTAAATTTAATTTGTTGAATTTATGTTTTCGTTTTTATTTTTTTTTTACTTCCTGTAGAATTTTTCTTTTCTGTATGTTTAAAAAAGATTACGAATCTAAACTAAAATTTTGCGTAATCTAGGTCAAAGAAATCGACGTTTTCGTTTACGCGGCAGTCTGCTGTACTTCTAGAACGCATTGCTATGTCGATCCAGAATCAAGAACCAGTTCTGTTAATTGGCGAAACCGGTACAGGCAAAACTACGACCGTCCAGTACTTGGCCCAGCAAACAGGCCACAAACTCATTGTCATAAACATGAATCAACAAAGTGACAGCACTGATTTACTTGGGGGGTAAATATATATTTTTAACGTCGGGTGCAAACTTGCATTCTTTCTATATCCGCCTTTTTTGTCGGAATAATGACGCAGACTTTTGCCTATTTCCTTATCGTATTGACGTTCTGTTGTGCGTTATTCAATCTGGTTTGTTTTACTTTTTAGTCCCACTTGATATGTTTTAAATTCGTGGGTTTCATGGTATTTATTAATTTCTCTTCCTATTTTTTTTTTTTTTTTTTTTTAAATTCGCTTTCGCGTATAACCTCTTGGTGCACTTTTAAACGGTTTATCTTTTTTCATAGATTCAAGCCAGTCGATTTACGGTTCGTTGTGGGTCCAGTGCGAGAGGAGTTTGAAGACTTGTTCAATCGCACATTTTCCAAGACACAAAATACCAAATTCTTGGGACACATTATGGTAATTTTTTTTTTCCTTTAGTGTCAAAGAAGTTTCATTTAGTTCACAATTGTTACAGCACTTATTCTATTTTTCTTGATCTCAAAGATGGGATGAGTTGATCATCCATGAAGTCGTTTGCAGTGTGGCTAGCTTTTACTCTTGTGTCAATGCGTGAACATGAGAAAGATCATATTTGACAAACTCATAAAGTTAATATGAGTTGTTCGTTGTCTAGACGTGTTTCTGCAACCAGCGATGGTCAGACCTCTTTAAATTGATGTCCCACTCGCAGCAATCAGCACTCAAGCGCTGTGAAAACGATCCAAGTCATTTGTCCCTCCTGGTTCGTTGGCAGGCCTTAGGTTTTCGGCTGCAACAGCTGCGAGCGCAGATCCGACATGCGGAAAATGCGTTAGCATTCACATTCGTGGAAGGATCGCTTGTCAAAGCGCTCAAGAACGGTAACAAGAGATAGTGGTTTAAAAATTACGAAAAACGAGACGAATTGACAATAAGTTCCTTTCGTATCTACAAAGGCGACTGGGTTTTGCTCGACGAAATTAATTTGGCGGCTGCGGAAACCTTGGAGTGCTTGTCGGGACTACTAGAAGGATCGAGCAGCTCGCTATATTTGCTCGAAAGAGGCGATCGTGAGCCTGTGAAGCGACATCCGGACTTCCGCCTCTTTGCGTGCATGAACCCAGCTACGGATGTGGGCAAGAAAGAATTGCCCCCGGGAATCAGAAACCGCTTTACCGAGTTCTATGTCGAGGAATTAATCAGCGAACCTGATTTAAAAATTATGGTCGGCGATTATTTGCGCGAATTGTCACTGTCGAGCACTCAAATCGAAGGCATTGTCAAGTTCTACTTGCAGATTCGTAGCGAAGCCACCAAAACCTTAACCGACGGTACTGGCCGTCAACCCCATTATAGGTAACAAGACTTTGAAACTTGAAAACTTTCCCCAACTCTCTCCCCATTTACCTAATACTGTAGTCTTTTATTTCCTAGTTGTTTACAGGAATTTATTTTCGTGGTGTTTGCATGGTCATTGTAGTTCACACCTGTTTGTTTTAATCGTGCGCTCATTTTTGTTTCCTTACACTTATTTGCGTAAAGTTTCAATTACTTCATGTTATCTACCAATTCGTGTAGTCTTTGCCATTTCGAAAATGAGTTGAATCCTTAGATCTAATTTTTCTTTAACTTTTCAGTTTGAGAACGCTGTGTCGAGCACTAGCAGTGGCTGCGAAACATAACTACGGCAGTGTACCTCGATCGCTTTACGAAGGTTTTTGTCTCGGTTTCTTGACCCAGCTTGACCGTAGTTCGCATCCGCGTGTTGAAGAATTAGTCGTGAAGTGAGTGATATTGTAAAAGCTTTCTTCGGCCTGGAACCAATAACCTTGTCTATAGGAACGTGTTGGGCAAACGCAACGTGAAATCTGTGATGACGCAAGAAATCCCTAAACCATCCGAAGGTCGCTGGATCCAGATCGAAGGGTATTGGCTGCCACAAGGCGACGAAGAACCGAATATCGACGATAAAGTAAACAGTTTTGTATACGACCGCGTAATTGAAAAGATTTAAGTCAGAGAAGTTTTATTGGATTAGCTTCGATAGAATAAAAGGAATTTATGAGACATAAACATTAAAAGCTCCACAAATGGTAGTAATAGCTGCCAATTTTTGTGCGTTTGTTCTTAAAGCATGTACTCAAGTGTTAAAAGACGTTGCAAGTTCGTAGGAGGAATTGAAATCTTGTAACTGATATATTTCTTTTATTGCAGTATATCATGACGGAGTCAGTTCGCTTAAATTTGCGTGACTTGGTGCGTGTGGTTTCAGGCGGGAAGCACCCAGTATTACTCCAAGGCGAAACATCTGTTGGCAAAACAAGTTTAATCAAGTATTTGGCGCAAGCGACTGGTAATCGTTGCTTGCGCGTGAACAACCACGAACACACCGATTTGCAAGAGTACGTCGGCTCGTATACAGCCGATTCCACGGGAAAATTGGTTTTCAAAGAAGGTGTTCTGATTGAAGCAATGCGCAAAGGGTACTGGATTATCTTCGACGAGTTGAACTTGGCACCGTCAGATGTACTCGAAGCCTTGAATCGCGTATTGGACGAGAACCGCGAGCTTTTTATTCCTGAAACGCAAGAAACGGTCCAAGCTCATCCGCGTTTCTTGCTCTTCGCCACGCAGAATCCAGCAGGATTGTATGGTGGGCGCAAAGTCCTTTCTCGAGCGTTCCGTAATCGGTTTATTGAGCTGCATTTTGACCAGATTCCCTCGACTGAATTAGAAACGATTCTCCATTTGCGCTGCGACATGCCTATGTCCTATTGCAAACGCCTTGTAGCTGTTTTGAAAGATCTTCAGGTAATGTGCTTCGTACTTTCGTGTCATGTCTTCGTTTAGTCTTTCAACTGTTACTATTGTAACATATTTCGTACATTTAATTGAGTTCAGTGTCGATTTTCAAGTTCGTTCCCTTGAAGGTAGTGGGAAATGTAAATGGAGGAAAATAATCTTTTTTGTTACTTCTAGTTACGGCGTAGAGGAAGTGCAGCATTCGCGGGAAAGCAAGGTTTCATTACTTTGCGTGATCTGTTCCGCTGGGCGGAGCGATACCGCTTGGCTCCACCGTCCACGACGAAGTTTTACGACTGGGATCAGCATTTGGCTGATGAAGGTAGCTTTCTGTCAAAGTTTTCCGAATGTTGCTTGTCATTCTTTGTTCGTTTAGGCTACTTGCTCTTGGCTGGGCGTGTTCGAAGAGCGGACGAGGCCCAGGTGATACGAGAAGTACTGGAAAAACATCTAAAACGCCGAGTGGATGAACAAAAATTATTTACACGTAAACTCTAACTGTTTTCAGATAAAACTGTGGAATTTTTAATTGATGTAATGATTTCTGTTAAATAGTGTCCGCCGATACTTCACCAGTCACCCGACCTATACTAGAACGCGTTTTGTCTTCCACGCCAGCCGGCTTTGAGCATTTGGTATGGACATTCAATATGCGGCGCTTGGCCGTATTGGTTGGCCAAGCTTTCCTTTTCCGGGAGCCGGTACTACTTGTGGGCGAAACCGGATGTGGCAAAACAACCGTTTGTCAGTTACTGGCTCAGCAAGCCGCACGACGTCTCTTTGCGGTCAATTGTCACCAGTATTCGGAAGGATCAGACTTTCTAGGCGGCTTGCGACCCGCCCGAGATCATGACGAAGTAATTTTACTTTATTCACTAGTGAAATATTTTTTGTATATTTCTCTAGCGAACTCTGTACTGCGTTACGTATTTTACTATCATTTTATGTAATTCGCACATCAAGGCATGTCTGCAGGTTTGCACTTCTGAACATTAATGGTGTATTTTTTTATTTGATTTCTTAAAATGGTTTTCTTTATTGTCAATATTTATTTGTTTGTTCTTGCTGATAAATACTAATGAAGATTTTGGTTTGTCATATAGGAGGAAGAGCATAGGAAGCTATTTGAATGGGTGGACGGACCTTTGGTACTGGCCATGAAAGGCGGCCACGTGTTTTTGGCCGATGAAATATCTCTAGCTGATGACAGTGTGTTAGAACGGCTCAATTCTGTTTTAGGTAAAGATCTTTGTCACGGTTTCCGCTTTTGAAGGAGTCGAGTTTATTAAATTGCAAGTCATCGCAAGTATTAAAATATTTCATTCTTATTTGGTTCTTATTCGATTTGAAGAGCCCGAAAGAACGCTGCTTCTGGCGGAAAAGGGTGCCGAAAGCATGGAACCTGATGTGATCACCGCACAAGATGGATTTAGATTCATTGGAACCATGAATCCGGGTGGTGATTATGGCAAGAAAGAAGTAAATCTGTCCTTTTTTCTTCCACTTTCTTAGATTTGTTGCGATAATTTTTCCATTTTCACGTTCACTAAGATTTACTTTTACTTTGCTGCGCGTATTCTGCTTTAATGTATGCAAATTGCAAGAGCTAATTTTTGTGCGTGTTGTTTCGGTTTAGATTCGTGCATTTCTTATCGATTTTGCTATTATACCTTATTTTCTGCTTCAGTATTGTATGTTTAGTTGCCGTGGCACTTTTCCTGCTCTTATTTCTCTTTATGTTTGTGTATTCTGTCTGCTTTCGTTTCTTTCCTGCTAACTCGTAATTTTAGCTTTTCATACTATTAAGCTGTCCGTGAGCCCTTCTTCTGTTGCTTTCCTCTTTTGTTCTGGTTGTAGTTTGCTCTATTTTATATTTGCTATAAAATATCCCGTCTTTGCCCGTCTCGTTTTCACTAAACCTTTGTGTTTTGTTTCCCGTCTATTTTGCCTTTGGGGCTTTTTGCAATTTCACTTGGTTTACCATGATTTACGCTTTTTGAACGTTTTTGAATTATTCATCAATTCCACTTTTTTATTTCTAATAGCTTTCGCCAGCCTTGCGCAATCGTTTCACAGAAATTTGGTGTCCGATTACGTCGGATGCTAAGGATATGATCAGCATCATTGAGCACAATTTACGTCGCGGAATCTCACTTTCGCCACGTCAGACTCATCCCGATTACAACGGTATGGGTATTGGGTCAGCAATGATGGATTTCGTTGACTGGTTTAGCAAAACGGACTTGGGCAAAAGAACGACCATTAGCATTCGAGACATTTTGGCCTGGGTTTCTTTTATAAACCGATGTACCACCAAACCTAGCATCATTACTACCACCGACTTGGAAGATACACCGTTAGAAAACGGTCACCAAGGGTTACCTGTGCCCCTGGCATATATCCATGGCGCCTGTATGGTCTTCTTGGATGCTTTGGGTACCGGTGTCCACGCCACTGATTCGTATGTTATTGTTTCTATCTCTTAGATTCACAATAGGAGTAGATTTTTTTAACATCTAGAATGCTCATTTGTACTCTTAAAAATTCAACTTGTAACATTTCAGAGCGTTTTTATTTAAGTTTTCATCGTTGGTTTAACTTTGGAGTTTTTAGTTGTAAAATTGGCTAAGTTGCTGGAAGCGAATTCTTTAGCAAGAAATATTTCGCTGACGTATCGACTTTTCGTTTCTTTAAAGGCAACATGGGCCGCGCAGTCTTCGCCAATCAGCGATTCGGTTCCTTGCCGCCCAAATGGAATCACTTGCGGGTCAAAAGGTGGATATTTCTCCATTACTGGAAGGATCGACTAAATCGATGGTGATTTCCCATAAGAATGTGTTCGGGATCCCGCCCTTTTTGGTGGCCAAAGGTACGCAAAAGACAAAAGGGAAAAGTCCGGGGACAGTAAACTTTTGCTAGAAGAATTTTTAGCTCTCGAGGTCTGCGTTTTTTTCAAATTTTTGGTGTTCCAGGTCCCTTGATGGCCACAGATGGAGAAATGTTCACCTTCCAAGCACCCACCACGTCCATCAATCTTATACGGGTCTTACGAGCTCTGCAGTTGAATAAACCCTTGCTACTCGAAGGTAGTCCAGGCGTTGGCAAAACGAGTCTCGTAGCAGCTTTGGCCAAGGCCGCAGGCTATGAATTGGTCCGGATTAACTTGTCAGAACAGACCGTATGTTTTCGTTCCGTGAACTTGTTTACGACTGTGTTATATTTTATTTCATTTTTTCCCACTGGAGTATTATTTAGTGGTAGTTTTTCGTTTCAAAGGCTGGCAGGTTTGTCAGTGGCGCAATTTAGCTTTAGAAACGAAAGTGAATTCGAGAAAGTTTAGTTGAGTACAATATAAAAGTCTAGTAAAGTTTAATTTCAATATAGTAGTCTAGAAAATGAATCTTATTTAAATTGTTAAGATCGTGGAATGATAATAATCGGTAGCGTGCTTTAACTACAATGACGCTCGATTTTTTATCCCTTGGAAATGTAAAAGATTCGATAAGCCTAGAAAACGTTTAATTCGTAGCTTAAAAACTAAAAGGCTCAGTTTTTGGATAGAATGTTCTGTTAGACAAATTGGCTTGAGTAACTCACGCTTTTATGTAGACCGTACGATTCTTAGCGGAAAAGTCTAGGAAGATCGATCTATTTAACTTAAAAGATGTTCAAATCGCCTAAGTGTAGAAAGTTTGATTTGGGCGTATCACATTGACACATATAAAGTTAAGTTTATGGGTCAAACGCTCGATTATTAGCTAAAGAGCTTGGAATTGCGATTCACCCTTGAAAATCCGTTACAACGTTTTAGAAACAATAGAAAGTTTACTACAAGCGTAGAATTCTTGTTTTTGAGCTTTGATTTGAATGCACAATATTGGATTCGACTGTTTCAACGCATAGTGAAATACTGAGCGTGACCTGGTCGACTTTTGGCGTGAGATACTTTGCTTCTTTTGTTGCGTAAAACATTCTTCTTTCAGCGTATCTTTGTTGTGTTAGGATGTTTCGGATCTGTTTGGAGCCGATTTGCCGGTTGAAGGCGGCCAGGGTGGCCATTTTGCATGGCGAGATGGACCGTTATTGCAAGCCTTGAAAGCTGGGCACTGGATTGTCTTGGATGAAGTAAAAACTCCATTTTAAACCCGTGCAAGTTCTTTCTCACTGTTATTTTATTCGTGCAGTTGAATTTAGCCTCACAGTCTGTACTGGAAGGCTTGAATGCTTGTTTGGACCATCGTGGAGAGCTGTACATACCTGAGCTAGGGAAAACATTCTACTTGCAATCGCAACAGACACGACTCTTCGCTTGCCAGAATCCTTTACGCCAAGGCGGAGCACGGAAAGGATTACCGCGTTCGTTTTTGAATCGCTTCACTCAAGTGAGGAGCCTTTTTTCCCTCTCTTATTTGCTTTGCTTAATTACGCACTGTTTCAGCGTTGCTACATGAATAGGTAAAGAAACAGTTTATTTTTTAAATCTTTCTTTGTTCTTTGTCTCCGTGTACACTTCTTTGTTATTGTGCCTCCTTTTTTAATGTTTTATCAACTGTCACCGGAAGCATAACGTATCGTCGTCATTGGAACTAATTAGTTAATTTCAACTGTTATAGCTTTGTATTGAGATTCATCACGTACATTTTGTCCAAGTCTAAAGATTTTTTTCTCCCCCTGAAGACTTGGGAAAATCTATCGCAATCGCTTTACTGAGATTCTTTGAAATTATTTCGACGTTTTCGAACGTGTGGAGTCTGTTACGATGAGAATTTTTGTTCATTCCATGATATTTCGGGAACTACTGGAACGTGTAGTGAGACGATAAGGGTGACAAAGTATGGTTATGTGCATTTAGGTGTTCGTCGAGCCGCTTTCTAGTGAAGATTTAGAGTTTATTACGAGCTCAGTTTTCCCCCAAATTCCGGAGCGTATTTTGAAGCGAATGGTGGCGTTCAACAGTCGTTTAGTGCGCGAGGTTCAAGAAGAAGGACGCTGGGGACAGCGTGGCGGACCGTGGGAACTTAATTTGCGGGATATGTTCCGCTGGTGCGAAGCGATTGTCCGTTCTTTTGAGCGAAAGAACCACCCAACTTATGACAACCCGGGACATTTTGTTCAACTTATTTACGTCGACCGCATGCGAACACTGCAAGATAAACAAGAAGTAAGTGTAAGAAAGGGCCAAAGTAAAAAATATAAGCAAAATCGATGGATGTGAAGCTGTCAGGAAATGCTGCATTTTATTTCTACTTGAAGCCGGCGTTAGCGGAAATAATGCGCTCAGTGTCTTGCTGTTGAGTCTCTTTCTATGTTGTATTGACGTCTTTTCTCTTTGCAGGTGTTGAAGGTGTACAGTGAAGTGTTCGGTGAAGACAATTTACTGGCGAATTCGAGTCTGCAAGTGGTGCTCAATTCACAGACGTTATATGCGGGCGGAGCTTGTGTAGCACGTAGTTCAGATGGACAAAGTACCGCTCGTATGAATGAGAATTTAAATGTGCTGCAGCATTGTTTGGCCCCCCTGGAATCTTTAATGCGCTGCGTGGCAATGAACTGGATGGCAATTTTGGTAAAATTTTATTCATACTTGAGTGTTATTGCAAAGAAGATAGGGGCATTGTCTTGAGGGTATTACTATTGATTCGGTAAATTCTTGCATGCGATGTATCTTCTTCGCACGTTCGAATACTTTTTTATATTTTTTTTGGTGGGGGAGGGAGGGGAGGGGGATACCCGATGCATTTCAATAGTTTAGAGTTCATTTTTAGTACACATGCTTTAAACGTGAAAGAAACTTCATTCTGATGTCTAAAGTTCGGTTCAAGCGTATAAATCATAAATTGCAATTTTGCACAGGGCGGCCCAGTTTTAACAACAAAAACGGGAACGTAACTCTCAGAGCCCGGGATGGTTATTTCGAAGTCAAGGAACATTGAAAAGTCCGATGTGAACAAAACTAGTCTGATTTTTGAGCTTAGGAAATAGGAGGACGTTAGACTTTAGAGGTCAAACGTTCTGTTGAAGGACAGAGAAATTGTAGGAGGTTCGATTGTTCGAATAAGCAAATGAAAAAAAAAAATTCGATTTGAGGACTAAAGCAAGTAGTTTCTCCCGTACCCATGGGGGTTATGGGTTTTAATCCCCCACCTACACAGAAATGTTTTCCTCTTAACAAAATTCACACTTTCTGGGTAATGTTGTACGAGATGTAACAGTTTTGTGTGTAACACATAATAAAGTAAGACCGGTTTAAAGAAAGTTCGTGCTAATTTTGTCGAAAAAAACAGCATTACGAAGTGCCGTTGCAGTTATCTTTTTTTTTAACTCAAAATCTGACAAATTGAAAGTATATTGTATTTACTAAGATGCAATTTAAGTCTTAATAGTTTTCGGTTTACACCCCCTTCCCTCCTCCCACACACACAGAGATCCTTCTTTTTCAGCCTGTGCCAACTGAACGTAACAAAACCTAACTGACTTTTACCTATCTTAATAGGTTAAACTCTAGCGCACATATACCGGTACAGACTTCAGGAAAGTTAATGAAAAAGCTGGTTTAGTTACATTAGGCTAAGTTATGTTAGATTAGTTGTTACCAGTTTTAGATTTGTTAAATAGGTTAGGCTAGGTTTAGGTGAGTCTATTCATAACTTTTAAAGTAGGGTTTACGCCCCTGCAATGCTCGTGAAACCAAAAGTAAGAGGTGGGAGGTTAACGAGAAGTAATCAAGACTTCCACTGAAATGCCTCAGGAAAATACGTGTACTGATATTATATTCAAAAGAATCTGTAAGTTTAATTACTAGCGTAATTTAGTGGAAACCTTTTAATTTTACGATTTTCTACGAAGGGGCCATTTCTAATCTAAACAGTCCTTCCTCGTTCGGCTCAGCTTAGTAATAAAGAAAAAAATATAACTTGCTGGACGCTAAAATATTTCCCTTCATAGTGCTGTTTAAAACATAGAAACTAAATTTGCAACAAGTGAGTTATAAATTCTCAGAGGAAAGAGCAGTGGTCAAAATTAATTTCTGTATGCACATTTCATTTGAACTACATTTGTAACGAGTTCGGGGCTCAAACCTGGCTACAAATTTTGGAGTGTTCACGAGTGTAAAGGTAAATTGACGTCATTTCGAGCATTTCATACTTGTTTTGATTACACATTTTTACTAAAATTCAATGTCAGCACGAAATATCCTCACTCGGTATCAATTATTTATTTTAAGACGGCATGAGAACAACATTTCCCAGTTTTTAACAGTGTAATTCGGTTCCTTGAGCAAAGAAATTTAAAAATTACAATTAATACGTATCCCGGAAATGAGCGTAAAACGGAATAGCACATTCATCGTGACGGTGAAACATACGTTTGCGTGTAAAGAAGCCTGAAAACTATGATTTGCTGAGTTCGAAAATAGTAGTCTACGAATTTCCGTATGTCATGAAGTATGCTTGAACTTTATCAAGGCGAGAGGGTCAAGTTTAGTGCGTTAATTCAGTTTCAGTATGCGAATCGTCAAACGTCGATTGACCAGTTGTACATAGCCTATCCTTCATATTTTAAATTAGATTCTCTCCATGCGTGGACTTAAATTATGTGTGTTCCCGCCATTTCTATGAGACTGAAAGGAAAGGGTATAGAACTTAGGAGTTCAAATCATGGGGAAGATATTTTCTTAAATTTTACATAGTTTTGCGATGGTTTAGTTTCAGCGTATAGAAGATGTACACAATAGCATATCATATACTTTATTTAAAATTGTATATACTAGATTTTGTATATTCTGTATAATTATTATACATATATATATATTTTATTTCTTCATCGGCGTGAGCTTTGCTCGTTGCCGTACATCGTTTCACTTAATAGTTGTTTATGTAACAGTTAAAAACAATAACAGTTATTATAACTAATTATTATATATTTGGTGTATTCTATATAGAGTAAGTATCGAAGTGTAAATATCGTAAATGTAGGAACATTAAGAAATGTAAATGTAGGATGCAAAAGTACGTCTAAAAGTTGGAATAGCGTCTCTCTCTGTCAGGTATAATAGACACCGAAGAAATCTCAGCAGAGTAGAAAACTAATGAAAGGAATGACAGGTTGAAAGGTGGTCTTCCAACGTAACTTTTCTCACGTATACTCGTATGCAAATGCAGCAATAGTCTTACGCGTTACGGTATTGAACTTTGTTAATGCTGAGCAATAAAGTCAAATAAAATTGTTTACTTTGTTGTAGGTGGGTACACCGGGATCAGGCAAAAGCTCGCTAGTGCATCTTTTATCTCAGTTGACTGGTCATCGATTGCAAGTGATGACAATGAATTCTGCCATGGATACGACGGAATTACTTGGAGGATTTGAACAGGTAAGTTCCGAACTTCCTTCTTTTGCCAGTCTCTTCATAGCACTCCACTTTGCGTGGCTGTATTGGCAATTAGCTTGTACTGAGAAACAAAGTAGTTGGGACTTTCGCAAGTTTAGGACTCTTTCGCAAGTTTAGGACTCTTATGCAAGTTTTCTCCGGCTTAGTCTTAATCATTTTTTCAAGTTCCTTGTAAGCATATCTGCTGTAATTGAGTACTGACGTTATTCTTTCGGGATCAGATGAAAGACGACGCCACAGAAAGATATTTTTCATCGCCCACCACTGTCGTAGGTGCAATGAATTAATGCCGTAATTGAATCCTAGCGTCGCGAGCTTCGTTTTCGGTCTAGTGATAATTCAAAAGTTTCAACAAGAATTAGAAGCTCGTCTTACGTCAGCCGGATAGCATCCTGTGGAGAAGATAGGGAAATACCGTACCCAAGACAGTGCCACGAAAGTCTCGTTTCATCTCGACCAAATCTTGTATTCGTGTCCACGACAGTAAGAAAGAAACTCGATGTCTGAGGTTTTCTGAGGTTTCGCTTGGTGTCACGATTGACTATATTGCCGTAAGACAACGAAAGTAGACTCCTACTTTTTTGCTCTTCTGGTTGAGCACGGGAGATTACGAGTTGCGACACTTGATTCCAAACCCTTGACCAAAGAGAAACAAAAATGTAAAAAAGAGCTACGTCGAACTGAATCCAGGGGGACAACGCAATTTCTGTACTTTTGTTTCTTATCTCGGTTCAGAATCCGAAGAAATACGAAACGTCCTATAGCTAAATTCAACGTCGAAATTCTAGGAAGCTGCCGAATTTTACGGTTGTTGCCATCACTAGCGAATTCAGTGCACCTCGTGTCGCATTCTTTTTGGCAGTTAACGGTAAGTCATTGCAGCATCTGGAGAAGGAGATGCGTTTTGATCATTTGGAATCAAAGGGAATACTGGACCTGGACCCTGTTGTCAATAGTGTTCGGCTGGTAGCAATGTTGGGTAGTTTTGGTAGTTTGGCAGGATAACGAGCTACTGTTTGTGGCAGAAAAGGAATTTCGCCGATGAGAGAAAATAGAAAAAGTAGACCGAGACTGGTTCACGGGTCAGATTTTGCTGGCTCACATCGTCAAAATCGCCATCCCAGAGAAGAGAACGGACTGACGAGAATGGGAGATAAAAAAGAGAAGGAATAAGAGCTTGGGCGCATGGTTAGGAAAGTCCGTCTGGCAAGGTATTTGTTTCTGGTGCCTCGTTGGTCTGAGAATAATGCCTCTTCGGTACTATTGAGTCAGAAAACGTACAGATGAAAACGCTTAGGGTAATTACCGTCCTGGGAATAATGGGTGTGCTGGGCGTTCACACTCGTTTTGTGCTTCTTCCTAATTTCTTCCATTTTTTACATTAAGTACGTTTTATAATGATTATTTAGCGTTGTGATTTCAGCAGCGTTGTATTACTCTACATTGCAATGTATTAATAGTAGAGTTGTTGACACTGAGTGCGAAGATTCAAGGGTATAGAGAACTATTCTGAAATTCGTACGATGTTTTTCTTTTATTTCAGTGTCGATAATGCGAACGTATCAAAGTTATCGCGAACTCGGTTTGAAATACTGTCTAGTTTTGGTTGAATTTAAGTTTGAAATTTTTGGTGGATCGCTTGAAGTCACAATTGCATACTTCATTGTAAGTTATCCTTGCTATGTGTATGTTCAGCTTTGATTGAGAAAACCGAAAGTTTTGCCAACATTTCAGTACTCGAGAGAGCTCAATTTAACAAGATAATCGGGCAGTTAAAGGTGTGTTTTTCTGAAGTAGTACAGTACGTTAATTGTATTTATGTAATATTGGCTTTACATTTTTGACATTGCCATTCCTGTTAAACATGTGAAGTAAAAATTACGTCGATTTAGAAGATGCGCGAGTTTTGCGTAACCTGGAGAGTTTCGCTAAATATTTTTTCCCTTAACGTTTCGCTTTGATTTGAAGAAGCGGAGTAGAAAAATTCGAAGTTTACCTAATGGGTTGACACATTAGGCGCCATTGTTTTCAAATGGGAACAAAAATTTGAAAAATTCTCTTGCCATTCTGTTAAAAGCGTATGCTCTGTTACTTTCAGAATGAGTACGAGTGAGACGAAGTTACTGAAGTAGCCTTTTTCCACTCTTAATGTATCATGCTTTTTCTTGTTTTAAATTCGAAAGTTGGGCAAAATTTGTGAAAAATAACGACTCCAAGTTTCTAATAAAAAAAATAGTAGTTCAGTCTTTTCAGATAATTATCCATGATATCACAAAGCGAGACATAGAGGTAAAATATAAAGAACAAACAAGCTTAAAATATTCTATTGTATCTTGTCAGGAACGGAAACTTTGCAGGAACGGAAACATTTTAGTGTTCTATGCAACACACTGCAGTTTCCTTGAAGAAACGGCCAACCATGTATTTTTAAAACGTTTTGTTATTTTGCACGGGCGCTTGTTCGTGTCGCGTTTCAAGCTCTACAGACAGCGATTAGCGCTACCCGCTAGCGTTTCCATTTGGAAACATCCAGTATCTTCGGACCAGTACTTAGAAAAATTCGGAAAATAATCACTAGTTCTTAGGTTTTTCTATGAAAACGAACCGTTAAATTTTACCGAGCTGCTCCAATGGGATCTATGTGCGGCACCTAAAAGGTGAAGGTGTGAAATCCGTACTTTTTGCACTATATCACATAACTCGCGTTACGTAATAGCGAGAAACCCGAAAGTAAAAAATGTTCGATTTCTCAGTTTCTGTCACGTTTGTTCACTGATGTAACAGAATAATTGTAAATTAGTTCGAAGTATTTCTCATAGGCTCACAATGCACGATTTGTTATGGCGTTTTTCCTTGGGAGCAATGATGTGTGTTTTTTCTTTTTTTTACTCAAACTTTTCAAACACAGTGTGTCACTGTGTTCGGAAAATTCAGTGCAAGAAAAACGCGTACCAGTGATCCCAAGGAAAATCTATTAGTTTTCTCATATTTTCCTATAGAGGATGCGCAAGTTCATGACATTTTTCATATGTAGTGTTTCTGGCCGCTTTTTGGCGTAGCAGACTTGTTAGAATTGAGGGGAAAAGGCAAATCGTTTATATAGTAAAAAGAGATAATCTAGGGACATTTTTTCCCCTTTGGAGTTTGTTTTATGTATTTTTCTCCCGTAAAAGATAAGAGCATTGTCAGGCAGGGAACTAGTAGGGGAGACCGGGGCACGTCGGGCTTTTCGTTCTCGAGAGTCTAGAAGACGCTGTATTAAAGTGTGAGACTAAATTCGTCGTTTTAAAGTACCGTTGCCATCCTAGTTATCGTATATTTTTTTTCAGCAAGCCAACTCAATCCCTTACATTTAATACCTAGTTTCTACCAGAGCCGTTAAAACTGACCAACATGCCCCACCACGAGGTAGGTTGGGCAGTCCTGCTGGGTGTCTTGAGCAGTTATAGGAATGCATCACGGTTTGCAGACTATTTGTGCGTTGATGATAACCAAATGCATACAGGTGGGAACCAAATAAAGCGTAACCGAAAGAAACTTTAAAACGGAAGTACTAATTCATTATATGATGCATTTGATCACGAACAAAATTAAGTCGAGAACGAACAATTGTTGCACGTAAAAAACCTTAGTATTACATAACCGTTGTACACAGGTTTGTGTGACGTTTTTACTAGTTCAAAACATTCGACATGAGATCGAACCAAGTCCAGCCGTGCTTGTCCCTTATTGTGCGCCGTGTTCCACTTTTTCTACCCGACCTGCCCCGAAGGTAGCACCAAACAAAATTGGCGATGTACCAGTAGCCAGTAACTCAAAAGTGTCAAAACTGGGCATGCTATGAAGGCAAAGGAGTCTGCTATACTCATAAAAAGTTCTACGCCGATAACTTAAACGACACTCTAAGAAGACTAAATGACCCTTTCCAAAAGTTTGGAAAACCCACCGAAAAACAACAACAACGATAACTTCTTGTAAAAGTTGACGAGCATAACCATACTTCGTCAGTGGCTGTGTTTGTGTGAAAAGAAGGTTACGTGAATTTAGTGGATTTTTCTTTCAAAAGATGGCTTAGATATCTAAGATGGTTAAACCTACCCCTATCCAAGTTGCCCCGGTCTCCCCTACTTTCCTTTTCGATTTATGGCGCTACGGTTGCCGAGCTGTTATTAAATCACCGAACTTCCTATTTTGTATTTTTACGTCGTGAATTGGGATTGTGTAGCTCTATCTCTCTCGAGCGTCACTCCTTGTTTATTTTCTTAACTATGCAAACGAATAGAAAGTGAAGCAGCACGCATAGAAAACTAAGCGAGCGGTAACCGTTAGTTTGATACATTTTGGAAGTTCCATTTCTCTTGGTCCAATACGTTGCAAGTGTAGTCACACGTGTGGTAATTCCCACGCATTTGTTGGTTCTCTGTACATTTCAGGGATGATCGTTACACATTTTTTTAACGCTCGAACGCTGCCCGAACCCCGCCTGTTTTCTTTGCGGAGATAAACTCACAAACCGACAACTTTCGGTTAGAAAAACTAGGAAGGCTAGGAATTCAGGAAGAAGATTGAGCTTTGGTTGAAATCCCAGGAGAAATAAGCCAAACATTCCCTAGGATTATCATGGAAACCTTTTTGTTTCCCACCCACCACCGAAGCAGATGAGACTGGAGACGCGAATGGAACTTCTCCTTGGAGATCCATCAAGCAAGCTGGCAGATAGTTCTAATGAATCGTTGCAGCAGCCCCTTTTTGCTTTTTGTTTTCCTTCCCCTGATAGCCTTGCTCGTTTGGTCGTTTAGTCAGAGTGTGACTACAAGTGACACCTCGCTTAACGAGGAACGTCTGATGATACCATCGCCTGCGGAGAATTGCAGGAAAAAGGACGCCGAACGTAACAATGCTAACCTAAATTGGTTGCTTAACTGTACCTATTGTTTGTTTCGTCGCCAAGTGCAGAACGAAATGGACGGTACGCGTTACCCCAGGTCTTATTGCAAAACCTGAAGGTGTTTTCACATAGATTTGGAAATAGGTCTTTTACGGCTTTCTTTTGCAAAATCCTATTTTAATACAGTCTGCAAGGGACCGACCCATCGACTTGTCGTAAAGCAGACATCGGGGTTATCAGATGTATTGTTACAACATAGAAGTGAAAAGGACTTGAGCTTAGCGTGTTGTTGGTTAAAGTGACGACTGAAATCGCACGTGCATTGTATTGTCGTCTTGGGCTGTCCTTGGAAAAATTATTATTAATAAGCACAATAAATACTAAAAACCAGTAAAAGGGCATGCGGAAATTTAAATAAAATTTCATATTCGTGTCTGGTTGCCTAGCTTCTAATTAGTTAAATAATTATACAATCTATTTAAATGTACTAAAATTTTAACTTTTCCTGCGAGAAATTGTTAGTAGTGAACTGGCGCACAAGACATCTTTGTAAAAATACCAGAATGTAGATTCTATTCAGTCTTGTTTTTACCTTCGTCGTATTTTTTCTAGATTGTTGCTTTTTTCCGGTTGAAGCGTGGGATAAAATTTTGAAAGACTTGTTAAATAACCGTAATAAAGTTGGTAGAGAAATCGGAATTTTTTGCATTTTACTTACCTTACGTTCGAGCGATACGTAAGAAAGTAGAAACATCGTGTTACGATATAAAACTAGAAGCGTTGAGATTTTTTTTTAATGTGAAGACACCGTAGGCAAATACCAGACCTGGCAAAAGTAAAAAAAAAATGAAAGTCATTTTTCAATTTTACGTGGTTAAAGTCAATTCAGTTCAATTCATTTCGGGATGTTCTCAATTCAGTTCATTGCGGAATTTTCGCCAATCAAGTCAAAATCAGTTCAATTCATTTCGGATTTTTTTTTTTATTTTTACCGCTTTTTTTAATTGTCGAAGGAATTGACACCTTTGAGAGCTTTTTACGTGACGGACATGAAGTTTGCTTTTTACGTGAGTTTTTACGTGCCATCTGGACGTGTTACTCGTTTCTCAAACACGGGCAGATTTTTAAAGCTTGTGGGTAGCAGCCCTTTATGGACGACTTTCAAGGGACAATAACTTTAAACAAGAAATAAATTAACGAGCTATGCTTATGCCAATATCAGTTGAAAAAAATGTAATTCACAAAGTATACTTTTTTTGTTTGTAAGTTTTTGTTTTTGTGGACCGTCGGTGTTTTTTCGTTTGCAGGGTCAGTTCCTATATCCGAAGAGTAAGAGAGTTATTATTGTACGGTATATATGCAGTTTTTTTTTAAGCTCAGGTAAAATTCTCAGTATGATTTTCCATGTCTTCTTATTGGGCACACTGAAAACCGGGTGATACAGTGTACATAATGCACCCTATACAAAACGCTAGAAGCAGTTTGATTTCTTAGAATTGGCTTTTGTACTACCAGAAGCTGTCGTTATAATTTTGTTTCCTGATACGATTTATTTGGCCACTTTTTGTTCTCTATTGCTGCCAACGTTTTTTTTATTCAGTCTTAAAATGCTGGGATTATTTGGAGCCAGGCACGTTGCATTTCTGAAATTTCAACTTATTTCGCAAACACAACTTTTGAAGTTCGGCTCTTTGTTGATTTCCCTTGCAAATTATTCATAGGGCTCGTTTCTTTCCTTCGCTGTAATTCAAGTTGTAAAACTTGTGAATCCAAGATGTTTGGTTTGTTAATATTCGAGATTCTCTGCACAGTGCTCGAAAATTTATTAGGCTTGGCTATGTATTATATAAGCTCGAGTTTGTCGTCACTTGTTTCTTCCATGCCGGCCCATTTGTTGTTGCATTTTTCTTCCGTTGAAATTTCCGAAATGTAAAGGTTCGATTTTTTTTTCGCGCTTCTGCGAGAAAACTTACTGCTCAGTTTTGTTTTTCATCCACTAGATAACTGATTGTAGCGTTTTTTCCTTACTACTCACCAAAGTGTGATAACGTATTTAGTATGGAAGGTCCCAATATTGTCGCTTTTTCCGCTTTGTCGTTTCGCCGCATCGATGTCTTATGCGTTCCAGTACCAGTTTGTGTTTTCTTCCTGAATAATCCTTGTTTGCATTGTTACGGTTTTACGTTTCCGTATGTTAAAAGTCGATTGGTGTAGTCAGTTTAAGTTATATATATCTTTTATTGAGTTTGCAAGAGGGCGATAATTTCTCTTTTACATATAACATACATTAACAACGCTTCAAAGGTATCTTTCTCCCGTCCAAGCCAAACTGATTTACAAGTACTGAGCAAATGTTTTTATGAAGAAATATCGAATGCTCCAAGTAATTTTTTTGTCCCTTTCCTTCCATTCCCTTTCGCCAAATGAAAGCAGGACTCCAAAAATATGTTGAGAAACGAGGAAAAGGAATCAAACAAATAGTTGGTCGTTAGTTTTTGTCTCTGGTTGTATACTGTGTTGGGACAAGGATAGTGTCGCGTGGCTTCGACAGCTTTTGCTGGCAAGTTATTTCGTCATTTTTTCTCACTGACTTCCTTCTTTCTCATTTTTTTCTGTTTTCGCCGACATATTTTACTGAGAAAACATGGAAAAAGATTGTCTTTCCACTTGTTCCAACATGGTCTCGTAGAGCATTCTCTGCGCTTCGATTTAGTCAACCGTTAACGGCAGATAACCCCAAGTGGGAGTGGGAGGAAGAGGAAGGATGCGAGGAAGATGGTGAAAGGTAGCATGTGTGGAGTGTACAATAGTTAGAGCGAAGACAAAAAAAAAAAATAAACGAAGGCTGGAATTCGTGATGCCTTTTTTTGCGGGATCCGAAAAATTCTTCTCCCAATTCGTGAATGGTTCTGTTTATCCTTAAACAGCTGAGGCTCGGTCCAATTACGAGAAAGAGGTGACAAAGATGTGTTGGGTATTTTTCACCGAGTGTATTTACGAGCGAAAGTACGAGAAGAGGTCAGATCGATGTCCGAAGCTATATGGATGCAGGCAGGCAGGCAGAGCTTGGGCTGATCTTTTGATTTTCTCTTACGTGTTCTTTGGCGTGGCTTTCGTCGGGGTGTGGAAGAATTCAGGGTAAATGAGGATGTACGACTTTCAAGCGTCTGCATGTCAAATCCGTGTTTCCCTGTTGTAGAAGAAATGAAAAGTTGGCTTGATTAACAGGCTTGGAAATATAATAGAGAAAGCGAAAAGTGGGACAGAAATTTGTAAGAATATAGAGCATGACACTTTGTGTAGTTAATGAAGTTGTCGGTGTTCCTGATGAGAAGAATGACGTTCGTATTGTAATTAAACGCTCGTTTAGGAGCTTATCTGAGTTGACCTTCCCTACTAGCAATTACGGGGTGTAATTACAGTACTGTCAAGAAGAGGGGTGGTGTATTTACCCTACTGAGAGTCAGAGTGTGTATTTATATGAGTGTAGGGCCAATTCGGAGCTCATTTACATCGTAATAGCACTCCTCGTCTAATTTTGTCACTTGTGAAACCCATAAGCAAGAGACATTGTCTTCCCGAAAGGGAAAATAGAGTTAGTCAGGTCCCGCCCCCATTCCTGAGTGTCTAATTGACTTGGCGAGCGTTTTGCACCGTAAAGTAAACCACTTGCTCGCCAAGCTTTTGAAACGAGTTGAAGAGTTAAAAATATACCTTATGGCTAGATTCGTCAAATATGTAAAATATTGAACGTCAAAAGTCCCTATTTTTTACACAGTTTTACGCGTAAAGAAATTCTGGACATGGTCTTGTAATGTAGCATTTGAAACGACTTTTAAGACTTTTTTCTTCGATATTTTCATACAGCTCACTATACGTATGTTACAACGTAACTATGTGACTTATTAATAACTACAGGAAGCTACAGTAATTCCACTGTAATACACACATGTTTAAAAATTCGATTAAACTTTGAGACAGATTTAAATAGTAACCTGCGCATCCCTTTCTAATGGGACATAAAACTTCACCGTGAGACCTCAGTTTACTTTAGGCAGCATTTTGTACAATTTTAAGTGCAGTTATGTTTAAGAGAAATCTACGGTTTAACAATTTAATTGGAGTTCGAAAGAGTTGCATTGATCTTCACACTGTGTGCTATTAAAGATTTCAGTTGTTTAACCAAAAGCTAAGGCTACGGGATACCTGAGCTGGAGACGACGCAACCCTATAGATGAAATTGCAAGCTCTGTGCATTTTTCAGTTGTTTCCCCACGCCATCTATTTTTTTTATTCCACGATATCGAAATTGGCAAAAATTATTCAGGTCATAGCTCAAACACTAATAGTTGGATTCTAACCCTGTTTTCTTTGCAAACTCGTTTAAAAAATAATTACTGACTCTCATGGCCCAATTTTTTACATTACTTTTCCTTCCAAAGGTATAAATTTTTTTCCTTATTTGTAAATTGCTAGCGCAGTATTTTTCTTTTAAAAAAAATCTTTTCGACAATCATTAGATTTAATCCTACATATCGTTATTGTTGAAAAGATATTCTGAAATATCTAACGAACTTTGCGCTACGACCTGAATAGTTTTCTGTGCTATTCGCCCATAAGACCTTTAGGTATCCGGTAGCCGTAAACGGCAGTGTTTTAAACTCAGAAACCATTCGACAGTAACAAAGTCTTAAAATTTGCGATAATTTTTGCCTTAATTAAACAATTATTAAGCACTAAGTGTAGTACTGTATTTCTAATGTAAAGAAATTTAAGCTTTAACGATTCTCACGTAGATGTGTCGATAGTTACATGTATGTTCCACTTCTTATATTTATACTTAGGCAATTTCAAAGCTAACCGGAACCTTAGGTTCGATATATACTTGTTTTCTCTAACACGCGCCATTATAAAGAGTAAAATGTGGCTAGTGTTGCTGTATCGGCAGTCATGATGGATGTATCTGTCCTGTCAAATAGTCGGAGTTTAAAAATGCGGAAGATGAAAGAAAGAGTTGTTCTGACGTCCGGGAAACACATCCATCTTTTGTTATCGCACCTTCACTTCATCCCCCAACCACCTCCTTATCTACTCCCACGCGAGGTAGTTTTTATCCAAAATATTTTCTGGCTAAAGCAACCAAGAAGAAAATCTGTGTTTTTGTGGATGTTCGGCGTTGTAGTTATTCTTTCTCTTAAGAAGGAGCATAGTTGAAACCGCATGTAAGATTCAATCTAAATTTCAGACTACAGTAGAACTCCGATTCTGTCCACGCCGATGACAGGAACTCCCGATCATGTCAACCATCTAGGCAAAAGTTTGTCTTTGTCAGCGATGGGTTTTTATGTTGATAATAAAGCTAATGTTTTTATGTTGATTCGTGAATAGTACAAGAGATGAGATTATATTCTCACGAAAGCAAAATTAATATGTACAACTGCAATTTATTTCGATCCATAATTCCACAGTGAAATTGTCTTCAAATTTCGTAATGCAGTTAACAAGCGAAGCTGATTTTGTGACTTATCCGGCTTCCCTACTAATCTTCCTGTTCCAACCCGTCGACAGAATTGAAGTTCTGTTGTACGTGGTTAACATATTGTGTTCCCTGTACCAACAACGTTTAGTTTTTTTTTAGCGTAGAACTAGAGCAAATTCTGAGAATTAAACGTTCATTCTTAACCTTTGTTTCTGAAAGCACCCATAAATCGATATGAATTACGAAATAATGTTTGTGGATTGAAACCTCGAAACTTGTAATTTCCACATTTCCGTGATTTTTACTAAGATTTGAGAGAAAGGAGAAGAAGAAGCTTAATTATATTGCATTACTCGGAACTCACATGTGGCCTCCTCGGTTGGCATTAGCGGCCATGGGTAGTGGCGGCAAAGGCGGTGTCGTAGGCGTTGGAAGGTCCATCATAGGGTACTGTACGTTGTTCACCCCGTACGATGGCAAGTGTAATCTCTGGTTGTCGTGGTACCCATGAATGTTAAATGGTCGTCTCTTGTGGGCGGGTACCGGCATGGGTCCAGTACTGGCCATGCTCATGGTCCAGGGACTTCGCCAGCACATACAGCACAGTAAATCCAGGGCTGCTTCACGCAGTCCGCGGTGCATGGCCAAAAAAAGCACCGGATTGACAAACGCGTGCACGAACGCAATGTGCAAGGTCACTTCGTGAGACACTGGGTCACGCGGCCCACTACTGGCCAAACCTTGACGTTGGCTCCCGCCCATCCCACCCGTACTGGTGATAATAACGAAGAAAAAAGGGCCCCAGAACACTAAGTAAGCTAACGAGATTATGGAAAACATCCGGACGCGCTGCAAGCCTTCCTGTTCCATTCTCTGAATGATGCTGTGGATTTGCCCGTTCTCTGTTTGCCGGTCCTCTGCGTTCGTTGAACTTGAGACGCTGATCATAGTCGTCACCAGGCTAATCAATAATAAAAGACCGGGGGAAAAAGAGATAAAAAAGAAAATGGCAAATACGTGATGGAACCAAAGACTGTTCAAACTAACCCAACTCTTTGTTCTCAATAAAAAAGAAGTTCAAGTTCAAAGATCGATCGTCAAAATTTTGGCTCTGAGTACCCCAGCTTATCAATTTTCCCTACTCCTATACCAGAAAGAGATTTAAGGCGTCGATCTTTCTGGCATGTGGTGTTCTCGAAACTAAAATTAGCAATATATTAAAGATCACGGTCCTTAACAAAGCAAGACACCAAAGACTTGTATCAGGAGATACCACCACAAACTTTTTTTATTAATAAAACTGGCTGGTGCGAAAAATGAAAGAAATCTCTGTAGATACAGGCATGCTAATTGGTTGAAAGTCCGTTGAATGGATGATTGATCACTGTAGAATTTTTTTCAGCTAGGAGCTTAAAGCACAGTCGATAACGATTAGAGTATAATTTTGAAACAATATTACTGAAATTTCACAGTACAGTATAAGGCCAAAATTTGCTTAATTTCTGAATTGTTTTGTCGACGCCATTCTGTAATGACGACGGATCTGTAAAGTAAAACGGCTATGCGTAAAAAGCAGCAATAACCTTTGCGAGATGTAAAAGTCTTAGAAATAAGCTCTCAAATATCAGGCTAAACTAAACAAAACCAGAATTTTAAACTTATAAGATTTTAGCGGTGCTGAAAGAAAATGGTTAAAATAGGCATTTTACAATACGTATTACACAGGATTGATGCCTGTTTCAAAGAGAAGAAGTCCGATATTGCTCAACGTGCTGGATGTAATAAATGACACAAGAACTGGCTTAAGATACGAGTGCTTAGGATGGGGAAGTACTGGAAAGTAGGAATTCTCTGATGAGGGAGCACGGAGGGTATAATATGGATGAGTATGTAGCGAACTGGAGAAAGTCAATATAAATGTACCTGGCAACACGAACGGCTTGTACGTGGGGTTTGGTGAGATCTTTGTGGAGCTTGTAGAGATGAAAGAGCGTGAGAAAGACGCAGAGCAAATTGACAACGACCCATAAGAGATTAACAATATAATGGCGATAAGGGCCTTGGACTAAAGGGCAAGCCGGACCCAACGGAGCCACTTCGGCGTTGGCAGCTAAAGCCCCACTAATGAACGTAGGACCCAAGTTGATGGTAATGGATGAAAACCAAATCATAAAAATACCGAAGAGCACGCACTGCGGGGCGTCCATGAGAGAAGGCGTTGGTGAAGCATGCAAAGGCTGCTTTTTTATGCGAGAAAAGAAAAAGAGATTTTTGGTCAGTAGTCATCGAGTTTTTGGTAACATATTAGGTTTCACTTGGAATGTTATGGAAGAAATTGTTGTAAATTTCTGAAAAGCTCTAGGCAAGCTTATGGATTATTGGAGAAATTTGGGGTCACGCTGCGTGGGTTCTTGAAAAGTGTTCTTACTTTCAAATCGTCAGCAGCGTCAGAGATGCTGATGAAGTCTCTGGCGTCATCTTCGGGGAGCATGGGCGTGTCGTTGAGCACTGTGGTGAGCATGTTGACAGAGGAAACGCTGACCAGAAGCAAGAAGGCGGTCTCCAGTAGCGAGCATTTGTGGAAAGGCTGACAGTTCAAGATGCTTAGGCCGAGTGGGATCAGTAATGCGGCCCGGGCGCAATCCACGGCGGCTTGATGCAGCACAAGGCCTTGTGACCATCTGAAATAATGCGAATATGTCTTCTGAATAGCCGGAACTGAACTGATGTGTTTTGCGAAGTATTTTGCAGCTCAACACAGCAATTTTCGAGGAAATTGCGCGAAAGAAATTTTTTAAACAAAGCTGTCATTACAAATGCAGAGGTATAATTCTTCGTGAAAATGTATATAAATAAAAATTGACATACAGTATTCAGCTGTGCGTATATACAGTGTACATCAATATTCAGCAGTGACCTTACGCACAGTTGATTGCATACCCAAGTAGTTGAAGCAATGAATACAAGCTTCCAAATGAACATGAGTATTTTAGCAGCGTGTTAGCGATATTGGCGTTGTATATTCATTGTCGCAATTAATTGGTTTTGCAATGACGTAAAGCATAGTTAATTACAGTCCAAATGGGCTGTGCCAAGGAGGTGAGTGTAGTTCACATTACTTCCTTACAAGTGAGTTCGTTCCTCTATTAGAGCTGTTATTTATTGTGCGACTAAACTAGTTACCCGTGACATAAATTTTGGTTAATTGCTGGACTGATCATCCTCAACAGCAAACTAGAGTCACAAATTGAACGCCTGGTAACTTTAGCAAACTACTGAGTATTGACAAGACGGCTTGTTTTTCTTTTCTTTTCGCGCAGTTTGTTTCTTTAAGAATCACTAGTGCGAAGAATCCTTGAACAACGAGGAAGAGTGTCTGTTTTTCTTTTATCTCTGAGTTCCTGTTTCGTAAAAGAAGTTTAAAAGTGTCAAGTCAGGGGGTAATCTTTTAGCGAAAAGTAAACAAGTTGAGCTTTCAAAGCTCGTGTCATGCCGGAAAGTCATGAGAAGTTGCTTTTCCTCCATCTTTTTCAACCAAATCCTACTACGGTTATTCCTTTTGGAGATCTTTTCTAAACGGGCGAAAGAAATAGGAATCAACAATATCCGAAGCTTTACATAAGAAAGTGAGAAAGAAAGAGAGGAAAAGAGAAGCTTAGCGGAAGAAATATCCGAAAGAGAAGTCAAGATCATTCCGAGAGAGTGAGAAAAAAATTACGGAGGTGATTTTTCTTTCCTTACCTTCTGAGAGTTACGCGCCCTGTGATAAAAAGAATCAGGGTCAAGTTAGCCACAATACCAAGTGTAGCTAAAGCGAGGAGTAATCCCGCTTCCGATGCACCACCGGGATGACATGTGAACACACGTGTGGTGCCATTAACTGCCGTTCCGTTAGAGGTCGCACCCGACCCGAAACGCAAGTTGGCTCCGATCATCATCACACCCATTCGACTTTCTAAGAAACAAGAGGAAAGTATCCCGTAATTTGTCAGAAACTTTTACTTCCACAGGGCTGAATAAAATATGTAATATTTGGGTTATAAGAAACACATTTTTCTTAGCACAACTGAAGAATTTAAACATTATTAGGATAATACTACGATACTTCTTTACTGTTGTAAAAGAATGTCTTGAAACATTGTGTCCGTATTTTCTCTCTTCTGCTCAAACTTTTTTTCTGCGCTGCAATGAGAAAAAATAGGAGCATTTTTTAACTTCTTGAACTTTTCGTGTTTGCTTTTTTTCTCTCTTTACAGAAGAGTGAGAATTAATTGCACGTTTGCATGATGTAAGAAAAGAGTGAATTCGATTTTTTCTCCCCTTAAGCATTAGTTTTGTTACGTATGTTAAGATGTGTCGCGTAGAATCTTAAGGAGTATTTTTCCCTGTCATCTAACCACTTTCCGAACAAGGGAGATAGTGTATGCGTGGTGCTGAAAATGGAATAACAACAGTTGATGTATGCGTATAGGATTAAGGTTTGACATGTTATACTCCGTGTGTAGGTGTCGAAGTGAGCAGGGGACTTTAAATGGGTGCCACGAACTCATATGCCTGCATGTGAGCAGGGCTGTTGTTGCTCGTGAGAAATTCCCCAAAATTTAAGCTCGGGGACGCTAGATGTTTAAACATGGCAAGTGTGAGAGCATGGGGCAGCGCCGTCACTCCTGTAACGTTCAATCCTAAAGGAGGGTGTCATTATCAAGAGATTTGCATGCAATTATGTAAATCTAGCATCATAGCTTCGTATAGCCAGCTGCCTTTGCAAGCTAACCTGGACTACTCTATGGGTTAACTTATTACTTGTTTTAAGTTATCTCTGGATTTAAAATGTTACCTCACACCGTTTGTTTACCCAAGGGATCTTCTTAGCGATAGCAGCGAGACAAGTACGCGCGATAATTAAAGGAGCGTTTTACGTAAACTGAGCTAGGAACTTTGCGTTTATAACTCAGGGCTGATCGGAAGTAGGGGAAAATGAGCCAAGCTCTCTACAGCAACGAATTAGAGCACAGTCTTGCGGAAGGCCTGATCATGCAAATGAAGTCTTGAGCTGAAATAACTGTGCCAATGCATGGAATGCATTCACTGCAAAGAGGATCATAAAACGTAAGTTTATGCTGCCAGCAGGGGACAGCGTAAGTATGACTGACATCCCCTGAAGCCCCGCCCTTATGCAGTCATAGCTCGCGTTTGGGGGGTGGCAAGAGTTTCATTGTGTAAGGTCTGCCGCTTGAGAAAGGAAGTAATTGGCGCTAAAAATGAGCATTTTCAAGCGAAATCTAATCCCTCCCCCCGAGCTGACAAATCTTCTTACCCTTTTTCCGGTTTATGAGCACTATTAGGACGGGTTCCAAAATTTGAGAGCTCAGAAAGACTCTGTGACAGGAAGGAAAAGATAATTCCCGTGGTGCTGAAACTAAAAGATGCGGAAGGCAAGTTGCAGAATTCTGACAAGAATTCCGTAATTTCTCAGAGTAGAGAGATGTTTTGCACTAGAACTTCTGCTCAATATGCAATTTGCATCACAGTGCTCTTAGGCGCATTTATTCTGACACTAATTTGCATGGCTTTAAATAAAATTGAAAGCTTTCTTTGCAAACTCCAGTTTGTTTCCAATATTGCGAATTTGCTGTGCTTAATTTTGATGAAATTATGTGAAACAAACTTGGAGCAGATTTTAGATATTAGAATCAGTTCCTAGAAGTTTGAAAGAAAGTCTGGAATTTTGAAAGAAAATTTCCAAGTATTACTGTCAGGAAACGTATCTCTGGGAACTAAACGTGAAGAAATCCGACCTAGGTCTGTTTGAAAGTTAGGAGCAAGTTGAAAGGGGTCGATGTTCCGAGTTCTGGCCGAAATTTGTTAAACTTCTCGGAAAACTCCATGGTCCAGTGTTAAGAGTAATTGTGTCTCGTGTCGTAGAATTTCGTACAGCCATGTTGTCCGTGTTTTCAGTCCCATTATTTCTTCTTAGGGTCAAATAAATAAGTGTGGTCGTTTCCTTTTCGTACTTCCCTCCTTGAGGTCCGTTTTAAGTTTCCCTCTCTAGGAAGCTATCCTTTTTTGTAGCTTTCTTCAAGGCCTGAAACTTGAAGTCTCCTCTCATTTAACTTGATTAATACTCATGGCCAAAAACACGCCCACAAAATCTCCTTGGGGGAAGCAACAAAAAAAAAAATGCTTGCGCTCAGAGAGAAATTTCTCGACGATAAAAGGTATCGTAACTCGAGGAACTTTTCAAGTTTTCACGCTCAGGTTCTTGGGAGCATTTCCGAGCAGATAAGGCTCATTTTCAGTTTGTTTACGATATTGGAAGGACATTTCGGGAACATTTTTTATCCTTTCGTGAGTTAGAGAACTTTTCCTATATACCAGCGCATTGGGATCTGTTTAACTTAAAGGATATCAGTAGTGTCACGTATCCTAATGGGAGATAAATCATTGTGTACGAGAAGATAGAACTTGCCAACTGGGAATATTGTTTTAAACTAGCTCCATTTTACTTAGACGAAGGAAAAACGCCTGTAGAGTTTGTTACCATAGTCCATGTTCGCTTAACAAATCAAGTTTGAATGACCCCAGGGTGTTCATTAGAGCTTACATTGGGAGCTTCTTTGTATGCAGAAGGAGCCATTTTTCTAGCTCTCTGTGAACAGAATTAAAGATGTAGCATAGGAAGGAAGGTGAGCGATCTACATCAAGAAGTGGAAAAAACAACATTGCCTGAAACGCTAATTAGACTTACGCTTCATCAACCAGCCCGTAAACAGAAGTTTGTTCTTTTACTACATTAAGTGTTATTTTAGTATACAGTAACGTGAACTTTTTTAGAAATGGTTATCTGTACTTTTCGTTTCTCTGTGTAAAGTAATTTCATTCTGGAATTGCTAATTTGGGGATGACGTGTCATAGTTGTTTTTGTTTTTCGGAGGCCGTCTCGTAGTAATCGTGTGTTAATTTTTCTGGAAGACCGCTGGTACCCAGGGGTACAAAGTAAGAAAAGGACCGCAAAAAAGCTATTTCAAATTTACTAGATTCTGACAAACTTAGCCAAGTAAACTTTTACTTTAATGTGGGAGTCATTTTATATTGAGTGTATCGATCCTCGCAATCGTGACGGGACTTGAAAACGAATAAAAAGATTTTAACAAAAAAAAGTAAGTTTTAGAGAGGCGCTGCATTTTGAGCTTGGTAATTCACGTCTTCAACTGCCTGCTACAACTACCAGTAGTTTGCGTCAATTTCGTTTGCAATATTTTTGAAACGGTCTGTTAACAAAGGGATTAACATTTCACAGTAGGCCTATATCTCTCATTCATCACTTTTCGAATCAAGAAGATGCGCGTATTTTAAGTTCTATCGGTGTGTTTCGCTTTGTGTCAGAATTCGAAAACATAAGAGACATTCTTAATGAGAAAAACATCCTCGGAGACAAAAGAGGCCGAAACTGGCATTGCTCAAAACTTCGGATGTGTTCTTTGTTATCGCGTAATCACAATCAGAAGTTTCCTCGCCGTGGAGGCGTCTTAGAAGACATAGTGCCCAAAGAAGCACGCTAACTTTGTTTGCTTTTGAACTTTCGAATACTTTTCCACATTTTGGAATTTTCTGGGACGAGTGGTGTTAAAGAATTGCTCTTTTCGAACTGTCGCCAAGAAAAGGCCACCAGTGCAGCGTCTTTGATTCCGTCTTTTTTCACCTTAGATACTACTAGCTATCAACGAAATTGACACCTTTTTGAATTCTCGCTCCACTGTTTTTCCTGTCAGTGGAACTTTCTTTTGTGGAAGATCATGTACCTGTCAGCTGTTTGCCCGGTACAGACTATCACTCCACGTTTAACGCTCACTTTCGAAAAAAAGTCGCTAGAAGTTTTTGTCGGGAGGAACTTGCTTGTTTTTGCCCCGTTTCTTTAATCCACTGATCCTCAACACTTAATACAGGAAAAGCGGTGAAGTTTTGCGTAGAACGTCGAATGTAAGGATTTAATCCGATTGTAAGTCCGCGAACGGGTCGTATCCCAAGCGGTTCCACCGTTTAACGTAAAATCCACGGAATTGCATAGTCGAGTATTTACAGATTCCAGAATGTTAGACTGCGTCAATTAAGTTGTCAGTAACAAGTGACTGGAAAGAAGGAATAAAACTTCGGTATTCCGCGTTGTGAAATTCCTTCGGTTAGCGTAAACACGCCTGGGAGAACCGTCCTAGGAAGACTAACTCTGACGCTCTCATGCTCTTTCCTCTTGTAGCTAAGAGTACTGGCTGGGAGCTTTACTGGCCACAATGTTGCCTTACGTTACTTTTTTTCTCAACTTCTTATCCACATGCCGCTCATGTAGGTGTGGCTTATCGCGCAGACTCCCACATGCCGTCACAACAATATTTCTCCCTCGCCATCTGCGTTAGCTTTGCGTTTGATAAGTTTTATAAATGTGTGCTTCCGTGCCAAACACAGTGAAGTTTTCGCAGCCGTGAAGCTCAGTCTGGAATTATCTCCAAGTGGGGAAAGACTGTTGAAGAAATGTCGCACAAACTGTTCAACTTTGGAACGCGGATTAAATGAAGACTATCCCTCAAACCAAATTGCAAACCAAATGACCAATACGATCCATAAACTAGGCTGTCTGCCCAGAAAATCTATACCTTAAATGCAAACTGTTGTTGAAAAAAACTGTAATAATTTGTTCACGCCTGAGAAACTACAAAAAAGTGATGACGTCACCCATCATTTAGTGGAGGGATGGATTTACTTTCGCAGATTCTGTTCAGCGAGGAAGAACACGAAAAAAAAAAAAGAATTTAAGTCTTAGGCTCTTTAGGGAAACATGACCGTGAATGAGTTCAGGAAAAGTTCAGTGCTCGTACCTATGTTACTAACTGAAAAAGAAATGGAATGAGGTAGAAGGATGACTTGTGTGGCTTATGGATTTGTATAGTTGCGGCATTGATTAATGATTTACCAAAGTGAAAACGGCGTAGTGTAAGAATGCGTTCATATGAAAATATTTTTTTTCTCATGAAATTAAGCAAGAGAAAAGGATCTGCCGTCTAGACTTCACTCCTCTTCACTATGACGTACGTTTGTCACGTATTTGTTAAAGCAGTACAGTTTTCTTGTTTTTTTTTTCAAGGACGCCTATTTTAAAATACTTTCGAGCATTAACGGGGAAGCATGTTTGAAAAGATTAGTATAATGATCTACCCTACAGTGTGTTTACGAAAGCTTGACTATTAGTGATCCGTTTTGACACAGAAACACTCTCCGCACCCTTAGAATAGATAGATAGATAGATAGATGAAAAATATAACATTGTTAATGAATCGGGACACGCTGGATTGGATGCCGCTTTCAGATTTTACAGTTTCGAAACAACGTCCTTGAGTACTTGACAGCTAATGGTTATTGTCGAGGTACTCCACAGTACTGTCGGACAGTTGTGAAGACCATTGTAGAAAACTTCATCCGCGCTAGTCAATTACGCTGCCTAGTGCAAAGATCATCTAAGGTGTTCGACTTTCTACGTTTTTGTTTTCGCGTACATTTCTTGCTTGTCGTCTTCTTCATAGAGCAATTGTAAGTATTCATCGATTCTGGGATTGCGTCGCCGTAGTGGTGGCTTTGAGTTAAACGCTTGGGAGACTAGCAAATGAATGTGTCGTCGAAGACTATTATGCTAGCGTGAAGGAGAATCCTTAGAAGAATCGTTGAATAGTGACGTCATAATGGAAAGTTGGCTTCCGTTTTCGGCTCGCGTCTCCTTTGGTCCACTTTTTCCTGTTCTCTTGGACTCCTCTATTGATGTAAAGCTAGAGTAAGTCCAAGAGGTCGGAAGTGCTCCATCGCAAGCTTTTTGGCCTAAAGAGCCATCGTTCACTATTTCTTTCGTCTAAGCTCAACACACTCTTCTAGAAGTTCTCTTACCGAGTGTCTAACACTAATAAGAAAAGACAAGCAGAAAGTGGCTGACGGGAAATAAGAAAACAAGCCACAAAACAGAATAATAAACTTTAAAAATGTGTTGTGAATCTCAAATAAAACAATTTTGAGGAAAACGGAATATTTTTATTGTTTCGTCTTCTTGTGTCAAGTTTGCACGAAACTTTCTTGGAACATGGAAGTGAATTGCCGATGCAAGGTACGAAATAAAACAGGATTGTAACCTTTTTTGGGCGGCGAAAACAAGGTTATTGGTACATTTGTTCGTAGAGTGGGCGGCAATCACGTTGTCTGATGAGGTCTTAATCAAGTTTACTGCTTGGTTCTGAACCTTTCGGTCTGTTTATTGTGTTAGAGGTTCTCTGAGTTAAGGTTTATCTGTAAGTCATCCCTGTGGAATACATGGAGAGACGGGCTTGTTTTTCGTTCCCTTCTTGCGTCGGTGATTTTGATTTTCTTGGCTTTGTTTAGTGCCAAGTCCAGGACGGTGCGTTGATTCCGCTCGTGGAATTGCAGATCACCCAAAGTTGTCGTGAATCTTGCTTGTTAGAATCTGTTCATAAATTGTTGGTCGATATTTTGTTATGAAATAATAATCTAAAGTGACAGTCTTCTCATACGTAAAACGGAGAGGCGAAGTAATCGAAACGGAAAATGCTATTGTTTGAAGAAGAAAATATGCCTTACACTTATAGAGGCTAAAAAGCTCATACATTTGGAAATCTAAAATGTTTAGGTGAAAATTGGAGCAAATCCCATTACGTTTAGTAGAAAGTGTTTTCTTCTCCAAAAAAAAAAACGGTAATCTCACTGTAGATTTAGTGTGTAACATGGTGTAGTGGGCAGAAAGCGAGGATAGGAATGGAAAGTAATAACCGTACTTTCAAGAAAATTGGGAAAGTGATATAAATCAATTTTATGAGGTTTGTAATCAGATTAGACACCGAAACTTAGCAGTCATAATGTAAATTTGATGTCCTCGATCAAATTCGATTAATTACATGTAAAGTAAAAGAGAAAGTGACGCGCATTACGGCAAAATTTCACGCTCTTGAGTGTATTGTGTGGCTGGGTGTAGAGAAATCTGTCCAATGTGTGTACGCTGGATTTCATGATTGTTTCCTTCCAATTTTTTTCTGCGTCAGTTGTCTTCGGTGGGATTTCAGGAGGTTTCCTTTAGCACATGGTTTATTTGCTCCAAACATTTAAAAAACCTGTGCGTTGCGCTTCCCAGATTTCAGAACGCTGATTAAGTGCTGCGAACATTCGGTTAGTAATTGAATTGCTGTCGCTGAGATCTTACGACGACACCATTCCGTTCCTTTTCTTTTTCTCTCAATGGGAAACGGAGAAGATAGATTACAAGCTTGCCACCGGTTAAATGAACCGAAATTTCGATGCGATTGACATTTTCATTTGTCTCGTAGCTCGTAAACGGTGAATTTTATACTTCCTCTGTTGGGCTGAGTGTCCCAAACGGCCGATACTCATCCTGTTTCCCATGAAAAAAAGGGGAACCAAATTGAGAAAATTCGATCGATCTCTTGTATTGTCTTCTTATCATACTCTGAAAGGAAACACATAAATACTCTTCAAACCTAGAGGAAAAAAATCCCTTAAGAGCTAAACTTTTCCTTCTATTCATATGTGTGAATGTATAATAGCCTATATATTGTTAATGTCATCTTGAAATGGAGACAGAGTTTTCTGGAATAGCCGTTACGTGCGTCAGGTGGCACCGTCGCTAAATTTGTAATTTTGTTTTTCAGTCAATTTCTTGAGGGAGCAAGAAGTCGACAGGAATACCTTGTTATTCGTTTGGTCACGGTTAATGGAACTATGTTCTTTACCATCGTGGCCTTGAATTAGAAAACGAGGTTCTTAAAATGGCCGTCAAGCGTGTCAAGTACCACAATCACGAAGATCAAAATATCAGTTTCAGTAAATTTTGAGGGTTGTGGGTAACTGAAAAGCAAACGTTGAGATATTGTTTACTACATATCGAAGTCAATGTTCGTTTTCTTCGCCGTCTTCAAATGTTGATACGCGTTCTCTAGAATGACCACTTCGTGCGTAGGTCTGCAAAGTTGCCTAGTTTCTTAAAAAGAAAGAAAGAAAAGAAACTATTTGTCGGTATTTGTTTGATTGGGTTGGAAGATAAAATTGGGAATATTTTCTTTTATTCTTACAACAAGAGGCATTTTCCCCACTACTATATTATACTCGTCATGTGGACACAAATGGCTGTCAGAATACTAATTTTGAAAATCGCCGCAACGAGTATCAGTCGTTGCTTTTTAAACGATCTTTAGAGGTCAATATTTAGTTAGGACGAAAGAGAACGCAAACATAGAGATATTGTTCTTGTCCACCATCTTAAGTGAAAATATCCAAAAGCTCACCCAGATTCCTCTAAAATGTTTATTTTTCTTCAATTCCTGTCTTTTAGGCCGACTTGAATCGCCGTTTGGAAGATATTGGTCGCCGTACCCATAACTTATTAAATGTCACTCTCCGTAGGAGGCTTACGAATGGAAAAGCCATTTGTATTGACTGGCTCAGCAATATATTGGACGCCTGGAATGCGTATATTATCCGCACCCAGAAAAGTAAACTTGCCAGCGTTCAAAAAATTGAATTTGAAAGCTTCCTTTATGCATTTAATACCTTCTTTTCTTTCGCTTTTCTTACGTTTCGCGCAGTTGAAGCGCGAAATATTAAAGAAGAAGTCGAGCACTTCATGGCCGTTTGCCAAATGTTACGTCAGTTATTGACTCTCTTGAGTGGCGGTGATTCGACGCTTGGAGGAGATTTAGACGAGGAAGGTGAGCGGCTACGAACTGAGGTGGATGCTTTGTTGGAATTGGTAACGCAACAAAGAGCGGTGAATGGCGGCGGACGATTCGAGTGGGTGGATTCCGTCTTAGTTCAAGTACGTTTTTTATCTGTTTTTCCCTCGTACTTTAAGTGTAACATTCCACTCCATTTCACTTCTTTTTGTGCCTTTTTTATAGTGAAAATAATATGTCGAATTTGGAAATAGTTTTGTGGAATTTACTCATGTTTTCATGCTACTTGTGTTGAGCCTGTTTTTGTGTTTATTTATTGTTTTGTTTTACTTCATTATTTAACTTCATTTATGTGTTTACTTTTTTTGTGACAGTGTTTGCGTCAAGGACATTGGTTGTTGATCGACAACGTCAATTTCTGCAGTCCGTCAGTTTTGGATCGACTGAACGCCTTATTAGAGCCCAACGGGGTTCTAGTGATGAGCGAAAGAGGTGTGGCTAGCGAAGATAACCGCATCCCGACCATCAAGCCGCATCCTGATTTCCGGCTTTTCCTGGCTATGGATCCACGTCACGGAGAAATTTCTAGGTTCGTAGTAATATTGGGAATTTCTTCTCGTGCTCTCGTATTGGTTGACTATTTTCACATTCCATGTGACGGTTGCTTCTCCTTTTGGTTAATGGCAATACGCAGATGATTTATGGAAGGGTATTATCTCTGTATAGGGCGATGCGCAATCGAGGCGTGGAAATATATCTTCCCGGGCCCCAAGATGGGACTCCGTCTCAAGGAGATTACAACACCCTTGATTACCGTACTTTGTTTAACAGCGTGGGATTCTCGGATTGTGCTTTACAGAACGCTTTGCTTGCTTTCCATCGAGCGTCATTTCACGCCACAACAGGTAATTTAGAAAAGAGGAGGGAAAAAAATGAAAGAAAAAGATGATCTGGTATCTTTTCCGTGGTTGTTGAAAAAAAAAAATCTTGTACCGTAGTCGATAAAATAGCGTTTATTGTCGGCAAATGGTGTCATTAAGGGAAATAAAAGTGAAAGGAAAACATGTGAGGTATAGATACACTTGAGGGTTCTGGAAAACAAGGGACAGCTATCAACATTGTTAAGTATAAGAAGTACATCGTGTAAACCACGAATACTGGAGCGTGCAGAAGATTAGGTGTATCATCTGATACAGTTTTAGAGGAAATTTAGTATCAGAACGCATAATACCTCTGAAGCTGGAACTTAACCAGGAGAGGAGAAGACCATAACATAACGTTGATTCTTAGATTATATCGTCTCTGTTTGCACAATTTAGATTTCGTGACACATTTTCGGTTATTTGGATCTCAATTTTTTATTATTGAAACCACTCAGTGCTATTTGATTTATGCGATGATTTATTTCATGGTACAGATGTATCATTTAATCTGTATGTAATGTAATTGTTTCATCTGCCATTTAATGATTATTTTCGCGTTGTCGCAATGAACTGTTGAGGACAGTCTGATTGAGTTAAAAATTCAACCTTGGTCATAAAGTTCTCTTCAGTTCAAGTTTTTTCTTACTGAATTTGTGAAAAGTTGCGGATGAAATTAAGAGCAACGGAATTTATGAAGATGATAAGAGAGAGAAAAGGAAAGAAAGGTAGGCGATTAAGGATAATTTCCATGAAAAGAAAGGAAGGAAGAGTGTAACGAGTACTGGTAAACTGGTAGGAAATTAGCCGTGGGTCGATTTTAAGGTACGTAAGTACTGGCAAAGCTATTAGCGGAGGAAGTAAAGAAAATTTTCGAGATTTTTTTTTTTTTTTTTTTTTTTTGAAGGGAGGGAGGAGGAAGTGAGCTCATACTAATTAGATTGTTTTGAAGCGTCGTTATTGACGTCTTCCTTCTAATGTTTTACTTAAGTTACCTGTCCCTCCGCGAAAGAGACGTTTTGAAAAGTTGAAAAATCTACTGAGACTCCGGTTCGGAAACATTTGTACCCAAAAATTCGTAAAAAAAATTGGACAGTTTAATTGTTGACAGCACGAAGGTGCAATTTTGGTAGACCCACTACATGACTTAAAACAGCGAAACTTGATAGCAAGCTGAAAAATTCTTTAAAAGCATCTGACCAGTGCGATTGGCAATTTGTCAGCGGTTATGCTGAGATTGTTGTTTTCGATCGTGGCTCTTTTTTATGACAAGTTCAATCGCTCGAACGTTAGTACTGGTTGTAAACGGGGTCCATCACCGCTAATCTGTTTCATCTTTTATGGGATTCTAAATGTTTATGTTCGACGTATAGAAAGGTGACGTAGTTCTGAGACTGTGACATGATGGTTGTTTTTAACTGAAATCAGGAAGCTCGTGTGAAATGTACTAGAAACTTCAATATTTAAATATATTTTGCAGTAAGAACCCAAAAACAAGGTTACTCAGAATAAGTAAAACGTCGCTATATTAAAAAGTGATTGTAGCTAACCATAGGCTGTTGTGGACGGAGTTCACAATCGCGAAAGACCAGCAATTCAGGCCAATATTGGCCAGAATGATCGTCAGCTATAAGTGACTAATTACGCATCCTCTTGGATGTTCGTAATAACAAGGTTTTGTTATATACGATTTTTTAGTTATATAATATTATTTTTTCTCATTTTAGACATTTGTATTCAAGGGAGTACACTAGTGTGTCGATATGACGAGCCAATTCGTATGTTTCTGCTATTGTGAGTTTTGAGATCCAGAGATATGCAAACGTATAGAAAAGTGTCAGATACAACGAAATAACGCGTCTCCCAATCAGTTTTTTTTCTGTGTTCCCAGTGGGTTCGTCGTTAAAGAGATTCTACTATATTTCAGCCAAATGTTCTTAAGTCACCGATGATAGCGTTGAAAGACATTTTCGTGAGACTTGAACAGCGATGTAAACTATAACTCAAAGTTATTTAATCAAGTGACATAAACCGTGCTTATTTTGTGTGTATTCGCCACATTTAAGCATTTTCTAGCGAGTATGTGGGAATAGTTGCTATGAGTTTTAGTCTCCCGTGTCATACATTTGGTGGGAAACATAAGGCTGTAAGCTGCATGCCAGCGAATTTCATATATTGAGATGCAGCTGGGCATGTGTGTACGACTTATATCGAATTAGCTGCGTGTTTTCAGTTGGTGGACGTATGTGTCGTCGATATCCTTTTACCTTTTGTGGCATTTGTTTGCTCGCTGCTAATATTCGTCCACTTCGTTTCCTTTACCAGGATCCACGCGGCCAACGTTTAGTGATGTCTTTAATGCCGCTAGCACCTGTGTCCAGTACATGTCGCGCTACGGTAATCCTGCATTATCCTTGTACCAAGCGTGTCAAGAAGTCTACGTGAAAGCGTGTCTTCACTTGGCCAGCAAAACTGCTTTGCAAACGCTCTTAACCGATCACGCCCACCAATGGGAGCAATCTTTACCCACGCACTCGACCAGTTTGCTTTCCGCTACCTCCAGTCCATCTTACGCCTTCGAGACCCGGAATCTCTTCCACTCAACGCAGCTTGCCATGGTCACGCAGTCGGCTTGCGTGATTGAAGCTCTCTTACGCAACCAGATGTTGCCTTTATTGGCCACGGAAGAAGACGGAAGTTCCGAATTTGACAAATTTGATTATTCTGACTTGGCTAACCAAGTCTTCCATGCTGTGATTCGATTCTACCTAGAAAGCAGCTACCAAGACGTGCCTTTGCGCACGAAGTGGTTACGTACCCTCCTAGGGAGCGCAAGTACTTGGGCAAATACCGGTACTCGTACTCCCCACGAAGTCTCCGAACAGGTTCAATGGAATTGGATCGCCCCCTTGGGGAGCAAACTGCAAGACGGTTTGCAGAGATTGCTTTCATCGCTGACGGAATTCCCTGTCATACTGCACAAGCAATGGCCCTGGGACTTGCGGTGGTTTCCTGATATTTACGCCCAAGAGGAAGAGGAATTGGCGGCGCGCGGAAGAGGCGGAGCCGGTACGGAGGAGCTGAGGAGGAAAAGCGGTTATGACAAGAAGGCAGGCACAGGAGAAGACGCGAGTCGTTGTCCGGATGTCGAGAGCCATTGTAACCGAGTAGCTTTATGGCTCTATTACACGGCTTTCCAATTAAGGGAAGAGCAACAATGGTCCAACCATACGATGAAAAAGGGCCAACCACTGCTCTACGATTATTGTCACGCCGTCCATCATGGTAAGAACGATTTTCCCTCCAAGATTTAGGACGTAGTGGAATTATGTTTATACTCACTTTTTATTTTGTAAGTAATTGCTTTTATTGTAGTCGTATTTTCTTTTTCTCTTTTTTCTGTCTTGCATCAAATCTTTTTTTTTTGCGTCTGGGCTCATATCCTACGATTCTTAGCTTGGAAACCGTTTTCTTATTTCGGTTATAAGACTTGTATGAGTTTGTTTTGCGAGAGTCAGTTCCTTGAACCAGTTTCATTGCCTTTTTATGCTTAATCAGATTAAAAGGGTTTTGCGGAAAGGGTTCGAAAGGAAAAGCCTTCACCAATATGTCATGAAGCCATAGAAGTAACGTGTTATTAAGGAAAAAACTGTGTAATATATTTCATTTTGACTTTTGTGTGGCACGTTAGTGTCGTCTAATTTTGTCGGGAAATACGAATCATTAATGACGTTTTTGTTGATTAATGATTATCAGTTCAACATGTGAAAGTGTCAGCTATTAATACCAAAACTGAGAATGATTTTCGTAAGCCTAGTATAGTTTAGACACCATGTGAAAATTCCTTGGATATCTGTTCAACAAGGTTATTCACAGGGGTCACTCTTTTTTGTGGGTAGGCGTTCGGGTACGATATCTAAAGGGGTACAAGAAAACCGGCTATTTGTATAATTAAAATGGAAGTCGTGTGACGTCCGCCTTCTTTCGTAATGGTTAGAGTGAAAGTTGTATCTCTCGAGAATGTACCTCTTCGAGCTATTTCTGTATTTGTCAAACTCAGCAAACGAAAGGGAATTTTTATTACTTCGATGATCTCAGCAAAATATGTTCAATAAAAACTGCGGTGTCGTTGAAAATTTTACCAACAGGTGTCGGAGCTTGTAGGAAAATAGAGCTCGGATACGTAAGATGTTAAAGTACTTGTTTTAAGTGTAGATAGCGTAGTGTACATGAGATGGCTTAGCAAACGTAGAACGAAATATTTTTATATGTTCGCAATTTAGGAAGTCCCGTAATAGAATATATCGATTTTTCCGTGTGCATTTCCGCTACAGTTTTTACTCTTCCGCGGTTAATAAAGCAGCTGAAAAACGGTATAATAAGTCATACTATTAGTTTGAAGGTGATAGCGTCACACACTCTAAGAAGCAAGAACTTTAATATCTTGAAAGCTTCCTTTTACGCTAAAAGCCTCGCAAAAAGGAGGCCTAAGAAACTTCCCTTGATAACTTCAAACTATCCGTCCGCTTCGTTTATCGCGCAGTTCTATTCTGACACCTCCCAGTCACTTCGAACTATCTCTGACACAGAAAGTCAATTGAAATTTCTGTCGAGTAGCTGTCCGGAAAGCTTTTGCGCTTCTCTTTTCGTAAATAATATGAATTACCAAGTTTCCCGTGCCATTTTCGCCACTTTTTTTCATTTAATGCAGATGACACCCACGTCACTTCTATTTATGTATGTTTCGAGAGTTTGATTATGGTATAGCTTTTAAGGGTTTATTCATTCTCGTTCATTTTTCCACAATTTGTGCTTTTTTTACCACTTATCAGTCTTCATTATTACACTAGAAAATTTCTTTTAATTTATTTTTTTCGCAAGATAATAAGCTCACGTTTATTTGCTTTATCATTGTTATAATACTGCAATAATTATTAGTTATAATTAACTTAATAGCTACGCAATAAATTGGAGCTGAGTTTTTACCATGATTAGCTCGATTCATTGCTTTCATGCTTTGGCATACTCGGCGAGAAAGACCATGTACAGGCTGTTGTGTCTTCAAGCGTGTGTCTTACATTCTTGTTTAGAATATACCGTCTTTTTGTGTTAAAAGTTAACAGATCTGAGCAAAAGTACCTCGTAGAATAGTTCTCTTGTATATGGGTTTTCACTGACATTGCTCATAAGACCTACAAAAAATTACTAGTTTTCCTTTTACTGGGAAATTATAAGAAAAGGCTTCAACCAGGACCCATTGGATGTTGTGTAATTTGGCGAAAAAAGAGTAATGTTACATTACGATTACTTTTAATTCGAGTTACAGTAAAGTATTACATTAAAATTATTTCAAAACACATTTTAGAAAAAATAAAGATTATGTTACGTTTTGTAAAGTTACGCATTACTTTGCCGTAACTTTACGAAAAGTTAAATTATGGTTATATCGGTCTAAACTTAAAAATCGTGTATAGTATGAAAAGTAGTCAGTACGTCGCATGGAAGTTCTTGTCATCTATTTGCTTAATGAAAAAAAATATTGTAATCATTATGTAATTTGGTCGTTTTCATTTTACTAATATATTACCTTAAAATTTGGAGGAGCCAAAAATGTAACGATACAGCAATAATGTAGCATATATGTAGCATATTGTAGTGCAGCAATAATGTAGCATATTACAATTACTCCAAAATATACAATTGGCATTACAATTACATGTAACCGTTACACAACACTGGACCCTTACGTAACTTGACTTATCTAACCGATATTTATGGGGATGTGTTGCCAGAATCGTTTTGATTAATAATCGTGTAATAGTGCACGAAAACCGTCTTTTAAACTTGTTTTTAAGAGGTCTACTTTACAATTTTTAAAGCTTTTTATTATTAACTCTTTTTTTTGTTCCGTCTTTTTTGTGCATGATTTTCCAGCTTTTTTATTTATTATTTGTTTTATTATTATTATTAGTAGTAGTAGTAGTAGTAGTAGTATTGTTACTGTTATTTGATCAGAAGCCAAGTAAACTAATCTCTTATGCAGGAACCTTGGCCGTCGAGTCGTTACCCCATCGCGTTTTCGCACATTTGGCGCAATTTTTGAGTTTCTTAGATGAATGCATCGCAGTCACCCTTTCGTCTCCCGATTTTGTAATCCGTAACGAAGAACTGCAAGACTATTGGCACTCTTTGTACCAGCGCGTTTTGTTTGCTCAAGTTTTGCGCGAGAAGGTCACGAAAAACAACTTGGAGCGCGTTCTGCATTGGCTGGGCCAGCATTTGCGTTGGTTATACAAGAGCCGTTTTTATGCATTATTAAAAAAAAAAGATGGAGACAAGTAAGGAGAAACCACACGAGAAAAAAATTAGAGGCTAACCCGTCAATATTGTTTTGATGCAGAACCTACTTGAGACAATTGGAGTTGCTAATGGAAGGTGGCCATCTGCACAGCATTTATGCCAATAGATTCCGTAAAGCGTTAGAACCTCCGAAGGCGTTTTGTCCTTCCCAGCGCGATCAATATGTTCTTGAAGCACTGAAGTAAAAAAAATATACATATATATTATCTTCCCTTTCCTTATTCGGTGCTGTGAGTTAAAAACTGCCAAAAATTTGCATACTTTGCAACATCTAATGTAAGCTTCTCTTCTTGTTGTATATTTTTCCTTAAAAATAGAATCACCGCAGCTGTTGACTTAATCCATCTGCCAGAGAATGGGACGCATCCATCACCACAAAAGAATTTAATTACTCTCCATGCTTCAAGCTTAGGCCAAAGCGTCCGACAAGACTTGGCTAATTTACGTAACTTGGACCTACTCACGGCTGCTGAGTTCGAACAAAGTAATTTGTCTCCTATTGTGACATTTTTTTATTTATTCAGACTTTTTTTTAACGTTCCATATAAATGCCACTTTTTTATTTCACATTTTTTGTTTTTTATATGACGTGTCATAATAAGGCGTAAGGGGTGTACAAAAGGGCAGGGTGCACGTTTCTTGTGTTCTCTGACATACATCTTTTACTGCTCCAATAATATTGTCTTGAAACCGGCTTTGCCTGACGCACTGCCTCTGTTTTTTATTCGTCGTATTTTTTTGCGTAAGCTTTATTTTCTGGTTTAGTTTACGTAGGAGAATGTGCAACTCAGTTAAAGCTTTCAAAAGTTTATGAGAATGCTTCGATGATACTTAAAAATTGTAATAGCTTTGTTTCGCATGTATATTTTGTACATGTAATTCCATTTATGTTTCATTTTATAAAGAATAGTTCCACAAAACTGATAAAGTTGTGAACTTTCTTGAAAACGTAAAAGGTTAGATTTTACTTGGATTGCATCCGTTTCAGAGCCAATTATTTCTGTTTCGAATCTGTAGACCCTAGAAAGGGACAAATTTCTTCCCTTCGAACTATGACTGCAGAGGGCAGGGAATCATGGACAGTCATATTCCTCTGACCCTCGCTATCGGAGTAAACTTGCGCTTTACGACATTCTTTGCGTTAAGTGCTTCGCGCTAAACGAATCTCCTGCGTTCAAACGAATCTCCTTTTAGGCAAATGTTTCGTTTACATAATCAGACATTCTGCAAGATTGTACTTGAATTTGTTGTTTGTCTTCGGCCAAAGAGACAACTGTGTCTCTAACGGGGTTGGTTTAACGAAGAACTCCGTCATGTCACTCTGTGTAGCGCCATTGTATAAAGATGAATTGTGTTCTTAATTTGCTATGGAAACGTTCTTTGGACCGTTAATTAAATCGCAGAAATATTCAAACGGTTCATAGTGAATAGCAACGCTCGCCACGTTTAATTTGCGATATTGCTGTCTGACGTATATAGCGATCAGAAACTCGTCCGCACTTTTAAGGCGACGCTTGCATGTCGATCCAGAACTTTTCGAACCATAACAGTAAATGTGCACGCTTTTTTCAGTACTGCACTACCAAGCAGGGGTAAACGAGTCTTATAACTGTGACACCCCTTTTTTGCGTCCATTTATTTTGCACTTCGTTTAGTGGAGAACATACTAATCAAATCTCAAAAATATCCTCTTGCGCCGGGTCTGACTCATTGGCTCTCCATACCATTTTCCATGAACATGCGTTTTGTGTTTTGCGAGTTTAATTAAATGACTAAATTGAGCAGTTTGAACATGTTAATAATAATAGTAGAATTTTTACGCTATTTTATTTACTGGTTAGTTTTAATCCACTAATTTTCGATTTTGTAATGTCATATGGTATCGTATTAAATATTATTGTTTGTCAGGATTTGAGAATCTTAAGAACTTGATTGCAAGAAAACACCAAGATCAAGCAGAAGAGGGATTTGAAAGCGGATTAGACCCTTTGCATATCCAGTTATGGCCCTTCTGGCAACAGTTGGTTGCAACAGTCGGCTTGGACAAAGAACTCGGACCTCCGGAGAAGTTACATCTCCCCATAGACGTCAGCGGAATAGTGGCGCAGGTGCCGGGAATGGAATTTCTGGCCAGATTGTGGTCCTGTCATAACTTGCTGCTTCGGCAGCCATGGACGTTCGTCAATTATAATCCCAAGGAGAAATCTAACGAAGAGATTACTTTTAATGGAAGAAATGGCGCCAAAGCTGGGACTGATGATCGTTTTAATCAAACGGCGTACATAGGAACGCCCGTTTTGTCAATAGCGACGATGCACGCACTGGGTTACGGAGAGTGGCAAACGGGTAAACCTAATGTCCAGCCATTAGGAATGCATTCGGAGAAAAAAATGCAAATCCATGCCGTAGCCCAGTCCTTATGGCGGGCAAGTGACGCCATCGAGACGGCGGATTGCTTGTAAGTTACATGCGTAGGAAAATTCTTTACTTAAAGTCGATAAATAGCCGAAGAGTTGTCATAAGAAAGTTCATGGACTCGCGCCTTTTTCCGTTCTTTTTTCTTTTTGTGCGCTCTTTGATTATTTTATTCCGGTGGCCTTTGTGTTTTGGTTTAATATTTTTTTTCTTTATTCTAACACGCAAGTCAAAGCTTGGTTTACTGATATTGTTATTTTCGTTGATTTTTGGAAAAGATTGCAAGACGCGGAGCTAACGTTGCAGAAATGGATGGAATTATGGGTCCAGACATGCCACGTGTTCAGCGAACACGTGCCGGAGGAAATTTTGGAGAATCAGGGCCAGTGGGATTTGTTTTTAACCACCTTAGATCCGCGTTACAAGTCGTCAGCCGGCAAAGCTTATCACCAAGCGCGTTTAGTGAAAAAAGACATCAAAATGTATCGCCATGGACACATCCCAGCTGAAGTTCTGGGGAAAAACACTGCCGTGCTCTGGATTGACCTGGGATTACTGCAGACGTTGCTCTTAACGCCGATGGGGTACATTGACCCCGCGCAGAAATATGCGACCAAGAAAGTGCACGCTTCCCAAGAAGTAATTTCAGACAAATTGTCATCGAATTCCTTGTATATTTACGTTGTCCTTTGGCGTAGTTGAAAGACGTGGAGAAAATCTTGCAAGTCTATCGCACCAAAGCGATCCTGACAACAGGGAAAGTTTTTCCATATGAAGATGACACTCGCACACATCCCTTCATCTCTTTTTGTGACAATTACGAGAAAATCTTGCGTCAAAACGAAGACAAGTACGCTAAACAAGAAGCGTATCGACCCACACCCGAGTTGTATGACAGTTTAGTTCAGGTAAGTCCGCAGTTATCGCTTAAACTATGTTATCCTTTGCGATTGGTTACATGTACGTTGACTTAACGTAAATCGTTCCTGTAAATTTGAATCTGCAACGTGTAACACAATTTATCTGTATATATTTTCGGGGACCTTTGTTATGTATTTTGTGTATCTAAATGCTTATTAATGTGTTTGGAAATGTTTTTTGTGTCCTGTTACCCTTTCTATTTCCCTAAATTTCCAATTTAAATACATTTTTGGTGCTTGTTTAGGACGTGGCGTATTATGCAAGCAATTTAGGGTCTGGCAACACGGTGGAAAGTCTGCATGGGAAATTGGTACATTGTATCACAAAGCTGCAGCATGCAGCGGAAATCGAAGAAGAAGACATCGAAATGGCGCTAATAAACGAAGCTTCGTCGGTTCTCAGAGAAGTTGAATCGTGGCAGCATTCCCAATTCCAATTTGTACAATCCGTCTGGGAGAAATATGCTTGGTATCCTGATATCATCACGCCTCTTCTCGTTGCCTCCTTTGAGGTATTCAATTTGGTCCTTTTTTCACGTCGTACGAGACAAAGAAACATCAGAAGACGAAGTCTGCTCGTTTCCGAGAATTTTACCCTTAATTTTGTACATGTTCTTTTGTAACACATATGAAATTTCTTCTTTTTAGCACCTTTGTTAGTCGTGAAACACAAGAAATTTTGGAAGCTTTATTTCGTTTTCGTGTATATTTATTTAGGTCTTACTTACGTGTTAGTTGCGTTATATGTACTTAGTAAATTTTTGTCAATATAATGTTTGTTTTTCACATTATAGGTGGCACACGGTTTGAATTTGCTGAATCACCAGCTTGGATCAGTGTTGTACTCCCTTCACCATGGACTGCTTCAGATTGATGTATCGCAAGTTTTGGCCGATTTTGTCGCTATTCCTTCTCACAAAGTGGCTAGACACGGTTTACTGCAAGCAACTTCACTGCAGAATGTGACGTCATTGATGGTTGAACGCATTCTCGGTCCCAAAAAGCTCTCCCAAGCAAATTTGCTCCAGAAACAGTAACTTTGTTGAACAAACCAATATTATTCCTTAATTCCATGTCAATTTAGGTTGCTGTTGGCGAGCTTGAGCGAGGTATGCTCTGTGGGCATCCAGCAAGGTCAATGGAGCGAGGACCTGGACCAGAAATTGCGAGAAATTTTGTTCCGTATTGTACATGATTGGGAAGAAAGTGAAAAACGCAAAGCGAAACAAGAAGAAGAAAAGGAAAGTTTGTACAGGGTGAAAGAACATAAAGCAGAAAATGAAGAGGAAGAAAACAAAGAAGCCCTACGAGAAATGTTCCCGTCCTATACTCAGTTCTTTGCTGATTTCGAGGGGCCAAGTTTGGAAAGCGGCACCTCAGAGGTTGTACCGGCCATGGAGAATGAAGAAGAAGAAGAAGATAAAATTTTGCCTTGGAAAGAAGAAGATATGGTCTTGATTGCTCAAATGCACCTAGAGTTGATGAAAGTCCTCAGCCAACATTGGAATTTGCCTCCAAGGAAGAGTGCTTCACATGTTATCAACACGCATCAAACGTTCTTACGGAAGTAAACGGATACACTTTGAATATAGAAAATATTTTTTTTTCCGTATGATTGGGCGGGTATTAATTCTTGTTTTCGAATAAAAAGGTACCAAACCATGAGTGCTGTCTTGGAGGAAGCGTGGCGAAGCATCGAAAGCCGTTTTGATGGACGAGCTTTAGGCGCCCACATAGTAGCGTGCCATTTGAGCACGGCCTTACCCCAACAGGAAACACTTGACGTTAATTGGGATGTCTACAAAGATCCGTGCGTGCAAGAAGCGGTGCTCTGCAGACCAATTTTGGAAAATTTGAGAAGCCGAGTCCAAGAGCTGTTACTCCAGTGGCCTGGACATGCTACGTTAGTTGATGTACGATTTTTTATTTAACTATTGTACTTCAAGTTTGGCATGAAACTCGTTACTTCCGCATAACATTGCGCTGATTTCAGTTTATTATTTTTCTTCTATTCAATTATTTTTATTTTATTTGGTTTATTGTAATTCCAGGCTCTCCTGTAAAGTTTGGTCATCGTAGAAACGTGCCGTTGGTATCTTTCGCTTTAGCACGCATCTTTTGTTTGCTTTTAGAACAAGTCACATTTAAATAGCTACATACTTATAGATTCTGGTTCATGTGAACACGTTCGGGTATTTTATTGACTGGCACGAATGCTGCTGGTCGTTGTAGTTATTCTTTTTTTTCACTTCCGATTTTTTTTTTTTAAAGCGTTTGTCGATAGGTTGTAAGGTGCCGTTTTTTCTAAAATTCTTTTCGGTCGTGTCATTTCAGATGGTGAAGCTGATTGAACGAATTGAAGGCTTTGACGTCACGGCGTCTTTGATGCAATTTGTTACGGGATTAGAATTATTGCTCACCAAAGCACAACTGTGGGAAGATAACGCCCATAAAGGTGTTTCTATTGCGTCTCATTTGCAAGCCATTTCAGAATTGATCCTCAAATGGAGGAAGCTGGAATTGCACAGCTGGAAAAGCTGTTTGAACGTCGTTGCGAGAAAGTAAGCTACCGTACTTTTTTCGTCAGTTTTTCCTTTTTTCTGCGCTTTGATATCTTGTTATAGTCAGTTCTGTCGCTCAAGAGTTACAATTAAGGGTTCAGTATGTTCTGTGTACACATTTATTTGGTGGTGTTCAATTTGTATGAGAACCTGTTAAGCGACTGAACTTTTTTCACATTTTGATTAATTTGAAAAATGTTTGGTGTAGGAGTCGAGAAGGAGCGGCTAAGTGGTGGTTTCACTTGTTTTCATCTCTGAGAGTATATTTAGCGGACGGTAATGGCGAAACTGATAAGGAAAATGATTCCGAAAGCGCATCTGTTAGCGAGTTGCACCAGACCTTGCAACAATTCATGGAAAGTTCCACTTTGGGCCAATTCCAGGCGCGCTTGGATATTTTGCGAGCCTTTATAACCAATCTGTGCCAAAGCAAGGCCCCACGTTCAAGTAATTTACCTTTTGAAATCGATACATTTTCATTGCACCTGATTCTTTTTGTATTTCTTCGCATGATAATTGACGAACAATGGTAGTAAAAAATCTTCATGATTCTTGTATTTATACTTACGTCGGACTTTCGTTGTTTTTAAGCTGTTTATCATGTTGCAGTTTTATTAATATTTCTCTTATTTCTGAGAGCTTTTCAACTTTCGTCCCACTTTTTCATAAACTTAGTACCAATTTTTTCGTTTACATTCTTAGTTATATTTCAATTTTACTTGTATTTTCTTTTTCTGTTTTTAGCTTCCCTTCGCTGTCTCATATGCCTCATTTTTCTGCTTACCTTTATTATGATTTTTAGTAGTATGTTTTTTTGTAAATTGAATTAGGCATCGTTTATTTTCTGTTGAATGCAATTTTCCAATTTTGTCTTCGTTATTTTTTCGTTTTCTCCAGCTTTCCGTTGCTTGTCACCTTTTCTTAAGTTCTCATTAGAATGTCTTTGTTTCGAGGTCTTGCTTAATTTTGCAAAATTTGTTTTTATGGCTGTATTTTACATACATATATTCTCATCTTTCTTTCATAATTTAAGTTCACACCTAAAGTCCTCATCGTATTAGGCATTTCTTCTGCTGTTGTGAAACTTTTTGACATTTGTTAGTTTTTGGTGGTTTTTAGAATAAAATTTTGTTGAGTGTTCTAATGGATTTGTTATTTTACTATTTTTGATAGACAAAGCATTGGAAGTGGTTTGGAACGTGTGTCAGTTCTATTCTCAGTTTGAAGAAGCTGCAGTGAAAAGAATCAAGAACCTACGTGATCCGATTGAGAAAGAAGTGAAGAATTTCGTGAAAATTATGCGCTGGAATGACATCAATTTTTGGGCCATGAAAGAAACCGTCGCCAAATCACATCAAACGCTTCATAAACACATGCGAGCCTTTGAGGTATACCAAGTTTCTCTCTTACCGTGTTTCAAGTATTTCATTATTGCTTCATTAACTTTATTTTTGGCTCCGTTTTTCCACTCAGAACGTCTTGAAACAATCGGTGAAGCAAGTTATGACCGAACTCAAGGTTGAAGAAGGTGAAGACCAAGAAGGAGTCTGGGACAAGAAAACTGTGCAGAAATACGAGCCACATTTTGGTCTCTATATGGCTCCCAATCAATCCGAAGTTAGTATTTCTCCCTCTGGTACTTTCTTGCATACATTTATCAGTTGGAAAATCTTTTCCGAATCGGATTCTTTCGATGTATAATGCTTTCCAAGCCTTTGTTGTTTCTTTAAGCAAATGGCAAACTAAACTTGTTGTTTCAAGGTTTATGGACAATTAGCCATCGAAGACCTGCAACAGACCCAGATCTTGAATCGTTTACCGGATTTGTATCCCAAAGCACGGCACATTTGTCGCGACGTAGTCGAGTCCTTGCCTTTCTACAACAAGACCTGCGTCGTAAACGATTTTGTGGGCGAAATTATTATCACCATGAAAGAACTTCAGAGGCAACCTGTAAGAACATTTCGAAAAACAATGATTCTAAATTGTGGCTCGTATCTTAACACCCACAAGAAGCGCAAGCCTAGGTTGCTACCCCACTGAATCACTCTGTCTTTCATTTGTACTTGTCTTTCGCAGAGCTATCCGAACGATAAAGACCGGGAAAAAGCGGAAGCCCGCGCTTTACACGCTCGTAAACGCAAACTGTTGGCCGAATTGTTCCGTCTGTTGCAGAGAATGGGCCTTTCGTACCGTAAAGGGGCTGTTTTATGGAAAGACGCAACTCAATTCCAGAAAATCCACGTGCCCATTATCGAAATTGAAGGTGCAGTCAACTTTTTGCCCACCATAGCGCCAGACACGGATTTGAAACAGGCCTGGGACAGCGTTCCCATGTACTACAACCGGTGCGTGGCCCGTTTAGCGTTGCTGGCCACCTCTTTAGACACGCCTTCCAAAGAATTAGGTCCCGCTTTAATCGAAAGATGCCGTGGCTTCTCCGCAGTTTTAATGACGCTAGTCCAGCAACAATGGCGTCAAACGGCCGACTTACACCAAACCCTGTGCCAAATACGGCTCAAACTGGCTTATGTAAAAAATGTAGTACAAGAAACGTCAGATACCAGCTTCCCTGACCAAACTTTGGTTTCGATGCAAGTAAGTTATCTTCTCTTGTTCTTTTGTTATAAATATTGAAACGGCCAGAAACGAAAACTAGCATAATGAATAAAGGCAATAAGTTAATTTTGAAAATAATTGAAAACATGTTTTATCAAGGCGAACTTGACCTTTTGGCTTCTCCGGGCGGAAAGTTCGCTTCAGCAATACGAACTTTTGATCCAGAGTTGTCCTGAAGAACGTTCACCGCAGAGTCCCTTCCCTATTCTGTCAACAGTGAGTGATGGAAGTTTGCTCAACAGCGCCATTAAGGGAGACGAAACGTGGCAACGCGCTGAAAACTACGTAATGCGGGCCTTGAGTGAGTTGCGGAAACTACGGGAACGCGTTTGTGCCCAAGGCTTGGTACAGTACTCGTCAAAACCAGAAATCCTGAGCTGGAGCGCGATTACCAGCTTACAGGAGCATTTCAAGGACTTAGCGCCGATCATGGAACTTTTGAGGAGTTTAAGAAGCATGTTCCAACCTAAAACGCAAGCCTCCTCGGTCTTGACTCAGATCGTGGAAGATTATGAGACGCTTTTGTCGGAGTTCAGCGGCTGGGAAACCTCGAAGCACCGGGAGGAGGAGCTAAGCATTGAAGTGAGCCGGAACGCGGTGGAAAAAGTGTTTGAGGACCTTTGTGGAGCAGCAGTTTTCCCTATGCAAGAGCTTTTCAAGAAATATTCCAAAGACGATGACAAAGTAACGCCTAGTAAAGGAGACAAAGACGAAGAGGAAGAAGGCGAGGATATGGAAATAGATCATTTAGTGCAGCAAGTTGTGGAGAGTTTGCAAAAAGACATCACGAGTATCTTGCGTCCGTCGAAATTCTTAGATAGTGTGCAAAATGCATGGATTGTCGCACACCGTGTGGCTAACCAGTGCCCTGATGAGTCGGAGCTAACGTTCAAGTAAGTTTCTAGTTAATGCGGGGTTGCATTTTGAATTATCGGATTTTATCTGAATGTTGGAGAAAATTCGTCTAAGGAAGTCTTAGGTCATTACCTAAAAGTCTGGAGATATTCAAAGGCAGATAACTAATTGAACGAAAATTTGCACCCATGTTATACTAAGTGTGGTTTGTCTTCTATTTAAAGGTTATTGGCGTGGAGTTATCCGTTAATGGAGCAGTATTTGAACCTGGCAACTTTCTATTTAACGCAACAAGTTTTCGCCTTACGCACTTCGTGCAAGTTGCTTTCTGTGCTCTTGTCTATTTTCACACAACTCGCCCAGAAAGTAATCGTTGAGACAAATTTTTAATAATTTAATCGATGCTTATGAATGCAAATGTTCTTAGGGATTCTGTTTGCCCTCGGAATTGGCCGAAGAGCTGAGTGGCTCTGGTGGCACGCAATTCGAAGACATAGAAAGTGGCGGGCTAGGAGAAGGTGAAGGTTCGAAGGATGTTTCCGACAAACTGGAGTCCGAAGATCAATTGGAAGGAGCGAAACAAGCGGGGCAGGAAGATGAAAAGGAACAAGATAAGCCCGTATCGGAAGAAGAAAATGGTATTGAAATGAGCGATGACTTCGAAGGTGCCATGCAAGACCGCGAAAAAGGCGAAGATGACGAAGACGGCAGTGGCGCCGAAGATGAGAATGATGACGAGTTGGATAAGCAAATGGGCGATGTGGATCAGAACGAAAACAAACTAGACGACGAAGTAAACTTTCAAACTGAACTCCATGTTTCTTTCGTTTCGAACTTGTATTTTACCAGCTTTAATTTGTGAGATTATCGTTATTCGTTACTAATCCCTTCTTTCGATCCACCGTGTTAGCATCTATTTTCACGTTTACTTGTTTTTATTTATTTATTCATGTTCTGCCTTTTACATTTTTGTTGTTCGTTCGCTATTATATTTTTCCTTTTATTTCCAGATTTGGGGTGATGACGAAGAAGAAGTGGGTGACGATGAAGATCAAAGGGAAGACGAAGACAACCAAGGCGAAGGCACTGGCACCAGGGAGGAGCCTGAATTAGCAGCTAAGGATAACAAAAAGAAATCGGAAGCTGAAGGCGACGACAATGAAAATACCGAAAACCAAGATGAAGCCGAGGATGAACGCAAACAACCCCAAATCAATGAAATGGACGAGGAGAACTATAACGACGACCAGATCGACCCATACCATGATAAACAGGGACCGGAACCCGAACCGGAGGCAATGGATCTTCCTGAAGATTTGAATCTGGATGATGGTGAGCAAAGAAACGACGCCGGTGAAGAAGAAGAAAATCCTTTCGATATCGATAACCAAAAAGAAGATACGATCCCCGAGACGCAGGAGGAAGAAGACAATGCTAACGAAGATACCGAAAACCCTGAAGAACAGAAAGATGAAGAAAACTCCGAAGATGCCGATGGCAGTGAGACAAAGAAAAAGCAACAGAACGGTGAAGATAATGAAGAGCCCATGGATGAAGACGAGCAAAACAAGGAAGGTGAGCAAGATAAGCCAGAAGCTAGGCAAGACGAAGAAGAGCACACTCCAGATAATCAGGAAAAGGCTACGCCCTCTATTGACCGTCCCAGTACGGAAGAAGTGCAATCCGCGTTGCCCGAGTCGCAGCGTGGTACTCAGGACGAAACGCGCCGACAGCCTACAGAAGAAAGGCCAATGGGTGAAGATGATAACCATGCCGCCCAGAATGTGGAAGAAGCTGAAAATGAAGAAGGTATCGGCCAAGCTGAAAAGGAAGACAATTCTGGTGGTCACGAAGGCGCCCAAGCTGCCAAAGTCCGTCGGGAAGCCGGTCAAGATGAAGAAGATGAAGAACAAAGCCAAAGTGAAAGGAAGCCTGGCCAGTCGGATGTCAAACGTTCTTTAGGTGAAGACCATTAGAGAAAGTTGTTTATTTATTCATTTTTATTTCATTTCATTTTGTTTTTGTTTTGTTTTTTTGTTTTGTTTTTTTCACTCTATTTTATTTGAAAGTTTTGTTTGATATTAAGTGTAGGCTTAAAATCTGTTTTACATTTTGGTATGCTTTATATTTCTAGCTGACTTGGACGAAATTAATAAACGCAAAATACGGCCTCTGGAGACAAAGGGCGGAGAGAAAGAAGAGGATGAAGAAGAAGACGGAGTGAAGAAAGATGAAAAGGAAGCACAGAGAAAGAGTGAAGTTTATGAGCACATTCGCAAAGCGGAGAAAGATTACGATGCGTTGACTATGGATACTGCTACAGAGGTATATTGAAATTAAATGTTCGGTTATGTTTCCTACAAATGTAAATTCTTAAGGAATATTTTTTTCGGTAATATCGCAAGATTTTCGGAGGGAACTTTTCTGTAGTAAGCTTAAATAAATTCCTCAGTGAGATTTTGCGTTTTTAAAGAAAAATTCAGTCAGTAACTTTAAGAAAAAAAGCAATCCTCTAATAAATTATAGGGTGCCAAGACCAAATATCTCATCTGTAAAGCTAAACGTTCTCCAAAAGAAAAAAAATCATTTAACCATAGTTTTCTGTACAGAAGTACGTTAGTTATTTTGTACTTTATTTGTGGGTTTCGCTGGTTTAAGACGAATAGTATCGCTTTGAAATAAACTGTACGCCATTGCTGTTTTTCTAGTTAATGAAGTTGACCTTTTTTAAGTGATTTTTATGAAGAGATGTTTCTTTACTGAACTACTTTTTCCGAGAAGCATTTCTTTGATGAATTCCGATAATGAATTTGAGCTCTCTGATAAGTACTTAGTGAAAATCTTTTCTGATAAATTGGAAGAAATACAACTTAGGTTATCTAACACTTGCACCTTTTAAATCTCTAATTAATTCTAGTATTATTCACTGAAATCTTCCTTTGTAAATGTGTAGGAACAAGCGAAAGAGCGTCCAGTACCTAATGAAGAGGATGAAAAGGCAGAAGAAAAATGTGATGACGAGCAAGTTGAGATGAAAACGGAAGAAGACGAAGAGCTGCCCCAAGAAGAGGTGGACAAAAAGGAAGCAGAGAAACGAAGCAAGAAGAAGAAGAAAAACCAAGATGGTAAAGGAGCAGAAGAAGACATGGCTTTGGAGGAAAACGAGAATCCTGAACGAATGGAAATTGAAGGCGAAACAGTCTTGACTGCATCTGCCGCTCGTGGACCAGAAACTACGTTCCATACACAAGACGTAGGGAAAGACGAAGAGGGCGGCGAAAGAGAGCCAACGGATTGGAAAGACATAGATAAATTGCGAGAAGAACTCGAACAACAGTTACAAACTTGGACTCAAGTAAGTTTCAAATACTTCCATAATTATTCGTTATTCCTTACTCTTCATTTAAAAAGAAAAATCTCGCTAAGTTATTGCTTTTTTTAATTTAAAAAATCTTCCTTTTCTTTCAAATCTTAATAGGTTTCAAAAAAGTAAATATTTGCTTATGCCACTTTTAGTTATTAATGTATATTTTCGTTGTTCGTTAAATTACTGGGGCATCAATTTGTAATGCTTAATTACGGCTTTTCTGTAAATTCCTTCATTCCTTAGAATACTGCCAGTCTTGAGAACGAAGGTCAAGCCCAGGAGGCGTGGCTCAAGTACGAGACTGTTACGACATCCCTTGCCATGGATTTGTGTGAACAGTTAAGGCTGGTTCTTGAACCCTCTCAGGCTGCCAAACTCAAAGGCGACTATCGCACGGGCAAACGACTGAATATGCGCAAAGTATTACATTTTATCTGTATTTTTTTTAACTAAACGAATGTCGTGGATTTAGGTAATTCCCTACATTGCTAGCCAATTCCGGAAAGATAAAATTTGGCTACGGCGAACCAAGCCATCCAAGCGCCAGTACCAAATCGCGTTAGCTATTGATGACTCTTCTAGTATGGCCGATAGTCACTCCCGCCAAGTAAAGAACCTAAATTACTCTCATTATATAGTTTTTAACGTGAAAAAAAAAACATTTGAAGCTCATGCAATTAGTGGGAAAAAAATAAACTACATTACGTAGATCGTTATTATATCTCTAGATTCTCATACCTGAAGACATAGTATTGTGAACTAAATGAATTTTCAAAAATGCATCCGAATTGAAAAAATATTGTAATCTGTAAAAAAAAAAACAAAAAAAAAAAAAAAAAAAAAAAAACTAATTCTAATGATTTTGTGTTTTCTTTAGTTAGCGTTTGAATCCTTAGCATTGATAAGCAAAGCGTTAACCCTTCTCGAAGCTGGCGAATTGGCTATTATCTCGTTTGGTGAACAAGTACGGCTTTTGCACAGTTTCCAGGAACCATTTTCTGACCACAGTGGAGCCAGGTGAATAATTCCTCCATAGTGATCTGTCAATTGAGAAATAGTGTCGAGCATATTACTAGAATAATGGATTTCTAAAGGCACTTAGGCTCCTTTTGATGCAATGAATAGTGTATTTAATAGTTTGAAATAATATTCTGAATAGGTTGCTGCAACAGTTTTCATTCGATGAGAAGAAAACACGGATAGCCCAGTTGGTGGACTACACGACCGGCTTAATGCTCAATTCCAGAGGCAGATTAGGTGGTGGGGCTCCTGATATTGCTCAACTACTCGTTATTGTATCTGATGGGCGTGGTTTATTCAACGAAGGCATGGAGCCTGTTCACCAAGCTATTCGGCGAGCCAAAGAAGCGAATGTTTTTATGGTATTTGTCATCGTTGACAATCCTGAAAATAAGGTATGAAGTGCATTCTTACAAATTAGTACGTTTTTTCATGCATGTTCTTTGTATTTCATTCCTTTTGACCTTGATAATAGGATTCCATCCTGGATATTCGCATGCCAGTGTTTGGGGGACCTGGTCAGTTATTGGAAATTAAGTCGTACATGGATCAATTCCCGTTTCCATATTATTTGATTCTCCGAGATATTAATTCGTTGCCATCAGTGTTAAGTGATGCATTAAGACAGTGGTTTGAACTTGTTTCGTCTGGAACGGATCACTAAGCTTAGGAGATACAGAACTTTTGTATTTTTCTTTGTTATCTTTGTGAATTGGCTCTCGAGATACAATAAAACAACTTCTGAATACATCCTTATAAATGCGTATTAACTTAGCGATGTATACCAGAAAATTGAGACGAAGTCAGTTAAGTTTCGCCGTATATTTTACTGGTATACTTGGTAAACAGTGTATTGCTGCTGGTAGTGTGCAGTATAGTCCCCGAAAAAAATGTTTATAGAAACGGGATACAGTGCTGAAAACATTCCTCAGCTTTCGCCGCCCTTCCAACACAACCCCGGGCTTGACAGTGGCCACGCATGCACGTGTTATTTGGACGGGTTTTCCCCATAGCATTTTCTTTTTTTTTTTTACTTTAGTGTACAAAAAGGTGGCCACGTTATCCAATTTATCTCTTGATTTTAGAAAATAGTTTTAAAAAATTAGAAGCCTTTGGAGAAAAATGAAAAGCAATTGTATTGAAGTCCATAAAGAGCTCAAAGGAAACATTTTTATGAACAATGAAGAGAAGTATTTACGTGCACCGGGGTGGAATCTTCTGTGGAAGTTAACAAGTGCAACTTGCCTATTTAGCGGTAGAAATTGTTACTCCATGCCTATCACAGTATTCAAAGTGAGAAATTTTTCCCGAGTTTCTAGAACCCTTTTTCTGGCTTAAAAGTCGGCCAATCGGCGGAAAAGAAATACTCAAAATTTTCAATGCCACACCAAAATTGTGAAGAAAGCTGTCGGAAAGGCACTAATACAACCTTTGCGCCTTTTCCCTGAAATTGAAAGTCTCATAAGTTAATATTCGAAAAAGCTAAATTATTTGTGATATCTTCGTAAAAGGAAAAAAGCTAGAATTTCTCCTACACAAAAATGCCAAACCATACCCCAAATAATTGGGTTATTTCACAATAAAAGGAACATAACTGTTAGTGTGGTTTTCCTTTTTTACGCAAATTTGCGACTTCTCGTAACTAAACAAATAAATCTTCCATAAATTTCTTCTTCGTCCCTTTGGAGTGGGGTTATTACGATATCTCTCATAGTTTATCCCTTAATTTGGCCAGCATATGCGGAATGTTTCACTCCAAAACTATGCGCAGGACTACGTTCCAAGGTCACCTACATTAAAAATGCCGGAAGTCAGCCTTCAACTGCACACAACGAATGCCAGAATTCATTGATAAATGTCCTGGGTAAGAGGACCTTTACTTTTTCGGGCGAGTGAGCTCCAGGTCCAGGTTTCTGCGTATGGTCCGACGGAAGGCTAGTACGTGCGCTGATGGAAAAGGCGGGCGATTTTACCGCTTTGTATTTTTCAGGCGAAGCCGTATCGTAGCGCCCTGGACCGGGGTTATGAATTCGCTCGTCCGAGGGAGTTTTCCCGCGTCCCGACAGAGTGTAGGCCGGAGCCTGACCCACGCCCAGCGCCGGGGGCAAGGAGTACTGATTGGGCGCTGTTACAAGAAACAGATGAGTATTTTCAAAAAGTTAACTTTATGTTTAAAAAACTATTAAATACCAGGCGTGTTATCTGGTTTGTTATTATTCAACTTGACTCCGAAAGAATATGCAGGGGATCCTTCATTTGCCAGTTTTTCACCCTTTTCGGGGTTATAGGCGCCCGGTGCTGGTGTAACGTCCACCTTAGGTTCTTTGGGGCGTCCACTAATGGTTGGAGCCGGAGTTTCATCTTTGCCTGCTTGTGTACAAAAATACAGCAAGTTATCAACGGAGAGTTTTATTACGTTTAAAAATAAATGAAACACGAGAAGCAAGCGGTTGTGTGACTCTTCAATACCTTTACTGTGGAGCTTCGCGACATTGTATTGGCCAGGGCCGGGTCCAGGGCTATCTATCTTGTTGTCGTGCCTGGAAAGGTTGGAATATGACAATCGTCAGTTCTCGATTGATCTTCGTCACGCGACAGAATTAACAGCACTAAATTTTGCCTTCCTCTACCAGCTTATGAAACTGAATAGCGATAGAGGTCTCAGGGTTCTGCTGCTGACTATAGGAGGATTTATTCGGTGAACTATCGAGTTGCTAGGATCCTCGAACAAAGTTCCTAGCCAGAAAGCGTGCGAAAGACGTAATTTCTAGAAGTTTCTTGACCTTCTAAGTCCCACCCAAATGGATCGCTGACACGGCTTCCGTGTCTGAACGAATTACTAGTTTACAATCCAAGTCCATAAACTGTCTTTCTAAAATTTCGATGATAATAACGTTGATGCCTTCCTGCAGATAACATCGTAAATATTCCTTGTACAGTAGAAAAATTCCTCATAGATAATGTCAGGTTTTAATCGTTAAATAGTAAGTTGAGAATTACCACGTGTTTTGTTTTCAGTATTCAGCAATTCGTCCTCGAAAATAAAATGGACGAGAAAGATGACTTACTTGACTCCAAAACTAAACGCTGGCGCTCGTCCTCGGTTCGATTCCAACGTACCCGCACCTTCATTTCACGAAAAAAAGAACTCCAGTCAGAAAATTGGCTTATTAAAAATTCAGGTCTAGTTTGATGGTCATGTGGCGCAAACGCATTAAAAGGGAACCCAAAGACTGATTACCTTAGTCTCCATTCTGCTCCATAACCTTTCGTTACCATATAAGGTCAAAATCGTTGTTAAACTCTTTTTTTATATACCACTCACATATCTTCTCCCTTTTCCTTCTTTTTTAAACTTTGTTGTGAAAAAAAAGTTCCAAAAGACGGCATCTTTTGCAAGCTGGGCGTCGTCTCTGCTAAGTTTCCAAGAGAGAAAACCCCCACAGCCAGGATTGTGAATAAATGACTCACACTTTTCAAAAGGTCTGGGATGGCAATCCTCCAGCAAAACAAGAAAACGCCCATTTTGTGGTCAAGAGTAAAAAGGAAGTTAGTAAGTTGAAAGTCCATCCACCCCTTTTCTGTCCAGAAACTTGTCATGCAAATGAAACTTTTCGAGGAAGCTCGGAGCTCGACAATTTCTTGCCCATAATAAGCTTGCCCAATCATTAGCTTGCACCAATTTCCAAAACAAAAACGTACAGGGCTATAATTCAAAACACATTTCTGTTGACAACTTTAATCTGCTTAATTGACATTACGTTTTTCTTTTCCTTTCTTTTCCAAATATAGGCCAAAAGCTATTTGTAACGTAGCAAAAATGACGTCACGCCTCCTAGAAAGTTTCGAGTCTTGCTAAATTAGTAAGTCACTCTACTTGACTCTTAAACATATATAGTTAACAGGAAATGCTTTTGTTTATGTAGCATGCATACCATGCTTACCGGGAGTACCTTACAATTCTAGGTGCATTATTTACGCCACCTTTTAATAAAACGAAATTTCGTTATAAGGAATCCCCTGGGATGAAACGTAAAAGGCTTGGTATATCCGAAAGTTCATCCTATCGGACGATTTTGCTGCAAACTTTTATAGCACGGTATTTTAAAACTTGTCCACTATAACAAACAATTCACCATAAAAAAGGCTTCGTTAAAACGAAATTATACTGTTCAAGATTTGAGCAGTACATTGATTAAAGGTGCTAAAATTATGACTCACGCTTTGGCCTCACAAGCATTCAAGTCGCTTTCTACCGGTAAGCTTCGGACTGGGACATAAGTAAGCCCAAGGCCGTATTTAGGAATAGTGGGGACTTGAATTGCCCCCTCCCTTCTCGAAATGTTTTCTTTACAATGAGGGAGATGCCAAATGTTAAAAAAAAAATGCATATGCATTTTCCAAAATCCTGGTTACGGCTCTAAGCAAGCCCCTTGAAAATTTGAAACCGTTTACGTGTTAGCTACAGCTTCTGGAGCTTTATTCTTATTTAAAATTATAATTAGGTTAATGCGAAAATAGTGTATGGTCAATTTGATGCTAACATAAATTAAAGAAGGCAAAATCAGCCCCCGTTGTGGACTTCCCGAACGTTCGAATCGCAATGAAACAGCCGTAACGGTTGACTCTTGTTATTTGGATGCACTTTATTGCTTTTGTGCAAGCAGTTACTGTTATCGTGTTTGGTTTGGTAGGTTGTACAAAACTTCTGCCCAATGCATATTTAATAGACAGATCTTGCAAATAAGGAAATCAAGCTCCACATAATTTGTTGTTCACTTTTTCCGCGAAATCTGAGATTTCTGTTTTTTGAAATAAAAGAACGTAAGCGTGACACCTGTTTTAATGCAAGTGTCTGGCTTACAATAATTAATTCCGTTATGAAGAGCAGAATATCAGCGTATAAAAGAAAGCACTTCGTTATATATCACCCTGTATTGAAGAGTGCGAAATTAAAGGAAAACACTTACAAGCTTACATTGAAAGGATTTCAGGGTGATGAATTAAAAAATGTAAGAAGATATCTTACCAATTGTTGAGGGTAAAGCTACGGCAGCCGGTCCAGGTGTTTGGAATTCTGCAGCAATCGGTCCTCGGCGTTTAGTGGGAGTCCATGTGCCCGTGCTTAATCCACCCACTACATGAAGAGAAAAACTCAGACGTTACCACCTTTCCATCTTATAAATACAGACTTCCCGTCAGACCGACATTCCTTCTCTCGAGTGCAAGAAAAAATCGTGTAAGAAATGCGTACAAGGGTGTACCAAGGTACCACGAAGTTGATCAATATGCGCAGTATTAGCCCTATCTATTTCATACACCCCTACTCTCTCACTTTCCCTGCCCTTCTATAGTGCATTCCGAAAAACTTCCCCTTCGTGTAGTACAATTTGAAGATTAATCATTTCCCCTTGACCCATTTCCTTCGGTGCCCATAACAAACTCTGTTGGTGCAAAAAGGAATCCTTAGTAAACGGCCTTGATCTCATGTTAATTAGGGGGAAAGTTAAGAAATGTTCTAGAAATGGAAATTTTCTGCGAAATTTTATAACGAATCGTCACTTACTTGTGATTTCTTGAAACTTCCTAGAGAAAAGAGTGAAATCCTTAGGGATGTTTGCACAGTTGAGCTTTGAAATGCACGCTTTTCAACGAAAGGGAAAAAGCACAATTTTCGGGATAGGTCGATGAACGTGTTTGAGTCTGTGAGTCCGCGTGAGGAAGAATCGGATGTTGCCAAGACACTGAGCTGGAGCGTGAAGGACTTGACAAGACTTGCTTAGTCGGGGCAGGTGAGCTGTTTCTTACCTGGCGCGGACACGATAACCATACATGGCCATGTGGTGGCCGAGTACAAACGCTTTTCAATTTTAAGAAGCGAAAACCTCTACCTGAGCCAGAGTTTCCCGTTCTAGCAACTTCTCCCTGCGGTACAGGTTGCTTTATTTGGCGAGATCTTTGCATGTTTCTCGTCGCAATAGAGAGTTTCTTCCTCAAAACGTGGCGTGCAAAGCTGTCCATTTTTTTCTTACTGCCAACAATGCATCAAAACCCTTATTTACTCATTTTACTGAAAGCGGAGCTTTCAGGATATGATTGAAAAGGTAAGGTTGCTTGTTAATGTAAAGCCGAAGGAAAGAAAACTTACTCCGGATACAGAAGTTTCGTAAACTATTCCAGTTGCATGTTAACAGCTCAGTAAGAAAAAGCTAGAGCTGTTGTTTTGGTTCTAATTTACACTTCAGTTTTGATTGAACCTCAGTGATTCGCGTCTTGAAAGTGTAAGACACGTGATGCTAATTAGTCGTTTGAGTTGATCCCGTTATTACTCAAACACTGTAAACGATCTACATTTGATATCTTGAATGCAAAAATAACTTCAAGCTTACTAAAAATTTACACATAAAAAAGTTAAATTAAGGAAAGCTCTGGTGGACCTTATAGAAGTCTTAAATATTATGTTGTTAACACACACACACACAAAAAAACAATCTTGCACAATTGCCTGTATTTTTGTAACATATCTTCTAGTCGAGTTCGCATATGGACGTATATATACATATAGTTTCCTTTTGGTGATCTACAAACCAGCAGAGGCGTCGTGCCATATGGGGCCGGGGGGGCCCGGGCCCCCCAAAAATTTTTGTCATCCTGAAAAAAAGGTATCATTTAAAACTCATTTATAACTCATTAACTCTTTTATTAAGAAAAGTGCAAAATCGGGCCCCCCAAATTTTTGAAGTGCACGACGCCACTGCAAACCAGTGTTCTAATAGGATTGTCTAAGTGTTTAAGTTTGGAAAACCATCTAGAAGACTTTCGCGACATTCGGTTAGGCAGAAATGTTGATGGTTTGATGACATTTAACATATTTATAAATAGAACAAAGTGGCAGGTTTGCGCTTCAAAAAATGGATTGAATGGTGGACTTACGTATTTTTGCCTGAATTAGAATATCGAAAGTTGATTGTTATGCAACTATTCATAGAAGTTTCCGTAACCGAACACACTGTATTCTAGATCGCTAGTCTTACCTGTCATTCTTCGGGTAAGGTTATGAGGCAGGATTATGATTGACCATATAAGGCTATTAGGTTATCTGTTCAGTGGTAAGAGGCTGGCTTTTACATGTGCTATCAGGAAGGTGCTGTATATGGAAGTTCTAATGGTCTTGTTTTCTGAAGGTCTCTGTCGATGATCTCTACTGTGGAGAAGGTTATATGTTTGAGGATCTCGTATTCCCAAACGTGACGAGAATTGTCGCTAGCAAGTTTGACGTGACGTTTCGATGTTTTCAGCATTTCCACCCAGTTCCCTGTGTGAATCTCCAAGACAGATGATGGGTGGTAGTTAGAAACACAATGTGACGTAGGCAGACGATGATCTGATTGTGATTGTACTAGGGCAAACATATCTTTCATGTCTGACAGTCATCTTCCTGTTTCAGACTAATGCGAGAAAAGTAGTCAAACATATTGCGAACGCTTTAAACGGCCGACCAGAGGCTGTCATTATTTTTGCTAGCTATAAGAACGCGAGAGTTACTTAAGATCTACTAGAGCATTCGAGTGTATTCTACATTAGATTAACGTGAATATGGCGTGAATATGGGTAATATGTTTTTTTTTCATGAAGTGATATTTAAATTGTGTCAGAAAAATCATGCACACTTTAGGAATCTTGGTATGTGAACTATTATTCAGTCAACATACCAAGACTTCTAAAGTGTTTTTCTCCGATATCGCAGTTTAAACAAAAATTTTTGAGAAAAAATAATACTGTAGTCTGCGTGTGAACAGATGAGTATACTGTGTAGACAAGGCCACACTTAGGAGCATTAGGAGGACTCGTCCAACCCACATCGAAATACTCTCTTTATAACGGGGAGATAGGAAAATGCAAAATGTGAAAAAAGATGCACATGGGCCTGTGTAGAGATGCCATGCATTGTGGTGTCAAACATGAAAGCGACTTCAAAAGCCGATGCAAATTTAATATTTTCCAGCTTTTTCAATAAACGACAATATTTTCCAGTTCTTTCGAAATAAATAATGTGGTCCGTGAAAAAGTGGCGCAAGTAGTCTACGAGCTTCTGTGAAAGATATAATTAATTTTACTCCCAAAAAAGAGTAGATGGAAACTAACTATACTTTCTGTATCTACAAAATGCTTTGTAGACCCTTCGTACCTCCCCCCCTCCCTTTTCCCTTTCCCCAAGTGTACTAAGTACACTTCTTTTTTGGTTCATATGTTTGTTATTTAAGTTATTTTTGTGTTTCCCTTGACTGTATATAACAGTTTTACCGCAATAGGCGAAAGCCTACGCGGTCAGTCAATAAAAAAAATGCTTCGTAGATACAGTACACATATTGCGTAAGAAAAAGTGTACAAAGAACTAACGATTCAGTTTATTCATAGGAACTTTTTTTTCTTCAGCAAATGAGACATGAAAAACGATAAGTATCCACATGTGTGATAACGCCTCTCCTGGGTGTGAAACAAAACTAACGAAGTTACGCATTATTTACTCAAACTCAACGAAAATGTTAAGAGAGCATAATAAAATAAGAAAATTTTTATAAGAAAAGCAAATGTAACCTGTCTATTTTAAAGCAAGCGAGGGAAGTTTTTGTCTCACACGACTGTTTTAGAGTAGATTTGGAACAGACAGTGAAAACAGTTGTCTGATTTTTGAGTTTCTTTTCGCTCAGAAAAAATACAGGTGAAAACACATTTACTAGATGCACTGGCATCCTGCATATTTAACACGATATAGCTTAGTTTCCACAGAATGCAAAATAAGGCTACTGTAACAACAAGAGGCTCTTCCAAACATTCAAACTATCAGAGGAAGGGTCATTTTAGGCTTCCGGGTAGGAGAAATATGCCCAAGAGTTTTGCCACAAGGAAACTGGCAGAAATAATTTTCATGAAAAAAGCGTAGTAGGTTTTAAACACGTTGAAGAAAACATGCAGGTGTCATGTAAACGAATAGCAGAACGTTGTGTTAATGTGAAAATCCGTGCGATAAGCTTAACGCCGAGTTTGGTTTGAAACGAAAAAAGAAAATTACGAATTTTGAAGCTTTCGCGTGAAGTAGTTAAACAGACTTAAGTAGTTTTAACCCATAACAAGATCAAACAGAAAAGTGCAGTTTTCACTATCATGGCTTTGACGAGCTGGCAGTTCTTCGCTACTGATCCAAAATGTACACATTTTAATGTTCAGTTTACAATTCGTTTTCTTTCCTTTCACCTTTCCTAACAACTGTTTTTCCCGTTTCCACCTTGTATTGGAACGCCTAGGTCACCAAGGTTCACTCCTCGATGAGGGTAATCGAGGTGCAATTTTTACCACAAGTTGCCGCAGTCAAGCTTGATACGTACGCTAAAACAGATTTTCCAAAATTGTGCGCCACAGTGCGCCGGCACGACGCGAGTGCATTCTAGAGGAGCCGCGATACAAACGCAAACTTCAACTGAAATTAATAAAAACTAAACTTTAATAAGCTGAAGTATATCCGTGGGGTTTTTGATACGGGGCGCCATGGCGTAGGACCCCGAAGCCGAAAGCGCCGCTAGCTGAAAATTTTGGAACCTTGCCCTAAAGCCAAAGCTACGAAGAGACTGAAACTGCATCCTTGCTAGTCAAGTTACTTTTTTCTCTAGGCCTGTAGTCACCCTTGCCTAATTTCAGCGCCCCTGTTCTTTCTACTGGCTTAATTATGTTTTATAAAAGCTTTCACACTTAGGAATACCAAGAAAAATGTAATTTCTCGAGTCCGGCACAGGAGGCACTCTTCCATTTTTCCACAATGGGCAGTCCGTTGATAGTTATCAAGGACATTTATGTATTCCTTTGCTCTTTTCTGAACTATAGCCCATTTTTACGCATTCTATTGCACCTTTCTACTTTTTTCTCATTCACTTGGGCAGACTGGCCATTGGGACATGCCGCATATGACATGACATGCGACATGACACAATGCCGCATAGGCCGGGGCTGGAAAATGGGGTCTTTTTGGGGGGTTGAGAGTTTTTATAGTCGTAATAATGTCAAAAAAGCTTAGTGGGGCCGACCTTGAAAATTTCTGCATGGGCCGGCCGGCAAGCCAGTCAGCCCCGGCTCCCTCGGGAGCTGTTCACAAGCTATTCCTACTCTCCTTACCTCCAACGTGTAGTGCATTTACGGAAAAACAGCAACTCGCCAAAAGCCTCGTACACTTTCGTTCTGATATCGTCAACCCCCAATAATGGAAACTACCTATTATGGCAGTAATTTCACTAGCCAAATAATCATGGTTAGTATAACCTTTTCCTGGGAAGCCTTATACATTTTTTCAATGTATCTAAGACCCCGGTATACACAGCTTTCAGTATTTAAAAAAAATAAAAGATAGACACATCGTGTTGTCGGAGAGGGTAGGTCTCTTACTGTAATTAACAGCAAATGTTGAATGAATCCAAATAGAAACTCTACATAGGGGCACATTCCAATATTGTCGTACAAAAACTTATTGTTTCAGATAAGATATTGTCAACCGACTCTGCTGAAAACTTTCTCTGGTAGCAACGTTTTTCTATGGCCCATAAATGCAATTCGAGTATCGGTTACAACCGAACAGTTTTTCGTATTTGATTACCATTTGACATTGGAATTTTTACGGTTATTCTAAATAAATTCTTATTTTTTTAATGTTTCTTAACTTCTCTGTATCATTCCAATTTAGTATATGTAATGCAGAAGCATTACTAATGTTTCTTAACGATTTCGTTAAAATATATATATATATTTTTTAGTCTATTTTAACACGTCTAGAAAGCAGCATATTCCGGCAAACATCAGGAGATTTTCGCTGAAATTTCAAATTTTCAGACATCTAGCGGCAATACTTAAATATGAACGATTCGGGATTACTAGATGGCAGAGGAATCGGTTTCCTAGTGATCCACAACGTGACACGTTAGTTGCGGGAAATTTTTCGAGTGGAACTTGCATCATCAAGCTGCCACTGCTGGTAATTATCATTAATACTAACTCAATTAACTTCTAGCTGTGAAAATAAATGTACGCCATTTTGTTTAAACTTTAACAGAATCATTCGTAAAAGTTTGCATCTGCGTAACTCAAATCACCAGCTGTTGATTTTACTGTTTACAAATGACCCAATTCTCATCGACATTTTCCTTCTAATAACTGTAGTTGCCACCCAAGGCTATGCCAGGTCACTTTCAACGGAATTCCCCTTACCCTAATTTAGTTGAATTAAATACGCACTTGGAAACTTACAGCTACATCAACGGTTATTCCATCACACCACAAGATTGGACCACTTTTCAAGCCATCAAACAAGATTCTTCTATCCAGCTGCCTTTCCAAAGTCTACCACACCTGAGTCGTTGGTTTGCCCACTTAAATCAGATTCCTCAAGTAAAATTTACTACTAGAAAACAACTGTCCAATAAGTTCTCACACTATTTCGCACATATCTTTATGCATTTGTGTACCAGAATTTAGTGGACAGCTGTGATATAACGAGGGAATGGATATTTTCTTTCCACACTAATACAAACCGTCTCTTTCGCAGGAACAAATCACAACGATGACATCCGACAACAATGTATCCAACGACCTAACGGTGGAGGAAAAGAAAGCCCTAATTACCCGCAATTTGCAAGAAGTTTTGGGTGAAGATCGCCTAATTGAAGTGCTGAAGCAACGCGACTTAAAGTTGTACTGGGGCACAGCTACGACTGGTCGACCCCATGTGGCCTATTTTTTGCCCATGAGCAAAATCGCGGACTTCTTAAAAGCTGGCTGTGAGGTATATCGCTTTTCTGTATTAAGGTTGTTGACGTAAACTCAGGAACAGTAAGATTAAATAATAATTGTTAACACTTTAGTATAAAAAAGGATTACGGCAACAAATAGCTAAAAACTTTCTCGTTTGTGTGTTTAGGTTACGATTTTGTTCGCCGATTTGCATGCCTATTTGGATAACATGAAAGCGCCGTGGGATTTGCTGCAATTAAGAACAGAATACTACGAACACGTCATTAAAGCCATGCTTACTGCCTTGAACGTACCTCTGGAGAAGCTGAAATTCGTCCGTGGTACTGATTACGAGCTTTCGAAGTAAGATGTTTTTTTAAACTTACATGCATTTCACAAGTTTGATTTCATTGCTACTCCTTTTTACAGGGAATATACGTTAGACGTATACAGACTGTCATCTTTGGTAACGGAGCACGATGCTAAGAAAGCAGGTGCTGAGGTTGTAAAGCAAGTTGATCATCCGTTGCTTTCTGGCTTACTTTACCCAGGTTCGAAAACTATTTTTATGCGAAAAAAAAAATAAAAATAAAAATGCGGACACGTTAAAAGACTTGTGAACTTTTTTATATATTTTTGAGAATTTTGTTTCTTACTTAGGTTTGCAAGCGCTAGACGAAGAATATTTGAAGGTAGATGCACAATTTGGAGGTGTGGACCAAAGAAAAATTTTCACTTTTGCCGAAAAATATTTGCCGCAACTCGGTTATTCCAAGCGTATACATCTTATGAACCCTATGAGTAAGTTATATTTTCACGCTTTCCTTTTTGGTGACTGTTAAAAAAATATGAGACATCACGGTAGTGTTATTTGAAATCAGTGACGTTTCATTTTAAACATGCACATACAAAAAAATTTATTTCTCAAGAATGTCTATTAGAATTTATGCAAGTAATCTGATTGATTTGACAACAAATTAAATAAAATATTATTGTTAAAATTCTCAGTTCCTGGTTTGACGGGAGCAAAGATGTCCTCTTCAGAGGAAGAAAGCAAAATTGACTTACTGGACAGTGCTGCGTCTGTTAAGAAGAAAATCAAAAAAGCCTTTTGCGAACCGGGCAATATTGCTGAAAACGGCGTATTAGCATTTGTGAAATACGTCATCTTCCCTCTGCTTAAAGACGAACGTAAGTTCGTTTGTGAATTTCGTGAAATTTTCTGAAGCCTTTTATATTTTTTTCTATAACTTGACTTTCTGATTTTCTTAGCATTCAAGGTTTCCAGATCAGCCGAAAATGGTGGCGATATTAACTTTGCGACTTACGAAGAGCTTGAAACCTACTTCAAGGAGGAAAAGTTACATCCTGGTGACTTTAAGGCAGCAGTTGAACCTCACTTGAACAGTCTTCTGGAGCCTGTTCGCAAAATTTTCGAAGATCCCAAGCTGAAAAAACTGGCTGAAGCTGCTTACCCTGCACCTGGCAAACAAAGTACGTAGCTATGATGCGCTAGATGGCTCAGTTGTTTGTGCACGTGGTTGTTGATTATAGAAATGCTTAGTTTCATCCTAAGTAATGTGGTAAATGCGTTGGTTAGTAACGTGTACTGATACGGTTTCAAATATTATGTTTCTTGTTAAGGTGTTTTTCAAGCAATCGAGCCATAGTGTTTAGTTCCTAATCCCCATAAACATGACATGGATCTACAAGACAACTCACAAGCTCGTCTTGAAAGACGCTCTGTTATTCCATCCGTTCACCGAAAGTCTTACGTTTCATGTGTATGCATTTTTATTCATTTTCAGAGTATGCAGCCAAAACTGCTCCAGTTGCTGATGAAACTACTCCTGCAGCCTTAGATATTCGAGTTGGTCGCATTGTTGACGTTCAACGTCACCCTGACGCAGATGCGTTATACGTTGAAAAGATCGATTTAGGTAATGTTTACTTCTTATTTTCCGATAGTCGTTTTATTTTTTGTCGCATTTTGCTAATTTATTTTCGTTGTGAGGTGTCTGCAAAGATCTAATTAGTTACCGTGTTTTATGTGTAGGTGAAGCCGCGCCCAGGACCATCGTTAGTGGTTTGGTACAGTACGTTCCCCAGGCCGAAATGGAAAACCGCCTAGTAGCTGTCCTTTGTAATTTGAAACCCGCGAAAATGCGAGGAATTGAATCCGCTGGTATGGTGTTGTGTTCCTCCCGGTAATTCTTACATACCATTCGAGAAAAAAAGACTGGTTTCATCAATGATGTTGTTTGAAAGGGATGAGCCAAAAGAAGTGGAGCCTTTAGCTATTCCGGCAGGTAGCCAACCAGGTGATCGAATCTTTGTGGAAGGATATGAGGATGGCAAGCCTGAGGTGGTATTAAATCCCAAGAAGAAAGTATGGGAAAAGTTACAAGCCGATTTGCGAGTAAACGGCGCAGGAAAAGCTACTTGGAAAGATTTGCCTTTGCTAACCAAACAGGGACCAATTGAAGCTCGTGTGGTGCTCAATGCTCCAATTAAATAATGTATTCCCCTTGTTTCTTGGTTCAGTTGGCATTTTTTACAGTGTCCCCATCGCGTTAAACAACTCAACAAAGGAAGCCTATGTTCCTCTCATTCTTTGTGTCTCAGTGCAAATTGAAACAAGTCGGAGTTTATGCCCAAGTTACGTGGTGACGGATGCAAAGGTCTCAGATGGAGAATAAAATTTAACTTAAAGAAAAAACGCCCTCTAGGCTGTCTTCTACGTTGTCCATTACAGTACTCTAACTTGTGCGAATAATACTTCAAGACTTGGTTTATACGGGTCGACTTACTAGTGAAATCTGTAAAGCCGTTGAAGTATCGGCGAAAGTGTGAACTTGTTCTAAGTATTTACACTAGCGGTACGACAAATGTGAACCATGCATAAATATTACTTTTCTGATCGGAAAAGAATCTTGACCACATGCAAGGAAAAAATCACATTCAAATTGTTATAGATTTGCTAATCTAACGCTTCCCAAACGTGGGTAAATTACTCTAAATTAGGTACGATTTGTCTTTCATGGGTAAAGACGAACTTAGACAATTAGGTCACAATCAGATGCATATACGTCCTTGATAATGTCTAGTGAGTTATTTATTTGTCATATATTGGTAAAATGCCGTCATTTTGTGTTCATTTTGTTTTTCAAACGAGACATTACTTGTTTCGTTACGCAAAAAGCTCAGATTTTTATAAATATTAAGTTTTTGTCAGTTTACAACATTTTTTCTTTATTTCATTCTTCGTCTAATCCTTGTAGTGTAGTAATATTTTTAGAAAAAAACTTCTTTTATCAGTGTTCGGTGTGTGCCACCGAGTGCAGTATTGCGTGACTTTTGTGAAATTCGACTTTGAAACATCTTCCCTTTAAAGATATGCTCACATCTTCATCGACAGCCGTTCCAATCGGTAAAGACGTTCCTTATCTGCCTATATAAGAACGATCCCAAGCTCTGAAAGGCATTGAAATTGTATCTGAATGATTTAACAGACAATGATTTCTACGCTAAGTGATTGGAACTCGCTTGTGACTTTGATATTGGGGGTTTTAGGCGTTTTGTTGCTCCTTTATAGGTAGGATTATAATAAAAACATGTATTTAAAAAAATTAAAGAAAAATAGAGCAGTAATTGTTCAACTAAATTGTCATGTGGATAAAAATGTAGGCGTTCAACATCAGGATACGATTACTTCCGAAAACAGAATATTGCTGGACCCAAGCCACTCCCACTTGTCGGAAACCTATGGGGCCTATGGAGGGAGGTAAAATAGAGGCTTGTATTAGTGTAACAACGAAGTATTAGGATGTTATCTAATACTTTCTGTTTGAGTTTCGTTACCTCTGCTTTAACCACTATACAATATAGTAAATTACTTGAGTGACTCTTGGAGGTTTTAATTGTACAAGCTAAACGTATAATCTAAGTGTATGACGACTGATGCAGATATATCGTTTTCATTAATGTTAGTCATGGTTGTTTATTCCCAACAGACTCTAACAGAATACGATGTAAGTTTAGCTAAGAAATACGGGAAAGTGTTTGGCGTTTTCGATGGTTCCTTGCCAAATTTGTACATCATGGAGCCGGAACTCATTAAACAAGTTTTTATAAAGGATTTTGAACACTTTATTAATAGACGAGTAAGTTTTCTTCAAAATGACAGCAGGCATTTCAAATTGTAACGCTTTTTTGTTAAATGCAACAGGATGTAAAATCTGAACATAAGTATATTCGAATGCTTTTAACCATTATGAGAGACCAAGAATGGAAAAATTTGCGCTCTGCTGTGAGTCCAACCTTCAGTTCCGGCAAAATCAAACGAGTAAAAGGCTTCCTGTTACCCTGTGTTACATATCGAAGCCTGTCTTTTTCTTTCCCTCGTATATTTGTGCTTTAGATGACGAAGCTTATCCACAACTGCTCTCTCCAATTCGTGGAGAAATTCCGAGAAGTAGCAAGAACGAACGGAAAACTGAACGCTAAGGAGTAAACACTTTACACGTTTTGACATCAGATATAAATTACAGAAATTTTCGTGCTCATAGTAATTTTAGTAAATTAACCATGGACATTATTGCCACTTGTGCGTTCGGTGTGAAAATCGGATTTTCAGACGGGGCTGACGATCCCTTTATGACTAGGGCTCGTGTTCTTTTCGATAAACCGTTGTACCGTTCTCCCGCCGTTCTTTTGCCGTGTAGTATTCATGTCAATTAAGTAGAACTTCTTTAAAAGTATCCGAATTGATTTAGTGGTCTTTCCAAAGCTTCGTGCCAAGCTTAGCCGGAGGTCGTTTCCCACCAAAGTGTTTGATTTCTTCATTGAAATAGTCAAAGATGCCATGGCAGTGCGTAAAAGTAACGGCGAGGTGATAAATACCAGTACAGTGCAAGGAAAATAATCCAGTCGAACCTCTCATAACTACCTGTCCACTCCATGTGAATTTACACAGAAGTACGATGACTTCATTGATTCGACACTGGAATCCATAGCGGAAATTTCACATATTAATGAAAAAAATGGTGGACGCATCTGGAATCGGGGAGAAATGGAAGAAATCACAATCGCCCAGGTAGCATATTTTATATGCCAGTGGTAACATTCTTTGGTAACTTATAATTTTCATTCCTAGGCCCTTTTGTTCTTACTGGCTGGCTTTCATACCACAGCGTCAACTCTTAACAATTGTGTGTTCCATCTCGCAAAAAATCCTGATCTACAAGACCGACTGAATAGAGACATTCAAGCACAATTCGACATTTTTGTAAGTTTACCCTCATCTGTTCATTTTGCTCCACAGAGAAGTTGCTCCCTGCCAATATCTTTTCAAAAGATGATACAAAGCAGTTTTCAATTAGGATTTTAACACAGTTTCTCAGGGCGGCGTCGAAGACAAGAAATCAATTAAGTTTACTCTAAGATAAAATTCCCACTTTATCTTGAGAATTGCGACATACACCGATTAAAGCTTCCCAGCTGACAAGAACTATCAACTCAACTTCATGTCGGTAATACGGACTAACTGCCAACAGATTACTCATTAAAACCGACCAATACGATTGGAGAAGGGGAAGAAGGCAAAGAGGGAAGCTAACGCCTAATTTGCATTTCTTTCGTACATTATTTTACAGCTTATTTATAAAACTTTTAAAGAAAAAGAGCACACATTATAAGCTTTAATTAATTTCATGGCTTCAGGGTGACATTAGCCACGAAATGCTCCAAAACGTTCCCTACGCAGATCAATTCGTTCATGAAGTGCTGCGTGTAAGCCCACCAATAATTCGGTACATGATGTCGTTTTTTCAGCAAACGCAGTATAATGCAACTAGTAATGTACTCTTCTGTAAATTCAGAATCGAGCGCGCATGTAATAAGGATATCCACTACGGTGACATTTTCGTAAAGAAAGGAAGCATCGTAACAATGCCAGTATACGCTGTTCACCATAGCGAGGAGTTCTATCCACAACCTGAAAAATTTGACCCGGATAGGTTACTAGTGCTTTTGACTAAATAATTTTTTATTTATTTTCTTTCCTGTTTCGCATCTGACACTTACTTGAGTGGTGCATGAATTTGTTAGATGGACGCCTGAAAATAAAGCCAAACGATCACCATACGTGTTCGCTCCTTTCGGTCTGGGACCGCGAAATTGCGTTGGGATGCGATTTGCGCTAGAAGAATTGAAAATAGTTCTTTGTACCGTGGTGAAAGAATTTCGCTTCTTCGATCTACCCGAAACACCTGTAATTAACTTTTATATTTAAAATTTCCCGGCTACTTGAAAAGCTCATAATAATTGTATTTTGTATTACATTTAGGAAACAATTCATGTCAATCCCGGGCTAAACTTACTGCTCCAGCCTATGGAAATGAACGTAGGCATTGAAGAGAGGTCGTAGAAAGTTTATTTTGTTTAATTAGTACGGCTAGGTCCAAGTTAATGACAATGGGTCTTATTCTCTTGTTCTTCTGTACAAGCGAAGTATCCATGGCTATCCTTGATAAATTATTTACAAAATTAAATTGGCATATTTCAGTTGCGTTTGACGAAGTCCTAATTACTTGTGTTAGGTTTTTACGAATACATGTATTAGCTAGTGTTTCTTGGGGTTTCCGTGTTTTATCTTTCACTTCATCTAACTGGTATCACAAAGCTAATAAGATATAATCAATTTTTGATAATTCACAGGGTACAGTCTTGCACTATACTAGAATATGTTATGCAGACACTCGACAATAGCACGCACGGTTACGTTTTATCAGCAGCGTCATGGTGATGAGCCAAAGTTGACGAGCAGTACCTTTCGGCTAAGTCTCTCACTATATTCGTGCGCAAGCAAGAGACAAGTGCTGAAGAGACTCCTAGAATCCTACATCAAAGTAAGTTATGTGAATTGAGGCTTCGCAATAATGGTTTCTACACTAAACGATTGGAATTCGCCCGTTACCTGGCTCTTGGGTGGCCTAGGTGTTTTAACTTTGCTTTACAAGTAAGAATATTAACAAGAACTATGCTTCCGAGAAAGTTTACTGACAGAATCGAACAATACAGGCTCGCAACGGCAAACTTTGATTACTTCAGTAAACAGAACATTAAAGGACCCAAGCCAAGACCTTTGGTGGGAAACTTATGGGGAGTATGGAGAGAGGTAATCACTTACATGACATTTTGTATATTCCACACACCAAATGTGCAATTTTATTAAACTTTCGTGGATTACAGAAATCAATCGAAGTTTTGCAACAATTAGCATTTGGCTCCACAGTAGAGTTCCGATTTTGTCAATCCCGATTATGGAAACTCCCGATCATATCAACCGCCTTGGCATAAGTTTTCCTTCATTTGCGATTGTTTTTTACGTTAATTTTGAAGCACTCACTCACGGATAGTATGATATCTTCCCTTAACGGTTCAAGGAAAGCATTATTAAGATACAAAATGATTTTTTTCTATTTGTATTCCACTCCAGGGTTTACTGTGGTAATTTTTTTTTACCTCTACCCGGTAGCTGTAGAGAGATTTTTTATTACCATATCGTGGCAATAATACACAGAGACACTTTCACATGCTCTAAAGCATTGTTAGTCAGCCTACTGTGAACTGATATAAATATTCTCCCAGTTGCGCTAAATAATTGCTCGCAGGATGCTGATAATGGAAGAGCCGCATTAAACAATGATCAACCAATTTACACGGTAGATCGTTTCCGCGAAAACACCACGTAAACGCAAACTTTGAAACTGAGACACGAATAATATGTGTATAGGGATCCGTTCCATGCTGCCGGGAAGTTTATTCTTATTCTTATTGAGTTACAAAAAATAACAAAAAGTTCTAACTTTATTTCTACGTACATATAAAGGTTACCGGTGATATCTAAAATATTTTTAAAACTGTTTTTGTTACTGGATGCCTTTAAATAATACTGCAAATCACATAAGTTAAATGCTGCCAATTCGACATGACTCGCTACATCGGTCTCCTACTTCAGCGAATCTGCTCTAATGCTTTGAAATCTCGCTTTTTAGTGGTAAAACATTTATCTATTTATCGAAATAAAGTAAAAGTGATAAATTTGAACAACAGTGCCCGTGCTTTGTATAATTTTTTGCCAAAAATTGCCAAATTTTCGACTGTGCAAAAGCGAAACCGCGTATATAGAGGGGGGGGGGGAAATGTACTTCTTAAAAAGCTTTATGAGCTCCGGATATTTTTCAAGCGATTACATCTTGCCATTTAAGTTTTAAAAATAGAGCTCAACTTGAATAGCTTAAATTTCCATTTTTTATTAAATAAAAACTTCGATTTTTACTGCTACCGCGCGGTACTTTGAATGGCTTGCGGTAAATGGCGGTTCTTTTGAAATTCGAAATCTACTTAACACGTGAATCGAATTTTTTCTAACCACCCCATTTGTCAACTAACTTTCGGTCCCTATCGGTTGACAAAATTGGAGTCTACAATAATAATCCTTAGTGTCAATCGCATTTGAGTATATTTGAAAAATTATCTGAGAACTTAGTTCTCCATGCGCGTTGTAGATAATTCCGGACTACGATCTTCAGTTGGTGAAGAAATATGGCAAACTGTTTGGAATGTTCGACGGTACCCGACCTAATTTGTTTGTCATGGACCCTGAGCTTATCAAACAAATTTTCATCAAAGATTTTGAGAACTTTATCAACAGACGTGTAATTGACCAAGTTTAATTAAACGTCTCCATAAAATGTCACTAATACTGTTTTATTGCAGGATTTCTACTTTGAAGATAAATACATTCGTATGTTCCTAAGTATGATGAAGGGCCAAGAATGGAAAGATGTTCGTTCATCTGTGAGCCCTACTTTCACTTCCGGGAAGATCAAGCGAGTAGGTCACAGTAGATTTCAGTTACTGTTCTTTAATTTGTCCATAAGTTCTGAGAGAAGTTCTCATACGTTCATGTTAGGAAATTGTTCCAGAACTATTAGTCAACTTGGTCTTTTCATGTTGAATTTACTTTATCTTTTCTATTAGATGTCGAAGCTAGTTCACAGGTGCTCCCTCCAATTCACCAACAAATTCCGTGAAATTGCTAAAACTGAAGGCAAAATCAATGCTAAACAGTAAATTGAGCATTTCAAACCGTTAATTACAATTGACATTTTCTTTACCGTTACTCTAACAGAGAATTCAGTAACTTAACCATGGATATAATTGCGACGTGTGCCTTCGGTATGAAAATCCAAAGCTTAGGCGACAAGGACGATCCCTTCATGACTAAAGCTCGATTGCTTTTCGATCCGCCAATCAATCGTACTCCTGGAATTATTGTACCATGTAAGATCAAAACTAGATTCGTCGTCGAAGTTAAGCATATTTCGTCTAGTCATATGGCCGACTTTTTCTGCCAAATTAAGCCGAGTCTTCTTCTCCATAAAATTCTTCGACTTCTTTATCAACGTTGTACGAGATGTCTTAAAAGAGCGTAAAGCTAGTGGACAGGTAAGTTATTATTTGAAGGTTTGCAGCTTTGCATAGCTTTCATCTCTTTTCAGCAATACGACGACTTTATTGACGTGGCTCTAGAATCTGTGGCAGAAGTTTCCAAGGCGAATGTCAACACTGGCGGGCGCGTATGGAGTCAAGACGAGATTGAAGAAATTATAGTTGCACAGGTCAGAGTTTAATTAACCTAGAACCACCGCATTAAGATCGACCGTTGAATTGATACCAGGCGGTTCTGTTTTTATTGGCCGGATACGACACTACAGCTACGACACTCAATAATTGCATGTTCTACCTCGCCAAGAATCCTGATTTACAGGAACGGCTCTACAATGATATTCAAGAGCAATACGAAAATTTCGTAAGTTTCACTTCTTACTTGTTCCCTTTCAACAACTTCCATGTCTGACATCACCTTTCCCAAACTGTCTTCCGATAACATTTGATCAGTGCAGTGGTTACCCTTGCGTAACGTGACATAGTCCGATAGTATCAAACCTTATGAAGGCTACTTACTGCACTGTTTCAGTTAAAATGCTAGATCGAAACTTAGAATTAACTCGCGCGCGTAGTTTTTTTTTATCGTATTTTTGGAAATGGGAACAGAAATTTTTCTTTACAATAACCAGGATTTTCGAATCATAGATTACCTTTTTAATTCGAAACAACATATCACTTCAGTCGTTTGCTATCCGAGAACTGAACACACCAACGTATACTATGCAAATATTTTACGTGGAATTTTTTCACAACTTATAAAATGCGTCTACGTAACGGGTTTCCCAGAACCCTTCAGCAGTTTTTTGTTGTGAACATTTATAGTTACTAAATTATCCATAGGGAGAAATAACCCATGAGTTAGTCCAGCATGTTCCGTATGCCGACCAATTTGTCCACGAAGTATTGCGATTAAATCCTCCGGCACTTCGGTACGTACAACCTTAAATGTAAAACTTCATTCCTACTAGGAATGTGGTGAGCATTTCTGTTCAAGCTTTTTAATTGAGAATCAATAAATTATCTATTAGAGTGGAACGCGCTTGTAACAAAGACACGCAGTACGGTGACATTTTTATCAAGAAAGACTCCATAGTCACTATTCCTGTGTACGCGATGCACCGCTGTGCTGATTTTTATCCCGACCCTGACAGATTTGATCCTGAAAGGTTAGAGCTTTTCGTTAACATTTACACAAAACTGGAGTAGATTATTCGATGCCTAATTTGCCATGCATTTGAAATACGTTTAGGTGGACAACGGAAAACAAAGCAGCTAGATCCCCTTACGTGTTCGCTCCATTCGGTTTAGGTCCGCGGAATTGTGTCGGTATGCGCTTCGCGTTAGAAGAAATCAAAATGGTTCTTTGTGTTATGGTAAAAGAATTCCGGTTCTTCGAAGTGGACGAAACGCCAGTAAGAAATAAAAGAAGGAAATACTTAATATATTAATTATATTATACTAAGATAACAACGGTTCACATTTGTTTATGTTTACTTTTTTTCGCCTATCTAGGAAAAAGTTCAAGTGAAACGCGGTTTCAATTTGTTGACCCAACCAATGAACATGGTGGTTGGAATTGAAACAAGATCGTAAACGAGAATATCTATTGGAGGGAGCGTCAGACATTTAACTGAACGATTTCATTGGTTTCATGGAACTGAAAGGTTTCATTGTAGAGGTTTCATAATACAAAATGGGCTAAAGTAGTTTACTTTTATTTCTATTTACTGTACAATCGTCTAGAACATAAAAATGTAATTCACCATAACGAGCCGGAGCTAGACCGAGGCCTTAAGTCAAAATACTTAAAAGGACTTGCCGACATTCGGAGCAGAACTTCTTTGAAAGTCCTGAATTGCATGAAGAACAACGTGTGATGAACACGCGGTGAAAGCGTTCGCAATGTGCAATTAATGTTTAAAGAATCATTTAAAAATCCGAACTGCCTAATTCGTATTTTTTTTACTGATTTGTACAAATAAGTAGGTGACTTCAGCGGTATTTGCTCCGTTTTATGATTCCTCCGAATGTTTGTTCAGTGTCCCTATTTCACGTAGGTTGATGCTTAGGGTTTGTGTTCCGCCTGAAGAATCGAATACAGAAACAAACCGCTTGACTTTTTGTTTAGTACTGTAATACATCGCTATTGCAAATGCAAACTTTGTTCTTATCTAATTCTTTCAATCTTGCACACATAGGTCGGTCCATAGTTATTGGGTAAAAAGGGAAGTACGAGCTGACCGTAGCGCAAAGTATCAGGTTTGGCAAACTGGTAAAGAAACTGAAGGGGCTTGAACGCCTTATCCAAACTCCTGGACGGTATTTCGAAAGAATATGCATAAATGTTCACTATTTGTAAAAAGTTACCACAAAAGACATAGCTTTTTATTTGCTTACCGTATGCCACAAACAATGCCAAAATCGCCTGCAGCCTGCTTTAATGCCATGTGCACCACGCCGTCATTCTGAATGGGAGAAAGACTACACGTAGAGTAGACAACAGTGCCACCTGGTTTAACAGCCTGCAATGCTGATCTGTTTAAAGATTTTTTAAAAGGGGTTTTATTTTATGAAATTAGTTACATCAAGAAAAGCGTAAATTACTGTCCAACTATGCTTACTTTAATAATGCGACCTGCAATTCTGGAAGATTTATTCTTTCTTTCATACGAGTAGGTTTAAACATGTTATTATCATCCTCTGTTAAAGAGTGTCTATCACTGGTGCATGGGGCGTCGACCAATACCTAACTCATACAAAAAAGACGAATATAATCCAAACTATGAAATCTGTTGAGTAAACAGTAAAAATGTTTATGGTATAATACTCCGAACAGCTCAGATACCAAAACTTTCAAATAGATTTCTATTTAACGGTGCACGCTGAAAAACCTAAAATGTCAGAATGAATGTTTGATGTGATTAAAGATCTCTGAATTAAGGTGCCATGTAGGTTGTGTTGCTAAGAAATGTACCATTTCTCATCCACATTTATAAGCTTTCTTACCCAATCGTTTTAATACAGAAAATTTTACGGTTTTAAAAAATCCCATAATAAAATTGTTAAATACTACCTAGAATGTAGATTTTGATAATACACTAAAAAATTTATATGAAATTAAAAGAAACGGACAATGCATTCAAACCTTAAAAGAAAGGGTATAAATATGTTTGACCCATGTTGAAGAATCCTTTAACGTATATCAGAGCAATTACTGCATTCTTGGCTTGAATGTTGACAAATTGGAAGAAGGCGCCAATAATGCAGTAATTGCTTTGATATACGCTAAATGATTTTCTTTGGGAAACACATTTTAGTTTGCATTTCATTTACCTTATCAAACGTATTTTTCTTTTCCCACAATACTCCATTACTTTCACAAACAGTTACAGTATCCTTAATGGCTTTCGAGCTGCCCATGTATTGTTGAAATACTTGATGTATACGTCTCACTCGGGATTCGCTCGTGTCATTGCATACCAGACGTTCTAGATCGGGAGACCAAAAGATCTCGAATTAACTTTCTTACACGAACATTTTTTAATCATACCAGGGAGCAAAGTTTGCAATATTGCCATCGACTTTCCACCCGGTGCAGCACACAAATCCAACACGTGATCGCCCGGTTGTAGGTTAAGTGCTAGTACAGGTAAAATGGATCCTGCGTCCATTAGGTAATAACCTACAAATATTTCCGTTAATACTGACGTTGTGATATAAACTATAATAGAGAGTATGGTTTGCTTGTTTTAGTGAACCATGCCCACATACCGAGGTTCCCCGTTGTTCCAGCTCTTGGCGGCGGAAACCTTGTCACGTCACCTCTACCAAAAGCAAAGACGCGAAGATGCTTCGGGAATTCCAAGGGTCCGTTTTCCAAGGTTGGGATTTCAAAATCACCACTCATATCGTAATACTTGAGCTGATCCGATTCTTCTATCCAGTCTTCCATTCCCTTCCAAGAGAAATTTCAATAGTAAAAAATGAAAAAAAAAATATTGTGTAAAAAATTACTTTAAGCTTTGTCGCTGGGACAAAATCGTGTAAGACACTTTCGTTTATGCCCCCTTCAGCTTCTGAAGGCAATATAACCCTATTACTCAGGTCAATCTCCGTCTTGGCATCCGGTGTGTTTGAGGTCTGCTTATTCATGTCACCAGCAGCTTGATCAAACTCCGGACGAACAGCAGGACGCCGACTGCGTCCTTTCTTACTCTGTTCGTGAAACTCAACTTGAACGTCAACACATCCCATTTCCTACACGACAGAATGTATATCTATTATATCAATCATTGACAGAATAAAATTATTATCCACATAGCACTCTTAGTAAACAATAAAGTAATTTAACGTTTAACATTTGCAGCCAATTTATACTGCGAATTCCCAGCTACGAGTCTGGCAAATGTCGTATGAAACACCCACACAAAATGTAACGATAAAAGGTACAAATGAACACAAGTGTAGACATTGAATTCATGTTACGCAATATAAATAGTCATGATTTTGATATCTGTAGAGCTAAAAAAAAATAATAAAAAAAAATAAAATAAAAAAGCGGGTTCTAGATTTGCGCGGTGATCCAATGTCTTGCCAAAGCGACCGCGTAAGAGGAGGGCCTTACGAGTAGCGAAACAGCCATGCGACGTCATCTCCGCGTAACACGAGGGAAAATCAAAACTCAAATAGCATAAGTACGCAAAGAAAGCCGCTATAGATGTTTAGATGTTGCTTGGAATTTATAAGACGTTTAAGATACAATTAACAGAGAGTCAGAGGTGTGTGTCTCACTAGGGCGACTAGGACTATTATTCTGTCTATTTCCCAACTACCGTGTAGATCGAAAGCTATTGTAACATACCTGTAGTTCTTTGATGCTTTCCTCATTGTCACCAAAAAAGTTGACAACCGCACAGTATTTTTGTTGGCTTAGAAGACCAAGACGTATTGAAGGCCAGGAAGCGCCAAATACAGTTTTGTAGAATTCATCAAAATGTTCCAAAGCCTTGTCCGTCGGTTTATTTTTCTTCCGGAGGTTTGACTGTGTGAAATACGCGCTATCAAATTGTGACAAAAGTATAGATAGAAGTTACCCAATGTTCTTTGCGTTTATTCTTAAAGCGCACTTGTAGTGCCGCAATTCCTTCAAGGCTTCTTTTTAAATGTTTTAAATAGCAGTAAGACAACATTTTGTTTAAAGTTTCTTTTTATTTGTAGATGAACAGCGAATCGCAATGGAATACGAGCACGTGTGATTTGTTTGCCACTCTAAGAAAGCCTTGTAGGGAAGGTTCTCGTTGTTGACTGAACTCGTATTCCTTCCATTTTCAACGCCGAAAATGAAGTACGTTTATCCAAGTTTTACTCTCGTTTATCTCTAACATCCTTGATTCCCTAAGTTATCTGAACTTGAAAACTCTTTAATATCATTGTAGCTGCTATGATCGAACGTGATTATATCTTCAGTTTTTCATTTTTCACAGGATCTCCCTGTGTCATTACAGTGGGTACAAAATTTACCCTGGCCATGGGAAGACATTGGTTAAGGTCGACGGCAAGGTAAGTTGAAAACAACTGACAGTTAACCGCAATGATTAGTGTTCATGATTTTCCTTCTAGACCTTCCAATTCTTGAACTCCAAATGCGAACGCGCTCACTTGATGAAGAGGAATCCTCGTAAGATTACCTGGACCGTCCTCTACAGACGCAAGCACAGGAAGGGTATCGAGGAGGAACAAGCCAAGAAGAAGACAAGGAAGACCCAAAAGTTCCAACGTGCTATTGTTGGAGCTTCCCTTTCTGATATTTTGGCCAAGCGTAACCAAAAGCCCGAAGTGCGTAAAGCTCAACGTGAGCAAGCCATCAGGTATACTTTCGCTCGTTCTTATAATAGATCGTAATACATTCAAAATCAACCGAGCTGTGATGTATGTTCTTATCTGTCAATCCAATGAGAACTGTGATTTCAACTTTTCCGAACCTGAGCAATACCTTGATTGCATTACAAATTGAATTACTTTCTCTTATTTCATAACCCAGTTAATATACTGTGTTTCATTACAGAGCGGCTAAGGAGAAGACTAAGGCCACCAAGGCTGCAAAGAAAGCCGCTGCTCCTCCTCCGGCTGCCAAAGCTGCCAAGCAAGCGCCCAAGCCCAAAGCTGCTCGCCCTCAAGCGAAATCTGCACCGCGAGTTGGAGGCAAGCGCTAAAAAGTTAAAGAACGAAGTTTTTGTCCTCTGTAACATCGTGAGGTCCTTCAATACACAACTACATTGGTTGTACTTTCCGTTTATCCATTTTCTTTGTACATAAAGTGTGTTAACAATCTGTACAAAATATTTCTCCACACAAAACTACGTTATAGATTTATCCTACAAAATCTAAGACACGTGACGCTCCCACTGATCCCAGTATTCGATGGTTTGCATTTGGTGTAGGCGGGATAAGGTACGATCGAAGGCAAAGACTTCTTCCTCGCCGGTGAAGATACTTGCGACTTGCTTATTGCCCTTGGCATCGACGTTCAAGTCGTCCATGAGCGTTCGCTGATCATCCATTACTTTGCGTTGACAAGATTCTGTAACGCAGAAAAGGTCGCTTAAAGAAACGTCAGCTGTTAAAACGACTCGCACCTATTGAAACAGAAATGAGATCAACATCGTTTTTAAACTACTTATTTAGGCAGTCGTGCAGTAAACATGAAATATATTACCAAAAGATGCGTTACACATTTTTTTCGACCTCGCTTAAATCCTTCTTTCAACCGGTTTACAATTAGTTAAAACTACTTATACAACTTTTTAAGCTCCTTGCATGAAAACTCGGTTTGGTAAATGTTAATTCATTTGCAGAAGCGAACTATGATAACGTCGTTAATAAGAAAGTTTAATTTTTTTTTTGTTTGCGAACAATTTTTAAAGATAATTTTTTAAGATAACAGCTCGACACATTAGAATATAAACTACAATACACTAATGTCGAAGCTTTAATTGAACTACGTCATATTTACAGCTCAATCGTCTGAAAATGTTAACGTGCAATTCGCCCATTTGAGGCTAAGCCTAGACTGGGGCCTTAACACATTATTCCATTCAATAATATATCAGCTTAAAGAAGACAATGCTGCCCTCCCAGCTGAATGGTTGCGTACTTACTCTGTGGTCGTAAAACGTATCAATTAAAGTAATAAATCTCCGAGCTTGAGATTTAACTTCTAAAGTTAATCGTGGAACATCTCTGATGAAAACTGTATGGAACAGTTGTGACATCTGTAGATAATCCGCGGCACCTAAGGGCTGAGATAAAACGAAATTAATAAATCGTAACTGACGGGTATATTACATTTAAATTAAACGTAAATCTAAAACAACGCTACTCTTGTTTTAAAGTGTTTAATAAGTTTAATAAGTCGTCGTTTCAATTTTAGTACCGTCTTTAGGCTTTGAAATATTCAAAACTTTAAGAAATGTGCAAAGTTTCGTAAAAACTACAAATGTGGTTTCCACTGGTTGTGCTAGACAGCAGAACTTATCGGAATTCCGAGCAAGGATTTCTTCAAACGCACGTGTCACATTTTATTCAAATTGAGAGTAGCACACCCAACAGAAACCGGCCCACGTAGATCCCAGATTACTTCAATAAAGAAACCAACTGCGGAGTTCTTTTAAAGACTATAATTGATACTTACTCTGTCACACAACTCTTCAAACGTACAATACGCGACTCGTCCGCATGTCGAACTCAGTGACACGTCACGTCCGTGGACTCGAAAGACTTTGGATCTCACGATATCGTTTTCTTTAGCACACAACATTTTAAATACTGCTCTAGCTTGTTCCACAGCTCCTGTCTCGGATTTACTAAATTGACAGTAATAAAAACATAATTAGAAATAAGATACAAATCCCATATTTAAGAAAATTGCACGGAAAGGTCTAACGCTTAAAGATAATAGGAAATCTTACACAAAATAAAATCGCTCTTTTCCGCTTCCACGACGCAGCCGATAATCCACGCCTGAATCTAAGCACATTACGTGGCAATGACTCTTCAAAATAGGTATAAAAGGCAAAAAATTGGACCGCTGAAGACCGTTTTTGTACAAATCGTCAGGTGGGCGATTGCTTGTAGCTATAACTACAGCGCCCAACCGAAAGAGCTCCGTGAAAAGTCGTTTCAAAATCATGGCATCTCCGATGTCCGTCACCTGGAGCAGTCACAAAGAAATCGTTAGGTCAACGAAGCATTTTCGACCGCTTCCAATCTGACTGCTTGTGCTGTAGTCTTTTTTCATCTTATTTTAACATTCCCTGATTCAAATGGTCGCTCGAAAATCTGCCTTTCGATTGGCATGAGTTTTCGTTATTAAGTCTAACAGACATTTCTATCCAAAAAAATTCTTTCTATTATCATTGTTTTAAATATTTGCTTTGTGCTTACTTGAAACTCATCGAAGCATATGAGCCAACTTTCGGCAGTTATACTCTCAGCTACCGGCGGAATTGGATCATAACTTGCCGGTTTCTGGGCGTCAGGGTTATTCTGCGCCAAAACGTTTTTTACTCGATGAATTCGCTTATGCACATCGAGCATGAATGCATTAAAATGCGCGCGCCGTTTGCTTTCCACGGGACAGATATCATAGAACAAGTCCATAAGCATCGTTTTGCCGCCGCCCACCGCGCCGTACAAGTAAAGTCCTTTTGGCGAGTTGCTTAAGATGGTGACGCTGTCATCAAGAGAAGATGGCTTGGCCCAGCTAAAAAATTTATTCCATAAGTTCCTACTCGAATCGGCTGGCTGATATTGGGACACGTGTGAGTAGATATCTTGCAATTTTTCAGCAACTTTCAGCTGATGAGAATCTTGCAACAATTCACCAGCTTGAACGCGTTGTTTATAAACCGCCAAAGGACCATTGGGCTCGCGGGAATCCGAACCATCCAAATCGATGAATGGAGCTGCTTTTGCATGAAGATTTTGACGTGAAATAAGAAAGAGGTCGTAAGTTCGGACGCCTTTGACATAGGTTAGGCACCGTTTTCCCAGCATTGTGCGAATTCGTAGCTTTATATTAACCTAAGGATTATATTTACATATTACAAGTCAAGAAATATCTGTGGATTAGGACTTACATAATTAGGACTGCATAGAACTTTGTCTATATTTACAATACGTGACATTAGCAATGTTGCGTCGTTTGTCAAGGACAAAAACGCAACACCGGGGTCGCAGCTGGCTGGGAGTTACTTTATGTGGACAAGCTCCACACGAGGGGCAATGTAAGCCGTTCTCGTTTTTTACGAACAAGCAATCCCGCAACTTTTGGGATAATAGAAATCACCCTGTGGAAACACGAAAATAGTAAGCTTCAGAGAAAGTAGTGTACTCTAGTGGCACAGGGCAGTATGACTTCCTGCAAGCCTGTCTTGGAAATTTAGAGAAATAGTACTGTCCTAGTTTGTTTATGAATTTCTCTAATTATTAAGGATCATATTGACTTTCTTTGACTATTGTGACAATAGGAATAAGCTCAAAGTGAAAGAAAAATATTCAGCTTCGCAGATAATAGTGCACTCTAGGATGTGACCTATCATCTAGTCTTGGCAGGTATAGGTGGAACAGTTTTGAAAAATGGGCGTGTTCTTACGCTTGCGACTCGAATAACGGCCAAGTATGCAGCGATAGCAAATGCAAAATTTAATAACGGGTTAAAGCAGCGAGACAGACTTGCTTATAAAATATACTAAATCTAAGTATTATTTGCTAATAATCATACTCAAACTGCAACATGAAACAATAACGCTATCTTGCATGAGTAAATATGCTCCCGTATTAGGATGGAAACTGTCTTTGTCAACGAGGCGAGTGAAGAGGAGAAGGCATAAACTCCTACTGTGGTGCAAACTCCGCCAAATGCATATGTAGCTCAATTACATATTGTTATCTAATCTCGGCCACCGGAAATTGCTCACATAACTGCCCGAACCATTTCTGGGAAGTTGACACATTCTCCTATGTGGTTGTTGAGTTATTTAATTTAAAAAATGCATGCCTGACAGACTCTTTAAGAGCTATGTGTAATTTTCAACCCATGCCCCCCCCCCCCCAGCAGTGTCGTGCAGTTAGCGTTCGGCGTATTTGTTTGGGCTGGTTTATTTTTTTTATTATTTATTTATTTTATTTTTTTGTCATAAAAAGTACCTGATACGTGTGAATTTCGCTGTAAATACTTTTAATCGGATTTTCTTTTTTTTTATCTCCGTTTTGGGAATTCATTAGTACCATTTTCTCCAGGCAGTCGGAATTTGGACCACATTTTCAGAATGCCGATTTTGAAAGGTTTGGGAAAATTACTATAAATAAAATTTGCGAAAACTTTCGAAGTTATTTTTACGAAGAGAATGTAATGAACATACTTCAGTATCTACTGGAGAAAATATCCTTATCTCAGTTCTAATACCGTTATTTCGAATAAATCAAAATGGTAGTCGAAATTTACACATTTTCCTAAGCCTCAATCGAAATGTAGTATAAACCTTCACCTGTCAATAATCTATTATAAATCAAAGTCTCATCTTACTGGAAGTGCTTTCTTTACCTCTTTACGACAAATTTGTCGTAACAAATTCGTTCACAGTGCTTGATGAACTGCTTTGGAAATACATTTTAGGTCGATTAGAGGAACCAGGCATGGCCAAAGGAAAGAAAAATACTTAACGAGATTTTCAGCGAATTTACAAGAAGAATCTTTCGGGAGTTTTTTTTTTTTGTAAGTAGATTAAGTTTTAGAAGGAATGCATTACATAAGTTGCTTGTGTTATGTTTCTGAAAATTTGAAATTACGACAACAACACTTTTATGCTTTTATACGCCTATTTTGTTCCGATATTCAGTTGGAAGTCTCATTTTAACTTTATGCAAGGATTTTAACTCAATTTATATAATTTTTTCTTTATGTAGGACGAACCACTTTGAAATTTTGATGTTTCGTCATCTTTAATTCGTTCATTATTTAAATTGAAGTGCTTTTGAGCTGCACAGCCTTGAGATTCACGACGAAGTAACTGTTTTTCAATACGGCTTGCACTGCATCAAAATGTTAACCTTTCCGTTAAAATTGAAACGAAGCTGGCAGAAACTGGCATAGGCTAGCTTTGGTTTTCCCATTAAACAAAATGTACTTCGTATATTTGGAGCGCCACAGTTCATACATGTGAGAAAGCTTTGGTTGTGCTCCTTGTCTCGTTATCCGAGAGCGTCATAAGCCAGCAAATGCAAGTGCATGCGCCCTTGTCTACTGTGCTAAAGCGTCGTCTCCGGCAAACGATCTTCATCCCCTAAACCTAAGTTGTACCGCAACGGAGAGGGTGGCCGTCGACACCGTTATTCGCTCTTGTCGTCTCGCTGCCTTCCAAAGTAACTTGTTACAATCGCTCAAACTACTAGTCCATATAAAATCGTTTGAACTGCTTAAACTTCGTTCACTTTTTGATTCCTTCCCCTCCCTCCAAGACTTTTGCGAAGGACACATTACTGAAATGAATTTCTGCATTGTTATCCCCTCACACTAGTGATGAACAGTTCCTGTGTCAAGTTTCTTACTGTGCGAGTTGTAGACTCAATTAAAAGATCATTGAACTAGGTCAGAATTTCGTGATGACTTGAAGTTACTAAACTTTCATTTGTGAACATTTCTTACAAGGATGAAACTGAACCAGTTATAAGACAATCGTGCGATTCGGGTAAGGTAACTATTATCTTTAAAATACTCAGAACTTTAAAACTTCTTTTAGCTTTTTTCGGTAATTTCACGGTTAATGTTGGTCATTTCAAGCTGATTTTCGCCGCTAAAATTTTGGAATATTTGCAACAAAACAAAGTTGAAGCAAACCTGTCTGCTTACATGGGTGGTATAAGTTTTCAAATTTAAGAGAAATCCACCAATTTTGAAAAGTGCTGCAAGATAGTCTATTTTGAAATTATTACAATGAACACGATTGTAATGCAATGTCCGCTTATTCAAACCATCTTTTAATAACTGATGCCATCAGTAGAACAGATGTTTACGGTAATTCGCCTGAGGCTGGAGACGTGACTGTGCGTTATTGACTGCGTTGGTCACGGTTAAGTGAAGGCAAACTATATTTCGGGAAGACGTTCCAATTTTGCAGATAAATACAAAGATATTCTTCAATATTGCTGCTGCAAAGCAGTAAGCCACACCTCTTGGGTTTCGTTCCATCTCTTCTTGACAGTAAAACGAGAATTGGACGAAAAGAGCACGCGCTTTGAGCACTATTAACTGGATGCCGTTTTCATGGGCGTTGTTCATTGTCATTTATTTCACGCCTAAAACTCTAGAGCTGAGTCTCCAATTAAACCTCAATACGCTTTTCAAAGCATCACTTCACATTTTTCTTAATGGCCATGGGTTGCCCCTTTTCGCTCCACCCTATGCACCTCCGAGCCTAGCCTACTCGGCTTTCTCTAACGCATCTCGTTAGGGCTGCTTTTTTGCCTACCGCCTCACTCAGGAAAATTCACACATAAGCTTGTATACAGATAGACACGCATTCTCTGGGTGTCTTTGTGGCTCTTTCTAACGTCTATCCATACACACTCACATGCACACGTATACCCTCTTCATAGTGCTTATCGCCTTGCCCAGTACGTTGGGCAAGGGAAACTTTCTTGACATCCCAACCAAGAAGCAAATGCTGAAGTACCAGCAAACGCGGAGCACCGCCGCGTTCGTCTTCTCTCCGTTGCTAGTCTGGAGTTATCGATTTTCTCCCTTTTCCTCTCGGTTCTTGTGTATGAGTGTGTGTATATGTACGGAGATTACAAGCGTCACGCTTTAGAAGGCCTTAGCGAGAGAAAGGGAAAAAATTATTGAAGAGAACAAGAACTGCATTATAGGCGTTTGGCGCTACGTTAACAAAATTATTTTCTTTGTTGTGATTAAACTGAACTTAACTCAATTTCTAGGAAAGTAATATTCCCAATATCGGATTGTCGTTCGAGTGAAGATTGTGTTGTAATGTAGAGGGAGCAACGGTACTTGCCAACCGTGTTAAAGCACATTTTATTTCAGGGTTTAATTTACGACATGTTACGAAAGACTATTCTATATTCGAGAACATTTAATACGTTTCCGCGTGAGATAGCAAAAATAGAATGAATGCAGAAAGTAGACAGGTATGTCAAAACAAAAGTGACAGTATGTGACAAGTAGTCGATCGGTTTTGTAGGTTTGCGTTCCGATGTGGAGTCAGACAAGGGTAATTTCGATGTATGTTTGTTAGTGACCCTTGACTAACTGAGACAGACATCATAAATGTAAGCACATCCCAAACCCATAAGTAAATTGACACATAATGGCACATTGTTGTGATTTAGAGAAAATTGTGAGTTGGGATAAAGTGTTCCTCAACTGAAATAACTTTGTAGTAAAATTTTATATAAATTTTTAATAAAAGCGATGAAAAAAAAAAATCTGTGAGAACCACTAACCTGTGCAAAGATAGTTCAGTTGCTAACGTTGCCTGTGTAAAAACCATTATACGGATTAAATGCCTGTCCATCCAAATCTGTTAAGTTTTTCCAGTTACTCCGATACGCAAAAGCTCAGCAGTGACTTCCAATAAATCTATTGTCATTAGTGGACAATTATGAAGACGAAACATAACTGAACTTCTATAAGGCTACATCGGGATCTGTAAGACATGTGAGCAATTTATTCGAAAGTTACACAGAAGGTGGTCAGTGTCTTAAAGATGGCACGGCAAATACGAAAATTGGCAACTGCGCCAAAGAAGCTACTTAACCGGTGTAGCTCGAAGCTTTCTTGTGTAAAAGGAATGGCTAGTCAAGAACTTTGGAGCTTGTAACAATAATATATATATGTTTAATAGAACAAGACTTGATTAAACCATGGCACCAAAAGTGGGTCATGGTTCGATGACTTCTGTACTTTTCAATTTGCACCATTTTTTAATAAGCTTACAGAGACTTCACAAAATATTGCTTGAAAGACGTGAAAACAAAGCAGGCACTCAGAAAAGCTAACGTACTAGGCAGAGGCGCAGCTAGGAATTTGTTTCGGGGTAGGCCTGTACACTCAAACGCCCCTCAATTGGCCTCAATTCAACTAAACTTTTATTTGCGCCTTTTTTTTAAGGATTTCGGGGTAGGCCTGGGCCTGCTGGGCCTACCCCCTGGCTGCGCCACTGGTACTAGGTTTTGAAGTTTAGTATAACTTAGTGTACACAATTCAGCTAAGAAAGTGTGAGACTGGCCCAAACTAGAAAGAAAGATAAAAAAAGGTGATCACTTCTAACCAGCAAAATGTCTCCCATCTTCTAACGTAAATACACTTAATCCCTGCGTTTTACCCAAGCACGGAAACTAAGGAAGCTCCATAGGCCACAGTTAACCCCCGTTTACGCGGTAGATTGGTCCTCGAAAACAACGCATAAACGGAAACGCATATAGCCTATTGAGCAGTGTTTCGAATCTTAAATATATAAACAGTGCTTTCCGCTTACAAAGAAGGGCTTCGGACCGGACGGACGAGTTTGTCTTAAGTGAAAACTCGTCATATCAGAACTTGTATTTGGTTAAATAGTGCAAAAGGGACCGTAAGTTTTGAGTCCAGTTAAATTAATTTTCGTCTTATCCGGCTTCGAGTGAATTGGAGTCCACTTAAATGACTACCGATGACGTTTGACCAATTTTTAAACTGCTATTATTACTGCAAGCCTTTAAAATTATTGCCAACATCAGAAGCTAAATATTGCCTGTTCGATATGACGCTGCACCGGTCTTCTAGTCCTTAATATATGCCGTAGCGATACGCAATTTAGCATTCCAAAGGCGAAATCATTATCCTCGTGCTGAATGAAGTGTAGGTAATTTTGCTCCAAACTGATGTGTTTTTTTTTTTAGTTTTAAAGAAAAAAATCCGACTGCGTAGAAGTGAAACCGCGTAAATTAAGACCGCAAAAATGGTAGATGCGAGTGAGAAGTTTTCGAGAGAGGCAGCGACGCTGTAGCTCATTCTGCATGGGATTTTAAATGGATGAGTCCAAATTCTCTTTTAATGAAAAAATATAAAAAAATAAAATAACAACAACAGTGTGCTGAATGTGTAACAAGTACAGGTATGGTGTACCCTTACACACAAAAAAAAAGAAAAGAAAAATCGTCCCCACTACGAAACAGCGCGTCACAATATCGTTTGTTCACAACCCTTCTTCTGCATGTTAATAACTGGCGGTTATTGGCTGGTTCTTTGGGACAGTCTCGTTATTTGAGACAATCTGTTAACCGCCAGTTGTACTGCATATTCCAAATAGGCAGAGAATGTGTCAGAAACTCCCAGTTACGGAAAAAATTGACTGAAGATTCACTGAAGATTGTTACGGGCTTATTACAGTTAACAGCCGTTAACTTGAGAATCATACCCAGTAATACCAGGGTTTCAAAAGCCAGGAAACCGTGTTTACAAAATCTGTCCCTATTACTTGTAAAGGTCAATGATAATTTGGAAAAAAAATCATAAGTCAATGAGCAGCTCATTTTTACGTAGGATAAGACACAGTATATTTCATTCCTTATACAACAGATAAAATAAGTGAACATGCAATATGAAACACACTACAATAACAATAATAAAAGAGCTCTATTACATGGTTAAATAAACTTCGTTTCCTCTGCTATTTCAGACACTCTTTCTTGCTGTCCTTCACTTGACACCTTCACGGTTTCATCCTTTTCATCCTTTTGTCTGTGTTATGTCTTTTTCAGTATCCTTTCATAGACTTTGGCCTATGTTACGTTTTTTTTTCATGTTCCTTGTAATACGGACTAGAAAGCACTGATTGCACTGAGTTCGAGTTCTAAACTGATTTTGTAAGTTCCATTTGGAACAGCAACAAACGAAATAAAAATAACAGCAAAAAAAAAAAAAAAAGCTGAACACTTCTATGGGATCTAAGTGTCAACATATTGCGTTGAGCAAACGCAAGGTTGGTAGAGACAAACTTATCTCCTCATCGCCCTCAGCGTTCGAATGTTCTGAGCTCGGCGTCGCTGGGAGCTAGCCGAGCATGTCCGAGAATATTCACTGCCCCGAATGACGTCATTTTGAGCAAACCGCATTGATGCTCCTCAGGCAAGCGTTGGCGTCTGACCTACCCTTGTTTCCATGATCCACAGCAACATCAAGGTTGTAAAAACAACTGTGAAGCTACATTCCTCAAATGTAGTTAATTCCTGATGGGAAAAAATCTCGTTTTTTGGCGTTGGTTTTCCACTGCTTGTATGGAAAATCTACTACTAATCATCTAATAATCTCTTCTAAAGAAATGCAGTCGTTAATTTACGACGATGACATTTGATGGGAACTGAATTATAATGTCGAATAGTTTCAAGGAATTACGCGTTTGCTGTCTTATTAGGCTTAAGTGCTGACAGGATTATATAGCAGCTTAAGAGAGGTTATTTATAAACAATCTGAAAATGTTATTGTTATATGTGTTGTACATTGAGGGAACACTAGATTTTACAATCACACTATTTTTTTTTTTAAAAAAAACTGCCTTCTTATTGAATGAAACATTTTTATTTTTTTCGAGTTGCATGCTGGCAGATACCATACGCTATAATTAAAGGAAAAAAGACCCCGCACTGAACAGGCAGTAATATGCCAATTCTTACCGGCGGTGAAAGTGTGCTAAGCTTAAAGAAAGAAGACCAGCGGTACACAGGGAGTAACACACCAGTTTTAACTGGCCGTTACCGTACGCTAAACATGTGGTAAAATATACGGCGCTAAAAAGGCAGTAACACGCCGGTTGTGACTGGTAGATATTTGGCAGTTTACTGACTGTGTCATGTTACCGATTAAAAACCGACAGTACTCGGGGGTGCTACAGCAGGTCAGAACCGTCACTTTTTTGTAAGGGCAATGGCGTACGAATCTGTTTATTCTTAATGGGCGGTTTGGGATCTGTAAGTCTGAATGAGTAATGTTTTGTCTCTTTTATTCGTAAGACGACAGATGTCAAGCGCAGCCAGTGCTCAGAGCATGAGAGCCTAGAGACATATTGAGCAAAGGGATTTCACCAAATGCATATTTTTCCATATGGATTACGCACTTCTCGTAAGTTACAAAAGAGAACATATTTTGCATGTAGCGAATGAGAAGTTGCCTTTCATAGACTAACCATATTTGAACGTTCTAACTATTGCGATAATCTTAAGATATTTTATTTTTTTTCAAAATCTTCGGAGCATGAAACAAGCTAATAAGATTTTTTCAGTCAGGTATTGGATTACGAGGGGTACCCAGAAGTTGTAGAACAAAAATCTTTACAAAAGCACAGCAGATAGCACGTTTCCTATTTACTACTAGCGTGGTAAATTAATTGCGTTTACATTGGTGTATTTTTTCCAAATGAACTGAGTTTGTCACGTGACTATTTAATAGCTTCGTTTCTAGTTCTTGGGAAGTTTTTGTCACACGACACGCGAAGTGTGCTTTTGTGAAAAACACACAGGACAAAATAACCATTTCCTCTCGCTGTGAGTGAAGTCTAACTGAAAGAAAAAAGGATTTCTCAAGTTTGTTGAAGAAATCAAACTCAATTATCCCAATTGTAAGCTTTCAAGTAGGAGAAATGAACATTATAGAACTTCTTTAGCGTCTATTAGCAACAATAACAGAGACTCATCACTCTCGATCTCAGCTGTTCTTGATCTCAAAAAGCACATAAATTTCCTTAAAGGAAAACAAAAAGGAAGGAAACACAGAACACAACGGAAGATTCCTTTCCTAAGGAAAGAGAGGTTTTTCTTTACTCTCCTCCGGTCATTAAGATCCGCCCCCAAATTGTTTCCCCTCTTGCTTCCTCTCTTTCCCTTTAGAAACCTCTGAAAGAGAAATAACGCCATTTGCCGCAGAATTCATTGATCTTCGAGAAGGGGTAGAGAAAAAAGAAGGCGGAATACATACATAGAGAGTGGCTGCTTTATCAACAAACATAAACATCCCTTTTGCTGGTTGCGTGTATAGGAAACAGGATTTCGCCATCTTGCGAGAATTCGACAAACCTTTTCTACAACGGACCCATAAGGCCAGTGTAGCCCTGTCTCCGAACACTTTTCCAAGATTTATGGCACAAGACCTACTGTATTTGTCAAAGAGAAGTGAAATGTAACATACTGCATCATTTCATTTCGTTCAAGTGTAAAAAGCGCTTATGAAACAAAAAGCTAAAACAGTAGTGCCGAAGGATGGAAGCCATAAATTTATTTTTAAGTCAATAAAACTGACAAAAGCGCTGAAATCCTATTTTTCTTTTATACATGGGTGTTCAGCAGAAGAAATATTTATTACATAGGAACGGTTTTAGTCATATGTGCCAAATTGTATTTCAGAATCTGTGAGTTTGGAAAAAGTGGGACGGAAGCGCGACGGAAGTTTGTTACCAAGGCCTGGTGGTGGCATCTAATACTAGTTTATTCTCTCTTGTTTGCCTGCATCGGCCTTGTGTTGCAAGTTCAACAAAAAGGGAAGCGAAAGATTGAAGAATACTTTTCAGCCAGGCAAAAAGGAGAAAGCCACGCCCCTTTCATTCCCCAATCATCTGAAGGACGGATGGATACGATATGGTAAGTACCGAAACCTTCTTACTTTTATTAGAATCTTCATTTGACGTTGCGTATTGCATAAAATGGTAGGAACCGTTTCTTTGTCCCTTTTTTTCCTTGGATGGGTAAGGGATTGTTTCTCTTGCTCCTTTGGAAGTTTCCCTTCTCGTAAAAGCGAGGGTTACGGCTCGTGCCGGATTTGTTGGGACATTGTCGGAAGAATCGTTTGATCTGTAAAAGGATCGTCACATGACCGGGTTCTAACTTTGATTCTCGAAAGACGATACTTTGATTTTTACGACTTTTTATTACTAGAACTATGCCTCTGCTTACCTAAGAAGGTTTTGTGAACCGTATTCAGATAAACAAACCTAGGCCTCATAAAGGAATATTTAGATTATTTAGATAAAAAATCTTTTGTGTTTGTTGATGAAGACTTTAATCAACTGACCTTCTATGCAGTCTTATTAGAAAAGTAGCCAAACACGAGTAATTAATCTTTACTCAGGGCTGTAGCCAATATTTTAGTTCGGGAGTGTTTTGAGGTTTCGGGAGTAGGGGGTTCAGAATGCAACCTTTCTGGACCTTTGAGATTCTCGTATTTGTCCACTACAAGACAGAAATTCCGGGGTGGCCAACCAATCCCCTAAACACGGCCTTTTCTTTGTTATAAACGTCTTTTTCTCAGTGTGCAATAGTCATTGTAAAGTAATAAACACAGTCAAGCAAGCGGCCACTTTCCAATCGCTTGATAGCGAGCAACAACGGAGTTCACATGGAGAGAGCATATAGTAGATTCCTTCTTCTCCGTCAGGTACGGGATTGGACCCTACGCCGGATATAACCAAAAACATGACAGTCCGAACCTTAGAAACCTTGCATTACAACCGTATGGGTTATAAAGCAAGTACGACACCTCAAAATTGTAAGTGTAATTTAGGTTACGTATTTATGAAAATTTTATTAATTGATAAGAAATTAATAACATTATTAATAATAATAACAACACTATTAATAATAACAACATTATTAATAATAATAATGTTGGTAGACTTTATTCGTTATTTTTTCTAGAGTCATGCCACTTTCCCATGAATATAACACATACTTATCCGACGTAAGCATGTGCAATTAAACTGGTGACCGATCAAACAATGTGCGGTTAAGAGGGAAGCTACTGTTTTTACAGACATTTTGAAAGAGCATATTGTCACGCCAAAATCCACTCACAGTGTAAAAAAGTTGCCAATGTCTTAGAACCAGCAGTAGTCTCTGTCCCTGTACTCACAAGTATCACGAATATTTCTACTCTCACACAGCAAGTCTTTTTCAAAAGAACCAGTTTCCAAACGAAGTCTGCCCTCTTAAACGCAACCGTCAATATTTTCAACAAACTTTTGACCAGCTACATATCTTAAAGCTCTCTCTCTCCTACTTAGGATTATACCTCTTTTACAATATTTGACTGTCACCAACCTGAACATATGTAATGTAGAACGGCTCAGGTTAGAGGCGTCGTGACGTAGGCCTACAACATAACTAAACAACGGAGGATACTAACCATGTGCCATTTTTACACTCGCACACTGCTATAGAACGATAATATTAACTACATTGAGTGTAATGTTCATGTTTTGCTGTCTACATGATCACGTAATATTCGTGAAAAGTGCGTTGTTTTGTGCCATACAGTTCAGAACCCGGACGTAAGAGAACTAGGATGCAATGTGAGCACGCTTTCTCTAAGATAGCAATTTACTAAGGCAATGAATGGTAAATAAACATTGCTGCAGGGTGAATTTTTTGTTTTTAGTGTCCTATACCTTTGTTGCGCAACTGTAGAATTGAAACTCGCTTTGAAGATCGAGTGTTTCTTTTAAAAGGGGTTATTAAAATTTAAGCCAACTAAAGTAACAGTGGAGTTGAAGTTTATTGTAGGCAGTAATATTCTTGCGTCGTACTTTTTATTCCATAACCTTAGAACACCGATTCAGTCAAGGAAGTGGGACGCAGGTTGGTTGACGGTCAAGGTGTATTTAGAACCTTAGTGCTAACTTCGGAGTTCTTCAATATTTTAGTTGTAATGATTTCAAGTGCAAGGAATCGTTGCTGAATTAACGCCCAGGGAGTAGTTTAACTCATTGTTTTCTTTTCCTGTTAAAAAAGGCAAGGCCCAATTCGACATGGCCATGGCTGAGCCGGATGCAGAGCTGCAAATTCGACGAGGATCACTGCCGGAATACTGCTGTTGCACCACCAGCCGTAGCAGCAGCTGCTGTGATTCTCGGCGGAATCCCAGTTGGTTATTCCAAGCCTTATTTTCCTCGACGACATGGCCGGTCGTTCAAATAATCCTCATCAGTCTTTTGCTCATCCACTGGACGCCCACGACGACTACGAATGCCTCTTACGGTAATCTTTCGCTTTGACGCACGCTGCTTTACATTTTTATTACCTCGCCCGAATTCCTTATACTATTCTGTCTTATCAATGGGTTTACTTGCTCTTTCTTTCCCACGTTTAGCCCAACTTATGAACGTGGTGCGGCTCGAAAGTGCCAAGGCTGACCTAGAACTTTTATGCATGAATTTTAACTCAGATTTTTCCTTTTCTTCAAGTTTTTCTAAGATTTATTGTTATATTTTTTACAACTTGGAACGGATGATAATAAACAGTTATCTTCCGGATGTTTAAGCGCCTACTTTATATCGTTTCTTGATTGTATCAAAAAGAGATTGACTCACTTTGACGAGCTAGGTAGATACCCAAAGGTACCATGTCTTTAGCAAAGGATCAACGTCTAACTCGTGCGTGAAGATAGAGCAAACCTTTAGAGGAACTTTCCAACGTTGAAACGCGCTGATTTTTTTTTATCGCGTGTAACAGTATGGCTTGAAAAGAGCGTTACAGTGAAGGGAGAGATAAGTCGAAGATGACACTGCTCTGGCAGGAATCTCGACTTTAGTCGATGCAGAAAATGTGAATAAATTCATCACACCATTAATTTAAAATCGTGAGTTACCCTACGCATGACGGTGCATACTGAAAGGGAAAAGAAGGCCCTTAACCGTAGGCCGGAAATATAAGCAAACGGTTGGGTTCTTTATGCTTGGCTCACAGTTCCAATCATTGGATGAGTAATCAACCATCAAATTCAGAAGTCATAGCTAGGGTTTAACGGCACCCAGACTGCCATTACCGTGACAGATTGAGGTCTAGTGAGGACCGAGAGGTAGTTGGTAAGTCGGGCAGTTGAGGAAATCAGATACATGTGTTTTATGCATTAGGGATATTTTAGAAAATTCCGCCGAGGTAAAACAATCTAAACTAACTTGCGTGTTTCCTTTAGTACGCTTTTATGAGAGTGTTGTGATATAATATCGAAAAATCCTCCATGAAATGCGTCAAGCTTATTGTAACATTATCATTAACGAAGGAAAAATTGCCGAAGCGGTTGACATAATCGGGAATTTCCATAATCGGGGTTGACCAAATCGGGGTTCTACAGTATAAAGTATTTTGCTTTCGTCACAACTATCTACAGCTGCTCAGCATCCTTAAATAGTTGATTGTTTTCCTTCCATTTGTGGGGACATTCTTCACTCTCAACATTTTGAATGTCAAAACTAGTCAAACCATGCAGCGTTGCACTATTTTGCGATTTATTTACCCTAGTCGATAAAGCTTCTGTTACAAGCGCCCGAAAACCTATCATTAACTTTCGAAGTCTTTTGTAGTATCAGCAGTGGCGTCGTGCACTTCAAAAATTTGGGGGTGCCCGATTTTGCATTTCTTGTAAAAAGGTGGTACTTTTTTTCAGGTTTACAAATTTTGAAAAAGGATGATACCTTTTTTCTCAGGATGGCAAAAATTTTGGGGGTGCCCGGGCACCCCGGGTCCCTTATGACACGACGCCACTGAGTATCAGTGTGAAACTATGATTTATAAAATTTTTTTGTTCTATAGCATATTGTGTGTATATGGCCCGTCTCTAGCCCAAATTCTCCTGGCGAATTACATGTTAATGTTTTAGGTAATAGTGCACAAGATATAAGCTATTTTAGCAAAATATTCCTATGTTAGTAGGCCTGTAAGTAAAGATTACTCTCTTATTTTTTTAGTTTTATTTGAAAAAATTGTTTTATATTTTTTTTCCAGCTTAACCTCGTATGGCGAATGGTATGGAATTTTCAGGCGATTTCCGAAAAATCGTTCATCCGATTTTTTAAAATTTAAAATCCACTTAAATAGATCGCACTTCATTTGTCGACGTCAATTTTCGGTATTGTGAAAAAAATGAAAATGTAATTTCTTAAGAGAAAACTTAATGCAAATTTTTTACATATAAAAGGCCCCAAAACGTTAAGAAGATCAATTTTTAACTACATTATTGTTAGGCGCTTTTGGTGAAATAGTTCATATTTACCACATAATTGTCTGAAAATGTTAACGTGTAATTTGTTATAAGAGGTGATGCCTAGAATTGAAAAGTATTTTTTGGGGAATTTTTTTTTTGTATTGATATAAACGTAACAACGATAAAACACCACTTTTTTTAAAAAAAGGAAGCAAAATCAGACTTAACCTAGTTTTTCCATTAATTTTCGCGCGTCTGTCGTAGTAGTTTTTTCCAACTGTTAGCGATATACCGCATGACAGCAAAATTTACAGCTACAAAAAAAAGCATCCCGTTCTAGAGCTATGATTCGTTTACTTTTGCACCGAGTTACAATTGACCCGAGTTTCCACTACTCTACGTTTTCTTCCCTGATTTAAGTAATATGGAGTGATTGCGGGCAGGCGTTTGATCTGTGCGTTTCAATAATGTATAAACGCCAATATAATCACTGCGTTCCCATTTATTATATTCTAAGGAAGAGGCGCCATTTTTTCATTTGCCCTGGGCACCGTTTAGCCTGGTTGCGCCACTGTTCATTTCCAGCTTTTCTAGTCCCCCAACTGTGAACCCCGTAGCAAGTCATTTCAAGACAAATGACTTGCCCCGGTACCTTGTAACTTGTGCGCCGGGAAATTTTACTTAGGTATTTCGCAGTCTATTTTAAAGTACAGTCACATTCAGTTTTCAATAGAGGTGTCCTTTTAACAATTCTAACAAAATCGTATAACAGCGTATTACCCTGTTTCTACTGCTTTGAGTCTTGCGAAGAAATTTTGAAGTGGCAAAAAGCATTCTCGTTTTGACCGGCTCGGATAAAAGCCGCTGATTTCAGCTATCTTTCAGATTTTTAATGAACGTAGCACGTTTATAATAAATCACTACTAAAATAAGTAATAACAAATGGGCATACTCGAAATCTTCAAACATGGGCGTACTGTCCACCTCCCTTCTCCTGCGTAAACGTTTCCCATCTCCGTCTTAAATGCTGTAAATTTCATAAGCCAGCAAAGGACTTGCACCTACGTAGGTCCGTAAAAAATACAAAGCTAAGTGTGAAAAGAAGAATAACGAGACGCGCCAGTTTGCGTAGCTAGGACCACAGAGGTGGCAAGGATCTCTACCGTTATCTATCGGACCAAATTATCGAATTGGTTCGTATTTTAGTCATTGCCCTCTTTGGGAATGTAAGAGAAAATCAAAGGTGATTGAATTAGCTCCGCAACCGAAAAGCGATCAAGGAAAAGGCTGTCCTTTCATCTTGAGCGTGTTTCTTCCTCATTTTGCCCGCGTCCATGATTCCCTAGCGCTGGGTTACCCAGGAGTGCTTCGTCATAAACGAGCTGCAGACGCTAGTTTGGCACATCCATCGCTACTATTATGAGACGAACGGTAGCGACCAAAAAGGAATCTCCAGGAGTCCGTATAGTTCGCAGGTTTGGGACGATGAGCCAAACGTAGGCGAAAAGGGAGAGAATAAGAAGAAAAAAGAGGCCCAGGGGTCTCTTGTAACGACACAACACCGCTTTTCTTGTCCATTGTGTACCTCGTAAAAGAGATAGCGCCAAACCTTCTCTCCAAGATTTCATTATTGCCTGATCCTCGCTACATCTTGTTTGGCCTCTTTTTTTTTATCTCGTCTCGTGTGTACGCCCCCATTTTACCTCGCAACCCTGAAGCTTTTTCTTTTGTCCTGCCCTTTAATACAAGAGGAATGTATTGCGTGCGCTGTAAGGTCCAGGCGCAAAAGCGATGAAAGAGAGACCCGAGAAAGATTTACACCCTCTGAGAAAAAGGAAAAGAAGGTAAACGTCAATAGCGTTGATTAGGATATCCGCCACACTCAACATCCCAGCTAGCCAATCCAATCAACCGGCCTTTCCTTTTGCTTGTTCTGTCACAAAATAGCTCGCCTAGTTAAAAACCAACGACGGTTACCCAGCAAACTTTACCCAGGTTCTCATCCAATGATAGGATAAAGACTAGGAGACAAAACAAGGGTGTTTAAGGGTAATGGAAAGGGGCCTTGTAAACTTCGGTCTCACTTGTTATAAGTCAGTCATTGTTACATGCATAAAGATGGTATTTATGGGCCAAATTACCCTTTTGAGCGTGATTTGAGTTTGCAACTGGAGCAAGGCCGTACCTAGGGGGGGTTAGAGAGTTGACCTCCCCAAACAAATAAACAAAAACTTTTATTTTATAATGGGCAAGAAAGGAAGAACCTCAAATGTAAAAAAAAAAGCATACGAACCTCCCCCCATGCCCGAAACCTCCAAAATCCCCTCCGAACCAAACTCCTGGGTACGGTCCTGAACTGTAGAGTCGGAAAAACCCATAGGAACTGACCATAGTTCATCGCCCACCAATGAGTGCTTCAAGGCGGGTCACCATGCTACATAACATAAATCAAGGGTAACTAATATAATGTGATTTAAATATAGACATAGGATAGGCTCCATTAGCATCTGCTAGAAGACAGTAATAGAATATTAGTAACACTGCGGCACTTATCAGTTATCTTTAGTTCATTTATTAACTTTATTGACTTTGATTGGCATTTATTGACTATTCGTTTTCTGACTTTTCACGCTAAGCGATTTTCCGGTAATTTTCTTGGAACAGAAATAAAAAGAAAAGTGTCGTTGCTCTTACCAATGAATTAATACTCACTTCAATACTTTTCGCTTGAACACGCCCGTCTTGGTTAGGCCTCCTCCTGAGCTTAAGTAAGCTTTACTCAACTTAACCTAGCGTAATTTAATATAACCTAAGTTTTACTAACGTAATGGAAATCAAACTATTTTAACCCACCAAAATAAAAAATAACACGTATATAGCAGAAATCAAGTACCGACTTCATCAGCCATAGAAGTGAACATCAGCCGGTAACAGTTCACGATTCATGAGTTTTTCACTCAAAGCACGGATCAAACTACTATTTCAACGTACACCACTAGGGGCAGACGCATCGTAGCTCTGCTTTCCGTTACGACGTTAAATGCTTCACTCAAATATAGAATGAGATCAAACTAACCTCGGTAAATACGCCCCCCCCCCCATTTGTTACAGCCGTATACGCGTAGTGTAAAAGTAACATCGTGTTTAGCGTGTGTATCTCCATACAAAGTCGTATTTAGGGAGGAGGGTGGGGGTTTGACACCGCCTCTTGAATTTTTTTTTGAAGGGAAGATAGGGAAACGCCGAATGTCCAAGAAATTTGCATATGGTAATCCTCGTCGGACCAAAATACTGGTTACGGACCTGTCTCCACAAGTAACTTTACCCAACAAATTATAAATTACGAAATAAACGTATCGAAAAGGAAATTAGCAGTTAAATTCTAATGAGTGTTTAAATATTGTGTTCACTTCTGCATTTAATAGCACAGCACAAGGAAAGCCGAATAAAAAAAAACGAAAAACTCAACGGTCGAACGGATGCCATTTTTAAGCGCCGCAAGTTTACTGACCCTTATTGCCACAAATATACAATAGCCTAAGCCACGTTTACTCTCTTAGTAACGGTTACAGCAGCTTATTCAGCTTAAATTAAGTAAAAGCCGTTTTCCTTCTCTCCGCGGTGGTTTTCCTTACACACGAAATTTTGAACTTCCTAACAAACTAATGCAGCATTGCCGTATTTCGCGATTCTTTTTTTTTAGTTTTTTTTTTGAGAAAACTGCTGTTCAATAGGGCGTGTACCGTAAGTTTTCGTAGTTTGGAGCGTCACCGGCGTAATTCTCTAAGCTCCTGTAAAATCTATGTGGAATTATAGTATCTGAGCTGTGCGTGTATTGTTCTGTAGCAGATCGCGAGCTTAAAAAGTACTTTAATACCATCTTTTGGTGCAAATGGTAAATATAAGCATTGGTGAAAGTACCAAACGTTTTTTTCTAAGACAAGCAGCAAAATCACATTTTATTTAATTCGTCCATTACGTTTCGCTCGTTTTATATCCAACACTCTTTACAGCTCCTTAACGTTAGTTGATATGATCGTGATTTTTTTTCAGCTTCTAGAAAACCTTTGTTCTGAAATTATGATTACTGTTACGTTTGCGTCGCGTTACACTTGACCCGAGTCTTCTCTATAAAAATTATGCGTTATGTCCACGATGTCTTAAATTCCGAAGCTCGTACTATCTGCATTAAACGATTCATTCGTAGACAACATCAACTTCAAGGATACGTGAACAAACTATGATTAAAATATAATATAATTAAGAAATAATTTAACTCCTAGCTGGCACCGGCAAAGCTGAAACCGTTTTTGTTGGATTTATTACAACGACAGCGAGTGTTTTGAAAGAATAAATGCATGGTTTCCACTGGTGGATGAAACGCCCCTTTCGCTTAAAAGCGAAATCCCCCATTCATGTAAGCATCTTATGCGCATCACGAAAGCAAAACGCCAGAAAGAAGAAAACGTAGCTTTCTAGCAAACCAAACTAGGTGATCTAGAAGTCCCTTGGGTGCTTCAAACGAAATGACTTCTGTAGTTTTGTTGGGATTAAGGTAAGAAAGTATTCAAAAGTTGCAAGAAAGGTACCGTTATTGTTGAAAGTTTCTTTTTGCGAGCTAACGTAATTCATTGTTGGCTTTGACGTCAGCGAAGTTTGAAATTGGCCATCTAAGTCATGCTGTATCTCTTACAGCATTCACATACGCGACTTTCGTGAGTATTTTTTAACCTTGAGTTACATTAACCTTATCCACGTTATCAGGATGTCCAGCATATTGAATGTTCACAAGGCGGGATACGCCATATTTTTAATTTATTATTATTTATTTTGTAAAAATATAAACAAAGTTCAAATCTTGTCCCTAATCCTCCAAATAATAAATATACGCGACTGTAGATTAGTGATGTGCCATGCTGGTATAGATTATTGACCGTTTTGTATGTAACCTTCGTTGCTTTGGTTTTGTTTCCTTACATTATTAAAGCAGAAATTTGTGAAGAAAGTTGCTTTGCTAAATTTGTATAAGACTAAATTATCGCTCAACTTAACATAGACAAGTGTATCTTTATGGCAGATGTGCCAACCCTGACTTTGACCATTATAACATGAAATTTTCGTGGGGACGGGGGTAACCCCTTTAACCCTCTGGCTAGAGGCCTGGGTGCATGCATTCATGAATATTTGAATGTGCTTTCAATTTCCTTTCTTTTTGAGTGGGGAGTTTCTCGTAATCGAAGTTGTTAGCTATGAGTTGCTCTCTGTTCCTACGGGAAAATTGGAAAAAAATTCCTGCATTCGAATCCTACAAAATACCTACTTTGTGCTTGTTCAAATTGCTGTTGCTCTAGTTACCCAACAGTTTTATAAAATTCCTTAAAATAACCTGGTATTCCATAACAGTATAAATCAGAGTCGAAAAATACTTGACTCTGTGGTCCTTTTGTTGCGCTGAACTTTTTGAATTATTGAAGCGAAGGAAAAGACATTTGTATCTAATTAGAAACACAGGTTGATTATTTTTTGTGATAAATTTAGTGTCTATGAATAGTTCACGAGAGTTAAAAATAATGCTGAGAACGAACTTGTTCATCACCGGCAAGCTATGAGTTACAAAAGCTCAAAGAAGAGTTAACCATATGGCCCCAGCTTGGGGTAAACTTTGTTGTCAAAAGAAGAGGAAGGAAGAGGGATGGATGCTGAAAGGCAAGGCTTTCTTCCAAACCAAACATGAAACTTCGGGATAACATCAACAAAGCAAACAGTAGTGCATTTTCTATGGCCTTCATGTAAAGCTGAGGAGCGGAAGAAGGGCGAGTAGGTTAAACGTCAAACTTTTGAAACAGTCTTCACCTGCTCGTAACACTGTCAACTACTTTGGTCAAACTCCTGTTTGTCACCAGTGAACTGCACTTGAATTCTAGTGAAACGCATCGCGAAATTACTGTAGAGCCTGTCAGTCTCCTAAAGTCGTCTAATGTAAAATGCATGGTCTAGAAGTATTCGAATTAAATCTGCTCTTATTCTTAAAATAATTCAGTTAGAATCCATAGTCGTGTTAATATAGCAATTGAACAAGATTACAAACATCTGCAATGTTATTTAATAGATTACTTACGTTAACTGTAAGTTTTGAGAAACTGGTTTTTAATTTTACTGTTGTTTCTTTATACGCACTTACAGAATATGTTAATAGTTAACAAGAACTTATATATATTGTTTGTTTTAGACACAACCAACATCGCACTTGTCTTCGGCTGTTTTAGAGAACTTATATCTAAAGTTAGGGTTGTAAAAGTTATATGTTTGCGTCATTATAAGTAATTAAGATAAAACTATCGTGTGTTTATTTTTAAACCGCAGGAGAACTACGCAAAATGCGCGGCGTTAGTTAGGAACACTTGCATCACATGTGAGTGAACCATACTAATTTTCGTCCTACAATCATCGAGTAAATAGGAAAAAGCTGTATCATAAACTCCAATTGTATGTTTGTCCGAACAAAGAAAAGTAAACTTTATCTTGAAACTTGAAGGCATTGTATATTTCATACTAAAATACCTATTTTTTTCGTTTCCAAAATTGGTTCATTTCGTCAGTTCTATTTTGCACTTACGATTTCTAAAAAATCACGTGCAACAATTTTTCTACTGCAAGCAAGCCAAATCGTGAAAAGCGCTCAATTTTATGTAAAAAAAACTCTTAAGAAAAAGCTTTTAAAGGTCTATAGCATGGAAATTGTATCAAGTCATTTCTTTCTGTAAATCGTAACGTTTGAAAAAATAAACCTCCGCATGGTATAACAGACTCATTGGCGTTTGTTGACGGATCCATTAACATGGTAACACTCCGGTGCTGATAGGAGTACAGGGGATGAGGGCAGGGAGGGAAAGGGGCGTAGAGATGTGCAGTGAGGGAAGTGACAATGCTCTACATATGGTGATAGCGACTAAGCTAACGTACATCCTTCCAAGTTCACAGTTTGCATCCAGTGAATCCCTTATTCTCTCACTCAGCTTTAAGGAAGAGCACACATGTATTGTACACATATCTAAGTACCTACAACACAGCAAGGAAAGTTTCCGCTTGTATTGCTGCGTGGCTGCTGTGATGCTGCCACTGCAGTATTGATCTGGCTTGTACAAGAAAGAGAGGAAACGTTTGAGGCAGAAGACGCAAAGGGAGAGACGGGAGGGAAAAGCAACCAGCAAAACGACAAGAAAATGGACTAGAATAACGAGCTAATTTCTTTTGGAGAAAAAAAAATGGAAAGGTCTCAAAATAGGCGTGGCTTACTTCGCCAAGTGCGCTCAAGAGATAAAGCGGCTGGCTTGTATTGCTGAAGGAAAGACATTAGTAGAAATTTTAAAAAAATGAGAAAAAAGTTCCCGGCGGTTCCCTAGAGCGCCCAATTGAAAGTCTCCAAGATCAATACCAAATAGCCCCCCAAAAAATAGAACACTATAAGAGTCTATTTGTAAGTAAATGTATTTAAGAATCTCGATTTATTACTGCTTGAAAAGTAACAAATTGGCGTAAGAATTTTGTGATTAAACATAATTTCGTGTAATTATACAAAATAGTGTAAAAAAATTAAACATATTTACACCAAGCTTAAATTCGTTTTGTCGCAGTCGCCATAAACCAGTGCTTCTCAATAGTTTTAGCCCAAAAATCGTTAATCAGAAAGCCTTCAGTACGCCGTAAATATTATTTACAATAAAAATAAACAAAGAAAAATCAAGTTTAAGACTACAGTCTTCCTAATCAAACGATGAGACAATCAAATTGCCTAAATGGTACAAACAATTCGGACAAAAACTACTCGTAGGTTTTTGACAGTAAAGTTATGAACCATAACACCGAATGCAAATATTCGACAAGTTTCAAGAAAGTTCATTTAATAGACTTTTAGAAAGCCTCACGTATAAGCTTTTTGAAAAAAAATAATAATAATTAAAAAAATATGGCCTGAAGGTTTATTTGAGCCATTTTTTTAACAAGAACATAATTCAAGTGAAGTTACCGCCTGTGAAGATTTTCTAAATTTTTCAGGGGATTGTTCTAAAACTAACTGGCAGATTTGACTTACTTTTTCGTCAAAACGTTTGTTAAGAATTCACATTTAAAACTGATTTTTGGAAATACTTTCCCTAAACACATCGAAGTTTTAATCGCTTTTTGCAAATTTGCTTAGAACAATTTTGTGAGATATACAGACGACGTGCTACAATCGTCGCAATGCGCCTTTTTACGGTAAAAAATTTATGGTGAAATATTGAGTAGTTTCGGTGACAGCGCTTGGACCGTTTAATGCGTATTTTGTACGTAATAAATCTATACCTCGGTAAACTAGCCCGTAGGCTTTAAGTGAAAGTACTGTAAGTGGAAGCACTATTAAATTGACAGTTTAGTCCAAGGCTATTTTAGCATTTCAGTACTTTAAGACAAAAATTTTCCACAACCTAATTTTAAGAAACTGAATTTAGATTTGCTTCACATACGCTTCGTAACCCAGATCTGAACGACTTTTGCCCAATTTTGGATAATTTACCCACTATTAAGAAAGCACTGTCATAAGCCATGTAAGCTTAAGTCGGTCTTATTGGCAACTAGTTAAGTGAAGAGATATTTGTTTCATAAACAAACTTTTCACACATTAATTGCTCATGATTTATGACATTATGTAATCTGTAGATTCGGTAAAGAAAACAGAGACAAGATGGTGTTGGTAGGTGTGGTATGTTTACTCTTGATTCTGACCGTTTTCATCATTCTCATTATACTCTTCAAAGCTTGAAGGTAAACCTTGTTGAGATGGCTTAGCAAGCGTTCGGCAGAAATGATGATCACTATTTTAGGGCAGAAAACAAGCGAACCCAGAGAGCGAAGAGACTGAATTCAGGGACTTCAATAAAGTTCGCGTCTAAAATACCCCACTTTGCATTGTATTGGGACTTTGCTTTGCTTGACTGGGGAAGAAAGAACCTACAGTTTTTCTTCTTCAAAAGACACACGAGGTGAGATTGCACGGCAAAGAGAATGGAACTGAGAAGGACGACAAAGAAGTTAGATAAGAGGGCGGGGCTAAGACAAGAAGCTTGAAGGGCTGCAAGAGGCATCTAACAACAAATGTTGGAACTAATTTGGGTATTTCTTTATTTCTCCACTTTGCTTCGGTGCTCGCTATGGTGTACGCGGAATGCTGCCAACCATTACCTTTGGGACCGACTCATTTTTTGTGGACAACGGCCAATAGTGGTGGGCGGCGAACTAGGTGTATTCGATTGGGACGACGAGATTCCTCGCATCGAAAATTCGACTCAGTCGCCCAATGCTCCAAGTAAGTTTGTACTACTATGCTCCTAAAGCTATCTTTTAACAAAATATCTTTTAACAAGACTTCACGTATTATGGTGTAAAACATGACATCCTGTACGAATTACGTGAGAAATTTATTAGGACATTTTCACGGACACTGTCACATGTTTTCAAATCTTATTCACAGTTTCTTAACATCGTTACAATAAAGTTATGCAAAGACGTTTCATTCAAGTATACGTGACCAAGCACCTGAGATATATTTAGAAAACTGTTCTAAGTAATTTCAGTCATTAAAGAGAAGTTTCAGTGTTTCAGTGAAGACCAATATTTTTAAGCAAATTCTTCAAAATGATACTCCCACGGGGGTGGGGGTTACCTCTCCCCCGAAAAAAATATTGATTTTGTAATGGTGACCAAAGGCGACTACTAAATGTTAAGAAAATGCACATGGACAACGCCCCCAAAAAGTCTGCAACCAATCACCACCACCACGCAGGGCCGGATTAAGTCTTTACGGGCCACTAGGCTGACGTATCCGCGCCCCCCCCCCCCACTTTTTTGACTTCCTTGACGGGCCCCGCCACACCACGGGCCCCTAGTCTGCAGCCTACTTAGCCTCTATTATAATCCGGCCCTGCCACCACAACCACCAAAATTTTGCCTACGGCCCTGGATTTGACAGTTTCTAGAGCAACCGAAGATTACAGCTAGGACTTAGAACTGCGCCGTTTAGTATCACTGGAAATTGCGAAAGAATTTTTGAAAGTGTGTCGATGGTAGAAGGTTGCATTTTGGAGGAGTAAGGTTTTTGTGTAGCGTTAGTTAATTTTTATTTAACGGCAGTTAAATGAAGGAAAAAACACATTATTTCATTCCTTTAGTCGTTAGACTGGTAGTAAGAGACCTGTGAAAAGCCAAGTACGACGCTTACATCCGGGCTTATTTTTTGTTTAACAGTTTTGTCTTGTCAGCCACAGAGTATGAGAAACGTTATCTTTAATCCATTTTTCCTGCATTAGTATCCTTACATTTGAGCCCGACTGTTTAACTGCTAAGTGCATCGCTGAGGCATCTAGTGAAAGTAGTAGTGAAAGTCGACCTTAGGATAGCTTCGTTCACAGACTTGTTTACACTGAGCGACTCTAGACTGGTATCAGACTGGCCATTGTGGCATATTGGCAAGTGCCGCATGAGCCGGGGTCGGAAAGTGCCTTTTTTGTGCCGGGGCTTTCGTAATAATGTTAATTAGTTTACTGGATAATTTCCGCATGGGCCGATGGCAAGCCAGTCCGCCCCTGTGCTAAACTGCTTGACATCTGTTAGGATCAGAAGGCAAAGCCTTGATTTCTGAGTACAATGTGATGGGTTACGTCAAGCGCTTTTGCATATTTGCGTTCAATTGATCTGGACTAGAATTTTGTCTCCACATGAAGCAAAAAATTATAAAATATAATAGAAAATAAAAAGTGCCCACACTGTCCCGGACCTCCAGTTAAGTGACAGAAAATTATAGTCTATCGAAATGACCCTGGGCACGTTTCCTCCAATTTAAAAACTATTGCCTATTCCCCATAGCCCTATAGCTATAGCTTCTTCGCTACTAATTGCAATGCATTCAGAGCAATTTCTCTCTATTAATGGGTTCAGCAGTTGTCATTTCACTAAGTACAAAGCTTGTGATAAATAGCTTTCACATAGACACAGAAAAATGGTTACAGTCAAAAAGCTTCTAACGTAATTAGCCGTGTGATGTATACTAGCACGTCACACTCATTTATCCCTTTTTTGTGCGCCCGTTCTAGAATGTGATCGTACTTTTATCAGCAGTCCAGACGGACCTCGTAATGGGACGTTTGTTTCACCCACTTTTGCCAATTTGGAAGGTCATTCGCGCCAATGTCTTTACACTTTCGTAGCTGGACCAGGCGAACGCGTTCATATTGCGTTCCACGTCTTTAATCTCCGTGGAACACCGCCCGAGTAAGTTCTTCCCTTCACATCCTTTTATTCAGTTTTTTCTTTGATAGATAAAATATGTTACTTAAATGTTTTCTTTCACAACAAAAAATGTTAACATTACATAGATACTTTCAGTTTTCGCTTTACGTTCTGGCCTTTCAGTAAAACTATAACAAACCCTTTCCTATAACCTTTCCTCTGTCGCTCCTGTTCCCTTTAACCCCACTTCCCACCCCTCGTAACTTTGTGCCACTATCCCTTTCCGATTTCTTTCCATTTGCAGAAATACATAAATTTTCCCATCTCGACCCATTCAATCCCATTCAGCCAGGCTAACTTTTGCCTTTTTTTATTATGCTAGGGCCAACGAATTTATTACATTTGGAAAAAAATCTAGAAATTTAGCCGTTTGATTTTTTTTTTTACGTGGAATGTGGGGATTTTATACTTCATTAAAAATGGAAATGAAAAACGGGGCCGCTTTTAAACCCTGGCGACTAAGTCTTTATAATAAATAAAATAAATAAATTGAATGAAGTGAAAAAAATACAGCACCACTCACAAAGAACCAAGGATGTGGCTGGGGAAATTATCATTTTTTAAAATTTAAAACGTAAATACTGTTTCTGCAAAAAATAGAAAAGGTTTCTGTTTTACACAAGGGTTTACAAGCGGAATACCCAAACTAAAATTTCGTCTGTTGCAGCATTCAAATATCGGAAGTATTTTCAGAATGTAGCTGGATTTCAAGGAGTTTTAATTGAATTATTTCCCCCTTCACATTCATCCCTCATTTTATTGGCGTTCGATATATCACCAGTACAATTCATACAATGATGGTTATGATTTTTTATCCTTTTTATATCACTATATTTATAAGAATTAATGAATCTTTGCTAACGAACCGTCATCCTGGGTTCTTTGTGCTGACAGTGGATCCACTTTGGGACTGACTCCCATGTGAGTATTGATTCTAGCCCCCTTGCCCCTACCGCCATCCCTATCCCTACCACGTTCCTTGTGTCGCCGTGTTTGAAAGAGGATACTAGGTCGTCCAAAAAGTTCGTGCACACACTGTTAAACAAGGAATTTTAGGAAAAAAACAACCGTGACGATTTTTTTTTCTACGTAATTCAGCAGACGTTACGTCTACTTAAGAAATTGCTGCAGGAGCTCGATTTTCAAACGGGACTATGTCTCTTGGAAAAGCAGTAAATATGACGGGTCAAGCCTATCATTTTTTTATGAACCAGAGTTGTGTTCTTAGTTTAGCCACAAGTATTGAAGAAACTATTAACATTTTTACATGACAGCAGTGCTGCAAGCGTAACGGAACAAATTACGATATTTCTTCGGAAATCTTACTTCTTAGCCAGTCGAGCTCTGCTATCCAAGAACTTGACTTAACTGAAGACCTTTCGCAATCTATCGATATTAGCCATCAACAGTAATCGAAATAGGTAGGACAACCCTAGGAAGCGGCGTTTTCAGCCACCGATGCTGTTTGAGAGCTCAAGCTGTTACAATCGACGAAAAGCACCGCCAATGCATCTTAGACATGGAAACGGCGTTCGCGAGAATGTCCAGTTCCACTAAACTGGTGGTTCAACTGGCCTGTTTTCGAGTTCTCTAGCCACAGTTCATATTGTTCGAGTCATAAGCAATGTCAGATTTTCTTAAAAAAAAAGTTACAACTATTTGTTAAAAAAGGTGAGTGGAGCCAAACAAAGGCTCGATTAATTTTTGTAATTGTTTATCTTGCTTGTTGCTTCGCGTAACAATGTCAAATTCTTAAATAATGAAGAGACTACGTAAGACAGTAAATGGTTCAGAAAGTAGTCTTCTTTCTTTTTAGAAAAATATAATTCTCTGCGATCTAAAGCTTCGAACACGATCTTAATGGAAGACCTAATAAGATGCAGCACCAAAGAAACTCTTTCCGACACATTTTTTGCGAAAGTATTGAAGTGTTTAGCGCCGAAGACAGTTCCATTTACAGCCACGCCCTGAGCTAACATAAATAAAATTTTAAGTATTTGTAAACATTTTAGCTAGCTATAAGAAGAACATTCTTAAAACGCAGTGCGTAGTAGGCAATAAACTGCCAATTTTGTGATGACAAATTCGTTAGGAAACAAATATCTGTGAAAACAAAACGAAAGTTTAGCCAGAATCAAAGCACTGTAGCATGTGGATGGGATACGAATTGGGCACTTCCGTACCAATGACACATGGAAAAAGGATTGCTTATACTTACGAACGTAGGTTTAGAAGTTAGGGCCCACAGTTTAGAAGTTTGACGCAATCTGAACAGTCCTATCATGCAAGTTCACATTTGCCATGAGTTAACCGTGTGCTCTTGAACCAGTTTACTCAGTTTAATACAAACTTAGTTGCAAAGATACTAGAGAGAATATTTACAGATTTGGAAACTTCACGTAACGTCGGAAGCAGAGCTTTGGTTGAAAACTGTCCTAACGATTATACACCGTTAGTTACCAAATTACTAAATGACGATAGCGTCAACTGATGCCATGCCACGTGGACAGACTGGCGGATATAATGGCTGTAAACTTCCTAGCTTAGTTAAAATCCAATTTCCAGAGACTTTTGGCCATTAAAGATAAAGAGTTTATTTGGTACTGCACAAACCTCGGACAAAATACTCAATTCTCTTACTTTTATAAATTTATTTTTACGTATTCCCCAAAACCCCCATCCTGTTTATATGTACGACTACAGCACCCTCTCTCTTTCTCTAACACTCAATTTTTGTCGTTTATAACTTCACTTTTTTTTCTTCACTGTTTGCGCTGACCTTTTGTTCCCCATCGAATCATAGACAAGCCAAAAATGTGGAGCATTCCCCCACCCCCTGCCACATTGGAAGGACATGTCCGCCTTGAAACTTCACCCCATCCCAAGACCTTCAAGTTCTTTTGCACCAATCACCTCGTCTACCAGATTTTGTTTCGATATTTTTTAGCCTTTTTCCTGTGCGACGTAAAGAAAAGAAATTTGACGCTTTAAACCCCTTTCTCTTTTGAGTATGTGTTTTCTCGACGGAAAAGATACTTGTTTGCTGACCTAAGCTTGATAAGCATGATATTTTTATATGAGCAGCGTATTCTCGCTCCCTTTTCGGTTTGATTGTCCAGCTGTCTTAAGTTTCTGTTACGAAACTTTTGAACACAAGAGAAACGTTTTGTGTCACTTTAGTCCAAATTTTGAAAGGGACAGTTTCTGTTCTCCACATTGGAGTCCTGACTTACGGTAGACATTTGTTTGACTGCTCACAAAACCTATTGCAATTCTAAGGCGCCTGTTTTTCCAGGAGTTGTTTGCAAAGTTGATGAATCATGTCCGTCAGAACAAGTGCTTTTGCTTCCAAAGATTTTTTCTTGTCTTCCGTTGTAAGTGAAGTTGATTATCGGTGAAAATAGCGTTAGTCGGGATTCCAATGTCTCTTGTCGTCATTTTTGTTTTCAGCCTCATTGGTTGAAATTGGAGAAAATCAATGTTAAGAATGGCTTGAAGTACCCCTCAAATCTTTGAATGTTTTCTAGTCACAGAATTTTCATTACTATTGCAGAACTTACTGTTTTCAATGAAAATAACTTCTTTGGTATGTAATATTAGTGAACGGTCTGAAAAAGTGTCAATCTCTACCCTCTTAGATGTATTCACGAGTATATGGATTTGTATACGGAAGTACCGGACTCGGAGCATGTGGAACTGATTAATTCTCCGTTCGGGGGCCGATATTGTGGTCAAATTCCGCCCCGTCGTCGTATATCACTCTTTCGAACGGTTGTCATCGGCTTTTATACTGATAAGAACTATACATCCGATGAACTCTTTCAAGGCACTTTCCAGTTCATCAAAGACGGTATGACAGTTATTGCTTATCACGAGAGTATAACGTAAAAATAATAAAAGAAACTTTACAAGACTTCGGAGAAGCAGACAATTGATGCATGAAAGGAGATGACAGCTCCAAAAGAAGAGGAGATACTGACATTTCCCTTACGGGAAAACTATTTTCTTTCTTTACTTTTTTATTGTTCTTAAAGTAGATCAATACCAAGTCGGAACGCCGGTACCTCGCACGACTTGCTCGTTTGTCATCAATGGCACTGTCAAGCGACAAGGAGAAATTATTACCCCAACTTACCCTGGAGTTTACCCCAAAGATTTGTCTTGCTCTTACAAACTCGTTGGCCAAAAGGGACAACGAATTCGGCTCGAATTCCGCGATTTTGATTTGTTCTTCGGCGGCGCCCAGTAAGTTCTCGATCATTTGTGCGAGTTTCCTGTGTTAAAAACTGTCACAAAGCAATTAACTCTCTGTCTGAACACACTCTTGTTTCTAAGTAACGCTTGATATTCCAGGACTCGCCACGAATTTTAGTATTCAGTATATTGCTAATGCCTTGTTTCTACGTTTTTTTGCTGTGTTAATCACCACACTCAGTTAATAATCTCTATTTTTTTTATTTCAATTTACCGTAATCGGTTGGTTGGTTGTTGTCGTACAGCACTTTTAAATTTTACAGAAATAGTGTTTTTACAGTCACTTGAGCAATCATAGTTCTTAGTATTGTATTCGCACATCTCATTCACACAAACCGTTTAGTTAACTGGATAAGTTGCTATTAAATCGTATTTGATATTGGATATTGCAGCATCTGTGCGTTTGAAAGACAGCCTTAGATTAACATTTAATGTTTCGAAGAAACTGGTTATCGTGGAGTTGGTTTTTAAATGTTTGGAAAAATTTTTATGTTGTGTTCTGCGTCATAACATTTACGGCTTCATAAGTTTGGAAAGAACTTTAAGGAAATATTGCGAGACATGAAGTACGGGGACCAAAGGGAATATAGCAGATAAGGCACCTTTAATGAAACATGTACTTTGATGCTATCTAATGGGGAATGAGTTCCATCGTATCCGAACGAAAAGCATTAGAAATGAATCTACTCTGCGCGTTTTCTTCAACTCATTTTTTCTACTGTATTTATAGCTGCCCGTTTGACGCTGTAAATGTGTACGATGGCCATGACCAAGAATCCCCCTTAATTGGCACGTACTGTGGCCAACAGCGCAACTTGGTCCTCTACTCCACCGACCATTTGCTCTTCATCACGTTCACTACTCTCAAGCGAACAGCCGACTCACAGAACCGGGGCTTTGCTGGCATTTACGAGTTCAGCGAAGGCTTCGTTAAGCTTGGTACGTATTTTTACAAAGATGATGAAGCAATTACAGCAGCACTCCTTTTAGCCGAACATCCAACCAACAAATATTTCCTCCGAGCAAAACGCACACTGCAAGACGCATGAGCAATAGTTGTTCACCAATTTTTATGTTACATTTTTAAACAAGACCGATTATCTTATAGCTTAAAAAAGTGTAGGCCTGTACTAAACTGTGCGCACTCCGAATCACTTGATTGGCTATCGTCCATCACAACAAAAATGCCACTGTCAACTACTCAGTCGTCAATCAAATGAAATGACGTTTGACACCCAAAAGGGTCCAATAAGGTAACATGTCTGAATACGTAAGTCTTGTGGTAAAAAGGGACTCTGTTTAGCTTGACGAATTCCGTGTTAAAGTTCTGTCATTTACAGGAGACTTTGTGAATTTTCATTGTGGTATTGGCACAGCCCATCACGTGACTCTAGAATACGAATTTAGCATCAATGAATGCTGAATCTCTTGGACTTGGCAGTGTGTGTATTGCTTCTTGTGATGATCGGGTGTTGTTTTACTTTAGTAAGGAAACATTAAATTTTGTAACAGGCGTTGCGTTACCGTCATTGATTTCGGTTTCAATACCAGAAGTCTAGTGACTTTAAATTAAAGTTCTTCCCAATAAAAGTTTTGTCGTATCTAGGTAATGTGTATATCACCGTTGTTGCTCTTTACCCTTCACGGGCGTATTTTTCGATCTTTCCTTATAGGGCAACAATGAATTTATTCATGCAACCTAATGACTTGGGTCACGTAAACAGGAAAAAGGTTTCGTCATTAAATGAGTTTCTTTTCTATTTTCTTTCGTGTATCTTTTTCCTTGGGGTTCTCTGTGGTACGTCTTTGTTGTCTACACTATTTTGGGAACGGAATGGATGGCAGACTTTATAAGCAAAAACGAAGGCGAACACGTGCGCGGGACAGAGTGCGACCAAACCATTTTCAGTCGCAAAGGATCTACTGGCGTTGTTTACAGTCCCAATTATCCGTTTCCCTATTTGCCGGGTATTACTTGCCGCTACTACATCCTAGGATTACAAGACGTGCAACACTTTGAACGCGTACGGATCGAATTCGAAAAATTTGACATACCAACACCAGATGGCACGTAAGTCTTCCCTTTTCCTAACGGCCTTTCATCTTTCGAAAAAAAAACTGTAAAAATATGACAGAGCAACGCTTAGTGCAAACTTGACGAAAATATTATCACAAATAGCGCGTCATGACTTACACGAATATGAGAATGAAAGAAATGAGATTTGATAAATATGGGAAAGCTAATGAAACTCGAACACGTGTCTCAAGACTGACAGCTTCTTTTTTTTCCATCCGAAGCGCATGATAAAGTATATGCCAAATAACGTATAAAGAAAACACTAGTTCTGTCAAAATTCTAGTCCAAGCAGATATGGGATTCTTGAACTAATTTTTGTCGTGTGTTTTTCTTGCAGTTGCACTGATGGCTTCGTCAAACTCTATGCCAAGGGGCAAGAAACAAACTACGAGAAATTCGATGCCGATCTGTGTGGCAAAGATTTGCCTCCGGGGTTGTGGTCTGAAGGACCTCGACTCGTACTCGTTTTCTCCAGTGGGCAAACTCAAGGTTCGGGCTTCAAAGCCAAGTACTCGTTCTCAACAGGTAAAACTAATGGAATCATCGTAGGTACTATAATGGTTATGTACTTTTTTCTGGTTATATCTCATTGGTTTAGTTCGTTTTAAGTCAAAAAAACTTTTATCGTTTTTTGTGTTTTTGTGAACATCAAATGAATTATAAAATATTGCATAACTTAACAACAATAAATGATTCTTACGTACTTTTTCACAAGTAAAATTTGTTTCAATGCATCTTTTTAAAAACTTACATTAAAGTAAAGAAGAAAATATCATATTCAAACGAGCAAAACCATAAAATCTTAAAAGAAAAAATCAAGTCAACGGAAAAAAATCTATTGATCGATTTTTGTTCGGATTTTCAGTAAATTTTAAGAACAAGAACTCTAAGATTTTTTTTTTTGCACAAACAGTGAAATAAACTGAATTTTTCTAACCTAATCATCAATGTAACCTTTTACGCAGAATATTTGATTCCGGGAACACCCGCTCCGAATGGCGCTTGCCACTTCACGTACCTGAGCGCGAGCAAAAAACGTGGCGATTTCAATTCCCCACGACACCCCTCCAATTACCCGTCCAATATGACGTGCACTTACAACTTTATGGCCCTACCCAACGAACAAGTCGTAGTCATCTTTGATCAATTTAAAGTACGCGCCAACCGCACCAACATGACTCACGGGTAACTTTGTTTTTACCCCTTCTTAATTTTGTCGAGGTGTTTTATTAAGTGAAAAGCATTCCAATGTCTTCCGCTTTCCTTCATTTTGCTTATTTGCCATCTTTTATAAAATGACAAGGTACTACTGCCAAGAAGATTGGGTAGAAATTTACAACGTGTACGGGGACGGTTTGGAAAAGCTGCACGGCAGATACTGTGGTTCAGCTGCCCCCGGGCCCATTGAATCTAATAGAGGGGCGACGGGTATGCGAATCGTTCTGCACACAGATGAAGATGGCGTATACAGTGGCTTTAAAGCGCGGTATTTCTTTGAACCAACCAAGCCATATTATGAAGGTACAATAAAATCATACCGTTTTCATTCTTTAGAATGGTAAAAAATCAAATAGGTATATGTGAAATATACGGTTAGTTTTAATCAACGATAGCAATGGTTAAATTTAGTAAGCCATGTAATTTTAAAGCTATTTGTCACAGTTCGTTCCTCTTAATAAAAATGAACCAGCAGAACTGTAAGAAAGTGATTAACTTGATTTTTTTCATCTTCCTCGTTTATTTTCACCAATCGCTATTTCACCACTTTTTTATTTTCCACAATTTAATCAAATTGCCGCGCATGAAGCGAGTTTTGAAATTCAGGAATAAATGATTAACTGAAAGAACTGACATGGAATTAAAGTTGTTTTCTGTTCATGTAGAATGTGGACGGAACATGACGGGAAGCAGAAGTGGTATTGTGACCAGCCCGAACTGGCCTGGTCAGTACGCCGGTCCCGATCGAAACTGGGGAACGCAAACGTGTCACTGGTTCATTGGAGTACGGCCCGGCTATCACGTACTATTGAATTTCCAGTATTTTGCAGTCGAAGGTAGTTTACACGGTAAGTAATGCTCATCCGACAAAAAACACAGTGCTTTTCATTTTGTTTTTCCAAAATATAAAGCAAGTATACAAACATCACAAAGAAACATAAAAAATATAAAAATGTTGTAGACCGAGGTTGCCCAGCTGCGACTGTTCGCGTCTGGAATGGCGGTGACACTCCCCCGATGGAATTGTGTGGCGAAAATTTGTCGGAGGATATGCTGCAACAAAAGTCAGAAGGCAATACTATGCGCATTACGTAAGTGGTTAAGCATGTATTTCCACCTCGCGTTCTTTTGCACTGGAAACTGGAAACTAGTATTTCTTTGCTTTCTGTTTATTAGATTTTTGTACTTTTTTCCCCAAAAAAATCTCTAGGTTCAGTACAGCGGATAAGGCCGTAGGGGCTAAAGGATTCCGAGCTGTATGGACTGAGGTCAAACAAACTTCGATTTGTCACGAGTTCCTATGCTCCGTCAGCGCCTTTTGCATTAGTGAGCAGTTACGCTGTGATGGCATTCTCAACTGCGGCTTTGGCGACACTTCTGATGAGGACGACTGTGAGTACTTTTAAAAGTACTTTTATTAACCTTACGCTCATTCGCATTATTATGAATCTAAATAACTAGAGCGTTTAAAAGTATTTGCAAATAATAAAGCCTGTTACGAAGTAGAGGAGGGATGGGACAGTTCGGACAGTTTTTCTGATTCTTAGTTTTCATTTTATGTGTAGTTTTAACTTTTTAGCGAAAATACGCTTACTAAGTACAATTTTGTACTGGGTCTCAAACTTGTTACGCCAAGATTCAGGAAAACGATATATAAGAGTAAACGACCGTGAAGAATAGAGGTTCTTCCAGAAGTACAAACCGTCCTAGGAAGGTCAGTTTAGGCTTAGGGAGTCGGAGAGATATCTGTATATTTTACCACAAGGAAACTGTCAGGTCCATTTTCCAAGAATAGTGCGTGGTAGACTTGAAAAATTATTTGTGTATGCCTTATAGGTATACTGCAGGTGAATAGTGTACCACTGTGTTAATGTGAAAGTTTAAATTCCGTTATTTTGCCATTTGCGCAACACATATCTTGCGGTCCGAAACGCTTCAGTCCCAATCGTCTCTTAAGTTTCACTTTTGACATTTTCCTTGTCAAATCAACTTCAGATTCGTCGTGGCTGAACATTACGTGGATTGTTGTACGCAGAAACCATTCTTACGCAAGCTTCAGGTACTTATAGCACACGTGTCAAGGAGAAGGACCCGTTGTAGCAAGAACCTCAAATGCTGTTTTTATTTATTTTCTCATGTAATCTTTATTAGTTTCACATGAAATTTTATCCTATATCAGTGCTTCTTAATAGTAGGTAAATTACCCTGTATTGGGTAAAAACCCGTTGGATTTGGGAATAAGACCGAAAAAAACTCGATATTAAAATTTCTTAAATTTACTTTTCGGGGAAAATTTTTGTTCGAAAGAACTGAAATGCTAAAATACCGTTTGTCTCACCCACCAATTAGTTGTGTTTGCACTTCCAGTGTTTTGTTTTAACGTTGTTACCCAACCGAGGTATCTACGTATTAAACTGTCAGACTTTTTCACCAAACTGCGCAATATTTCACGATAAAAATTTTTCAGTAGTGTTGCATATAGTGATGATTATAGCACACAGTCAATATACTTTAGGAAGCGTTCTTTGTAAAACTGTAACAAGCGAGTAAAATGTCTATCTTTTAGGAAATGTCTTATCGAAAGTTAGGTTTAGTGTGCAACAAAAAAAAAAAAAATAATTGATCTTCACCAAAACATGTCATGACTGTTATTTTTGGAATTATCACCTTAGATGACCATACATCGCAGGTAAGATGTCGGTCATCTCTTAAAATCAGCAAACAAACAATAGTCACCTGACACGTGTAGACAATTCTCGCTGCCTTTAACTTCATCATTAACTAAAAAATGAAACAATTTTTCTCGTTAAAAAAATACCTTAAAACGGCTAAAGCGAACCTTCGAATGAAATTATCAAATGATTCATTCCCCCAAAAAATCTTAAAAGTGAGGTTATTCTTACAAATCTCTTCAAAGAATTTTCTTCAAAACTCTCGACGATCTGCATTGGATGTTACGATCCAAAACTTTTACTGTTGAAACATATGAGCCAATGTCTTATATATTTTGCAAAATTATGTTAATCACCTGAACTATTTAGTGCATGTTTCCCTTACCGTTTACATAGGTGCTCCATAGTCTTAAACGTGATTTTCATTTTAATTTCGAAAAATATTTGTATTGGGTGATAAAATCTTTCTTATAGATTATTTGGGTAACGAGCAAAAGCTATTGAGAAGCACTTCCTTATTATACTATGAACCGTTGACTTTAGGCAACACTAGAATAGTTGAAGTCTAATTAGCCGTGATTTTTGTGCGGATTGCACTATATCCGAACTGTCCCGTCCGTCCTCGAGGATTCTCGGTTTCGTTATAAGAGGCACCAGAAAAGCCACCATATCTAGATGTCTACTTATATTGAAACCCGGCATTCGTAGTTCTCATGATCACAGCTATTTTACACCACCTTTTTATCCCTTTCATGCCTGACAAGGCTTAGAAGGCTTTCTGCCACTTCGACGACATTCTCACTAAGTAAGCAATATGTATTGCAAAGTACGGGACGTAAGCACAGGAAAGCTAACAGAAATGGCTGCTCTTCTGCTGGCGCCTCTAGTGACGTAAAAAGGAATCCTACTTTGAAATAAGGCCTATTAAAGGATGACGGGAGTATGCGGGGTCAAGCAAGTGCAAATGAATGGTTTTAATGCAAATTTTTTTATACAGAAAACGTCTAGCTTCGATCAACAGGAGTTCAGTATGTTCTTGCACTGTATTGCTGAGTGTTCTATTGTTAAGGACTCTTTCATTGTATATCAGTGTGGGTCGAAGCCTATTATTGCTTGAAAAACTTTATAAAGCCAGCATTAACAATACACTGAATAAAAATTTCTGCTCTTCATAGGTGTTTTTGAAACTCCCATAAGCGTGCCCATGCTAGCGGGTATTCTTGGAAGTGTGGGCTCGGTTTTGTGCATCGTTTTGTGTGTGACGTGTCACCGTAAACGTCGTCGACGACGACGTCGCCCGCTCGGTCATTCTCAACGTGGTCCTTCGCATTTGGATCCCGCATTATTGGCTCCTCGTACGCCGCCAGTACACAGCTGCGAGAGTCTGGGCGAGCGCTTAGCTTCCATCGACAGTGTATAACGGACTTTTCACCCTTCCAGGACGAAATCCAATGCTCTTTCCCCCTCTCCATCCACCACCTCCCCTCTCCCCCCTGCCAATGAAGAAAGTTGGAGGTCTTACAGTGGAGCCAAAATATCAGCCCCTTCCCACCTTCGGTCTCAAGAAAGTTTTCTCACCCTTACTTTCATTTCCATATTCTTAGGTTTTACAAAAAATTTGGAGTAAAAACTTCCTGGGAAAAGGGCGACACTGATAGCGGAAGTGGAAGAATTGTGCCAAAAACTTTTTTGACAACAAAGTTATTGTGCTTTTATGCAACAAACAAAACTCCGGAAAAAAATAATTTTCGGGGATTCGTAAAAAGTGTTGAAAACAGTGAACGCAAGCAACGATGTGGAATGCTCTGCTTAATCTCATTTTCCTTTTTAGAAAGAAGGACATTTTTTCTTTTCCGTTGAATTTCAACAATTCAAGCTATCTTGCGTTTCATTTTTTGTTGTAAAGCTTGAAAACAAAAAGTAGCAGAGAAGAAGCTTGTTAGTCATTACAATTTGTAGTTTGTATGGCCCCAGGCTGTGAAAACTGGGCTAGGGAGCTCCTTTGAATTTTCGGTTCGGATTTTCAAATTTCTTTTAAAATCTAGAAAATTCAGGAAGGTAACAATCAATGAGTCAATCCCCTTCCCCTGATTAAGCTCACAAAACAATACCCGTTGAGACAAAAAGTAGGTTGACCATACTTCATGGCTAAATGTGGACAAATGAAACAAGGACAACAAAGTTAAGCCTTTGTAAAAGATAATAACGATTGTTGAACGTACTTTCCAAAAGACTTGCACAGTTTCTATTTGGTTTATTATATAACGCATTTCACACAATTGAGATTGAATAATTTTTCGAACATTTTCAGCTGGTGATCCCTCGTCAGCGCACTTTTTGATAGCAAAGTACACCTCTTCCTCGCACAACGTGTGCGATAAAGATAAGAACGGTTTCCGGAACGTGCTGTACCCTAGTGAATGACAAACTAATTTTCTATTTCGTTTGATTATATTATTACAAATAATTATAAGGCAATAAAAACGGACGGATGCTTAAGTCATTTTAGGATTTTAGGAGTTTCGCCAGCTGTTGCTCCAAATCCTCGTCAGAGACTTTGGAGGCGGAATCGAGGCCCAGTTTGCCTCCGTGTGCTGCAGGCGCTCGTGCCACTTTTGCTGAGATATCGATACCGATCTCGTCTAACACTTCCTGAACCACTTTGTCGCTTTCCTCTTCATCTCCACTCTCGTTCAAAATATCATCCAAAGTGTCATTAACTATTAAAAATAAATTGATAATAACAATTTCCACATTTAGTTTATATATAGGAGAAAGTATTGTATATTCAACCCGAATTGTAACACTAGATAAAAGGTAGTAACTAAATGAAGGGAAATAAAACCATAAGAAATATATACGATAAAAATTTTCTTACTTATATCGTCAGTCATGTTCATGTGCATATTTGCCTTCTCAAAGTCTTGCATAGTTTTAGCAAGTTCTTGAGGCTTCATAAGTTTATTCATGCCGGCCAATGATTCTGTGGCAGTTGACATGGCTCCGGCTAATTTGGCGTTCGATGCCATTGATTTTGTCTGCATTCCAATTGCTTGAATCTGTTTATACGACAAGGGATGAAAAAAACAAAGTTTGCAAGTGCAAATCTAGAAACTAAGCATACTTTGCTATTAGCGACGTACGTTCGTTCTTTTTGTTTCCGAAGCTGGACAAGTTGTTTGGCTAGTAATGTACAAACTTGTTTATTCCCAGCCCTGGCTGCGTTTTTTATATCCATTTCCTTTCATTGATTTATTAGTTCAAGGAAAGGTAAGCCTGATTATATAGTACCAACTTCTTCTCTTGCCTCTCCAATTCTCTTCGTTCGCGCTCGACATCGCGGCCTGTTTTACGTAACTGACGGTCCGTCTCGCGGACTTCTTCTGCAAATACACAGATTTAAGTTAAAGGATGATAACGTTCAATTCTTTCACCTTTTAATGTGGGTGGCTTGCTGAAAAAGTTCATGGTTGTGTCGACACTGTGTGAAGTATTCTGTTATTGTTTACGCAACGATAATGACTAATCGGCGCGCCTCAAACACGAACAGCGAATCGAGTAAAATGTTTTCGGTTACCCTTTGTGAAGAGCAGGCCAAGAGCTCTGCATACGTAGAATCATTTAAAATAATTTGACTTTCGATATTAATGTCAAAACCTTTGTTAGCAGTGCCAGTCTAAGGTTATTTAAAAGAAGGTTGGACCATCCCGTGGGGTAAATGTACAGGCATACATACATTTTCGAAACCACAGTTCCCATGACTGAGGTCGTGGTTCCAGCAAGATTAGGAGTATCCTCCAATGAGCCCTACCTTGGGTAACGGACATCAGTTCGAATGGTTGGATGCCGAGCCTCTCGTAATAAAGGTTTGAAGAATAGTCTTGCCACCGTGTACGAGGCCTGCTTACTGGTCTTTTGTAGGTTTACTTGGTATGAAATGTCTTCCTCGGCAGTCTTTCCGCAGACCTACTCTGTGCATGCACTATCCAGCGTATTTGAGGCCTCTCGATGTTCAGGAGAAGCGGCTCTATGGGAAGAAATTCCCCAATGTCGCTGTTTCATCCTATTCTTGTCGATAATACTTGCAACTCCTCGTAAGAATCTCATTTCAGTCGCCTGTATTCAGGACCTGATTCTTTCGCTCATAATTCAAATTTCGTGACCATAGGTGAGAGCAGGGACGTAACCGCACTTAAAAATAGAGAGTTTCGCCATTACGAGATCTCAGACCTGGCAACCACACTTCTTGAGAGCTCCCGTAAAACTGTGGACGCCTTGGCAATGCGGCTGTCGATCTCCGTCTCCAACTTTATCATCACTCGTGAATCATACACCCAAATACTTGAATTTCTTCACCTGCTCTAGTCTTTGTGCACCAACACGCAGGTTAAACTGTACAGGATCTCTCGGGAGGACCATCACCTGTGTTTTGGGCACACTCAGTTTCATGCCAGCAGCAATGGACTTTCAATAAAAGTGATTCAGCACGCTCTGTAACCGTACCTCAGTCCGAGCCGACAGGCCGTTGTCTTCAGCAAAGAGGAGACTCCCTACCTCGACGTCATCCATATCTACCCTCTCCTGACCATGGCTGCACTTGCTATTTCTGTCCGTATACACAAGGAATAGGAAAGGCAAGAGGATTTATCCCTATTTCAGTCCAAACTGTACCGGAAAGCCTTTAGATGCTTTGCCAGATATACGGACGTAACTTCTGTAATGGTCTTTACAAGCATTGTACCGCTCTTAGGAGTTGTACCCTGAACCTATACTCTCGCAGTGTATCCCACATCTTACCTCGAGGAACCCGGTCGTATGCCTTCTCTAAGTCAACAAAAACACATGTAGACTTTTTGGTCATGCTCCCAGTTTTTCTCGAGGATTTGCTGGGGGGTAATAGTTGGTAGTACTACGTCCCTGGCTAAATCCATCCCTGCTTCTCCTGTAAGCAGAAGTCTGCGATAGCTCTCGCTCTCTTCTCCAGTACTTTGGCAAATACTTTTCGCGGTATACTGAGGAGTGTGATTCCACGATACCTCGCGCAATCCCTGGAGTCCCCTTTCCTAAAAAAGATACTGGAACTTCTGTCTGCCAGTCTTTCGGCGTTTTCCCTGATTTCCACGCGACTTCGCATACTCGATGCAGCCACGCGACTCCACATGGCCCATGAACTTAAGGGCTTTCGCTCGGATCTCCTCCACTCCCTGTGATTTCCCTTTTTTCAAGCTCAAAATGACTTGCAGGACTTCACCGAATGTGAGATCTGATTCTTCGTCAATGTGTTGGGGGTCAGCGCCATCGAATGGGTTCAAGAGCTCCTCAAAGTATTCCTTTCACCTCCAAAGTATATTCGCCTCATCCGCCAGTGGCTTCGCGCTATGGTTTTAAGACCCGAAGGGTCTGCTGCCGTCCTCGCAGAAGTCTCCGGATGGTTTGCCAGAAAACTTTGATTGCAGTGCGCTAGTCGGTCTCCAGCCTGTCGCCGAATTTGTTTCTGTTTTGCCGTCACGACCATGTGTTTGGCATTTTGTTTCGTGACGTTGTAGCTCGTTCTTGGTGCTATTGACCTATAGGACAAGTATGTCCTAAAGGCTTTCTTTTTGGCGGCGACAGCTTCACGAACCTCCGGTGTCCAACAAGGGGTCCGCTTCCCATTGTCACTCTTACTACCGTTTTTTTTCCCAAAAGGCTTTACTGTAGCCTCCAGGACACCAGCCCAGCTACGTCACCGGTTGGCAGAGGAGGCTTGGCGTAATTTTTGCCGATTACACTCGTAAACTCCTCACAGGTCTCCTTTTCACTCAGCGCCTCCCACTTTGCTCGTTTTTCAACCCGTAAGGCTTTACGCGCTTTGTGCAAGTTTACCGTCACGCTGAGTCTACTGATCACCGGGTAGTGATCGTACTCAGCTCCACGCCACGATACACTCTGCTGTCCGTAACAATGCCTTTGAGATTCTCCGAGACGATGATGTAATCAATCAGGGATCGTTGTTGACACGAAGCACCAGTCTGGCTGGTAAACTCCTTGTGCCACGTAAGCCTATGAATACTTTTGTGCTGGAAGCCGATGTTCGTGATGTTCAGTACATCGCCTGTGCAAAAATCGAGCAACTTCTTTCCGCTTCCATTTTGGGTGATCTTGTCGAATTTTCCGTTCACTCTTCTCCAGGTTTGTTGTTCGTTCCCTACACGCGCATTAAAAATCCCTCATTGGATCATTAGGCTCTTTCCATGGCAGTGTAGAAAGAGTTTGGTTGATGTTGGTTAAAAACTAGTCGTAGTCAGCCTCAATGTTTCGTCCGTATACCTGAATGATCGTTAAGTTTCCGAAACCTCCCATCTTAAGCCAAAAATCGCATCCCTTTCGTTGATGAGTTTCCACTCCACGATCATTCTGGCCAGGTGAGGGGCTACTAGGATCCCGACATCCGCCTTTGCACGCGTTTTAGGGTCGACTCCGCTCCAATAGAGAGTCCATCCGTGGTCAAGGGTGACAGAGACAGATCCTTTCCTCTTTTTTGAGGCCAGGCCAACTATATTCAGCCATCTCCTCTTTGTCTCTTCTACGACTTCAGGTTCCCTCCCGTATAGAGTGGTGCCATTTCAAGTCCCATTTTCCGTTCCAGAGTTCGTATCCTTTGCTTGCTCTTAGGACATTGTGCCGTGGTTACACTACGATCGGTGGCAAGCCGGTCGGTAGCCCTGAGTGTAGCATAATAACGGGGTCCGATGCACGTAGACACATCGGATCGTCCGGTTCCAGTAGCCAAATTATCAGTAGGTACCCTGGAAACCCAATGTTTACCGCAGTCCTTATTATCCTGGGCTAAGCCAGCGTTATAACTGGAAATCGGACTCATCATACAGGCGAAATACTGAAAAACGACAGTGCCAGTGCCGTACATCTAATGACCGTTTTCTGGAGTTCAGGATACGTCAAAACGACCTGAAATACTGTGATCGGCGAAGTTATATCCATACGGAGCTCCTTGGTTGCGAACTGTTTTTAAAGAACTAAATCACAAATTATTGCAGAACTGTAAAATAATAACAGAAAATTATCCACAATATCAAGGCTTTCTTGTGCTAAGTTAGTTAATAACTGAAGTATTTGACATTATGCTTTACTAGTCGACTAAGTTACATTTTCTCGATAATTGCAGCATAATTTTAAAATAGACTGGTTTCTGAAAGCACGGACTAATGTGTTACGACGATCAATTACAACGCCATCTGATGTAGTCACATCACACCACAGCGTCCACAACCCTCGCTGACACTCCGGCACAGCTTACTCGACATTTTAACCTGTCGTCTTGCCTTAAGTTTGATTTTCGGTACGGCTGAGTGTTTATTAAATAAGAGCGATAAACTTTATTGCTATCTGGATTACGAGAAATACATTCTGAAACAAAAAGAGGTATTCAAATGCTTTAAGAACTTCAGTGCGGTAGAAAAAACGGGACGTAAACATCTGAAATCTTTGAAAATACTATGGAAATCCCGGGAAACCAAGAAGAAAGTAAAAGTCTGTAGTTCACCAGAAACAAACCTCTTTTGTCTAAGTATCATGCTCAGGACATTTCAAAACCGCGTTTGACAATTTGACCTGTAAGTAAACTCTGAACATCCTCACTAAAATTTACACAAATTAAATATGAAGCGTATGACATTGCTTGAACGAATTTAACTTGAGAATGTAAGTAAGTGAAACAGATTGCTTACTTTATGAGTTCAAATGTATATAACTATGCGAGTAATTTCTAACTAAGAAATTTTATATGTCTGAATTAAAAATATGTAATTGACATTTTTTTATTTAAAATCATTGGCGTGAGCTGAGCTCTTTGCCGTACGTTGGCCCATATTGAATTGGATGGAAATTTTAAGAAGGTTGAATTCCATTAAATCATATTTGGCATTCAAAGGTCATTATGTGATTTAGTGCATCGCGGTGAAAAGAAAATAAGCCTTTCTACTACTTTGACATTCTTGAAAGTCTTGTCTGATGAAAAGCAGGGTCCGTGTAGTCACCGGCAACAAAGCACCGCTGCCATGCGTGAATGCGCCACTGCAAGACACAGCTCGGTTTCCTTTACAACCGAAGAAAACAGTATTGGTAGGCAACAGCTGCCAAAAGAACTTAATTGCTTGTGCGCTGTGAACAAAATTCTGTTACCGGAGAGTTGCTATATTCTACTCCTTTTCCCGCTTCATCCAATAAATGGCTAAAGCAAGTCATATTTCTTCATATTTTTGTAATCGAAGTTACATTCTAATTTGACCCAAATAAGCTGTGAAATTCATATTACTGTACCGAAATATTTTCGATCAGTACCGAAATAAATGAACGTAATGTTTATGCAGGAATTATCTTTCCAGACTACTCACCAAAAGTAGTATTGCAGAAATCTAAACACGAAATTAATTAAAAACACTACATATTAGATAAAGTTCTAAAGAAAGTTTAAAAGATATAACTTTTTAATTAAAAAAGGCAAAAAACGCTATTCGCTAGACATATACAAGTGACAGACTGTACACTACTCCCCCCCCCCCTAATTACCAAAAAAAATTTGGTACACTAATTACCAAAAAAAAACGGCCCCAACAAAGCACCCTATGCTAACTGCAGGACACTGTAAAAAATAAGTGACGCTGAGGGACAGTAGCGTTCGAAAGAGCCAAATCGCGGGACACACTGGCGCAACTGCCGTGGCGTTAGGTATGTGAGCTTTGTTGGGGCAGATTTTATGGTAAGTTTTGTACACGCAAGTAACCATCAAAGCGAAAGAAGTGTAAAAAAAAAAATCGAAAAACATAAATTTGACCTAGCTATCTTGGGAATCTGGACGCTTACTAAGTTATATTTGCAACTTTTCATCCACACAGCAGTACATGATAAATTTATAAAAGAACACTCACAACATAGTAAATAATATTTAGCCATTACAAAAGTGACAAAAAGCTAAATTCACAGCAAATAAATTGCCAGTTTCACCCATCTTCGATAAGAACATCTTCCTCTTGTCTAACAGGACGTTGCATTTGAACTTGGCGAATTAAAAGCCTGTAAATACTCAAAACTGATATATGAGCACAAAAGTCGTGGTGTCAAATAATGTGAATATATTTTTTCTTACCGCTCGGGAATACTGAACGATGTCGTTAAATACAGCGTTGGCGTCGTTTAAAATCTACAATCCTAAAAAATTAACATCACAGCCTTTCTGAACAAAATCTTCCCTATCGAGTCAAGCACACATTCGGCATAAGAATTTTCTTAATCTCTGTTTAACCACTTAAGTTTTCGAAGTACATAACAATAATAATTATTCTTTATTTAGCTCCACAGAATTGTAAAAATACATTATATCAATACTTAGCGTAAGAGAATAATAACGTTCACAAACACTTACCAACAGCATGGATGCTCGCGAACGACTGAATTTCTCATGAATAAAGCAACACGCTTTGTAGGTGTAGGATCCTCGTAGGGGCTGATGTGTGCATCGCAGATATACAATAAGTGTCTCATCGTAAAAGATTACACTTCTAAGAAAAGAAATAAGCTAACGGGCGTGAGAATGACTTAAATTTGCACTTACAATTATTATAAAAAAATAACCTGGTAATTTGAGACTTCAGGAAGTATCTGCACATTTCACAAGAATGAGATAATAGCTTTTTATCTGAAAAAGTTGTTTGAAAGGAATTACTCTTGGTGTTTAGCGCACTTGGAGTTTGGAACTTTAGCGAGGGTGTTGGCTTATTTCAACTAGCTACAAATGCATCAGAACGCTGTGTCGAATATTGTTTTACAAGAAGGGGCACAGTACTGTTTTTCAAAACACCCTTCACAAGCAAGTGACAATAAACTGAACTGAAATACAACTAATTTTCTGTTTTGACGTCACTACGGTCTAATACGCTTGCGTTAAAGCGCCCAAGGCGCCCGCTTCAATTCCTTCCGCAAGGAATCTCCAAGTTGGTATTCGACCTCTGGTACTCTGTCGACCGCAGCGTTGCTGTGTCGGTAACAGCTTGTCTAGTAAAGTATCTACCTCTGTGATAGGACACCATGCATATTAACAAAGTGGTTATAACAGTGCTTCTTCACTTAACAATCCAACTATCTTCCGGTTACAAGTAACTCAAATTTAAACATTAATACTTGTATTGGCGAACTTTGCCCTCCTATACTGCGCGAGACTGGCGATTCTGCTCACACACTTTGCAACAGGATGACACACCGATAAATATTGCTGTCGGTTGCACTTTTTCCCCCCATTGTTGAGAACTTGGTTGACCGCGAAGGTCCCATGAAAGAACTCTTGTAAAATGATCGATTAGTGGAGAACTTGGAAGGGTTTGTGACCGCACTTTTTGTTCGGGACACGTTCCTGTGATGAAGTGTCTATTCATCGCCTCTTTGTGCGCTTTACGTTCTTGCTAGCTCAAACTCAAGTCTCTCCCTTCTTCCTCTGTAGAGACTCGAGTTTTAAGAACCTTCTCTTCACTTGAAAAATCCTACTTGCCCTTCCGAGCTTTTCTCTCTTTCGACTTCTCTAAGTCAAGCCTTTGGCGTAGACAAAGCTACCAATTTGTCTTTAAAGTCTGAAAAAAAAGAAAAAAAAAGAAATCCTATCGCCGAAGATTGCGTTACTAACAAGCCTGACTTCTCATATGTCGATCAATTTAGCCTTAAGAACTTTCTTTTTTAACCAAAAGCAAAACACCTCATTTTTCAGGTTATCTCTACAAGGCAACTTGAGCCGGAGCAATATTATTACCGCTACAAGTTCAACCTGGCCAGTCAAATCTCGACATGGACACCCTTCATCCCGGTCAACTACACCGAGCTATTCCTCCAAAGCGCGCCGTACTGGACTCAGGTCCACCGAACCCAGTGTTCGTCCAACCCTGACACCTGAGCAAATTGGTCGGAATATTACCATAATTCTTGAAAACCTGCTGCAAAACTACGACAGTAGCCAAAGACCTGGCTACGAAACCGGTAAAAATTGTTGCCGTGTTTTGTAAATGAAAACGTAACGAGTGTCATTCGGACTTACAATCGTGTAGCATTTATGTCTGTTAAATATATTGTTATTTATGGTGTTTAATAAAGACTTTTCGCGAAGGAAATCGTAAAGAGCGTTTGCTTCAGAGAAACTACGCTCCTTACTAACGTATTATATGGGGAAATGACGCGAATGCATTCGTGAACACGAAAAGGCCATATAATTATAGAATGTCTTGAGAGTAAGATTACAGTATACGGTACATTAGCTTCCGTGGTGGTATATCTTAATATTTTCTAATTATCAAAATTAATTTGATACGAATGCAGAGTTTATTTTTACTTTTTTTAAAAAAATAGATACTAACTTAGGCTTGTAACTGTTAATGAGGATTATTTATTATCCATAAGAAAATTTAAAAAAAAAAACAATTGGAAGTGTACACTTAAGGCGCAAAAATCTCACTGTACTCTTCAAACTACGCTCCTGCAACCCTTAAGCATATAGCCAGTGTACTATATTTTTTCGACTTTAGCCGAACATTTGTGTGTCAGTAAATTTTGCTTTAATAATTCACAGTTGTTTTACAATTACTTTAAGAAAGTTTTGTGACCTAACACATTAAAGCTTTATCATAAAGTAATAAATATATGAATTAATGTTCTGGTTCAGCAATACTTCTCTAATTCAACGTGTAATTCGTTATGTAAGTTCTCAAGAAAAAGAGGCCTTCCACTGGCCGTAAGCGTCTTTCCTGAAAGACAATAGGGTGAGCGAGTATCAAATAACACTTAGGGATCGTTTCTACCAACCGAATCTCGACTCCATTCTTTCTAATGACTTTAATTGCTTGAGCACAGGCTTGTACATAAGTCCGAAAGAAAAGGATTTCAGCGAAGTCCAACTCCCTTCGCTCCGTTACAAGCAATTTTAACTCTAGGTCCTAATTCGTTCTTTTGACCAAAGACAATTCCATTTCGAAACCCAAATCTTTGTACTAATTTTTTTAAACAAATTCAAATCAAAGTCCAAATCCTAGCAGAGGGATTGAACAAGTACGGTTACATGCATTTCTATCCAAATTTCTATACAAACTATTTACAGTAATTTCAAATTTTTTGACGAACTCTGAATTTACGCCCTCGCTCATCACTGAATAAATTTTCCTTATTACCTCAAAAACATGAGATTCTCAAGACATCCACAGTAATTCTTCCAACTACTAACTGTTTGCAAAAATGAGATATTAAGTATTGTAAACGCAGGACTTCGTAGACGCAGACGCAGATTGTAGACGCAGGACATTTTTTTTGCCCAGACTTCGCTGCAGACTGATTGATTGGAAACAAGTCAGAGTTTATTTTGAATTCGTTGAGCTATTACTTTCCATTAGTTATATTTTTAGAAGCTTAAACTGAAGGCAGTCCATAATAAGGTGCATCGTATTTTCTCTTATTTACCCTAATAAGCTCATTTAAACTTTTGCCTCTTTCTAAAGTGAAAAAGACAGACTGACTGCGTCATACGTTCCTGGTGAAAATGTTAACTTGATTCTCATTGACATTTCTAGAAAGGAGTTGCAATTTTTTCTTTCGACATGCAAATCCTCTAGCGTTAAAATCCAATTTCCTTCTACATTCATCTCAACTAGTTGATTCCAAACCAAGTGCAAGCTCAACTCGCTTATAAAAAAAAGAGTTGTCGAACAAATTTTCTAAACGCACCAAAATATAGACTTCATCCAAATGTGCAAATCAACTCAAATTCCGTACACGCCTCCTTGAACACGAGATTATTCGATCCATGCGTATTTAGACCCATCACAACCAATATTTACGCACAACAGGCTACTCAGAAGTGGCGTTAGCAATCAACTTCGGTACACTTAAGTGGGATCGCACTTTTTCAGAGGACCCGCCTCAAAGGTACATGCGGTCTGAAGGTTAAGCATGGAGCAAGATTGCTCCTGCGTTTCTAGCGTACGTGCAATCGAATTCAATCTGTAGAGTTTTTTTTCCTCTTTTTAATTCGTGGTGATTTCCAACATTACCACAATGACAAGCCGTAATAAATAGCAAAGCAAACTTTTCACAGATTTCGGGGTACTAAAATGTATAAAATACCGTTATTTTATTTTAACTGAGGGCGTAAAGGAATTTCCACTGTTATTATAGAGCACTACCGAGACGACAATGAAATACAGAATTGAATATAATCAATCCACTGAATTTTCACCTTTCCGGTGCACTAACGAAGTAGCAGACTTAGTGGACATTTGATCAGAATTGATTGGTTAGCCATATTAGACATAGTTTTTCATGTGTATTTTACTGTTTATTTATGCTGTAAGCCACTGAATGCAAAATTTCTAGTGAATTCACGTCTTTCGCAGCTTGTTTTCAAGTTCTGTCTCTCAGTGTAAGAAGCAAAGAAGACAATTTTCCGGAACTAGAATGTCACACCAGGCTTAAATGTGTCGTAAATCTCTGGCAAAACAACCAACTGCCCACTTAAAATATCCTGTTTGACGGTTGCCTGCTTTCCATTATGTTTAGCTTTCTTTCCTTTTGACGGCTACCAGCCAAAAAACGATTGATTGAACATGACGAATTTAGGCCTCCCGTACCATATAACAAGTTGACCATATAGATGGTAATTGTTGACAATACTGCTAACAACTTATTAAGATTCATTGAGTTTTAAACACTCATCTTTTACATCAAAACACGAGCCACATGTCATTATTCCGCTTACTGTAATATGAATTGTTGCGAAGTTAAGAGAAAAAAATTCCTACAAGGGATTTAGGGTGATACAGCTTATATTGTTGAGATCAACCGCCTGGTATCCTCGGAGCCAACGGAGTCTCCTTTTATATGCGAAGGTTTTGTATAGAAATACAGCATTAAAATGGAATGTAACAACGAGTCAAACGAGGTTATACCAACACGAAGTTTGTTGGGTACAAAGGAAAGGAACGAAGTTAGCGAATCACACAATAAATAATAAAAAAATATGAGAATGTCTAGAAATAGATACGTATGACACGCTATCAGTAAGAGAGATATGGGGCAATATGGATTAGTATTAGCATAATTTTATCATTTTTGACCCAAGTTGATTGTGCTAAAACGGTTCTCACAATTAATCAAACTACTTCACCTTAGTATGAATTATCAATTTGTTACTTATCAGTATGGCATAATCCCATTAAATCGACTCTCGTGGGAAGAATAGCTGTTTGATATCTCCGAAATTCGTTGTATGACAGGCTTTTCTCAACACTTACGTAATCCGTGATCTTATCACGATCATTCCATAAATTAAGCCGGGCTTAGACAGAGTTTTCATTTCCGTGCATCATCCGAGTCTATATCTCTTTCTTTCCCTCTAAGAGCTTTCAAGACACCCCTTGTCCATTTCATAGCTTAGCTAATACGCTCTCTATAAAATACTGAGGAGCTGGTGGCTAAACTTTCCGTGCTTGTTATACAAGCACTTTATCTGGAAACTGTGCACAAAACTTTAAGGTACTTAAAATAATCGAAAACAATAAAATCAGTTTTACATGAATTTCTCATGCCAATTTCATTCTCCTTATTCTTATGTACCTTTGCTTTTTAGTAATATACAGATTTCAATACCCCCTACATACAGGTAGTTGACAATTATATTTTTATGCCAAGCTGGCCTGGGTCCAAATTGTCCACTAAATTGCTCTGTTGCTGACTATAGAAAAATTGCTTTTAAGTGAAAATGACACACTTATTTGGACATGATGTGGGAAATGGATAGGAAATGGGAATGTTGTTTATTAACCCTCTACTGCTGACTAAAGAACCTGCAACACTAAAAGCCATAACTTTCTGACTTGGCACTATTACCCTAATTAAATAGTATACGTCTCGGTTGGTTGGCAGAGGCTTTCCGGATGCATTCTTGTATGCACTCCCCTGAGAGTGCTGTCGACTTCCTTTCATCAAAAATGGATCTAACGGGGTACACGATACAAAATAGATTCTTTCTGCTCGCTACCCACCCTGTCCAACCCTTTTTAATTTTCTTTTAAAGGGGGAAGGTTAGGGTGGTGAATAACCAAAGATGGGCCTCCGAAACTCTTATAAGATCCTGATCGATTTGCTACGCTTTTACTAAAAGATACACCTTGAAAAAATAAGGGAAAAAATCCTGAGCCTCCTTGGCCCCTTTTCATGCAAAATGGTATCTTCCTTGAAAGAAGTATAATACACCGGAAAAAAGAACTCTGCCTAAACAGCTCCCACTCTTCCCTTAACCCGGAGGTGTGCATTAGCTTTCAATTACGTACCATAATCCCCCCGACAGAAGCGCGGAATAATATTTTCTTGTCTAATGAGTACGACACGCCGTGTCAACAGAAGACGTATCCGTTCCAGCTTAGCACGCATCTGGAGCCGAAGGCTCAAACAAAGAGAGTTAAAAGCGTGGGGAGCGGGGGTGGGGGGGGGGGGGGAGAGTAGAAATACACTACTTCGGAAACAACACGCTGGAACTTATGTCATTCTTTTGAATGTATTTCTGAAGGTCAAATCACTACGGTATACAGTAACATTGTAGTACGGAGTATGGGGCCGATTTCTGAACTGGACATGGTGAGATTTTACTTTCTTTATTCGAAAGATTTTTAGTTTTTCATTAACTTCTGATTTATAAATTTTTTAATTAAAAACTAGAAAAAACGAAACACTTAGCGAAGTGGAGCAGCAGATTTAAACGGTTTTTGTTGCAGGACTTCTCGATGGATTGTTACTTCCGACAAGTGTGGGACGACCAGCGTTTGAGTTTCCATGGCCCTATTGAAGTCTTGAGTCTGAGTATTAAAATGTTGGAAGGGATTTGGAAGCCGGACACCTTCTTCTACAATGGCAAGAAATCGTACGTCCACACCATCACGCAACCGAATAAACTGTTGCGTATCACACGCGATGGAAGGATCCTTTACTCAGTGAGGTACTCTCACCCTAACAAACAAGAACCTTTATCCCTCCTTTCTTTCTCGCTTCCTCTAACCCAGAAAAATGCACAGAAACTTAGAAGGTCTGGAAATCGAGATACTTGTATCACTTCAGAATACTCTTCAGATCACGTATACAGTATTATTGTAAGGAATTTGCTTTCTTATTGATGCATTTGGATGTTTTGTTTCACAGAACACCAGAACGGGGATAAGAGGAAGTAAAATAAATTTCAGGCTTAGAACAAAAAGGGGTAGTTGACCTGTAATCTGGTTGATTACTATCATTATCGTTGTGTTAAGACTGGAAACACTACAAACGGAGCGTAATTATAGCTCAAAGTTGCCAAAAGTTGAGTAGCCGTGGTTAATATCATAATGACTCAGAAAAAAAAACGATTTGACACTTTGCAAAATTTTGTCTTACCACTGGAAGCTTAAAATGTGTTTTCTTGGCCTTTTTATTTTAATTTTCATTCGTTTTTGGAATTAATGTTTTCTTAATATAAAGAAAAACTCGCGGTTTTTACAGGAATTTCCCTCAGACAATCACATTTTTTATCAATGAGACAATTGGGTTTTGTGCAAAGGACTGGGTTACTATAGGAGAAAAACACATCTAAGTTCATACTTTTAGCTAATAATTTGTTGTTATTTTTTCATTGCATTTCGAATAGGTAAAAAAAAGATAAAGTTAACATAACAATCTCCTGGAGCAAGTATTGTTTCAAACAAAGACGCTCAAGAAATTTAAATTTTTTACCATAAAGAAAGTAAACTATACTCTTTCTTCGTGATTAATAAGATGGAAACTGAAAATTAATAAAAGGAGAATCCAGGCTCCTAAGTACAATCTATTCGCAATTTACTTTGAGTACAAATACCGCGAATCCGAAGGATGAGTCTCGTGTGTTCCATGTGCAATCCTTTTCCTCCCATGGGATAAAGACAATAGCAAGAGACGATACAGTAATAATCTTAACGTTCTACAAAATCGCGTGTTAATCCCCCCCTCCCAACCCTGAGCCAAAATCCTAATTATGATTACAGATTTAACACATTACCCTATTCTTCAAAACTTTTATGCCCTCTATTTTTCAAAATAATTCGAATTCCAGCTAAGATATACGAATTTGTAAGCCATTACTATCAAAAGTTTGGGTATAGTTTCATTTCGGAATGACCTTGTTCTGTTATTGTTCTATATCAATTCAGGCTAACAATAAAAGCCAAGTGCCCCATGGAACTACGTAATTTTCCCATGGATCGTCAATCGTGCCCGTTAGTAATCGGCAGCTGTAAGAAATAAACTTTCATTTTCAACCTTCAATCAATAATTTAGTAACCTTAATATTTTTTTTGTATTCCCTTCTTTCCACGATTTTCTGAAAAAATTTCATCAATCACGATTTTCACGGGATTCAACCAATCAAATCGTAGATGCTTACACTTCGGATGAATTAGTGTACCACTGGAATAGCTCGAATGCTGTGGTTTTTCTGGGCGGTATTGAGTTGTCCCAGTTTGATCTCATTTCAAGTCCTTACCGTGACGGAACAATTTTACAACGACGCCAAGGTTTGTTACCAGGCTTGGGAAGAAATATGGTGGGATGTCATTATGCCTAACAAGGGTATTTGACGTATTGCATACATTATCCGAGACTTGTTCAATTTAACGCCATAACTGTACCGGAAAAGATTAGAAGCTTTTATAATTCGAATTGTGATATGCATTCTTGATTTCCAAATTTAAAACGAGCACAGATTTTGTGAACTATTGTTATGTTAAACGGATGAGAAACCAATTCAGCAAATCTCGTATGAAGCATTCTTTACGTCTGAGCGAACTGACATCTTGGGCAATTTGGATTCTCGATCACTAAGCTACTTATTATAGGCAACTTTTCAGTTTTGCAAGTCAGCTTCAATCTGCGACGGAACCAAGGCTATTTCCTTATACAGATTTACATACCGTGCGTTCTAATCGTCGTTTTGTCCTGGGTGTCGTTTTGGCTGAATCGTGAGGCCACTAGCGATCGCGTAAGCTTAGGTAAAACACTCAGTGACCGAATCATTTAATATTCTCATATGTACCTCTCATGAATCTAACTCCATTTTTTTCTCGCAGGTATCACTTCCGTGCTTACGCTATCAACCATTAGTGTCGACAGTCGAAGCGATCTGCCCAAAGTTCATTACGCCACTGCGTTGGATTGGTTCTTACTCATGAGCTTCGCTTACTGCATTTCGACACTGCTCGAATTCGCTGGAGTGCACTTTTTCACCAAGGTAGGAAAACTATTCGAACAAATAAAATTTATGACGGCAGATGTCGCCACCCCCGTACCCAGGGGCGGGGCTTAGGGGTTTAATTCCCTTCCAAAACTTTAACTGTACAATGGTGTACGCATAGGCGACTACGAAGTGTCCAAAATAATTGCAAATAGGACCCCCCCGCACCGTAATTCAAACCCCCCCAGAACCAACAAACTTAGTACGGCCCTGGCTGTCGCTTACATCCATTAGTCGGTAGTTATTCTACTTAGAGAACATGTAATCATTAAAAAAGCAAAGTAAGCAAACAAGAAGGGAAAATTACACGAAAAACGCTTTACAGTTGGGTTAGTTGTAGCGTGATTTTACTGCAAAATTTTGAATGTTATTTAATAATTTCAATTCCAATTCAGGTTGGTAGTGGTGAAGGTACGGAGGAATTCGTTAACGCGGTGTCATCCCGCTCTTCTTCTAGTTCTTCAGGGTCTGACGATGAGCTTCCCTTGCGCTACGACACTCCACCCTCTACCGATATCCCTCCCCTCCCTCGCCGCGTTGCTATGCAAAATTCCTCGGCTAACAATATAACCCTCACCCATGGTACACAACGCAGCACTCGTACGCCACCTAGTTACGCTTCTTCCCATGAGCGGGATAGTTGTTGCCACCAATTTCTCAATTGCTTAAACGGCAACCAAGCTTACCGCCGTCGCCGTCACCGCCTCGCCCTTCAACGCGGGAGCGTCAACAGCGTCTCGCAAATAGACAAAGCCGCTCGGATTCTCTTCCCTTTCACTTTCGTCCTCTTCAACCTTTTCTATTGGTGGAGCTACGCGCGTACAGTCGACGACTTTTCATGGACCAAAATTGATCAAATGAGATTCTATTAATAAAAAAATCTTATCTCACACACCCATCTTTCGAATTGTGTAATACTTATCATTTTCACCTGACCTTCCAGCCTTTTCCCGCAACGATAACCTACATTTGGCATAACAATGAAAACCCCAATCTAATCTGTCTCAACACTCAAGTGGTCTCGCCGTCACGTATCCTGTAAACATAAATATAACCTGCCCTCAATTTTTTCTCCTTCTTTCCGTTTTCTACCTAGTGGAAAAAATGTTAAAGAAGTTTACCAACGAAGGTTAACCAGAAAAGTCAATGCTAAAGCTTCGAGGTCAAAATGTACATACTCGTTTTGAACTCGTTAAGCATAATTCATTTGCACCCAAACAATTCCCGCTCTTAGGAGTCTCGAGAAGACGTCTGCCCTATTCCTCAAGGGCAAAAAAAAAAAAAAAACACTTTCTTCTCCTGACCCTGCACATTTATCCTAATTCAACATGATCACAACGTAAACAAACTCATCAGATAAGAACATTTCACCCCAAAGGATAATTTTCCCTCTACTGTAGATATATTTTCCCGAAAACGTTTTCTTTACCCCGAGGAACTAGCTTCGTTTCATCGAAAACGCGCTTTTCACTTCCCAGTTGCCAAAACGTTTCCCAAACTTCACGTTAGTTCCTAGTTGTGTTGCCAACACGTGAACAACATTCCGAGTAGTGTTTGACGTCGTCTTGTTTCGTACAGCCGTTGCCATTCTTTGAGTAATTATCATGGACACGCAACAACAACCTGAATCGTCAGATGTAGTAGTCGTAAGTAAATTCTTTTCTTATGCAAATAATTGGAGGGACTTTTTGGCACACACTGCTTAACTTCCCGTCCTTTAACTTTCCTGTACGAAGGAAACCTAAGCCCTTTATCAACGAATACACGTAAAAAGACAACATAACGCAAAATTTTTCCTTGACGAGTTGTTATGATCTTTGCCTTTTCAAGCCAAGGTGCCCTTCATAATCATGCGATGCTGAGAAGTAACCATGACGTAGCTTATTACGAGTTACACCAAACAAACGTCACCTCTTAAGACACTTCACACCTAGATGTGTGATTGCTAGTACGGGGGGGGGGGGGTAAATCCCTCCTCCCTAAAAATAACTGCAAAAAATACGATAAAGATGGCATGTATTTAAGCCTCAGATTCCACGCAAGCTTTACTTGTCCCTAGACTCTGAGTGCGTACGTGCTGCTTGAGCCTAATTAAGTGCAATTAGAAAGTTGCACCATTCGGGCCCTGTTAGCAACACGGCCAAATTGTTCGGGAGAAGAATTATTCAAATTTATTCCCTTTTCTAAGCCAGTAGGCAAAATCGTCCTAATTTGTTAAGCAGAAGAAAAGAGAGACGTGCATACAAAAGAGACAACCTTGCCGAGAATAAGTTTCCAGTTTTTAACATTTAGTTGAGGATCAGCTAACGTCAACTCCTTTTGTTGTCAACCGAGCGGTAAGAGCAATCAAAGCGTTTTTATTAACCGAAAATTCCACGACTGTTCTTTTTTTATTATTGTTTCTTTCTTTTTTATTTACGTCGGTCTGACTCTATTCGTAAGTTAATTGTTAAAGTTAAGTTTAATTAATACAATTAACTAATTTTTCCACGTTTCTAGTTTTATCTTTAATGTATCGATATTTGTTTACAATTTCTCCCCTGTAATTTTGTTACTTAAGAGAGTGCGGAAGTTTATTACTTAACACGTGTGGAGTAAGGTCGATGTTGTAATGAAAGTTGTCAAAACTGTTGCGTCAGTTCAACTGAAATTTTGGAGTCATAGTCGAGAGAAGTATTAAACAAAGGGTGTGTGGAGGAATAGAGCTGACAGAGGGGGGGACAGGGTACGGAGGAGAGCCTTACGGCTATGGCTCGACGAGTTTCACTCACTTCGTTTTCGTACGCAATTTAGTTTGTGCCGATAACCTTGCCTCAACCGAGATAAATAAATGCTGTAACCCGTCAGAGTCGGTAGTAGTCGACCGTTTCTCGGTCTTTGATTCACATCAGTCCGCTCACAGCATCCAAGTCGGGTGTTTTCTCGTAATTTAACTTTAACTTTTGCTCCAACTATAAAGTGGTAATTATGTCTCTGTGTGGAAGTCCCAGTAATGCCGATATCCATGTGAGCTTCTTTTTTAATAAAATTTCAGTAGCCATCGACTTAAAAAACAAACATTATCTTTTAATACTTTACATTTTGTATATTCTGAGCTTTTTACATATAAACATTTTAAATTAAATGACATTTGGTTTCCTCAAAAACAGTTACGGTGCGGGTTCTAATGCATATTTGAAATACAATTAGAAGGAATTTAAAGAACGCTTTAAGTACAATTTGTTGAAACAAAAGTTCATGTTTCAAAAACACGTAGTTCGCACAGTTTTCTAAGTAATTAATTCATATATGTATACATTCCGCTACTTTTTTGTGTACATGTCAGTTTAAGGATTTTCTCGCATGATTTCGTGTATAAACTCTCTACTTTGGTGTAGTTATGTTTCTGACATTGTGTTTCTTGTCGTTATCGTAAGCTCGTCGTTGCACAATTGTACTTGTTAATCAGTACACATTTTTCTTTCGCTCTAGCCTATACTGATGGAGGGCGGCAATTACATCATGGAAGGACTTAACAAGAGCAAGAAAGATATCTTCATTTTTAGCCTGAACGAAGAAGTGGGCGCTTTGGCCCGTGCGCTGAAAATTTTTGAGGTAAATGCTAGCAATGCCACTTTATACGCACAGTACTTTCCAATAAAAACGATCCCAACAAAGACTTCTGTACTAACGGAATGGCACTGTGTAAGAAAAGTGACGCTGCAGGACAATAGCGTTCTCTAGAGCCTAAAGTGTGACACTCGCGCAACTGACGTGGTGTTAGTACTGGAGCTTAGTTGGGGTCATTTTATTTTTGGAAACTACTGTACGGTTCCATATGTGTTGTAAGATTTTAGAATACAAGTTTTTATGTAAACTGTTTAACGGATACAACGAATTCTCCAATGTTTCACGTTTGCCAAAACAATCAGACGAAAAAATAGTGAAAAGGAACGTGAAAATGAAACAGTTCGTGTTGGATTCCTGCGATCTCTCGTTACGTTGATTGTTTCAATATATATATATATATATATATATATATATATATATTTCTTTGTTATCCTAAACATTTGTATTATTTTATTAGTCCCACAAAGTGAACTTGGTCCACATCGAATCGCGGCCCTCGAAGCGAAGCCCAGGGCACTACGAGTTCATTGTTGAAACACGCGCTTTGGGCGGTGACGTCAATGGAGCCATTGAGGAAATCAAGGAGCTATCTGCTTATTTCGAAATCATTTCTCGTGATTACAAGGGCGGAGGTAAAACAGACACCGTAGAATATAACACTACACTTGAAATATTAAATATTACATAGTATAGCTCTTTTTTTTTATTACAATGAATTAATGCGAAGAAGCTTTCTCAAAAGAGTTTCATTCCTACATTAACAGAAAAATTGCCTTGGTTTCCTGGCCGTATTTGCGACTTAGACCGGTTCGCTAACCAGATTTTGACTTACGGAGCTGAATTAGACGCAGACCATCCTGGATTCACTGATCCCATCTACCGGGCTCGCCGTAAATATTTCGCGGATATTGCCTACAATTACAAGCAGTAATATTTCGCTCATTTCCACTTTTTTTAAATAAATTTTATTGTACGTTGTTTCCTTGCCAAATTTCACAAAAAAAGATAAAATATTTCATTCCCTATCGTCATTCGTAGTGGCCAGCCGATTCCCCGCGTGGAGTACACACCGGAAGAAACTGAAACATGGGGCAAAGTCTTTCGTAACTTGACGGAACTTTTCAAAAATCACGCTTGCCGCGAATTCAACCACATTATTCCCCTGTTGCAAGAAAATTGTGGATACCGAGAGGACAGCATTCCCCAATTGCAAGATGTTTCCGACTTTTTGAAGGGTAACATACTTTTTTTCAGCCTTTCACTTCTGTATTGCAAAGCTAACTTCTTATTATGTTAAAATTGCGTTTTGGTTACTCACGCTCAGTAAATTAAAACTCAGCAATTAAAATACAAAAGATAAAGGCACACGCTTTGAGACCAAGGCAGATATCAAAGCTTGTGACTTTATCTTTGTATTTTAACTACTCATTTTAATGATCTCAATTTAGATTTGGTTTTAACTTCGCTGTAATAGTGCTAAGTTCACTTGTATTATAATTGTGTAATTACTCTCAACGTTAATGTAATAATTAAATCTCATTCGAGCAGACTGCACAGGGTTTACCCTGCGCCCAGTAGCAGGTCTGCTCTCGTCACGTGATTTTCTGGCCGGGCTGGCCTTCCGAGTCTTCCATTCGACCCAATACATTCGCCACCCCAGCTGCCCCCTTTACACTCCAGAACCGGACGTCTGTCACGAACTGTTGGGTCACGTACCTCTGTTTGCTGATCCGCAGTTTGCGGCCTTTTCTCAAGAAATTGGATTGGCATCACTTGGCGTTCCGGACGAGTACATTGAGAAGCTTGCCACGGTAAATATAGTGAAAATTCTAATTCAGCCACAACAGAGGGGCAGATCAATCGAAAACTGATTCGAAATATATTAATATGTCTTCAGTGCTACTGGTTTACGGTGGAATATGGACTTTGTCGCCAAAACGGTGAACTGAAAGCGTTTGGCGCTGGACTTTTGTCGTCTTTCGGAGAACTTGAGTACGCTATGTCGGACAAACCTGAACTCCGCCCTTTCGACCCACCCAAAACCGCTCTCCAAAAGTATCCTATTACTGAGTATCAGCCAGTGTACTACGTGGCTGAAAGTTTCGAAGACGCTAAAGAAAAGATGATGTAAGTCGATCAAAGAGTTTTCTTGCTTCCCGCAAGTTTTCCTTCCATACGTAATTTATACTTGTTTTCATTTTTTTACTACATATTCTTAAATCTTATACAATGCATTCATTTAAATTATTTTATCTACCTTTTATTAAATTTTGGCTTGTTTCTTCATTGCATAATTTTGTGCCTATGGATCCCTTGACGACATCAGAAACTATGCGCAGACCATTCCAAGACCTTTCGGCGTGCGTTATAATCCTTACACGCAGAACGTGGAGATCTTGAATTCCAAGCCCCAGATTACCAACCTTCTGAAGGACGTGAACCGCGAAATTCAGCGATTGGCCGACGCTTTGACTAAGGTTGAATAAGAAGTTCTATCCAAATCTGAGTTTTTATTCTCACCTAGCCATGTGTAGAGTAAATGTTTTATATGACAAAAAAAGACCTGAAACATTCCTTTCATGTAGAGATTGTAGTTTTCTGTATTATTTGCACTGCACTGTTCTTTGTTTCGGTAATTAAGCCAATTAAACTTGCATACACTTGTATTTCATGGAGGGGCGTGGCAAGCTTGAGACAAATAATAAAGTGAGATATTTTCAACTTACGGTTTGGATGTTTAGGATAATTGTTCCTTTATAGGAGCTAACACAGTTACCATCTAAAAACAGAAGGAAATATATTAGTTTTCAATAGTGCTTTTAGTGTTATACAATATCTTTTTATCTGCAAGCTATTATGAAGCAAGAGTTTGTTAGGGAATAATAGGGAAAAACGGCAGCAGCGAAAGCCTTGCAGTGTTCGGGTAGTGTTGTAGGAACAGTAAACGGAGCGAAAATGTTCTTCCTTAATTTTTTTACCTTTTGTGAAAGACTGAAGGCTGCCTTCGCACGTGAGGAATCAATGTTGAAGGGGAAGCAGACGTTGGATTGGTAATCCGATGCTTCCAAAAACGCGAAATTATCACCCACACTAACGTCCAAGGTCCTGATGTCAATCTGATACGGAGAATTTCGTAAAATAATATTCTTCATTCCAAATTTTTGTGTATACCACCCCAGGATGAATCACAAAGTCAATTATAACAAATGCGCGACCGTCTTTGCTCACAGCTCTTGTGATTGAATAACGCGGCGACGAAATTTCTGTCGGACTTGGCGTTAACATCGATTCGACTTCAGTAATAAGCGCTGAAGAGGGCTCTTCTCTACCAAGTTGACTAGGTTTAGGGATCTCTTGCACGGGAGGACGTTCTTCTGTACAACGAACGTGGTGAGGCTTGATGGAACCCAGATGACGTCGGTTTTTGAGCACAATCCAACCTAAAGTGAAATTTAACTAGGACAATCTTCAACTCTTCAGGAACTTAGTATGTTAGAGGTACCATTTTTGTCTATAAGGGTGTCGTGCTTATCTTCAAGGCCTTCAATGGCCGCAGTGAGAACAAAAGTTTGGAAAAGCAGGCTGCTAGTGACTTTATCGAAGAATTTAGAGTTGATGGCGATGTCATATGCTGTACACGGCTGCCCGCCTAATATTACAGTTAAAAGACATGATTAATTTACGGAGTTGGTATTTGATAATTCCTTTACGTCGTCCAAAAAGTCACAGAACAATTTATCACCAAGGACAAGTGTGACTGTACTAGAGGCTTACTGGATAACCTAACAGAAATGTAGCTATTCTTACTTTTGTCCTGCTCTTCGTGCGGTTCACCAATGGACATAGGGACACGGTAATTGGATGGCTCGTCTGATTCCAGAATGCGCGTAAGCTCTGACTCGCTAATTTCCATAGGCTCAGGCAACACGGACGTATGGCACAGATTAATAAATACCTTCTTCTTAGTCTTCAGATTCTGCGTTTTCACACAAATGCCTTAATAAAGCACAGACTTAAGTATCAATACGATTGTCATGAATTATGTGCTTAATATAAAGTTCAGGATTTCCCTCATTTTATAAGTACTTAAATATTTCTTTAATTTAACATAGATTTACCTGGTATGGGATGTACAGTCTTCACTAATTCCTTCGAAGGTAAATTTGGCGCAGACAAGGATGAACCCTCCATGGCGGCTGTAAGCAAGTTTTGGAAGTCCTCTTCATCTTTCTGTAGAATTAAAGCTATTTAAGTTATTACAGAACTAAAGCAATTCTAGTAAGTTACATTAAAGAGAAGATTCTTTTTAATTAGAGAGTCGTCAACTTCTAATTCGTTTTTAGGCATTTTTTTATCGGGGTAAATTTGTACAACGTGACAGGTATGGAAATCTTTTGAGTAAGGTGAAAGCTATCGAAAACAATAAACAAGTCGACAGACGAGCTGTCGATTAGGTGGGCAAGTTGGATTGCTGAAATGCTTTTTGGTGTTCCTTGTTTGTGTGTAAGGTTGTAAGAATCTGATAGGTGGCAGTAATGTTAGTTCGCATGAAGCGGGAGTATTTGAACGAATAGAAGCCTCGACAGAGAGGAAAAGAGAATAAATTTGCGATGAATCAGAGGAAGTGAGAAATTAGGTGAAGAGGACAGAATAGAGGAAGAAATAAGCAGAAGAGAAGGAAAAATACGGGAATAAGAAAAAAGGATAAATAGAGTGCAGATGAAGAAAATTTAAGAAGAAAACGGCTGAGAAGTAAAAGAAACACGAAAACGAAAAGAGAAAGGACAGAAAAAAAGAAAACGAATAACAGAAGAGGATAGGAAGGTAAGAAAATAATAATGGAAGACTACAATTAAAAAAATAAAGTTATTACAGTGGAACCCGCTTAATAGTAAGACCCCGGGTACGACCAGGCGGCTTGTCTTAAAGTGGGTCTTGGGTTGAACCAAATTGACTCTCCGAGGTGATGTATGAAAAGGTACTTGAGACTAGCTTGTCGTTAGGCGGGTCTTGCCTTTATCCGAGTTGCAACTAAGTGTAAAATGATTTGACATTTTCTGAGACTATTTAAGGAACATTTTATGAATAAGAAAATTAGATTAAAATGTCGTCTTTGGCGAATTCAAGAGTATTATATTCTTCAACGTCACTGAGCTTAGCATCATGTAGGGTGACTTCCTATCAATCTCGAATATCGAATGAACCATTCTGGAGTTATTTAATCAAACTCTAGCACTATTCCACAAACAATAAAAATTAAGCAGCTTATCCGAAAGATGAAAATTTGTACGGACAATATAACTTCCAAAAATTGTCTCTGGTGACGCCTTGCACTTTTTGGATTTATCAAAATTGCAAACAATTTCAAATCCGTTTTCAAAATTAAATAAACATTTTAATAAAAATAAAAATTTCGTTTTAATCGAAAATACTTGACACCATTTTCACCAAGTTCATAGAAAATGTACTTTCGTAAGAATTATACGAATATTAGTTCGGATTAGCTCCATTTACTACACAGTTTCTTAATCTGATTGTCAGGATAACTTTAAGTATTACAGTGAAACCCAATACAGAGCCCTTAAAAACCTATTGCGTAACTTTTCACTTTTTTGCACTAGGAGAAAGATGCTCGTACTCAATACCTTCATATTATTTTTTGCAGTGCTCATATTTTAGTGACACATTATCCTGCAGTTTGACGTTAGTAACAGATTGCACAAATGTTGACTTTATTTGCTTATCATATTTTCATACTGAGAACATTAAGAGTCCAGAATGTGAACTTGTAACTAGATATCCTGTGCCCCTTGGGTAATGGTTCTTTTGACTCTATTAGATTTAAATCATCCTCAGTTTACAAAAACTTGTACTAATTGCTAGCTGTTGGAATTTCACTTTCAGTGGGTTTTTTTTCAGTTGATTTTTACAAGTTGGTCGACTATTGGCCTTTCAACTCACTAGCTCAAATAGAAGACATTAAATGACTCGTAGTAACCCAACGCTATAACTGCTTCGATTTTGGTCACATGACTTACACATGCAATCTCAAGTCCCGATGTGGTTATAACTGGTCACCTGCACATTTGACAAATGCTGCAAAAGCAAACGACTGAATTGCACAAACTCTCAAGGGAAACACACAACCTTTGACCAAACCTGTCCAGCTAGAATTGCCGCCATACAGAAACAAGCAAGCCAAGCATCGGCTTCAGGTACTCATCATACTAAAATGGATTCTCCTATTCACCACTCACCTGTAAATCTTGCTCAACTGCACCTAAACCGTTCTAATTGTCTAAAAATGAATAATATTCCGCAACATTAGAAAAACTATAACAAATTTAGTGAAACTCTTCGAGAAGCGAATAATTAATCAATCAAACTGCCTTTATAATTGAATTTAATATTTCAAGCATTTAACCTACCTGGAATATTATTTCAGGGCTTCACGATTTTTAAATCTACTTCAGAATTTATCGAATTAATATGGCTCAAAAACTATAATGCAAATTATTTACAAATAGTCAAATGCGAAGAACTATTTACTATAACGAAGTTTTCCCCTCTAAACCTCCCCCATACTTATAATAACGGTATACAGAAGACAAACACGAGATATGACGAAGCTGCTATCGCATATAGGGCTAAAAATTGACAACACGAGCCCAAGAATTATTTTAGCCGGGAATTTGAAGGCTCATCATCTACAGTGGGAAGACAAACCTAAATACCAACCTGGTTAATATCTCCTCGACTTCACTACAGAGAAAAGTCTAATTTTGTTAAATACGCCAAAGACTACCACTTTTCAAAACAAAAGAGTCAACACCCCCATTATTTGAATAATTGTCGAGGCCAACCGATCCTGCAGTCGATCGAACTACACTGCGGAAGAGGCTCGCGAATTCGCAGAAGATGCGAGGGGAAAATCGTCAGCCGAAACGTAGTTAAATGTCACAGTAGAATTTGTTCCGCCATTGGAAGTAAGGAGGGCCTACTGCTCTTTATTTTTACTGGGATTAGCCGGACGCACCTTTGTTATCGACTTTGTCAATGAAGGGAACGTGGGAGCTGCGAGCCAGAAGCTGGAGACATTGGCTACCTGTGTCGATTCCGTGGAAGCAGACCAGAGCTATATCGTCAGGGATGAATTTATTGACAGACGAGTAATGAGGGTGTGACAGGGATGAGCCTGAACCTTGACGGCTTCTTCTGGACTGTACCCAGTGCATAAATGATACACGGCGAGAAGAGTGACTGTAAAGGGGCGCAGTTACGCGACCTTTTTCGATTTCGCCTTTGAAATAGAGGTCTACCAGTCCTCAATTCTCGATATTGTCACGTCACTTTTTAGCACCCGAATTTATTTGGCACCGGACGTAACGTTTGGGAACCTTGGATTAATAAGCGAAATGCAATTTGGGGATTTTACATAGCGCGTATTACAAGTCACTGCGAACTCCTTGACTACTAAGGTCGAACTTCGCTGTTTACCACAATTCTACTATTGTCCTAGTTTAACGCAACTTTATGTCTCTTGTACATTTTTCTAAGATTGTGTCCGTCTTATGTGGTGAGCAGCGGCGTCGGAAGCACTTCAGGATTGGTAGGGCAAAGGCTAAAGGTGTAGGGGAGAGTCGGGTGCTTTGACACACTTTTTACTCAAACTTTTTTCCTTACAAAAGTTATAAACAAATTTCAATTATTCCAACGTTATTCTGTACTGAGCTCTTTCCGGTACTTGTGCTAATTTTTCCCCACTCTTCGAGAAAACCGTTTAATAGTAAAAAAAAAAGTTTTCCCAGAAGTCGTCTGTGTGTCATAATACCCGAACTTGGAGAGTACTATGACACACCTCGGGTAAGCTGTGACACAGAAATAAACCTTGTCACTTTCATACTTTTATTGATGTATTATAACACAGAACAGTATAATTATGTAAATATAAAAAACTGGCTGCTAAATGGGGGACACTGGGTTATATTTTGACACTGGATTATGTTTTTAAAGTTAAAGCTCAGAATTTTTATGCGTCACTCGAAGAAGATGCGCCGTTGAACAAGGTTTTCTTTGCACGAGAAGACTTATTTTTTTTTCAGCCGAGGAGCTGCAGCCATTTTCTTACCACTTTTCTGCTCTAATTCAGCTAGCAGTTGTTTTCTTTCTGGAGTTTCCGTTATAACTCTGCTCTTGGCTCGCTTCCTATTCTACGATATGCATTCTTTGAACTAGTAAGCTTCTTGACGCATGCCAAGAAATCTATGTAGCCTATCCTACGCTGAGAACATGTGTTTGTTGATAACCGATTTAAATTTGTACTTATTTATGCGAACCTTTTTTTCAGAATGAACAAAGCCGAAACAGAGGAGTATATTCAGGAATTAAACTGGAGCAAACGCGTTTCGACGCGTGCTATCTCCACTGATGATGAACTCATTAACAATTTCATTTAATTTAATGCGATCCAATAAATCGTGAAAATTATGAATCCACGGACTAGAAAAGAAACCACTGTAACCTTACTAAGTGTCAGAGTCTGGGTCTGTGCTCAACTGAGATACACCACTGAAAATAATATTAATGTCTCCGACTAATGCGCATTTCAGGGTTATTTGTCATGGATCCTATTCATAGTTTCCAGTTTTCAAGCGATCCGCCTTACTTCAGTGCAGCCATCTTTCGAAGACTTTTTACATTTGCATGTAGACGACTCAACTTGTCCAGAAGCTCGACAGTTAGACCTGTCGTCTTGTTAGGTAAATAAATGGTGTCTATTTTATTGAAAAACTGATTGTTAGGTTTGCGAAGTTCAAGGCGAAATACCTAAACTAAGAATTAGACCTTCTAACTTCTCGTAATGGCTACGGTTGCAGGAACGAGTAAGTTGTTCGCAACCTTTTATGTGTATTATTTTTAGTAACTTGCCCCTAAAATATTTTTTTTTTTCTCCTTAAGTTGAAGTGCAACCTGGCGTTCAGTATAGAATCCTCTCGCGGGAAGCCTTATTAGCCCTGGGAATTATCGAAGAAGAAGTCGCAACTGAAGCAGCGCAGCCGCAAGGGAACGTTTCGATCCCAAATGCTACCCCTGTGAAAGGTGCCGAATGGACTGACTTAGAGACGAAGTTTCTGTTCGACAAACTTGAAGAGTATTTACCCCAGGTCGGATTGAGTAATACCTTCCCTCGGAAGAAACACATGTGGGACCAAATTTCGCAGGATTTGTACCGAAAATGCCAGTCGGTCCGAACTGGCGCGCAGTGCGAAAACCGTTACAAGACCGTCATGAAGCGCAAATCAAGACCATTTGCCCCTGCGCGTTCTAGCACCTCCACCGCTAGGAAAGCCACCGAGTTTGAGGAGCAGTTACGTCGAATCGAAGCGATCACTAACTCTCTAGACCATGACAACTTTTTCGTAGAATACGATTCAGCTGCTGGCCCCTCTAATTCTGGAAGCAATCCTCCCTCGCCTAGTAATCTTTCTGAGCGAAATCCTAGTCCTGAACTCCCTTCCGAGACGGCTCAAGCAGAAGTTCCAGATAAAAGCGCGGAAACGGTCGATCTTGTAACTTTTGCAAAAGGTTCCAAAGAATGGACAGTCGCAGAAACGCAGTTCCTTTTCAAGAAGTTTATGCAGTATGTCAGCAAAGTAGGGCCGATGCGGAGATTTAAGAAAAAGAACATGATGTGGGAACAAATTTCCCGGGATATTGCGAACGTGTTCAAAACACAGCGAACTCGTATCCAGTGCGAATCGCGTTACAAAACGATCCTAAGACGCAAGAAGTTTAAAATCACGGGACTTCCAAAGCCGACGAGAAGACCTCCAAGGAGCGCAGAAGACGAAGCGCGAAGACGGAGGGTTGTCAACGAATTGCTGGGAGTTACGTCATCGGCAGAAGCTTGCGAAGTGGTTAACAACGCACCGCTGAATGCAGAAAAAAGTCAAGAAGATGAAGGTGATGCAATGGTTGTCGAAAGCGTGAACGGAGCGGAGGATATTGAGCAACAAGTAAGAAAAATGTCCAAGTTTGAGACGGTGTTGTACAGAATTCACCGAGAACGGGAAGCAGCACGAGAAAGGCGACACAGGGAAAAGATGGAGATACTAAAAGCATTTTTAGGGAAAATAAAATGACTGTTGGTTTGCTATTCGTGGCATCCAGTAACTTTGTATGGGGACTTCGTCAAAATTACAGTTTTATACTTAAAGAACAAAAAATGGCCTTTCCATCAATTCTAATCTTAAATTTACAGAACTTACTTCGAAGTTCAAACCCACAAAAGACAAAAGTAACCGTCGTGTGTAAATTTTACCAAAGCGGAGCTGTTATTATTTTCGAGACAACCCTATAAATTTTGGGTGGAATTATCCAGTTTACCCTGAGACGTGAAGCTCAGTTGAGTAGATGTATTCAGACTATTATAAATATAAACGGTTTTTGTTCTTTACGGTGCACAACCTTCATGTATTTGAAGCTACATTTGTTAGTTGCAAATGTATCGTGACTACCCAGAGATCTTCATGTTTGAAGAAACGAAAGACAATAAGATTAAATGGTCTACGTTATCCGTTTTGAATAAGGATGAGTTGGAGAATTGGTATAAAGCGCATGTGTAACATAGGAATCTCAAACGGATTATATAGTAACTCCATAAATATTGAGTACATTTAAATCAATAAATCTGCATATTTTAGTTACATTTAATGAAAAAATAAACTAGACCCAACGAACTTGGTGAACATTATTGCTGTAGAAGTCACAGAATGTCTCGTATCTCTTACATCCGAGTCCTGTAATGAATTTAGTTTGTTTATTATCGAAAATGGATAGGTTAAATTGCGTTCTTTTAATTTTGAAGACCTGAGGAAAACACTGCGCGCAACATTTTGCGCTGCTGTCCTTCAAATCTTGTAGCAGATATACTACATAGGCTATATAATGAAATCTGATAGGAAAGGGATATAGCTTTTTTACGAATGTGTAAAAATCCGTGCAGTGTTTCGAAGTATCCATGGAAGTTAGCTGAGTGATCACTTGATTATATTAAAACTTGGGGACTTCGTAATCATTATGTACTGAAGCTATTGACTGTTTGATGACTCCTGAATTGTCTACAGTATTGGAGGGATGGGACCATGAGGATACTTTTCTGTTCTTCCGTTTTCACGTCACGTGAAGACAAAACTCTAGCCCAAATCTATACTCATTAATTGGATAAACTGATGTCTTAGTTATCAAGTAAGTTGGTACGCTATAAGAACACAAAAAATAAAACCAAACTAGCATGAAAACCAGAGGCTCTTCCAATTGTACAAAACGAGAGGTACACAGTTTGGAATAGGGGATAGGACAAAATTGCCATACAATGCCACGTATTTGCGTCAGAAACAAAACCTTATTCGAAGAACGTCAGAGCAGAAACACACCCACTACCATGGACGAAATTTTCGGATTTGAAGAAAGGATCAGAGATGATGTTCATTTTATACAAAATGCACTTATGTCATGTGTGTATTTTGTATAACATGAAAGTTTAATATGTGCGAAGCAACGCATGATTTAATGCGTTGCGCCATGCATGAAAATCATAGACCTCATTTAACCAATCCGTATTTTTAAGTTTCTGTATAATTTACCGTGGCTTATGCTTTACATATAAACTACCTTCACGCAATTTTCGAACACGTAACGGAAAAGTGACAACGAAAAATATAAAACCCGTTTCTTATAAAAAAGGAGAAGACGATAGCCCAGCGTCCCTAATACAGTTTCAACAATACATTTGACGACTGAAGGATGCATTCTATCAGCTTGACCGTATTCTTACTATTGCATGCACGCTTCCTGTGTCGACTTGCGAATGTGAAAGGAGTTTCAGCACTCTTAGGATCATCAAAAATCATCTGAGGACAACGATGAGCAATGACCGCCTCAATAATCTCATGATACTCGGGGTGCACAAATCCCGTTCTGCTTCTCTTGATCTAAACGATGTTGTTAATGCGTTTACAGCTCGATACCCACGATGTCGAATACTTTTATCGTAACTTTTTCTTGTATTTTAACTTTATGGATGTTGTTTGTTCTATTCATCCCAGGTACTTCTTGACACTTTGATAAAAATATTCAAGAAAACTTCAGCGAATTTCTCTTAGGCCATCGGGTTTTTATGGTGACTTCCCACGAAAAAATGGAAATTTCTTGCAAAAATTGTCCCATGCGGCCATGCCTATTTTTAGTAATTCTTTATTGGTTATGAGTTAAAAGACTAATTTTTTAATTGTTAATCTATTTTTGTTCGTATTTCTGAAATTGACGTTCGCGACATGTTCTTTTGTCAATGGACACGCCGTCGGGGAAACCGAATATCTGTCGGGGCAACCCCTGGCGCCGCCACTTATGGATGACACACGGTAAAGTTGAAAGGCACTTGCAGAATATCGCTGATGTTTTGTACATTACCAGCTGGTCAGCCAAACGCAGTACAAAACACAAGGCGTTTTCGACCTATACACTGAATCGGCTTCGACAGCGGATAGCCGTTCTTCTTTACAAAAGACAGGCGTTTTTTTTTAATGCATGGCCCACGTGTGAACGTGTGCTCATGCTCATTCAATTTTTCTGCAACCTAAAGGGGTAATGAATGCCAAGAAATGGTCGCAAATAATCGCGAAGGTTGTTATAAAATTTATCAACGAATGGTTTATAAATGCACGCCGATTAAACTGAAATCTATTAAGCTGTAATTTACATACCCTTCTCGTTCTTTCAACACGAACCCTTCCGTTGGAATCACAAAAAAAGGAACAGGAGACCGAAGAAGAAAACTGAAAAACATACGTTAACTAAGATATAGTGTCCTCATTCATTTCGAAGCCCTGTTCCGGCACACACAATTTATCGGTGGTAAACATTACTGGAATTAGCACTAAGCTTTGGTGGGTATTCTCACCACGTACTTACTCTCTAAGCTCCTTAGAAGTTTTTTTTTTACCTTTTGAAGTTTATCTATCTGAATTCTAACATGTTTACATAATGAGAATTAACCTTACCGATAAAGCATGCAATTTCGTCGGAGAGGATTATTTATTATTTATCCTGCATTTGCTTATTTATAATTCGTTCGCTGTCAAAACTGTTCGAGTCGTAAAGCAATAGAACTGCTAGTTTTCGGGACGAATAGAGTGGTGCCCACTGAGGGTCGGGGGTGGTAGCAATCGTCGTTACCAGAGTTGTAGGAAGTGTGTAAGTTTCGAGATCAAGTTCATATATAGTTCATATATAAGTACCACTCCACATTCTGAACACGATTCTTATTGTTCTGTTAAGTTATTTTCGTTTGTAGATTTTGAGCAAGCTAGCAAAATGACGCCTCTCTTTATAAGAATGCACGTTCAAACATCAGTCCTCATGTGCTCTGCTTCTTTTCGTAACAGTTTTACTTGTCAAAGATAGAATTTAACCTTAGTTGTTTCGCAGTACTCCTTACACTTTATGTTAATCGATTTACTTTTATTTTTTTTTATAAAATTTTGTATACTGTATTATCTCTTATACAAAACAAATGTATTTTTCTTGCTTATTATATGTCAAGCGAGCAAACAACTCAATTATATTCAAAATTCATAATGCCTTGTTTTCTAACATATTTTAATGGTGAAACAGAAGTCCAACACGTCTTCACACCAAAGAGTCACAGAGACGATTGCGTTTCGTTTCAGCAAATACATCTAATACTCCATTGTGTAGGCTGTTTAGGACTGGCTCTTCAGACATTTCATTAATATCCAAAGGGGCTCCATATCCATTCAGATTTTGGGGCAAGTGAACTCCATTTTCGATCCTAATACATATGTTGTGTAATATACAACAAATGCGTATAAACTGGCTCGCGCGTTCCGTGGTTCGAAATTCCAAATATTCAAGCCTTTTAAATCTTCGCCGGAGACTTTGGAAGGAGAGATCCACGACTGAATTCATCTGGCTTAACATTTCATTGAAGGTTTGTTGCTTTGGCGTCATATCAGGCGAAACAACATAAGGCGTTAGCAGCCACGACCGCAAAGGATACGAGAGACCAGCTGCAATTATAATATTCTCATTAAACCCCAAAAGGTACATTCAAATTACAAAGCCACACGTAAGGTTGCCATTAAATTTATCCATAAATGCTAACACACTTTTTACGATTAATTACAACAGGAAAACAACAGATTCAAATATTATGTATAACAATACTAACAATACACTAGATGGGTACTGGATGAATTTTTCCTTACCAATCAAGTGGTATTCATTTGAGCAAATTTCAGGAATATCGGTCTGGCTGAAAGAAACGCTATCGGAAGAGAGAGGTTCATTTTGTGATTGAGTTAATACATCCAGGAACACTTGGTCAGAGCTACAAACAGCCTGTACCGTTACCCATCTCTTCTTTGGTTGTGTAGAACTAGGTACAGAATTACCACCTGGGTTGCGAAGAGAAATTCTGCAACTTCCAACGCAACCCAGAACTCCAGGAAGTCCACTCACCTTTGTGGAAAAACAAGTTGTAAGATGTCAAACTGGAACAGTATATTTACATTTTCAAAACCGAAGGATGTTTTGGCCTGCTCCTCGTCACTCCGGGGAAACGCAAGGTATTTTGACGCCATCTCAAGCAAAAACGATCTAACGCGTTGCATTTGACGGAATAAAGTGGCTTGACCAATGCCAAAGCGATCGGCAACACTTTTTAAGCACTCGTGACTTCCTGCATAGCTATTGGGGCATAAAACTGATATGATTAATTGACTATTAAATTAAAGACAGTACGATCACCAACAACCAGAGAAAGGAGAGGATGTGGTTTTCGGCTGAATTCATTCGACATGCTGGGTTTCCACTGCTCTCACGCGAGAATTTGGATCTCTTGAAACCTCGGACCAAGAAATCATATGTGGCTCTAGACACCCGGTAGCTTGTTATAAACTGTAAGCGAAAGAGAACACAACACATCTATGTTAAACCCGGAGAAAGGGATGTAAACTAACCTCAGCGTTTGACAGAGTAACCGCTTGCGATTTCTGTTGGTCTAAATCGGGTTTGTTGCATTCGTGAAGTAGTAAAGCTACTATCTCATCAAAGTCATCCTCGTCATCACTAGATTCGCTTGAAGATTCTAGCAACAAATAAACCAAGAGTTTCCTTTCCTCGGCTGATGACCTCTCCATGCTTGTTTGTTTACGATTTTGAAAATCAATTTGTACACAAGACCCAATAGATGTCGACAGCTTAGAAGAAAAAGCCTGAAATAAGTTATCGCTCGAAAACCAAACGCGCTGAAAAATATTCATTGCTCCATAGAAGAACAGATTTAAAAATCAACTTACAATTTTACTTTAAAAAATACATGCAAATTTTGTATATTAAAGTTTTCTTCAATCTCTACGAAATTAGATTTTTAAGAAAGTCATGCAGATATGGGCTACCATGGAAAAATAATTAATGTTAACCCCGAAGAAGACTAGGTAGAGGAAGAAGGATGGTCAGTATTGTTTATAGGTATACTATCTTCAGTTGTATGTAGACTACAAGAAAAAAAAGTTACGTGAAAACTGTCGATGCAAAAATATGTTTGAAAAAATCTGCTATATAAGCATATCTTTTTAAGCCTCGCGTAAGCATGAAATCAAATAAAGGAAGCTACACACTGACCACTAAGCAGATTTCTCGTAAAATCAGCAGGCGCGTTCCAAAATCTTAGCGGAATAGCCTCTAAAGACGCTGTTGTTATGACACCAAACAGAGCTAGAGATTCACTGCTGGTATTTGCACCCGTAGCCGATATTTTTCTCCCTCATCTCTGCTCTCTGAAATGTATGCTTTCAGGTTTTGCTCGCTTATCACTTTGTCGCACAGAGAATTAGCGTTATTTATTTTGTGATTATGATATATATTTAACTTAAACAATGCTTTAAGCTTTATGTTTAAGAAATCGCCATGTTTGCGCCACGATGACGATAAATAGAACACTTGTGTTTAGGCAACAATGAAAGTTCTTTTAGCGTGCGTTTCGAAACCTGCAGCGTTGTTTACACCGTAAGAGACTGGGTGAAGTCGTACTGAATTTAGTTAGCATGCCTAAACCATTGTTTTGAAGGTTGATATGAGTTGATATGTATAGTCCGCGTTTAAATAAGCCACATTTGATTTTGCAACTCCGTTTACAAGTCTTTTCCTCCTCTAATCAATATAGTTTGAAAGAAATTCGCACCAAAAACGGGCGCTTTTTGTTGCGAATTTCTTGAATCAGCGTTTTTGACCTCTCCCCGAAAAATGAAACATAAAAAGTAATTAAATATATAAGTAAGTATGTTAAGGATTATGATAAAGCGATGACCAGGTCAGAATATTGCAGGATTTTGGTGAACGAATATTGAACCGCGTCTTTTTAATCTGCAATATTCGCTTATGAGGGCGAAAATTGGGGATCTTAACCATGAATCGGTCAAAATTAATCTCGAAATATGTTTCGTAATGCACCAAAAAGGGATGACTTTTAAACTAAAACTGGACACTAAATATACAAACAATACATGCTTTCCGAAAGCTTCCAGCAAAAGTATAAATGAAATATAGAAACACTAAAAAGACATCTGCAAAACGCAGTTCATGTGGACTATTTGTTAAAAAAACACACACAAAACATACAAACTTAAGTCTTGTAGACCTTGTTCAGACAGAAGAGTTTTAGACGTGCTGAGCTGTAAAGAAAAAATGGTTGTAGCGGAGAGAGGGGTTTCATGGTCAAACGGCTGTAATGGACAAATGCTTATGAACGGTTATAACAAAAAACGAGTGTAGCTGGCAAACGCTTACAACAAACCATCGAATATAATGGACAACTGCAACAAAAAACGGCTACAACAGCCATAATACACTAACGGCTGTAGCAGACACAAGGCTATAATGGATAAATGGTTTTAGCGGACATCGCGATCCGTAATCGCCCATTTTTACTGATCCTATGGACCATAACTTAACATATCTAAAAATTTCTGAAATTCGCCGCCTCGGCTGCTTAGTTAAAGAATCAGTGGTCACTTTCCATTCTTGTCTTTTAGCAGGTATGGGCTTAAGATTTTCTCTGTTGACCGCCAGTCATCGTCTGCCTCAAGAAGGCTAAGTATCTTTGGCTGCTTAATAATGGACTCCCGTAGTAACAAGGTAGGCTATACACTGAGCATACAATAACTTTTGTACACTGCGCATACAGCATACTTCTCTGGCCCGATCACTACGGAAGCTGCAAAATCTTTCAAACGTTCAGTTATCCAAATCAGGGATTTTCAAATAGGAAATTTCATTGTCCGCCAGTGGATTGCCGTGAGCACATGGGGAACTTTGGTGGGGTAGTTTTCCACGAAAATTTATAAAATCAACTTGTGCACAAAATGTTTCCTTTATTTCTAGGTAGTAGTAAGTTTCTAGCATCCTCGAAAAGAAGCAAACCTAGATCGCCAATCACTCGTTCTACCGAAGGCCCCCAGAAGTCCGAAAGAAGGGAAATTCAGCGACTAAACATGAACATTGTGTGTTATACTCAATTCTTTTACATGGTGTTATGAACAATGTGTCAATAAATATAAATGGAAGCTAACATTGGGTACCTCTTGCTTTTCGTAACATTTTCACATCAGTCGTGTAGTACTGGTAAATTACACTTCTTCTTAACGTGGAAATGAGCGTTTTCTAGGCATGGAATAACCGACCGGAAAAGTGGTACATTGGAAGTTTTAAAAAGCAACATAATTTGAAATGCAACAAAATGAACGTTTCCCACGAGAGACTTTTGAAATTCTAATAGACGCAAAACGGTGACGTCTAGCGTGTTTATTTTGACGGCTAAATGAAGTATGACACTTACGTGTGCTACTTGGTCAGTCGGAGCTTACACCTTTTCTAAGAGTAAAATTATGTTGTATGGCATTTCGGGCCAATATCGGCTGTAGGAGAAAAAACTAGCAGCCCCATGTATGTACCTAATAGCGAGATTTTACTGTATTTTTAAAAAGTATGCTACTGGGGACATTTCCTTCCCACCACTACGATTTGACTGGTATCTTGTGACGTCTGGCGCGCAAATACATCCCGACAATGAAAATGAACAAGCGACACGAAAGGCATAATCGAGGCCAAGCGTTACGTTGTTCAGCTGATAAAGACTGTCGCTGGACAATCGGTTGGTTCAGCTACTCACTGACTTTCGTTTTTGTTCATAAGATACGCTAACACGTACGATCGGGATATGCGATAGTGCCAAATGCGCCAACAGACTGTTCTTTGTGCTCTAAGTTGGATCCCAGTCCTGTGTCATTTCAAGGCCGAATTTACTGACTCCTTTTTTTTCATTTCCTTGAAACGGTGCAAACAAAGGTCAGCGACATGGAGTGAAATCTGCCAAAATGGGATAATCGGAAAATTGGTCTGCAAGTATTCCAGCAATCTAGGCGTTTTATCAGTTATTTTTCGCGGCTTTGTTTTGCTTTGTTGTACCTGTGCGGCATGCAGGTCCGGTCATTTTTTCCCAAACTCGTTGAAATGGAATGTGTGGACTAACATCGCGCAAGTATGGCAGCGCCGTTAAAGAGATAAAATCACTGCAAATAATTTGTATGCAAACTAATATAAAATTTGATTATTAATTGTACGAGACAGTCTGCTTAAGTGCACGTAGCTAAATCCACGCAAAGCGAAATAAACCTTTATTGTTGTTTTGATTTTAAATTAATTTTATATCTTATCTACATGGTCCGACATTGTCAATCGTTCCAAGACTAGTTACGTAGTTCACTGAGTTCATTGAGTTGTTTAAGTTTGTCTCATTTTGTGATGTTAAGTGGAATTTGTTCGAAGTCATTTTCTAGTTTAATCCCCAGAAGATTTTTAAGTTTCTCTAAACGACTACCTTTTTTCGTCTATTTTCAAACAACATTTTATCAGTAAAAAGTGGTAGTCCATATTTGCACCTACTCTACAACAAAATTTTCTGCCCAATCGTCGTTAGCTTTGGTCTACCAAAGAAGTCGTTGAAGACCTAAATTTAAACATCTTTCTGAAATTTGTGAAATGCTTGGTTTCTGGCTTTCACCGCTTAACAATAGCTTTCCCACACGGCAATCTTCGATTTTGAGCTAAAAATGTCAGTCAACCTTCATGCTAGCAGCAATTCCGTTTTTGCAGTATAAAATGGTCCGGACGTCTCTCGACATACCGTACGTTCTAATCTCGGTACTTGAAAGAACTTCAGAAGACAACTCAAGTATGACGTTCAGTTTCATTTATTGAACCAAACGTGAACTTAAATGAGTTTCGAGAAATAATTTTCGGACACACTTTCTTGGACGAAATGAATATTTCTTCCTTCACATTTTTTTCTTTGTCAATTGAATTTTCTTTATTTGACTAGTTAACCTCAAAGCTCTGCCATGAGAGCGTGTCAGAAACGAAACAAAATTAAGTTACACAGGAAAAAAATATTAAAGATTTGAAGAAAAAAAAAAGCCAAGTGGAGACAATAAGAGCACACGCCATCTATTAACCAGCATCAATAAATAAAAATCATCTTTGTGTTTCTTGAAAGAGAAGAGAGCCAAGGAGTAGCAGGGATTTCCAAAGTTGGAGAGAGACAATCTCTAAAGTAATTTCAATTTCAATCAGTATTCTAAACAAAAGATCTTCAACTGTTATACTGTCTTACTTATTCCTCTTCCTCCTCTTCTTCTTCCTCTTCTTCTTCCTCTTCTTCCTCTTCTTCCTCTTCCTCCTCCTCTTCTTCTTCTACAGGTTCCTCGGGGGCTGCCAACAAGGGATCGTCAAGGGGATCGGCTTCGACAAGGTCTTCCTTCACATCAGCATCCTCAGGTGTTTCGGGTTCGCCCTTCTTCTTGCCGGGTCGCTCACCAAACCATTTGGGAAGGCGTGCTGGTAATTCATACATTCATTAGCATCATACTCTACCACAAAATTCCTAAGCCTCAAGCCTTGAAGCAATATTAAAGTACTAAAAAAAGTATCCACGGACGCAAGTCATAAGTTCGAAAGTTGAATACTTACAACTTTTTGACGAACTCCGTATTGGAATACAAATTGAGGCAACAGTGAATTTAGTGCAAACTGAAGGCAAGCACGTTGTACGAATTTACGTTACAGTAAAGCGTTAAGAAGGAAAACGAGAAGGATAGCAAGTAGAAAGCGAAGGGAGGAGAAAAGGAGTGACCGGTACTTGTACTCTACAGTCCACGACTTACATTTGGATCGGCTTTCGAACACCTCGTACTTCTCCTTCCAGACATTTTGATTGGATTCGGCCAGGTAAGCTTCCAGACCCTGTGTGTTTTTTTGCGGTGGAAGGGGTGGCACGTTTAAAGGGAAAGGGGGGAGAGAATAAGCAAACATTTAAGTCGTTGGAATCGCAGGTAGGTTACGTCATTTCACCTGGCCGGCACTGGCAGTACCGACCATGATACATCAACAATACGCTGCCCAGGTTGTAAGAAGAGGTAAGAAGCGTTGTGGTGAGTCATCCATTGTTGCATGCTGTCAGTGTTATGGTGTTTCGTTTGCCCGTCTCTGAGCTTACCTTTTGTGACCTATGCGACCTCTGACTTCACTTGACGTAACATTTCACTAACTAATACACAGACCAAGAGCCTTTGAGGAAGGCCACTTACTTTTTGGTCGGCTGGTGTATTCGGTGTACTTTTCTTTCCACACCTTCTCGTCGACGTCTTTGAAAATGGCTTCCCAGCCCTGGATTTAAGTCGATAACAGGTCAATATCGAGTCACGTTATTGTATAGGCCCCCCAAATGCCCCATTTCCCTCATGATTGTTTCAAAGTCAAAAGGTCTAAAATGTCGCTTTTATGTCACTGTTCAAGGGTTTTTAGGTCAAAAAGGCTTCACACGGGATAGTTTTGTGTAGGGTAAGGGTCACAACCGTTCACACATATCAAGGGTCAAATCAACTGGATGCATCCAATGCAAAAAAGCTCTAATTAAGCCATGCAATACTCTAAGTAGCCCTTATTTACTGTTGCGCTGAAACCGAAGAAAAACCAAACTGGCCAAACGTGGCAAAATTTGTCCACGACAAATATTTGCACTTAGAAAAAACGGTAGCTTAATGAAAAAAATAAAAAAAAAAGATGCAGAAATGAAAAATTCGCGTCAAAAAACGTTCGGAAAGTGATGAAAAGCTGTCACTGAAAATTATCCCCAAAAAGTCTTCGGATGACAACAATATACTTACACCCGAGAACAACTGTTTCTTGTCATCATAGGTCCTGTGGTCAACGCGGCGCTCAAATTTTGATGCCAGTTGAATTTTGGGCTACATCGACAAGGTTTTGTGTTGTGCAAAAAGGTACATAGCAAACGGGGAATCGGGAGACCAGTAACCGTACGAACAAGAGGCAAAGGTAACATTAGTTTCGATTATCCGAGCTAAAATAGGGTCCAAGACCTTAAAAGGATCCCAAACCCTATTGTCGATACAAAAATAGTTACCAATCATTCCAACATTCAGCATAACATTAACGCGATTTGTCCCAGAAAGATATTTGTGGCGTGGGAGAGCTTTAGTTTCCATGTGTAAGAAAAATATACAGGTCAAATATGAATGCTGACTTCGAGTACTTGGGAAGGTTTCAACTTCGAGCGAACGGCAGTGTAGTATATAAATGGGATTTGAAGGGAATCATCTACGTGCAGAATGTAGTCCGGGCCTGCTTAACTACTGTACTCCAAAGGGCGCAAGACGTATCCCTGAAGTACGTAAGAAATAAAACCGGGAATGGAGAGAAATCACCATCTGAAACTGCCAACTTGAGTAAATTGTCAACGACGCGCGAAATTTTAGTCTTAAAATTTCAATATCGTCAATTAAGGTCAATGTATGCATGTAGAATTTAGTTGCACGAATGACTAAATTAAATCTTATTCCTCAATAAACCAAACTAAAGGTTCTCATAGTGAACGAATTTGTGAATGTTGAAGCCATAACTAGCATGAAGCACAGCGAACCTAGTGGTGCGCGTGGTCGCTATTTTCTCAAGATGGCAGACGGATGCGGTGTGTAAGGAAAAGAATGGGCGTCAATGGGCGTCAATTTGGGCAGAAGATATGCGTCGAGGGGAAGTTTTTAGGAGGAAATGTCCTCGGCACAGTAAAAGAAACGAATATGGGCAGTGTTTCATTGTTGATGGGATGAATGAATCTATTGATGGCTGAAAAGGGACTTACGCCTGCAAAGAGGTGTTTCTTATCGTCGAATGTCCTTCTGTCGACTTGCCGCTCGAATTTGGATGCCAATCGCACTTTAGGCTGCGCATGGAGAATAGGGTAATCCGTGAAATCCATCAGTCGCCATTATTCCCCCCCCCCTCCCCCCATACTACCCCCTCTGTACAACTAACTTCTCCCGCTCTTTTTTCGCAATTAAAACTGACACAACAAACAATCGCACGTTCAACCCAATAAAAAATTTCAAAATAAATCACATCCATTCTCTTTGTATAAATTCCCAAATTCTTACCGGGTATTTTCCTGTGAGGGCCCTAAAATAAAGAAAATAACACATTATTACTATTACTGTTGAACAGTCGGGCAACTTCGCTAAACACAAAATCCAAACTACGCAAACAAACAAAAGAGGCATGCCAACATAAAAAAGAGCAGAAAATAACAGAAGCGGAAACCAAGGTGTAAACGGTATCCACTCAAACTGAAAATAATTTTTCTTTACTGAAACTGAAACTCAGGACTTTTTATTTCGAATGTAAGGAAGTGAGTGAAGAAGCGTGTGGGATGTAGTAACGCTTTATAGTTTTCCATAGCTGTTGGTGTTTAATTGGTTTAGTTCATTAAGCCAAAAATAGAGTTTCCAAAAACTGAATTATTGTGACGTTGGCGTAGACTTACTCGGGGTCAAGACCTCGTTTCAGGGCCTTGTGCCTAAGCTGCTGCTTCTGCCTTTCCTTGAGCTCTTTCAACTGTGGAAGGATGCATAAGGAAATGGCACGTGAGACACAACAGACTAATGAAGTCGCAATACAACGCACTAAAGACTTTCTGTTTACAAAATATCGAAGTCCAACAATGCACATCTATCTGACATCATACCCACATAGTTCATTCAGGATAGTTCGTTCTCCGTTTTTGAGACGTTTTTTGAAAACAAAGTAGACACAAAACGGGGATAGAAACGAACACGAAAGAAGTAATACTAAAATAAATTAATTTCGAAAACTAGGAACGGGGACAACCGTAAAAAAACAGGACAACCAAAACAAAAACCCCTTACCCGTTTTACAACCTATCTTTGCTTTTCTTTTTTTTTTTTGCAAAATAACTTACTCCGGATCAAGTCCAAGTTTGAGGGCCTTCTGTCTGTTTTGCTGCCTTTGTCTTTCCTTGAGTTCTTTCAACTAATAAAAATCAGAGTGCGGAAGCTTTAGCAATTGAAACTGCTACGTAAGTTCACTACTTTTCTCTCCCAAAAATTTTTTATGCTCTACACAAGGCAGGTCTAATAGAAATCTTGACATGGAAGCAAATTTACAAAGGCTCTAACGGAATCTAAATTCCGAAGCAAGGAATTGACAGAAATCAAGCTAAACTCGGAGAAAGAAATGAGAAAATTATTGCCTATTTGTATCGATCTAAAAAGCTAGAAGTAAGGGAATCGGAAATTTAAGAAGACATAAGTAAAATAATTGCAAAAGTTCACTAATATTCTACGAAAGTAATAATCTCAAAGAATTTCTAAAGAAACTTACGTCGTAGTCTTGACGTTTCTGGCGTTCTTCCAAGTCGTATTTTTCAGTTTCTAGGATAACGATTTGATCCCAGAGTTCCTGCGCTTTCTTCTTGAGACCGTCTAGACCAAGACCATCAATGCTCAAAGGTTTAATACGGAAGCTAAGGGAAATCTTCTTTTCTTCTTCCAATTGTTCTTTGGTCTTGTTCAATTCCATACGGGCGGTTTCCACATTGGAGAACTAATGGTAAAACAAACAACAGCTTTAGCCAAAGGCCGAGAGAAACAAAATACCACCGTAGGTCGGAGTTCCGACTTTAATTCTCGTTTTATGCAGTATTGCTTTCATTACTTTGTCCATGTGTCCGGTGGTGGTGGTGGGGGTTGCTCCTTCAGCCTTTTTGACGGCGAAGTTGGGGTTTGCAGCTCGGGCTTCCTTTTGCGCTTGTTGGGCAGCGAGTCGTTTTCGTTCAATTTCTTCCAAGCGGCGTCTCTTTTCTTCTTGTTCTTCACGTTTCTTGTCTTCAATTTCTTTCCTCAATCGTTCTTCTTCTTCCCTCTTTTTCTGGGCCAAACGACGATCTTCTTCTTCGCGCAACACCTTGCGCTTGGCCTGTTTCTCCTTGAGACGTTTCAATTCTTCCTCTTCCTTGGCTCGCTGTTTGCGCCATTCTGCAATGTATTCCCTCAACTGCTCGTCTAACTCAGCTCGCTTTTGGTCTTGGCGGTGCTAATTCAGACAATAATATACGTTAGAACCCGAACAAAATTCAAAACACCCGAATTGTCTACATATTTCTTCCTAGAAATACGGTTAGTTGCGTATAGGTCTACTACGTTTACTAATGATCGCTTTCGCTTATTAACGAACACCACTAGAAAAATCTTGATGCATTCGAAGAAACACTTTGTGAGTAGTTTACGTGTTGGATCTTTCTGTAATCTATATAAAAGTAAAAAACAAAGTCCATAGTAATATGTCTTTGCGTAAACTGTGATTTGCCAGTTTCGACCCTTTTAAAAATGGCACAGGATGGCTTCTCTTGTGCTGTTAATGCTTTCCGGTATCGTAGAGGTAAAACACATTCCACGGCTCGACAACACACAGGACAAGTAAACCAGTGGTCGGCAACCTGCGGCCCGTGTGCTGGAACCGGTCCGCACACCTAACTTATCCGGCCCGCTGTGCTCGGACAGAAAATTATGTTTTACATAATACAGCCGATTTGACATACAAGAGATCGCGCAAATCTCCAGCAGCCTTCTCACATGGCTTCAAATGATATGTGAAGTGGACAGGTTGCCGATCCCTGAAGTAAACGAACAGAAGTCTGCGTATGGTATGTTGAGCGCCGATAAATTTTCTTTTAAATTAACTTTGAACGTAAAATAGAGTCCACGCCACGCCCTTCGGATGTGATGAATATGCGCGCATGTAGAAAATATTTTATCTTAAAATGGTCCCTCATGACATATAAAGTTCCATACTTGTACTCGTAATCATGGCGTAGATTAATTGAATTGTTTACCTTCAAGATGTCAGCGCCTTGAGCTTCGTGGTGGTCGTCGGCGGGTGCAGCCCTAAATTAACGGGAAAACGGAATAACTACGTGGCTTCTTTTACCTTTCCGAGATTCGTCTCGCACAACAATGCGACACACAAGAAAAGAAAAGCCACGACAAAAGAAACACCGAAAAAAAACACCCACGAAAAATTGATCCTGAGAATGACACATGGGAAAACCAAGTTTTGTCTCAGGGAAAAAAATCAGAATACGGGTACATAACAGTACAGTAAAACCAGACAACGGACACAAGAAAGGACTTGAAAATAAAAAGGCGGGGCTTGGAACAAACCAAGAAGTATCAAGCCATGCATTCGGAAAAAGGGAAATTTTGGAATTCTCGATGGTCGGAGACTCTTTTGTTTCAGGAAAGGAGTCAAACTGCGCACTGCAATTCACTGCAAAACGCGCACAGAAAAACCACGCCACGCCCACTTCGCCCGTCGTACTTACTTTTTGGGCGCTGGTCTTGAATGTGGGAGATGGTTTTGTGACCACAAGAGGCGTAATTCGGAATTTTATTTAAATTTTTATCGTAGAAGAATCGTTGGAAGAGAAAAAGTGAGAAATGTCGCCGAAGACAAGAAGAAAACAAAGAAGGATTTTAGTTGAAGTGAATAACTAAAGAAATCACAGTCTTAATTTAGCAGAAAAGCAAGAATACGAAAAAAACACCCAGAACTCGGAAAAAATCACACTAGGCAAAGAAATACGCCAAGCGCAAATGCCAAACAGCAATTGCAGATCCCAGAAAGAAGCTTCACAAGAAAATTCCAGAAGTCCTAGCCAAAACCAAAAGGGAGCCAAAAAGGGACTTGGGCGTGGCTTCAAGGTGGATTTATATTCCCATGAAGATGAAAACCATTTTAACTTTGGGTTACAGTTCCTTGAGACGGATTTTTCGGGCTTGGATGGGACGTGACGCGCGCTGTTGATGTCACAATGACCAAACGTGGTCTAACGAGATTTTTTTTTTTCGTGGTAGGAAGAAATTAGGGAAACTTAAGAAGCGACAAAAACGGACAGGGAATTCAGACGGTTAAATGCAACGAAAACTGGAAACGAAAACAAAAACGAAACGGACTGTGCAAGAACTGACAATAGGAAATGTCAACAAGAGCAAAATTCAACTGAAAGCTTTTCCTGGATTGAAACTTCTTCAAAATTACAGAAAAATATAACAGCTACTTTGAGACTATTGAAGTTAATGAATTTTGCTGCTGTTTCAATGGAGAGACGTGAAACAGGACAAAGGAATGAAGGAAAACGAAAAGCATTGGAAGAAGGGACAGAACGAAAAAAGGGGTGCGGATTTTTTTTGTTTGGCAAACGAATATCCCGCACTTACGGTTTGCGCTCCGGCTCCTTTCTGGACTCGGAAAAGTTTTGTGAGGGAGTAAGATTTGCGGTTGTGTGCCAAGCATTTGTTTTGTTTTGCGAAATTGCAAATTGGGTGAGGGAGTAAATAAGTAGTTTTTTGCAGGTTTGATCAAGAACGGAGGCGAGGGGGAAAAAGGCAGGGAAAAATAAAAAAGACAAGAATATTATCTTAAAATATCTCCCTTCGTCTAGAAAACGAGTTTCTAATAATATTAAAACAGTATGCTAAGAACTTAAAAGACCCAAAGCATCGAAAATTATAGTTGTAAGCTCTCAAATGGGCCAGCACAAAATATGCGAAAGTAATCAAAAAGTTATTCAATATTCGAATATGAAAACGGAATCTGGTTCCACTTGTTGAGACGAGAAGGGATCACACTCACTTCCTGCAAAAACAAACAAAACGTAAGATTAGTAATCATTAATTAATGAGTTACATGTATGTGTAGTTTCGAGAAGAAAAGAATATAATAACCGCTCAAATAAGGAGAAACCTTGAGAGCTGGAGGAAAAGGCATGAGAGAGTAATGGAAGGAGTAAACGAAAAGGGCGCCACCAGACGGCAAAAGTAGGAAAGACAAAGGATAGAACAGTGAGAGCATTCGACTATGGTATATACGTACTCGCCACAACAAAGGGTGGTATTGGATAAGGTAGAGAGGCAACAATGGGGGAGTTTTTACCTTTCCTCTTCTTCTTCCTCACTGTGAACAAATTTAACAGCTTAAAATTTCCATAAGAATAAATACAGATGCCCCATTAGCCGAAAGCCAACGAGCTAAACAGTAATTTAAGAGAAAAAATATAAAGATTGTACTTACACTTCCTCTTCCTCCTCCTCTTCTTCACTGGAGTCCGCAGCAGATGCAAAAGATAGAAAATAAAATAAAATTAGACACGTTCACTTTAAAAAAATTTGCGACGGATACAAAAAAAAAAAATCTCACAGCCTACTGCAACTTATGTGTTGAGCCCTACTCCAGAGGACAAGTATATTAGAAAAAACATTTTAATTTTCTATTACAGCAAAACTTCGCTATTTGGCTTTAACGAGTCATCGAGTATTGTGCACGAGGTCCACAAGCTCCGATCAAACAAGCGTTTTCCAACAAATTTCCCGTCCCCTTGATGTTCGTTATTACGGTGTTTTACTATAGTAAATCTGGCTCATAATTTCTTGTCCTTACATTTTTCCAGTTTAATACAAACTACGCTTTGGTTCTGTTACCCTAACAATGGATTTTGCGAACCCATGACGTTAAAAAGCAGTTCAACAAAACTGTTGAGTTGTTAGAATCCCCCGGCTTGTTTGTCTGTTTTCATAATGACGAGTGATCAAGAATGCACTAAGCAAATGCTATATTCTTCAAGCATATAATTAAAATAATAGTACATCTTTCTTTTCTCGATAGCTGAAAATTCCGTATAACAGAGGTGTTCCCGTAAGCATGGTATACGAGTTCTAAGCTTTTACCAGCTCTTGAGTGCTGTTCCAAGTCAATAACACTTGTTGTACTGCACAAGGTCTTACTCTGAAAACCTTAAATATCGCCTAAAAGTTTACACTGCGAAGTAAGAATGCCCAAAATTTCCCCTCCTTCAATTTACTAGTCAAGCCGCTTAGCAATGGAAATTGGAGTGCTTGTACGACACAATATTTCGAAGTCGATATTTCATTTAATATTACACAATAATGGCTGACGTTCGAAAAAAAGGACTGTTTAAAGCAAGAAACTCCATGGCCTTAGGAGTTTCTTACCATTAAAAACTATTCGCCCAGGGCTTGAGGGTTTGTTTTGACAAAACGCGCTACGTGAAACGTAAGCATGTGAGTTATTTCCCTATAAGGTGCGACTGAGGGTTATTTAAAAAAAATAATCCTAGAGGTGCCAGGCATCCGCGTTGGTAACTTGAAAAAATAAACTTTGGCCGCGGACAGCGTCGGGTTTCTCAGCTGCTCAAAATAACTTGTCGGCTCACCAGCTCACGCCACCACCGTTGCAGTCGACGCAAGTCGGAAAGAGCGCACCCTGAGCCTCATCCCCAAAATAACTTATTCATGCTTAATTCATCACTAAACGCACCCTGGATCCTGTTTACCTCTCCTAAAAACTTTTTCACTCAATTTCACCTAATTCAATTTCCAATTTGTGCCCTATAAAGTATTCACTGAAATATGACAAGGAAAAAGTTTCGAGTACTTACGAGTAGACTTCTTCTTCGTCGGACATGATGAACCTGGAAAGCAGAAAAGAAAAGTTCTGTCAGTGGGTACGGGCACACTTGTGATCGGCTGATGCTGGTTATTTTCTTTCAAATTCTAGGTACTGAGGGAAATGTTTGGATTTTACAAAAGTTAAGATGTTAGTGGAATTGTTCAAAGAATGCTTGTTTGTTAAAAGGCGATAACCACGAGGTTCACTAACACTGTTATGTAAGAGAGGGTCAAAGTTTGAGTGTAACTAGTATGACTTTGTTGAAATACAAAAGAGAGCTAGTACTCACTAGTAAAAAACTGGACTAGGTAAAAGAAAGTAAAAGTGGAAGTTTGTACACCACGTGAGCGACCCGCAGGCTTCCACGGAAGGTAGCCGACTGACGAGAAGAGTCCGAGATGCTGCGAGCGTCGTCGACGTCGGTACACGTATTCTTAACACTTCCTGTTTTGCTTGTTTTCCCTCCTTCCTCGCACTTCGCTCACCCTTTCCCAGCCTCCTTTAAACGCTTGGGCATTACGGGATGTCCGCGAAGAAAGAGGGAAATGGAACAAGGAGACGAACGTGGAAAGAAGCGAGGAAGCAAGCAGGGAGCCCAGAGGTAGCGGGATGAAAATAGCTACCTAAAAGCGCGATCCCAATTTGGGAAACATTTTTTGAGAAACTTTGCTTTGGCATCTACAGATTCTCAAGTCTTGCACGAGGACAAAACCTCCCTTCAATCCAACAGTGCACTTTGCTAGCAGAAATGCTGTTAGAAATAACTCTACATTCATGTACTGCCACCTTTCGGGATACCAAAAGTCTCAGATAACAGGATTTTGTAGAGTTTTCAGGCTATTTCTAACCTCTTGGCACTAAAACATCTTTCGACGACTGAGCAAGGACGGCTCAATAGCCACCTCGGAAATCTACAATTCATAACTTATGCTGAGGAAAAAGGATACAGACAGTAATCACGTGGACAATGTCAACGATCCCATGCCAAGCGTCGCTATTATCGCATTGTTTGCCGAAGGCCATGTAGGAGGTTTGCGGGAATATGCTGAATGAGTTGGACTTGAAAGCAAAAGCATTTTGCATGTTATTCAGGGAATAGGCTGAAGAAGAAAGAGAAGAAGAGCTGTTATTTAGAGGGTTAGTAAAACGTAGGAAACAAGCAAGCTAGGGGCAAAATGTGACTCAATCTTTGACGCTTCCACGAAACGTCTAGGGCATGGAGGCAAACCTAAATCTGGCGTCAGGACTTGGAAAATCTCACGGGTGCAAATATTCCAAGTCCGAGCTTCACGGGGAAGTTTTAACAAGACCTACAGAAACTGTTATGCCCACCTCCTACATTACATAGTAGGGGAAAAATAGGTCAAATTAAAAGATCTTACGGTCTTACTCTAGCAGTGACATATCGATGAAGGATAAATTTAAGTGATATATAAAAGAGCTCGTGACGCCAGTAGGGTGTCAAGTTGTTCTCTAATCCTGCTTTGCAAAGTATGGGTACCCAAAGGACATTGGACTTTGCTGTTACTAAGCCCACTCGTGACCTTTAGATAAAGGACGTCGGAAAAAAGGAAACCTTAAAACTATAGTAGGCTTCCTTACGTACACAAGCCTTTCATTTGCTGGGCTGCAGCGCTTCCAGTCGTGCGTACAATACAATATTTTCCGAAGCTATAATATCCACTAATCGCCTTTCGCTAAAACCTTGGCAAACTACTAACGGATTACAAAGATTGACATATAAAGCGCCGAACATGAACAGCACTACGTTGGAACCGCTACTGTCCTTAGTTTCCTAACGTGTTGTCCAAAAGTTGATCAGAGACCCGGAACATTTGAGCCTTGTCAGTGACATTTTCCCTGTGAACTAAAGCGAAGGTTTCGTGTGTTCCTATTTACGCGTGGAAACGACGAAAGTTGAAAAAGAAGGTGCAGCGACTAGCAAGCGTCTCAAACTCAAGACGCAACCTATTCCAACTACAAGAATGAAGCCAAGATTGTTGAGCCCTGTGAAACTGGGCAAACTATACGCTATGTTGGTCATAACGGTACTTCTCTTCTTGGCGGAAATAACCGCCAGCCATATTACACATTCTTTAACCCTTTTGGTCGACACGTACCATACTCTCTACAACACCTTGGCCATTTTGTCATGCATAGTAACCTTAAAGGTACACCTGCGCATATGTCAAAAGAGTAAAGCAACGCGTAAAAAAAATATGGATAAAATAGTTAATCTTGCTGGGCCTTTTTCTAGCTATGCGATCGACCACCGAGTTTGTCCAACACATTTGGCTGGGCCCGGGTAGAAGTTTTGGCCATGATGGCAGATTTGCTATTTTTAGCTGCATTGTGCTTCTCGCTTTTGGTGGAAGCCGTTCAAACACTGGTCCATGCCGACCACCATGATGCGATGCATTACCCGATCATTGTTGGAGCTTTAGGCTCAACCGGCTGCATCATCAACATCCTTTGTATGGTGCTCATTGGCGGTAAGGAAAAAAATTAAACCTATGTAACAAATCAATCACATGAATTATGCGAATTAAAAAAAAGAAAAAAAAATAAAGAAAGAAAGAAAAATACGCCATGAAGTGTCAAGATTTATGGGGTATATATTGCAGGATATACGCATCACCAGGGTAGCTTTCTGGAAGTAGATCCCTCAGGGGCGGTGGTGGTGAATGTGGCTCCTCCTACTGAAGATTCTGTACGCAGAGGAATGCGTAGATTGTCGATTACGTCCTCTGCTCGGCGGAAAACCCAGCCAGGTGCGAAACCGAGCTCGTGCCCGACTCTAAGTTCGGTCATACGAGACCTGACGTCCTGTGTCTTGGTGGCAATGGTTGCTGGAGTAGTATGGATAGATGAGCATAGCACTGTGGCACTGTATGTCGACCCGGCAGTGGCTATTGTGTCGGTCATAATCTTAGCCGTAACATCATATCCGTATGGTAGGAATGTACTGTTACGAAACAATCAAATCTCGTATAAAACCAAATTCGTTTTCTTGCAGCAATTCAAGCGGGTTGCATCCTGCTGCAAACCATTCCAGGCGACATTGACGTTGACGAGTTCAAGAAGGAACTCACACAAAGCTTTCCTTGTTTGGTAGAAGTGCACGATCTGCATATTTGGGCTTTGACACCATCGCGGACAATCGCTACGGCGCATTTAATATTCAGGGACCAGCAAGTACGCATGGGATTTCAAATTTTGAACGGACAATAATGTTTAGAAAATTCGGTAGACTTACGCACATGTGGCGCCAGCTATTGAAGACTTTTTCAGGGAGCAAGACATTACTCACGTAACGTTGCAACCGGAGTTTCCTGCGGTAATTTATTAACAAATCGCATAATTCTGCAATCTTGCAAAAATTGACCTTCACCATGGTTGGGCTTGGACGAGTATGTTTCCGCCATTTCTGTGACGAAGGAAATCAGGAATGACGGGAACGTCAGGTGCGTCCTCTAGGTCCAAACATAGCGAGAAGAAATGTTTGCAAGATATAGGGATTATGAATAAGGTCAATGGGTTTATTCCTTAGCGCCAGACAAATATTTATTAATTGTGCTTTAGGAAGATGAAGTTCATAAGTTAGTACAACAATGCGTGTTGTCGTGTCAAGATCCAGCCTGTGTGGATAGACAGTGTTGCAAACATCCATCGCTAGCCCAAAGTAGCAGCAAACAAGATGAGTTGGAAATCCAGATAGGCCATTCCCATGGAACCGTTCCATGCACAGGGGACCACCATGGCCATCACCATGAACACACCCTATCATCCAATGTTCCTACTCCTTCCGATGAAAGAAAGGAAGCAGAAGGGAAACTTCTGCTTGCTGAACAGGCCTAGTGCCACTCAGCAACTCATTCTCCAATGCTGTTACCTGCAAAGATTTGTTATAAACTTAGCAAAGTAAATCGTGTATTAAAAGTTCCAGTGTTCATAGCCGCCATTTTTAATAACAATTCTTGAGCAAATGTACTAATAATAGTTTTTCTAATGAATGTTCGGAACATGTTAAAAAATGTCGACGCCAAGATACACAAAAAGGTACATTCTGCGTTACTCGCTCGAAAATAGAGCACATGATTTCTGCAATTGACTAAATACGCAAAAAAGTAGTACCTATAATGGCGGCTTTCTCCCAGTGGTATCTGTCGTACATTGTTTATTGTTAACAGCAAACCTTTTTCCGGAGAAAGCCATAATTTCGTACCGCCCAATATTACCTTTTCTCCATGAGCGTGATCAACCGCTTTTATGAAGAGCACAATTGTGAATAGTGAGATTTTGATGCGTCATTGCAAACAGATTTATTTACTCATGATAGGAAATACATTTGATAAAATTGTATATAAAGACTGTGGAACATACAAAGCGTGGCCAATTTTTGTGTAGTTACTTAATCCAAAAAACGAAGGCAGGATTTGCGCACAAAAGTGCACTTCACCTTACAAGATTGCCTAATTTATACCAACTGCACGTTTCACGATTCAAATCCAGTCGGCTTAAATCAATTTGTGTTGCTCCCAAAAAGGAATTTTCCTGAACACGATCATAGCTCCAGACCGAGAGCTGTAACGTGCGGTGTCGAACCAGATCAAGCGGCATTCGATACACCAACTATCGAATGCAAACAAAATTATCAGAAAAAATGACATAGGCATCGACGAGGAAAATATAACATACATAGAAAATGGAAATGAGACATTTTGATAATTAAAATTAAGCAAAAAACAGAATGCAGATTTTAAGAGAACAAAACAGTAGGGAATGTGTTAAATGTACGACACGAATGTAAATGTGGAAGTAAAATGTGTTAAATGTAGGACAAGAATTAAATACTACGAAAAACAAGTGAATTATCAAAAGAGTTACCATCTCCATGAAAGTTGGGTTCGCATTTCGCCTAACGACACGTGTTTTCCGCTTGGTGACTTTGTCCGTGTCAGGCAAAAGGTATGCTTTCACGTAGGGGGAAGGGGGCGTGTCTGGTAAGGGACTGACTAACTCCCTTGCATGATGTACCATGATTAACATCTGGCCTCTAGTATACTGTAATGAAAGTTTAATTTGTCCTTCAATGGTCCCTATAGTAGTCGACTGAGAACTTTTGCTCTCTGAAAAACAAAATGTACATTATTACAAATGCACGAAAATTACAATAACTATTATATTTCTGCTTTTCAACATCTCACCTCTTAATTTCTGAGAATGAATATTCGCTTCGTCTTGGTCAATAAGCAAAGGATGGAAGAAAGTATATGTCAAATCTGAATGTGCGACTTCGGGAGCTAAACTCATCACAGACCTCAAAAACCTATCAATTTCCACTAGTCTCTTCTCTGCTACTGCTTTTACAGTTGTTCTTCCCAGATGTACTCCTCGAGGCAAACTGCAGTTTACAGAATCATTAAATGAAAATAATAATAAAAAAATTCTGTTAAGCCTATAAAAAAGGCAGAAATTATTTTTCCAACCTGTGATACTTGGCTAAGGGAAACATTAAACAAAGCTTCTGGTGGAACTCTAGAAACTCGCGATAGGTCCGAAATAAATAAGTTGGGTCTTTCTGATTTTGCCGGGTCACTCGCAGAATGTAAACATAGTATTTCTCTGGATTATAACGTTTTTGAAAGCCATGGACTTCAATGCTTTCAATTTTACCATCCATAGCCATCCTAAACATGGCTTCATTAATATAATTCGAAAAACCAGAAAAAAAACGAGAAAGTCTTACGTATACGTTTTCGGCACGAAGCTCAGCAACTGATTTTCGCTTTGGTCACCGGTAAAGCGCAGTTGTGCTAAGCCATGTAAAAAGAAATTAAACTGTGTGAACCAGGATTTGAGAGACGAGTCAATGAGCTTAGCAAAATAGGCAGAAGCTTCCGCGCTGGAGACGTTTAACAACAATGCTTTGTGGATATAACTCACAGCTTCGCTTGTCACACCAGGAATTCCCGACGAAACCATCTGATAAAAAAGCTGGTAAGTAATGAGGATCACTTTGTCAAAAAAACACGTTTACTGTCAATTGGGTTTATTCCGAAAAAAGTCATCTTTTACGTTTTTCTTGTCTATTTCGGCTAATTTTTGAGTAAAAAGAAAATGTAAATCTTAGTATTTTAGGAAACCATGCAGAATTGAGTAAGCTACTGACTTTTTTCTTGCGCTGAGGTATATGAATTTTTTCTTTAAGTACGCGTTCAAAATTACCTCATGCCGGTGACAGAAGTGAATGCGAACAAGAAACTGCATCACAAACTTTCAGCTTTTAATAATACGTAAAAATTTTTTAGACAATTTCTTCTTGGCATTTGCTAACGTGGCTAGTTGAGCAATGTTTCAAAATTTGTAAAGAGATTATAAAACTGACGGATTCCCCCCTGCACCTCGAATACTTACCAGCGTAAACAGGTTTATAAAGATGTTACTGTGCTTCCGAAGGACGTTGAAAGCTTGGCAGCATAAATCCACAAAATTCTGAAAACGCCACGACGGTTTGTCCCCACCGTTGATCACGTAGGCCATGTCCGATGTCAATACGAAAGGAGCACGATCTCTGAAAATCCCAAAACATAATTCACCAATGATTCTAAACCTTTTAAAACACTATAAATATGTAAACTTTGTTTTCAAAGTTAAAAAAAAAGCAACTGCCTCCATTGAATGCTTTGAAGATTAGACAAATTTGTTTAACGGTTACGGGTGATAGGAACAAGAGTATATCATTTCGCAAGATGAAATTTTTCTTGAATGCGCAAACAAATGTAATAAATGGAACTAATTATTACCAAAATTAAGCAAAATTACCTTTTGAAGTTCCCAAACATCTGGGCGTCGCCTAAAAACTTGCCAAAGTCAATATGGAAAAGGTGTCCCGAGGTTGTCAACATAATATTGTCGTTGTGTCTATCACAGACACCCAGAACGTAGGTTGCTACACAATAACCAGCGCAGGAAGCTACAAAAGAATTCACAAAGCGCACAATATACAAATTACTTAATGTCAAGTTGCGACATAGATAAAAATGTCTTTAGAAATAATTTACACATGACGACAAAATATTAAAAGAGAATAATAAAAAAAATGGACAGAACATCCTGGGACAGTCAACAGCAGTAACCCTGTGTACCCGGTTTCATCAAATCATATCTAACATTGTCGGACCTTGAATTACATCGTCCAATGAAACAAAACTGTCCTTAGGTTCCTCACCAGTGAAATTCATAACTGCCCGTTGGTATTCCAACTGAGATGGATTATGCTTCGCTAGCCACTGCGCTAAAGGACGATCTTGGAATGCCCCTGTCAATCCAGCCTCATCTTGTTGAATTTTCCTTAGTGTCTCAGCTCCCGATACTAGCTCAACCACACCTAAATGATTTCAACCCATAATGCGATAATAATTTACCAACAGCATAAAAAGAAACCCCAAAGAAAACGTAAAAGAATAGTCAGTACCTTTCTTGGGGCCAGTTGGAATGCAGCCGAAAGTAACAATGCGTAGATTTAGGCCTTCTTTTAACCATAATTTGTCCATAATACGTATCATTTGTAAAGTAAGCATATCTTGTCGCAAATCATCCCCGACCTATGAACAAAAAAGCCAATAAATTCCAAGGTCTGGCAGAAAATGCAATAGTGTTAGAGAGAAACCGAAACTTAAACAAGTGATTTGATGAATTCGATGTAAAATTACTAAGGAAAGCAAGCAAAATTTGTAATTGACTGCAACTGACAGATAAGTATACTTTAAATATGGCAGCAATGGAATCTCCATCCTCCTCTTCCCCTTCACCGGCCGGCTGAAACTGGAGTTTGAGAGGAAGAGTATTGGACGTAAAATACGAGCAATTCTTCACCATAAGCCCCTTCACTTCCAAAGCCGGCGACAGTGGTAATGAGGTTACTGAGTTTTGTAACATAAAATGGACGCTTTCCAATTCCCGTAAGAGAACCGTTATGCGCAACGAGTCTTTGGCGCTTTTTACTGTATCAGCCACGTCACTTAGACTCTGAAAGACAAGAAGTTTAGTGTCGAAAAATAAAAATCATTAAATTATTCAGAGAATTTGTCGATATTACTTTCGTTAACAACTGCTGAGTCATGAAACGCTCTCGCAAAGCGGAGCCACAAATGGCAAGTAAGGCCCGAAGTAGGAGCTGGAACCTTCGCTGATAACGGGCTTGACACAAATCGTCTACCAACAACCCTACATCTGAATTCTAAAACAAACATTATTCCATAATCCAGAGTAGATGATAAAGCAAATAAAACAGACGGATATTATCAGATCACATCTACCTATGCGCAAACAATAATACAACCAACAACAGATGCAACCCTGCGTAGGGCATCAAAACAGTAAGATAAAAAGTATTAAGCAAAGGAAAAAAAGAAAGATGTGAAGAATTAACAGGCACAACAAAAGGAAATTAAAAGAAAACGACATAAACCAAATTTTCGATTAATTAAATAAAAATAAATACATAAAGAATGCCAAAAAATGTCACATAGCAGAAAAAGTGTGGATTTGCAAAGCAATCGCGGAAAATTTGGCTTACTTGTGGACAGTTACCCGGCAGGTTGATAACGAGTAACCAGTACAAATAATGCGACAAGCGTGGTGACGTCATCGATCGTTCGAGCAAAAATTTGGCTAACGGCGACGCATCCCAGGTCTCGTACTTCAGAGCTTGCACAAGTTGAGGCAAATAATCTACCAATTCATCCGAGCCAATTGTCTTTAACCAATGAACGGCACGACTTCTCACTACGGAGTCCGGGAATCTGAAATTCAATAGAAAAATCATTCTTTCAACTGTAAAAAATCTCCAGAAGTTAATGTAAGACGGAATGTCAAAAATTACATTGGCAGTAGGAGTTGCAATGCGTCGATGGGTTGCATTGCCGACCAGTGAAGGACTAAACCATGCAAATCTGCTAGAGACGCCCAATCCCAAGACTGTGCAGCTAAGAGTATTAAGGGTAAAGCACCCTCCTCCTTATGAAGATAATGACGTTTCTCCCACAAAACTTCGCGATCTGCCGGAGCCAACCTGTTATCAGAAAAAAAAAGTTGTAAAAAGTGGTGGGAAGAGAGGAAAGTATGAAATGTCTACCATTTAACACGTTCTAAAAAATTCTCGACTAATTTTAAGATCTTTATGAATTTTTAATTGCTTCTTAGCTGTTACAATTGATCTGAGATAACTCGGAGTGCTTAAAAAATGTCTAGAATGCTGGCTAGATTGAACTGCATTTTTTCCAGAAAGAGTTTTCAGGCTGGATTTACCAGTTCTTTGCTTATGTACAATATTTTCTTTTAGATTTTTAAGACATTTAAGGATTTTTTTTTTTGTGAATGTAACTACAATTTAACCAATCAGTATAATATTCCTCAGTGATTTAAATATTTGGCAGCATTTGTTGGATATGAACCTCCTGCTTGGGTTTTCAAAGCCACTTAATGATGCATCGACACTTTCGGTTTACTTGCTAAAAGGGTCCCGCTGTATAACATCAAGTAATTCTTGTTGGCTGCTGTCATCCAACGACGTGAAATCTCTCAACTGAGAAACTGGAGACGGCACAACCGTAGGAAACTCAACATCATATCCCATTTCCATCATTTCAATACCTATCGCCAAATAATTATCAATACTGCGTGGCTCAACCCGAAACTTAATGAAAATAAAACCTTACTGAAAATCGGGTAGGTGTCACCTAAAGGATGAGTACCGGGGAACGGACTTGGTCCCAAGCGTTTGTCAGCATTGGGTGGCCATAACGTCAATAGATACTTTCCTTGGGCCATCAATCTAAACAAAACACAACTTATAACACACTAACAACACATTATTTCTCGGATACGCGAGGTAAAATAGACGAATTGTGAAGTTATTGAAGTCAAAGTCTGTTTTAATGGAACTACAACTAAACTCATCTTATTTGGACTTATTCATGACGAGTAATAAGGAAAAGCCAAACGCTACCCTTGACAATTGAAATACTGAAGGGCGGCCCAGCCTAAATCTTCTTCTATCATAGTAGGCGCGGATGAATTTTTGTCTTTGGCTCCTCCTCCGTTCTCTTCAGGGACAATTCTCCGTCCAATAAACGTCAAAACGAGCCGAATTTCACGTGGCAGCATGCACAATGCCATTGACTCAAACTCCAGCCTATTCAAAACATTCTCCACTCAACTTTATTTGCAAGAAAATTGTAACAAAGCAAAAAGAAATCAAGATTTCTCACCATTCATCGTAAACTATGCGAGAAAAGAAATTTTCGGTAATAAAACTTGCTCGGGAGGTCACCGGGTGTGCAATAGGTGTGGTCCCATAGAATAACTCTGCTTTGACCAAGAAATCTTGGTAAATCTGCGCCCACGCAGTGTCGGGACGATGCAAGGCGCTGACTCGAACGCGCACTGTATCAAATAGACGCTTGGTATCTTCCGTACCTGCGAAACGTTCGGAATTTAGCCAAGTGGTAAGTCAAAACGGACTACATAATCTAACGAAAACATACGCCTCTGAGACGATGAGCTGGGAAGAGCAAAATCGACGCGGAAAGCTTTCTGGTACGCCGTAATGAGATCTGCCACGGCCAAATAAACTGTATTAAGGGCACAGGCTAAGCGAAAGTCCGCGCTTTTGGCAGTAGGTAACGCAAATTGTGCATACGGCCCATTTTCTGACAATACTATTGGTCCCCCATTCTAAAAAAAGTACAACATAAATAAAAAATAATTAGACGTAAAATAAAAACAGTAATATAGTATTAAAATTAAAGAACAAAAAGCCTTTTGCGAATAAAAAAAAAAGAAGATTCAGAGTATTTGCAAACCACTTAAGCTCACGCAATATTCTTGCGTACCTGAGTTTTGTTCAATGATTCACCTAACTGGAGCAAGGCGCTGGTCACGTCTAAAGTTTCCAAGTTGCCCAATAAGGCGCAAACTGCTTTCACAGCTTGGGTAATACTCTTCGGCGAGGACTGGTTACGACTATGGAGAATTCTCTCCGCTTCTTTGTCTAAGATTTCGAGGAGTATACGCAAGGTATCGTAATGAAGCGGTTGAATAGGATCTGAAGGTAACAGGTCTTCTAGAGTCACTTCGGAATCCACGATATCGTCTTGCTGTGTACGGGCTAAGCTCTTTTTGAGATTGACCAGGGGTACCAGCCGAAGCTTCACATCTCTGTCGTATTTGACGCACGCATGGACGTATTCGTAGTCTTGCAAAGTGGAGTCCGCAGCCAAGTATTCCGCCCGGCCCCACACTTTAAGCACAAAGTCAGAAACACAGCTCGCAGAGCCGTCGTCCTCTTCCACCATAACATAAGAGATGATATGCTCCACTGACGATGTAACTATAGCGAAAACGGAAAAATTTTAATTAATAGTTCTAAAAAGACGCAGACACCAAAATTTCTTTAAAACAATAGAATTCTTGAGAAAAAAGAAGAACCGCTGAAAGAAATCTGAATGTTCTCAGAAATAAAAGGGAAAAAATATCCAAATCAAGCATCAACGTATGAACGTACAGATGCACGAGACGGTACGGTTGCTGAACAAGATATTCTAATTCCAAACCAAGTTTTAAGGGGATAGAGCTTTGCGTACAAATCTTGCGAATAAAAATAAGAAAAAAAGGTAAAAAAAAGAACTTCTGGCTAAATAAGGGAGAAAGTTACTATCAGCAGTGAAAGTTATTCGCTTTCCAGACGGAATGGATACAACTAGTTTTAGTGACGTAGACTGAGCAAATGCTCCCGCTCCTCCGTCAATGGTGGGACTAATGATCAATCCCGGGTTGGTCAGCACGTCATCGTGACGGAAACCACCTAAGGAAAATACAAAAATCATGTTAATCATCCCACAAAGTATAACAAACAATTATTTTACTCCTCAATTCACGAATCATGGCTAAAAAAGCTTCAACTTCCAAATCCTTGTATTTGACTTGTTGGACCTGGACTTTCCGTAATCCCAAAGATGAGTTTGACTGATCGGCTCCTAGATTCAAACTAGCCGCTTTGCTTAAAGGTTGTACTTCTGCTTCTTCCTCATTGACTTTAATTGCAGACGGTTTGACTTTGACTGGGGAGTGCTCTTTGGTCATGACCTACGGATAAAAACGCACGTAGTTATCGTCAGAAAAATATGACTGCCGAGAAACTTCTACGAAAATAAATCAAATACAAAACTAACAATCGAAAGGGAAAGGCACCTTAATTAATTAATTAAATTAACAAAGGAGCACAACCAACAAAGAGCAATAAAGAAAAAATTACAAACATTTACAAATAAGAAAATAAACAGGTAATATATAACTTCCCTTGCAAGGAAACAAAAAACTAAGGATGCCTGAACCAATAAAAGAGCTGGTGTGTGGTACTTATTATTATTATTAAAAACCGGTACAATCGAACTCGGAGGTGAAGGATATCTCTATTTTGCATTCCGATTTGCTTTCGCGCACACGGAAACTTGCTACTGACGATAGCTAATGTCTGCTCTTTTGAAATTATTCTCTCTTTTACGTCCGGGTTCAACTGTACTAGATAAGGGACCTATAATAATGACACTGAAAAATTTCCATTCAAATAAAAAATAGTTCACTGGTAAAACAGTTGTTAACAAAAATTTCGGAATATTCTGAACAATAAAAAATAGCAATAAAGGGAAAAAACACACATTAGAAGATGGCGAAAAGGTATACTTCGTATATCGACTCGGTGCGATAATGTCTCGCTTTCTTGGAAAGCTCATGCATGTAATCAAAAGGATCGTAAACGTTATAGAACGTCTCTTTTGGCTCTTCGATGGATTCTTCTCTGCTGCTGGTCTCCATTAAAGGGTCAAACGCACACAGAATGCTGTTACGAGGATGGGACGATGTCATCGACGTTTCGCCTTTGGTCAGGTCAATAAGATCGGCCTTGCTACTACCCTCACTTTCAGGAACCACTGCCGTAAAAGTAGCAGGACTCTTCGTCCGCGCTATATTTACCACCGAAACCCGGTTTTCCACTATGGGCAGACTACATTGACTACTGGGAGCAGTTAAGCTTACAGAAGCCGGTTGTTCGAGTACCGGAAACGGGAACGGACGTCGTGTAATTGAAGCAGGCGCCGAAATCGGAGTTGAATCTTTGACAACTGCCTCTTGCGAAAAATTCCACTGCGAAACTGTGGTTCTGCTATCATATGGCGATCCGTTTTCCGACGATAAAATGCTTGATTGAAATGGGCTCCGCCCACCGGCGATGGAAGATAAGTTTTGACTCGCCTGTTGATTATAACTTAAATAGAATTGATTGGTAAAAGTAGAAGTTAGGACTGCCAACGGACAGGGTGTGCTGGTCACTGAGCTGAGGGGCGTAGAAGCAGAAAAAGTGGGAGGGTTCAAACCTGGGTCATGTGTCGGGATTTCGGGAATGGATTGTTCCGCCGGGGAAACGAAGGAGATCAGATCTTTGTGGACAGAAGCTTGACGGCGTGGAACTGGTGGTGGAGCAATGGAGGAAATGGAGGAAATGGAGCCTCGCATGCTGGAAACGTCCATGATACCACCTGGGCGCGGGCGGGCATGGATAGCGGAAGACGAGGAAGATGAGGCATCTCTGTTGCTACTTCGGAGGCTGAGATTGGGACTGGCTATACCTACGGATGCGCGGCGAAGTTCCACATGATTAGGGTTACGTTGCGAAGATAGGTATGGGGAAGAGGGTAAGTTTACAGACAATGAACGGTCAGTGGGAAGTTTGGACTGAGAAGTGAGAGTGTTTGACGTGGAGACCCGAGCTAAGGTGTGGCGACGGTTGCGTTCTTTCTCATACTGCTCTAAAGCAAGCGTTTCAAGACTTAGGGCTTTGGCTTTTTCGAGGTCCTCCAAAAATTGTTTCTCTGCTTCTGAGTCCTTGTTGCTGGCCATAATGTGTCACAGTGGAATGGGGACAATAATATAAACAGCACACCGCGCTATGTAAATGAAGGGACAGCTATAAAACGTTGCCGATTTGAACTATTATAACAATTTGAAAAAAAGCTATTAAGTAATTTATTTAAATGAAATGTGAAAAAAATTAAAATTAACATATTAGTACTTTCATTAAGTATGAGGAGTGCTGTCTTGAACAATATTGACTTGGCAACGCTGTAGTGGCTGTTCAAAGCATGATTCAAATCCAAAACATGTAAAAAGTGGGTAAATCACAGAGTTCGTAGAGTATAAATACAGTGGACTGTTGAGTGTCTGTAATAATTATAGATCTTGTTCATCATACCTAACTAGCAAGCTACTATAGAGAAAATAAACGAATGAAAACATTGTAATTGTAATGGTAATCTATTATGCAATTTAACCCTGTTCATTTTCAGATATGGTCGTGTTTTTCGCAAAATTCTTACCTATTATTGATTATCTACTTCAACAAAAGCTAACTAGTGCAAAAGTTTCACTAAAAAGTTCATATTTAAAAAAGGCTACTAAAATATAACAGTTTTTTGTGGAAAGTACTTTGGGTTTACGTGAGAACCTCCCTAGACCTTCTTCTCCTTAAATCAAGATTAAATTACACCGTTTGGTTTTTAATGAAAGTTTTTCTAAAGAATGCTTTTTATCATTTCTTTTAGCAGTCCAGGTAATTGTGTAGTAAGTATGGCTAGGTATTTTTAAGGCTTTTAAGTTTGCTCTTGTGATGTCACTCCCACACGGTGTCTTTAATTGCCTTCGTTTGAAAGGGCGAGCTGGTGAGGCAACCGTTTGTAAGGTAACTTTGCCTCAATAGTATATGAAAGTACATTTGAATAACATTTTGGCAAGCAATTTCGTTAAGTAATCCGTTCCAGAATCCTATTAAATCTCAAAACATCTCATAAAAATTGGAAAAATGGTAAACTATTTTCTAAATAATATAGGCCAATAGTTATCTCAGATAGTTTTTCTTCAAGCGTTTATGTAAGCTCGTTTGAAGTTAATTTAAAGGGAAGAGATCACCTGCCAACTTCCTTGGTAGATATTTTACCCTTTCAGTCGATGCCTTTACCTTTTAATTCTCTATTACAGGCGCCGTGGACTTTTAGGTTAGGATGGATTCAGGTAGGCAAGGTTGAGGTTAGTATAAATTAGGTCTCATTTTCATGATAGAGGCGATTGGATCTGACAAGCAGAAGAGCAATACTGTAATGCTTTTCAGAATAACATTAATAAATGATGGCTACGACGCGTGTAACTGTGACACTTTTTTATTGACTACCAGCACCTTGGAATGCATGTTATCCGTTGAAGGCTCTGGGGCTTAACTACCCCCTTTCACCCCTTTCGTCGGATACGTGCCGTACCTGTTGCGAAGGGGTAAGGACACGTGAGCCCGAACCTACAAGGTAGGGGGGAGGGAATAACTAAAAATGGGGAGAGGTTTGCTGCACTATAGTGCTATTGTGGCGCAATTTAACCCATTGTAGCAAATTAATTATGCTTTTTGTAAAAATCTTACACATCGCAACTCATCTATTCGTAGTATAGATAATTAGCAAAAAAGTTATACTTGAAAAGTTCTTGGGAGTGAGAAAAAGTCCAAGGGGCGTATAACAGAGAAGTACCCAGCTTTTTTGTAACTTACTGCACAATCTGTTGGTTCATTTTCATGTGTACCTAACCGCACTGAATTGAAACCGTCTCCGTCTTATTCTTAAGTTCTCCGTCTTATTCTTAGTCAACCTTTCAAAACAGTGAAAGAAGTCATTACATTCGCTTGGTAAGCTAAGCTTCCATAGTAAACTGTTCACTGGTCAGAATTTTTCCAGTTGCCGACTTGTTCAGTTTGCACTGAATTAACAGTCAACAATCCAGTGTCTCATTCTCTTCCGTTCATGATTTCCTGGTCAGTAGTAGGAGTCCTTTTCAGCTTCTCCCCTTGTCAAACATCTTGTTGTCCTCCCTCCGTTCATTATAGGTTTCTTGTACAAGGCATTTTTTAGGCAGCACGCGTTCGTTTTATGAGGCACCACTTATTTTTTTCCCCGATCGTTCGTTATTATTTCTTTCGTACGTGTGCTGGTGGCGAAATATGGAGAAAAACGCATAACATTAAAACCACGACAAATTGAGTCAGCGTATCTACTTTAGAAATGCTTCTGTCACGCTTTATAAGTTGTCAAACTTTGTTTGAGTCATAACTTCATAGTAGTCAGAGAGGCAACTCGCTCATTTTTTTGCTAGCACGCCCGCTCATACCCTCGCTATTCTAAAAATAGAGCAACTTGAATTCTAATTTGAAGTGCAACTTTGGTTCAAAGTTTCTAAAACAACTTTTCTAACTATTGGCCGTACCTCAGACAGCTCATTATACGTGCTTAATTTTCTGCATATAGTTTATATTTTTTGAAAGCTTTCTCTATAATTGTGACATGAGAATTTATATATAAGGAGACCAGATTATTATACGCCCATGGATACGTTACCAGCCCCATTTTGCTTAACATTTTTAGCGGTGCAAACAATTTTCGGAGTTTTTTGCTGTGCGACTCTAGTATTAGTAACTAAATAATTGTTCAAAAATACACTGAAACCTCGCTATAGCGTACACGCAGGGTACAAAAATGCTATCCGCTGTAGCCAGTTATGCGTAATAGCCGATATTGGACCGAAATGCTCTAATTTTTTTCGTTTTCTATTATTCCACGTTTCATGTCAGGAGTTAATGGATACTGCTTCGCAAGAGCAACATTGTATGAATTTTTATGAGAAAAGAACGCATGTCGAATCGACAGATATTTTCTGTTTTCGTATACAACAAAAATGGGTGTGGGAGCGACTTGAGCGCGATAGTACCAAAGGTACTTGTTTTACAAACACGCACAAAAATTTTGAACACTGGCTTGAGTATCGCGATCTTGTGGAACACAAAGTTCGCCTCTAAGACTGTTTCCAATGCGTTATCTCAGAGCAGCGCTTGTGTTCATTAAAGTCGAAGGAAAATGCATGTGTAATTTGGCAAAGGGACCTCAGTGTTTGTATGCTATAGGCAGTGGCGCAGCCAGGGGGTAGGCCCGGCAGGCCCAGGCTTACCCCGAAATCCTTTAAAAAAATCTTGACTCCTCCTTTTCGCAATTGTAGCAGGTCTTATATTGATGCACATGAATTCATGAATGTCTTGTTGCGTGGGCCGGTGAGCTACTCTACTCTATTCCAATATGTATCCCCGCAAATAAAAATTTAGTTGAATTGAGGCAAATTGAGGGGCGTTTGAGTGTACAGGCCTACCCCGAAACAAATTCCTAGCTGCGCCTCTGGCTATAGGTGATAACACTTTATCGGCGAATTCGTTATGGCCGACGCTGTTTCCAGTACATTGACATACGAGTTTTGCCTGTGGACCTTGTACGTTATAACCAATTATTCGTCATAACTCATGTAAGCTATAGCGAGATTTTACTGTACAATGTAAACAACCTTGTAATGTAGTAAAGATATGGTATTCCCAAAAATGCTGGTAGATTAACTATAGATAGATATTGTAATAATTGTCTAACATTTTTTTTAAGTCATGACTTAAGAGAGATAATTTACACAGCAGTCCCGCGTGCATCTGAAAGCGAGCGCGATGAACGACCAAGCGACTATTCTTCGTTTGGATGCTACTTACTGTGATTACCACTAGATAACGATACCATCGCGAGCGAGCTCTCTATTGAATTTGCTCGCACTCGCAAAAAAAATAAAGAGCGCGCTCTACTCGTTTGTGAGAGCACTCGTGCTCCCTTGTTGCATCTCTGATACTAGTTACATGCGTAATTGATATGTGGTTGGAGAGTATTGCTTATGTAATACAGTGAAACAAAGCTCTTACAGAGAATACGGAAATTTTTATTGTTTGGTATCCTCGTAGGATACGCAGAGTGCGATTTGTTCGTAAGTGCGTTGCAGATCTTTCAACACCAAGTGAAACCATAGTGGCTTATCATCTCCAATAATCAAATAGTAGCTGTATAACGTGTAAGAAATTGGGTAATATTTTGCACCGCCGAAAAATTCGCAGCCGGGCAGTATTGCAATAATTAGTAGTAACACCAAATGGCATCTGTAGTCGTCACGTTTGCTTTTGTGCAGCTAATTTGGTTGGCGCAAGAGCTAAGTTGGCAAGATGTGTTGCCATAATATGTGAACGAATAGCAAGTCGGATGAATGTCACATTTGTAGCGGCAGTCTTGAGCTAAAATGGCAGGGTAAAATGTGAGGTCTCGATTTGTTGCGTATTTATACTCCCAGCCGTGACAGCAGTAAAACGTTGCACCTTAATGTAGGCGAAACATTTATTTGACCACTTAAGCAATATTTTTATTTTACCTGTGGCTTGCACGTATAAAGAAAATTTTTGTCCTAGATTACAGTTTGCGCCTGTGTCACCCGGGAGCGCAGTGGGTCTAGCAGTTGTAGGGGCTTTTCAAACAAATATTTAGTTAAGTAAACAAGGTCAATATTTCTTGTTGCTCATAATTGCCTTAGTATTTTATAAAAAATCGTAAAAAGTAAATCCTCTGTACCTCAATGAGCAAAAAAACTCTATGACATAGGATATGTTTTCATTGTATGTCTTTCTAAAGAAATACGATTTTTTTAATCGTTTTCGAAAGATGGAACATAAACAGACTGCTTTTAAAAATTTACAATAAATAATGAATAGCAACCGTTGTGAGTCTGGAATCAAAGCAAGCCTCCTGTAAGTAATGAAAAACCAATACGATAAAAAATACCCTTGTAAAAAAATATGTAGGCGTAGACTATGTAAAAACTATTTGTTTACCCTTCTTACGCCTGGCTTTTTGAAGAATAGAAAAAACTTGATCTACTTGTGATTTGATTATCGGTTAATTGACTCGGCGTTCATTTGCGTGCTCAGTTTGTAGAACTCACTACCCGCGTAAAGGAGGGCTTAGTAAAGTAGGATGTATTTAGTTACCTGGCGTTGTAGCAGGAGCAGGTTGCTAAGACGCACGAACCAAAGAAGAAAGAGAATAATGACAGTCCTATTTATGTGTTGTTTCTTTCATTACGAACTTACGACATAGCAGCGCGTTATAGAAGAACTCGGTTTCGCACCAATGTAGAAATAGTCACCAATCTTGCAAATTTTTGTATTCTCGGTGTAAGTAAAGGTCGGACACAGTACATTATGGCACAAGCTACCGCATTGTGTCATCGATGCAGCATAGAACTCTTTCACAGACAGACTCGTGTTGAATTCTTCACCTTTATTACATCTGAAAGAACGCAGGGCTGCGTAAATGTACAGAAATCAAAGAGTGTTATTGACCAATTTCTTCTACAATTGATGTATCGTACACGGTATTCAGTTAACTTACTTGACAAAAGCGAAAGTCGGTGTAACGAGAGCAAGACTAAAACTACGAGAAATATCTTCATGGTAAACGCTTAGTTACCCTGGGTAAATTCTAGTTAGCCGAAACACTAGTTGCAGCTTCAAGCTGTTGTGAAATGCCTAGGATGCATGTGCGAGTTTATATACCATTACCACTATGACAACATACCCCTTGCTTTGACGCTTTATGTGTCTTACTGCACACACATGTAGCTTTGCTCCGGTGTTCGGCTCCTGTAGGAAGTAATGAGCGCCACTTCACCTTTTGCTATCTGTGTTTCCTGTCTGTAATTGTGGAGGCCATCGGTTATTACTGTAATAATACTGATTTTTTCGTTTTATATATCCGCATGTCGATGGCAAGAATCAGTTTTTATGTACTTAATAGCGACACGCAGGCACCACAGGAACGTATAGATTCCTTTTCTCCCATTGCAGCATTGAACATGCAGTCGTAATTAGGCCTCCGAAAAGTCGATTATTCCATAGTATGTGCACGTTACAGTTGAAAAAAAAAGAAAAAATGATTCTTTAGATATGAAGAATAGAATATCCTTTGAAATTTCTTATAAATAGAATATTCTTAACTTTTTTACAATACAATAATGTTACTCAGCTGCAATGTTTAGTGTGCTAATCTTAGGACTGCAAGTTTTCAATTATAGGTATTTTAATTTCTGTTGTATAATACTACGACAGTAAATTAACTCTATGATAAATACAGTAAGTTTTTCTACTTAATATCAAGTGACTTGTTACAATACAGTAGACAGTTTAACAACGATAGAATTTGTCCAAAGACTGAGAAATCAGAGAATTAAACTTTCACGCAATTTCATGTATTTCTTTCAAAAATAACTCTGGCAAACAATAATTCCCTTAGCACGCTAAATAGCTCCATTACTTAACTATAGCAAGCTTGGCAGTAACTGAATTGCAGTCAAAAGTAATCATAGGAGTTCGTGTGCATTACAATTTTGTCTTGTTTTTTTTTCAAAGAAAAATTAATAGTAAAAAGGCACTGCTTTTTTTCTTTTGACGGAAAGAAATGTCCTTTAGCCTGCATTGCCTGGGTACCGGTTCCTACCGTCGGTTCCTTCTGGGTTTTTCAGCGGCGTCGATTGAGTTTTTAGCGTTCTCCGAAGAAAGTCGAGCAACTCGGGTGTGACCCCCTTAGATCCAGCTGGCTCCAATCCAGGACGGATGCGATCACGCGGATTGTAACCATATTTATTGCCCGTAACACCGCGGTGCAAGCTGTCGTCCTTTACTGCGTTGACCTGGAGCTTGTAATGGCTGGCTTCGTAATTTCCGTACGCTGGCTTGTGCACCGGTTTGGGTACCGAATGTGGCCTGTCGTAGTAATCGGAAAAGCTTGGACCGACCTTCGGTCCTAGGTCAGCATACACGAAATCGGGGTATTCGAAAAAACCATTTAAATATTCAGGGTGCCCGTAATTGTCATTATAAGGAAGTTTGTAAGGTTGCTTCTCATAATGATCATAGCCGTAGCTGTGCAAGCCGAGAGGATCATATCCGTGGTTTCCTAGGTCAGGTTCCGGGAAACGAACACGTGCTCGGCCTCCAACGGAGTAGTCGTAACCATACTCGCCACTTACAACCACAGGGTAGCGAGGCAAACGCACTTGAGGCTTAGTGGAGGAAGACGCTTGGGTTAAAGTATGCGTAACATCTTCGCCTACTATAGGCGTGTTATCAACTAGTTTGGTTGGCCCCTGGGGCTGGTTCGTGGCGCCATTATCGCTGTCAGCGAAGGAAGTTGAAAGTAAGCAGCAAATCTAAAAGAAAAGTATAGTAATCTTTGTAAGTTTCACAGAGACATATGTTATAATTTTCTTTATTGAGAAACTTCATGGTGTAGTCAATCTAATACACTTATTTATTATTTTGGTAACCGCTGCAGTTCATTCGATGACATGGCCCTCTAACGGTTGGAATCTCATGCAACCTGGCACAGCTCAAATCGACATACCAAGGGGCTGTTAAGTAATCTGGAATTATCTCGAACATGTGTCGACATTCGCGCCTATAATCTACCCAATCATCAAGTTGCTTCAAATGTTGCATCGCAATTAATGTCACTAACCAAAAGTGGTAGAACAAACCATAAAGGCTTGAAAGGAGCCGTTCAGGTAAGAGAAAGTTCTTTTCGCAATTTGCGGAACGAGGAAATGCAAGGGTGTTAGCGTTGCTGAATGCCTTTGGCATGCGGGACATATAAAGCAAATGTAATGGATCATATAACTACGGGTTTTTGCCAGATTGCCTTAAGAAAAAATTTCACTTCTAGTGCATAACTGCAATGCACTTCAGTGTTTCGTGTCCGCTTTCACCAAAGAGATTCTTTTCCATACGTACACATCGCACCCTATCCAGAACAAAGTACGTTCTACTCTGTTTATCTTTTGAAAAAAGGATGGAGAAAACACATAGACAATGGTCTATTGTTGTGATCAAACTACACTAATGAGAAAACATGCCACATTGGCAAAAGTTACAAGCCCGTGACAAAACCGAGTCGGTTTTGAGTCCTTTTGGAACCATCTCGTATGCATGAATTCACCACACAAAGTGAAGTTGCTGTACGTTTTGATGTTAGAAAATGCGACTCCCAAACAAGCAAAATAAATTGCATGCCATGTCTTTCATGGCAGGTAGTTCACCGTAAAACAGTACATTGGATAACCGGACATATCCCGTAGATACTTTAAAATAACAAGTATATTGTTGATCTTTTACCCTTCGGTATGAAATGTTTTGAAAAGTATAAATAAATAAATACGCTTGAGGAAACAATACGAAACGTTACAAAAGACATCGCATTACACTTTAGTTGTTCTGAGCTTGTATATTTAGTTTTACTTTGTACAACTTTCAACTTATTTTCCAAGATTTAAGTAATCACTTAGCATGAATGCTAAAGCACGTCAAATCTGCACTGTGAGAACTCACTGTAATTTAAGTGGAATTTTCTACTTACTACTAACGCTCGCCACCGCATTTTGCACGTCAGCTACGGAAAAACCTTGGAGTTCTGAGAATCCTAAATTAATAAATCCGAGAGTCTAAATTCATCCACAGTAAATTCACTTTAAAAAAAAATCAATGCGGAGGACAACCAATTAACTTTCCAAAGAGGAAAGCCGGTTTTACTTTAAGTGTTAGAGCTGCAAGTTCTACTTCCTTGGCTCACAAGATTCGCGTATGAACTGAACTAGGTTTCATCCTGTCACGGAACTTTTCTATTCCTCCTCCAGAGAGAACGATAGCGAAGGCGTAAAAGAACCGGATTGCCAAGATCTAGTCTAAAGTATACCCAGACTTACTTTTTCTCACCTTCCAGACAGGTTCACGACCTACATAGCAGTAATTTTGGAAAAAAAAAGGAAATTTTTAAAAAATATTAGCTAAAAATAAGAAAAGAATACGAATAAAAGTGTTGGGGATAAGTAAGAAAGAAAAACGTTAGTGACTCGGCAAGTTTCCTTTTCCGGGAGACCATTGAACTTCTATACATAACAAACTTCACCTTTCTAATTCTTGCTACTAATGATCTTGGATAAAAGTTGCTACAAAAAAGTGCTGAATTCACCTGACTATTAGTGATTTACCAAAAGAATAAAAGAACAGTCAAAAATACAGTTGTTGTTGAAATAATGCGTAGTAAAACTGTCCCTTGCGAGTCAACACAAGACAGGTTGAGTTTACAATAGAATTCATAAGGATAAAACAAAAGTCATTAAACTAAGAGTTGAGCCATGTTGTTATTGGCAACTTAAATATCAGATGGAAGTGGCGAGTTTTCCTACATGATTTTTGAAATCTCACCGATCTACCGCCTTTCAATACCGTGCCCAAGCATGTCTCAGTTGTTTTAGTGAAGAACTGGAGGAGTTTTTTAAGGTTTATGGATGTACCAATGGACAATTCGAAACCTTATAACTATACCTGAAACAGACGGAGATAGTGATTATTTTCTAGTTGGCCTTAGCATTTTATGAATTAATTTTTTTCCAAACTTTATGTTTGTACCGACAAATTTGTCAAAACTGTCTCAAACATAAGAAATGGACCGAACTGCCGGAAAACGGTGACGCATCGCAGATGCGATGTCGAAAGTCTGTATTAAACCTTATTAAATACCTTATTAAAATTATATTTACTAATATCGTTAAGTAGTCACAGTTTCCTAATATTGTACTAGTACGCTAATGTCTCTACGCTTTATTGTTCCTTCTGCAATGTTACTTTCCGCTACACGTCTTCAGTGTAGTACGCAAAAAGGTCGAGCCCAACCAATCATTGATTTATGGAGCAAAAACTTGTAATGAAAGCAAAAAGTAAAATCATTACTTCTAATTTGCAGTGCATAAAACTTCATTCAGTCGAGTAGCTCGCGCGTCGTTAAGTATGGCACAGCACGAAAACTTTGCAGGAAATCGTTGTAACAATTTTGCTTGTGTTTTTGCTCACATCTCTTGCTTTTTCTCCACCTGTTTGTTATGAAAGCTTGCTAATATTATTAGCGAGAGTTTTTTATACATAGTGCAGCAAATAGCGTAAAAAGGGCCACAAATGATAAGAATTAAGTAATAGCACTGTAATGTGTTTTCGTTAACTGTGAGTTCCTTGCTCTGCTTACACTTCCTGGTGTTCTTCGCTGATTTCACTTTAAGAGTACCTCATCACTTTCGAGCATTTTTCAGACTATTTGACAAGCAACGGCTGAATAAGTTGCATTCTTGTCCAGATGACTAACTTGAAATATTTCAACTCCGTTCAAGCATTTTATGCTACTTTATTTTAACAAAAAAATTGTCTTCAGCTTGCGCTTATTGTCGGATTTCTTCACTAGAAAGATTTCTTTCAGTGCTCTGTATTTGACAGTATTCTACCCTATTCTCCAGAACATTTTCATTACCTAGATTTGGCGATTTTCATACCTTTCCCTATTGGTTTGTAAGATAAGTGTAATCTATGCGTCCGTTTGCATTCGTTATCAAATAATTCAGGGCTTTTTAATAGCATTCTCCTGTTACCCAAAATCACCTATTAAAAAGCCCTTCTAATTCCACGTTCATAACGCTTCGATAAAAAAATAAAACGGAAAATTAGCAAACATTTAAAAAAGCGCATTAGTTTGAAATACGGCGCACACCCTCGTATCCAGGGTGATAGAGGGTTTTACCTCCCTCCCCTATCGAATGTTTTCCACTTCGGAAAAATAATATTTTCTGGATAATATTATCCAAGATAAATTATTTTTGTACGTAACAAGGTTTGTTTGCACTCCGGTCCGCAGCCAGGATTTTTGTTCGGGGTGGAGTTTAAAATGCAGTTTTATTGGACATTTGGTTTTTGCTTAATTTCACCATTATAAGTTAAAAAAAATCGTGGAAGGGGAGGATTAACCCCCTAACCCGCCGTGGCTACGGTCTTGTACGTACCAATTTTACATAGAAAAACAAGCTTATGAAGCGCGTTGCTAAGTAATGGTGAGCATAGGTGACTACTAAATGTCCAACATAATGCATTTGGCAAAATCAACCGACCTCGTTTACCTACATGAAGCGCGTTTACTTACACGTATTATGTACGTCATGTTTCTTTTGTTTTAATTTCCGCCATATCTGTAAGAATTGGGCAATGCCGTTGGGAAATGTATTTCCATCGTCTATCTCTTATCTATGGATGTGTATAACAAAGATGAAATGAATGTAAGGTAAGGTGAGCGAGTTAACATTCACTTGTGTTGTTTGAAATTTGCCTACCCTACTTAAATATATATTTGAGGTGCAAATTCGCTAGGAGTGGATTCTTATCGTTTTTTTTATTTTTAGTTAATTGTTTTATTTTTCCTTGGAGCAAAGGGCACTCTAGCTTCAAGGGAATTCTAGCGTAAAGAGGGAAAGTTTTTCTCCTGGCAACCGGGGATTTTTCTAGTGTGTGGGCTTGCGTGATATCGTATAAAAACTATAAAAGGGTCTCTAATGTTTGAATTATGTGCAGCACGCTTCAGAGCGCATTTTGCTGTGTGATATGACAATAGTGCACAAGTTAAGAACACCAAATCACGCCAACCTGAAAAGGTTTCTCCATCACTGAAATTTTTATTTACTTCCATTATATTACCAAAACCTTGAAAGATTTTTCCCTCTAAAGGACAGTTTTGATTACTTATTTACGAAAGCATTGAGGTTTACGACGTTATCAAAGGGTAAAAAACGTCCTTAGCTTATGAAAACTATGTATGGTCTTATTGGAAGAAGGACGTTCTGTGTTTATTGCTACAGGAACAAGAACGAAAGTGAAATTCTTGAGTGAGAAATATGTTAGAGGATTCGTTGTATTTAAGGTTACACAAAGAGTCGAAAATCCATGAATTAGGGTTGACCACGCCCCAGAAACTGGTTGAGGAAATTTTTTCTCACGAGACAGGTTTGCGGTGCGGACTTCGTTGCACTGATGTATGACTTATTTAGGAATTAACCCGTTTGTTTTTCGTGGGTGTAGGATATTTTTTACAAGATATTTCCTGAGGAAGTAAAAAAATTTCCCACGAAACTCGTATGTCACGATTAAACGTGCAAGGAGCAGTACTTTTAGCATACAATTTGCGTAACACTTTGCCGATAATTAGCTTGCCCTTATTCCTGAGATTTTCTTCTTCCTTCCGAGTTTAATTTTTTGTTGAGCTGGGGTTTCAGGCTTTTAAACAAAAAGTTGAGCGAAAACGAAAGTATATGAGGTCACCTTTACATAGAACGATAGCATGGCTTTCGAGTTCGAATATACATAGTATACGAAGGCACATGTGAACGCTTTCACCTGTTTATTTCACAATACTGGTTATTGAAAGTTTAAAGTGTTTATGGTTATGATTGTCATTAGGGAGGATTGGCATATTACAGGAGAGCGCGAAATTGATGCGTTAGCTAAACGCTGGGAAATCTCTGCAGGCTCTCAACTTTGTTTGGCGATCAGGTTCAAAAGGTATTATTTTGTTAACGAGGACACACACTCACTGGAATTATAAGGTGTCCGCGTTGGGACAACTTACCCTTTCTGAGTTATGTAACGGACCATTGGTACTAAAATGTAGCCCTTATTCAAAGGAATGTGAAAACGGGTTTGATGCCGTTCTTTGTCGAAAATCAACTTCAGATCATACAAAGGTGCGGCCGACCGTGAAAATGGTTGCAACAATAATACGCCCATAAAAGATCTGTCCAGTTAAAGCAAGCATAAGTTATTTAAAATACTTTAAGTAGGTATTTTTATTTGCACGCTGCATAACAATTAAATGTTATTCTGTGTGTTAATCGCAGAATAGAAGTAAAATAATGCTTGACAAAAACAATGTAATATAATATTGTACTAGATATGTGTGGATATGTCTATCCAGAGGAATTCTAAACTTAATAATTGGTAAGAATAGCGAATACACAAGGGAAACTATAGGCGAATAATGAAGTAATTTAAAGCAGAAGAAAACTGCAGCATTGTGTTATTCCTGTTACATGTTGATAACTGTTATTAACATTAATTTTTAGTAACAATTTATTGATTTGTGCAAGAGTTGTGCAATATAATCAAGATAAGCCATAAATTAAATTTACAACTATCTTGATATCTAATCCACAAAGTAAACCGTTATATGTAAAAAATCAACTTCGTATGGTCTAAAGTACAAGAAACAAGTGCGATGATGCGCTATCCAGGAAGAAATCGAAAAAATTAAAAAAAAAATATGACGCAAAAATAGCGAAATATTTTCGAAGGACGCCATTAAGTATTATTAGTGCATTGGGAAGCCAAAAAGGTAAGGGACACAATCAAAGAGTGAAAAGAATGTAGAACAATAACGATTTACCATGTAGTTAACTTCAGAAATTCACCGTTCATTGTTGCATAGTAAATGAGTTTCAATTTGCGGTTTGGCTGCCTCTTTTCTTTTCGTGGATGTTCGAGGGAATAGAGTGAAAAAAGTGAAGCGAATTTTGGCTTTCTAACGTGATCACCATGACCAGGCACATTCTGTTTCCCATAAAGAATTAGTCATGAAAAACTGCTAAGTTTCACTTTCCTGATTCATATTTTGAGTAATGTAATAGGTTCATTATTTTTTTTTTCTGATGGAGGAGGATTGAGATTTTTTTCCATGGGGAAGACTGCGTCAAGAGCACGTTTTTCAGAGAAAAAGGACAACGGTTGTTAATGTCAAGGAGAAATCGTGCAGGTGCAGAGCCTTGCAGAGTAAATCGAAGAACAAGCCAATCCCGATTAGCATCAGTTCACTTTTTCAAAAGCCAACTCTTCTGGTCAGCATAATGAATCCTTCTTCTCACGACCACTTGGAGCGCTGTACGCTTCCTGTTCACTTTCCATGACAAACGGTAATACAAAATTTCCACGGAAATGCTTTGAAGTTTTTTTAGAACTCCGTGTTCTGGTAAAGAAAAATAGAAGAGTTATGGAGACATCTGATTGCTCAGGTCTATAAGCCCGAAATTACTTAAACATTTATTTACAGTCAAAATCGTGTAACAAGGAAGCCATGCAAATCTGAATCACGCAAAACGTGTGCATTTTTCGCACGTCTTCGTACTTCGTTTTTTTTTTAATATTAAAAATTGTCAAAAGCTTAACAAGGACTTGCGATTCACTAAATCTTAGAGGCAATTTTTCATTTAAACGAAACCTGAGAGGCCTCTTCCTAGGAAGCATTCAAATACAGGAATCTATCCTAGTGTTTCATGGAAGTAAGCCGCGTGGAATTTTTGTTTTTTATTGATTTCTAACACTCAATGAAACCCACTAAAATTTCAGTAAACTTTCTTTTACGGTCTGTTAGAAATTGTTTATTCGTAATAGCTCTTTGGGTTGAAGTCAGACAATGTGTGCCTTTTTAATAGCTGGACGTCCGATTTGGTTAGCGCGTACGTACAAATGAAAAGAAACCTTTTACAGTCGTAGTCAAGAATTGATGATACGTTGCAAAATTCGTTGAGCATTTGGAACTGATTCTTAAAAAGCTTTCTTGCAACATATATTGTTCTTGAAACTTGTGTTCAAAGCAGGACTGTACCCAGGATTTTGGTTCGGAGGGTATTATAGGAGGTCGGTTGACTTTGCCAAATGCATTGTGTTGGACATTTAGTAGTCACGTATGCTCACCATTACAAAGAACTATTGGGGGGAGGGAGGGCATCATCCACTAATTCTAGTGGGTAAGGTGGTGGTTTAAATTTACATGTTGACTATACAGATAAAAAAATATTAATAATAAAGAAACAAAAACATTTTACAACTAGTAAGCTAGCACTATGTCTTTCAAACTAAGCCTTACTTAAAATAAAACTGACGACAACTGTCTAGTCCCAACTGGAATATGAAACGGCAACGACTTTCTTACAGTTATAGTGACACTTTAGTAACAAGTTTAATAAACGGTTCATTGGCTTTAATTCAAATAGACTTGAAATTAATTAACGGCTTTTATTCACGAGTTAATTAAGCAAAAACTTGTCCAGATTCCAATTGGTAGACTACGCGATTTTTGCGAGTGCTTCGAGGCTCGCGAAAACAACTATTACCGGTTGCCGCTTGTTCTTGCCCCTTCGGGCAGCTGCGGAATAATGGGTATCCTTTACACGAGGAATATTTAGATTATGACTGTATGCCATGTGAAGTTTCAAGAGCAGGAACTTTCGTCAGCTTTAAATACAGAGATTGTAGTTGTTAAGTACGTCATTAGTAGTTCTCAGGTATAGGCTACTGGAGTGTACTTCACCTTGACAACTGCACGATTTAATGCAAAATCAAAGGAAACGTTGACTTTTGACAGCAATCATACCATTACAATAATTCGAATTTTTTTTTTTACAATTATGGTAGTCTATATGTAATGACCTACGGGGAATTGTATTCTTCATGATAATGTTGTGTCCTTTACACACTTTCTATTCGTGAAAACCTTGCCCTTGCTGTTTAACCTGGGCGTGTTAATGCGTAAGTTGTCTGCGTGAAGAGGAGGCGGACCTTTCCTTCATCCTTTCAGCTGAAATATTTTCACACTTTCAGACCTTATTAAGTAGAAATACATATTTCTTTTCAATTTTCTCGACCAAGATTCAGTGGCGTAACGATGCTAGACGACACCCAGGGCAAATGGCTGAATGTCGCCCCCTCCCCCCCCAAAAAAAAACAACAAAAAAAAACAATCCACATACAGGAATTTTGAAGCAAATGTTTATTACGAAGCATGTTGCTAGTGCGCGTAGCCAAGCAGACAGGGTTTACTGATTTCATAGTGACACGTGGTTTGAAGTACTTTAGTGAACAATTCAATTAGTGTAAACTATAATACTTGGATTCGTCACGGTTTGTTAGGTTTTTTATCAGAAAGTCTTCAAAAGTTCAAGGCCTTGCTATTCAAGCGTAGGTTCTTTGTATTACTCGCGTAAAACAAACGTTTCACTGCTGTTTACGAGACCATGATTGGCCGCTTTTTTACGTAAATATGTTAATCGGCTGTGTGGCAAAGATGTCGGTTGCTTGTATTTCTATGGTAGTACTATGAAATCTATACTAATAGTACTACGACATTATGAAATCGATTAAAACCTCCCTTGACCTGCAGAATTTTTCGATAATGCTTTTATTATGACTAATAACATTCTTGAATAAACCGATTCCAGTGTCGGATGTGAAAATGTTGAGATGTAAGATAAAAAAAATAATGATAAAAAATTAGGAAGTATTTTTCACTAATGTTTCATAAAATTGCATATGAGCTATTTCGATTACCCATGAATGATTGAACGATATGTTAAACGATTGCTGTCGAATTCCAATTTTGTCAACCCCAGTTATGGAAGTTCCGGATTACGACAACTGGCTCGGGAATAATTTTCTTCGTTAACAATGTATTTTGCGTTGATATCTTAGCCGATTGCATGACATATTCTTGTTGCGATGTCAAGGAAATTTAACAAAGGCATTAAATGTCCTTTATTCTTTATTAGTTTCCGCAATTTTTTTTCCAAAGCTTTGAAATTCAGGAAATATTTCTGTCGCACAGTGTATGATGAACGAGACAAAGCATTCGCTGCAAAAGGTAAAATATGGCAGCCATTTTGCACTTTTAATAAACTTTGAAAAACCGGGACGAAACATAATTTCTTCGCTGCATAGACGTCCTCTAACGACCGCAAATCTACCCTCGTCATCGCAACAACTACTTATCCTGTCGTACAAGCAAATTGCACCCACTCTTGTAAATTTCAGCAACCCCAGTTCCGGCATAAAAAGCAATACGCCATTTGATTTTCCATTTGATCGTTTGATACACCACTTGCTCATGCCGATCACTGTCATGTATATTTTTCATTTCCTGTGTTTTTACCAGTAAGTCGGAGTTACACGATGTAGTTTTAAGGGAGACTCGTTAGAATTTTATGGTTTCGAACAAATTGCTATACTTTTCTCCACCTTACATTCCAGTTGGCCTGAAGCAAAGCGTAGCAACTAGTTCTCGAAAAATTACATCGTGTAACTCTAGCCAAAGCAGTGGTTGTAGTTAGAAAAACGAGCGATGAAATTCTTTTCCTGACAAAACAGGCAACTTGAATATTATAACTCCATCCCCTTGGTGCATGATGGAATACATCCCCACATTAAGCGTACAGTTACAACCAGGATTGTACCCAGGATTTCGGTTCGGAGGAGGTTTTGGAGGTTTCGGGGGGATGGGGTGTAGTATGCATTTTTCGAACATTTGAGGTTCGTCCTGTTTTCCCCATTATAAAATAAAAAGTTCGGGGGAATGGGAGGGGGATTAAACCCTCTAATCAGCCCCTGGGTACGGCCATGGATACGACGTAGCAATCAGCGATGAAATCGTGATGTACTCCCTTTTTTACTTGTTTTACTGAAAACGGAAACGTTTAAGAGGGAATTCGCATCATAGGAAATATCTTCGTGAAGTTTAGGCGTAAATCAGTGGTCGGCAGCCTCCGACTCGCGTGCTGGAACTGGACCCGTATCTAATTTATCGGGCCCACAGCGCTTGGTCAGAAAATTATATTTTGTATAATAAAGCAAATTTGGTGTATAAAAGAATGTACAAATCAGAATTCCTTACAAGTCTAATGCAATTTTAATATTACAAAAGAAATCTATGTGAAGAAGCCGTCATTACTTTTAATTAAGTTATACTACTTAAGTAATACTTCAGTATTACAACTGGCTAACTCTCTTTGATCTTACATGTCTTGATCCGGTCCGCAGCCACCTTACACAGTTTTAAATGGCCCATGAAGGGGAAAGGTGGCTGAGCCCTGGCCTAAACCATTAAATAAAGGGAGCGTGGAAGTTTTCACGCTAGTCTACTAAAGGAAAGAAAAAAATGAGCATGAGGAGGAAAACAGTGAATGCATTCGACTCTATGTGTTGGGAAGCAAACATGAAAATATCTCCTAATAGATAAGTAAGACAAGTAATTTCTTGCCGAAATGTATAACAAAACTAAGATGCCTATGTGATGCATACTGTACAAGGAATTTGCGTGCTACGCAAGTATTCAAATTCTTGAACCGATATGTTTGTTGCACCCTTCAAGATTGAAATTACCATAAAGCGAATATCTTGAAAGGAGAGGTCGTGTTTTAAGCGATAGGTTTTGTAGGAGTATTCTTTTATTTATGAGAAAGGAACATTACGTAAAAAGAAGTTAAGAAAACAGACGATGTCCGCTAGGTAAATCGAAAAGGACATTGCACTGTACTTCCTTAAGCATCACATTTGACTGTGCGTGTTTGATGTTAAATTATTCCGTAATAGCGATTATTAAGCCTCATCTTCTTTCATGTCTTATTTGTTGGGCTTGAAGGATTCGGTTCGTAAAATTCAGTGGTTTGCCTTCGAGAGATTTTTGTAGTAAAACATGTTGGTTAGGGCATCGTAACGTGTTACACTGTATTTGCTCTGTTGCTTTTCACACGCTGCACACAACGTTCAAAACAAACGTGTTTGCGTGAAGTTGGGGAATAAAACAAATGTCTTCGTAGTGCCATCCAAGACCGGCTTGGGTGTTACTGTACCATGGGAAATGTTGAAGACTAGGATGGAAATATTCAGCACTGATCAAAAACTTAAGATAGGATCATTTTTTAAAAAAATGGGAAGATTTTGGATCTTAATAGCCATGTCCACCACTGCCACCGTCATTGCCACCGTGTCCTCCATCATGACCTACATTGTGCCGAACGTGCCACTTAAAGTTTCCTTCCTTATCTGTTGATTGGTGCGTTAGAACGTAAACTGGGGCGAAATGTCCAGAATAGTCGTCCCGACGAATACGATGTTGGAGCATATTGGCACCTAACAATGAATTTCATTACATAAGGAATAACTTTTCGGTTGTTAGTTTTGAGTCATCAACTGTGTTGCAAATTTTATGAAGTTTCTGTTGTCACTGTTAAAACTCAGTCATTGTAAATTAACTCATGCGTTACAAAAGCGTGCAAATGGAAAGCAGAATCCAATAATACCGGTGCAAAGGTGGCTAAAGACTACGGTGGTGGATACAGCTCAACTTTTGGCGAATTTTAAGCGTATTGTGCTCCAACGCGGTGGCGGACGCCCCATTTAAAGTTGGCTTTAGGGTCAGTTTTGACGAAGGTGTAAACTGGGCCTACAACTCCAGGCTTTTTGTACCCAGATTGACCATGACCGCCATAACTGTCGTCACGACGAACGCGGCTCAACGGACCTAATTCGGGGATTTAAATGTACAAAGTGTAAAGCTACATCCGTCACCTTCTAGAGCACTTAACTACATGTAACTCCTGATGTGATATTCTACAATATTCGAAGCATGTGTAGATTACGTAGAACTCGGAATGGTTTGGGAATTTTGAAATATTTTAATCATTTGCATTCCATAAATTAAATCAAGATCCATCACTTTATATAAGCTTATACTATGCACTCAATCTACCAGAAAATCTTACTAATACTGTGCAAGGGTTAGACTTTTAAGTACGTAAGGATACCGAAACAGGTTTCGAACATGGAGGAAGGAGATATTTACATTTTAAACGGTTGAACATTACGTGAGTGAAATTCAGCAATGAAATGGCCACACCGAAATTAAATTGTGCAATAAACTCGTCTAATCTTGACTGAATTAGGATACTGAAGACAACACCGGAGGAAAATCGGTAAAAATAAATACCTTGCAGATCCTCGTCATCCAAAACAAAATAACCGGAAGGTACGGCAGCAGCGAAAGCCAACATAGCGATCATAAACAGGGCCAAAATCTACATTTATCGTGTATATATTAGTTTTTCTTAAATAGTAAGAAATATTAATTACTGTCGAAACATCTATATTAGGTGAAAACGAAGCTAACTAGTGTTTACTTACCATCTTAAGAGAAGCCATCGTATCACTTGATATTACGCAGGAGGCTGAACTGCAGAATGTTGAAGGGTCTACTGATGTAAAAGACCGACGTTGGGCTCCTTTTATACTCGAAGTCGGTGGTGTAGTAAACTTCCTTGTCCTGGGTAATATTTGTTGGTATGATTCAGGTCTATTTGTCCCTAAGGGCATACCAAAAGTAATTGCGCGCCTAAAGCTATTGGACTAAACATGCGCAAGTTTGGGTTTTGAGGTTTCTAACAGTATTATACAGATTTAGTGGAAGTGGTTGCATTCTAATGGCACATTTGTGCCATCACTTGTTTAGACTGACGAGTCGAGAATTGCAAAAAGTGAAGTCAAAAATGACTTGAATACGAGGTTAAAGAAAACAAGTGAGTATTCATTCTATAAGATACAGTTAACTATTCCTTTTTTATTTATTTTCTTACTTTTTTTAATTGTTAAAACAGGAATCCGGTTGTCGAACTCATACTTTTTTTAGTATTCTGGTTTGAAATAATTTTTCGGGCGTCGCAGCCAGATATTGATACATAGTTTTGTATTTTGTAAAATAAACTGAACAGCACGATAAGTGTTACGTAACTGACGAGTTGAAATCTTCTAGACTTGTTTTGGTTTGAGTTGATTTTGTCTGTTTTTCTGCAGCTGTATTCTTTTCTTTTCTTTTTTTTTTCATTGTGATACTGTTAATCTTTCGTGCTCCCACTTTTTTGCTTGTTTTTATTGTAGCGACCTTTTTCGTCGATTTATAACTCTCTCACGCTTGTTGGGCTTAAACTTTCTTTGAAAATTACATGCATATCTTAAAGAAAGATCTTTTTGAAAGGTTTGATGGTACTTCAGTAAGGAGAAAACTGTTCTGGTTTTAAAGAAGTAGACACAAAAATGTTGGTTTTCTTATGGCCGCAGACACACGGATGAGGTAGTCAGATGTTGACCGACAGACCCCGAAGAAGAACAACAACAGCTGTTGATCCAAAGCAGAGAAAATGAGGTGACGAGTAGCTCTAATCACTTAGGAAAGAAGGCCAGTATCTTTCTTTTGTACAGAGAAGGCTTTGTACAGTGAGAAAAAAAAAACACGCAAAGAAAATTACTGTTGAGAAAGTTGCACTTTAGCATACAGGAAAACGCGAGAAACTCGTTTTCTCCACTGTAGGACACAAAAAATGAGAAAATTAGTGAAATATAGTTACTGAACATTATTAAATACCATAATTGTTTTCAGAAGACATTCGACACTTGTGACGAATATATTTCGATTTCAGTAATTTGGGTCAGGTTTGTTAATAATAGCCTAATTTGCCTAATTTGGTCTAGCCTAATTTGCCCTACATTTCTTGGATGCTAGAAAATTTTGATGAAAGGGCACAAGATTTGCCTAATGTTTTTGAAAGAACCACAGGTTATAAGGATAAGTTGCAAGTTGTTTGGTCACAATATTCCTACAAGTGCCTATACAGTATCGTATTAAGTTAAAAATAATTATCATCGAAGGTATCGAGATGACTCTTGGCGGTTGTTTAGCCACTGCAGTTGACGAGCTTCATATTTAAGAATTATTATTGCACACCAAGAACTTCTTTGGCATCACCAACAATCGATTTTGTTTTGTTTTTTTTTTTATTGTATTTTTCACGAATAATAGGAAGTTAATAAGGCCATTTTTTATATTTGCTAACCTCGTACCTACCAGGAATAGGTCTCATCGTTAGCAGTGCGACAAGTTTTCCTAAGAATTGTGGGTGCTATACTTTATAGTGGGTGTAAAAAAGCCTCCACTCAATCACAACGCGAGGTTTTTTGGTTTATAAACTTGTAAATTTTGCTCGATAAACATACTACGGCTATAAAAAAAATCACAAACACCTACCCGCTAGCGTTAGACAAATTTTTCACGTAAAAAATAACTGATTTCGCAGCTTTATTCGAAAAACTGATCCTAAGTAATTCACTGTTTTTCCTAGATTAATGAAAGTTTAATAAAAGTTGTTTTAGTTAAAGAAGCAGAAAAATAAGTGAGAAGCTTTCAAACTAGTTATCTGAAGCTAATTTACACGAGGCGTAAAAAAACATAAGTGATGCTGTAGTGGGAAGGTAGCAAAAACGCTATTTATCGGAATATAACTGGAGACGCTTTTAATACCGTAAAACGAGGTAATTCCGAATGAAAAAGTGCCTTTTATTTTCGTTTTTTTTATTTTCGTTCTTTATTTTATTTTCGTTTGTTCGGCTAATTTTTAAGTAAATGCAAAAAAAAAAAATTTTCGCTCTGTAAGTTGTTCTGCAGAATGACACAAACATGTCACTTTCACTTCACTGCAAAAATCTGGAAGCATTGCATTTCCAAAGTTGATGTTCAAAGTTACCCCGCGATATGTACAACTTTGAATACGAGCAAAAAATTCAAGCTACATTTAACCTATCCAACGTCATTGTAACATGTGCTAATGGCGTTTCGTTCTAATGTTAATTTACTTTTCCGCTTCATTTTAACGGCTTCGTTAAAAGGGTAATATGTCCGCATTCACCTGTCTTACATTCAGATGATAATTTAATTCTACCGCAGTGTAGAAACTATGACAGGCGCAAAATATAGTACGATTGACATGATTATTATACCGATTGACGAGATACTAAACACGAAGACAACAATAGTATGAAATCCTTTATTTTCATCTCACTGTAATATGAAAATTACTTTTAATTAAAATATAGTTGAGATCCGGGTTTCACGCATCCACGTGTTTGAACGGTCGTGTCTTTAAGAAACTACAAGGTCAAATTCCAGCGTTCGCGTGTGAATCGTACCAACGCAAAAGTGTCAATAGCGTCACGCGAAGATGAAAGTCAGTCTCAACCTTATGTGCTTCGTCGATTTTGCAAATGGGGTCTAAAACTTTAGTCATGAAATTCCAAATTATTATTGATAATGCATAACATTTGGTGTGACGATTTTTTATGAACATCCATGTGAAATGAGTTTAATCCTCAAGATTTGAACTTTCAAACATCAAATTTCCACGAAATCAACTCATACTCTCCTTTGAAAATAAATACCTAATGAACGTTAAAGTCCGAATCGAAATTCTGAAATTACTTTACCATGAAATTTATTGACCGACTGCGGTCCTGCTATTTATCATAGTGGTATAATTCACGTAGAATTCGAATAAGCGGAGCAGTCGATTAATGGATAACAGTCCAGGTAAACATGTCCCAATCAACAAACAAATGCTGCCATAGTTCTTTTCTTCTCTGTTACCGGTAGACGTGATCATGTACGTACGAAGAATAAATGTTTTTCACTTCTTCGCTTTATTATTAGTATTACTTTTAACATTACAAAAAAAACAATCTACATGAACACTTCTGAAGAGGATCACGCTTGCAGACTAATTTTGTCTTCAAGGGCTCCAATTTCAGTTAAAATGTCTTGCTTGCCATGGAAGTAATCGCGGAACCACATAATATGCTCTTTCTTTTGCGTGACTGTGATATAGGGATTCTTCGACAAGCCCGTGCACACTAATTCCATAAAATGACGAATTGGCCCCCGCCGAGGGCACCAACCTTGCAAGTGGTGCTCCAAAAACACATGTTCGTGGAACCCTACTTTGGCTTCTTCATCCAAACCTGTGAAAATAAAGCAAATTTCGTTTAACATTCAAACCAGTCAAACTTCCATAATGTTCTACTTTAGCTCGTTCCATAATTCACTTTCTTTTACAAATTAACGGAATAAAGCGGCATTATGTTTCAAGGAGGCGAGAGGAATATAAAGAAAGATAAAGCACTTAATCAAAAATTAACAGAGAGGTAGAAATAAGAAAATGTACAGAAAAAGAAAATCCTACGTTGTAGACATGTACAGAATATTACAAAACGTTTGAGAGTTGCTATCAAATGTAGACAAAAGTGCCGACAGACTGCACTACACTTCTGGGTATTTTAACTTGCAATTTACTTGGTTTTCCTACGCAGAGCGGAGACTAATACATTTATTTTTTGCCCTCCTATTTTCTCGAATAAAAATCTTAACGCGAGTGATAAACGGAAAAAGTTTCTCGAAATCGTACTATCTCTTACATTTGGGTTCGACTCTCAAGTAAAAACCAACCTTGCTCGTTGTTAATGGGGAAAAGCCACACTTTCCCTTGCTCGGTCCATTGAATCATTTCTTCAAAACCGTTGCGGGGTGGATGGGTAGTCATCAACTGGAGTTCACGCTTGGCCAATGCATCAAACGTGGGAGTAAAGGAGACTTGCGAAGTCGTAACAATCGTTGCAGTTTGTGAAGCAGGCGTAACAGGGGTGAAAAGGCCGATTGGTTTTCCTGAGGTGAAAACGTTTTCACGTTTTTCAAAACGCTGTTCCGTTCTACGTGAGTCTTTGCCTGATTTCGCTTTAGCTGCTTGAGTGCGTTCTGATTTTTTTGCTTCGACTTTCATCCCACTTACGAGGTCACTAGTAAAGAAAGTGCCACAAGCGTAAATTTTAAGCGATTTTTAATCTAACCGCTTTGTTAAAACTAAATAACCTTTTTTTTATCTTTCGTAGTTTAGTTTGTTGCTTTATTTCCTTGTATGATATAGTTTCTCACATTTTGGTTCTGTGTTAACAGGAAGCGAGCAGTGATCGTTACCTGAGCGTTAATTTGGCTTTCTTGATCTGCTCAGTGGTTTTGGCGTGGCTTTCCATCTTTTCCAACAGTTCAGATTTAGTATTCTGGGTGTCTCCACCCAAAGAGGCAGCAACAGAATCGACAGCGTCCATAACTTCAGAGCTGATATATTTTGAAATGGGTTTGGCCTCTTGATTTTCGTTCAGTTTTTTGTTGCGAAGTTTGGGTCTTGCAAGATTTAATTTGTGGGTAAAATTATGATTGGCTGAATCAGGGCTAGCTGAAATTGCCGACTCCTGCAGAGGTACACGAAAACATTAGATGTATAATAAATAGTAGAATTTGTTAAAGGGTATAGTAGCGTGTACCGTTTTTAGGGAGGAAAGCAAGTCAGCGAGTTTTTGTTTGGCAGCTTGAGCTTTACTGTCTGTTACAGTTGTATTTTTGGATGTACTTTCGATTGATTTACCAGACTTGTTATCATCGACCGGTTTCTTCGAATCATCCGCTGATGAAGAGTAAAGGGAGGTAGCTCCGGGGTTCCATTTTATGGAGGTTCTAGAAAAGGAAGGTAAATCATGAACTGAACTAAAGTAAAAAGCTACTTTTTGGTTATAAAATATTTAAAATAGGTTACCGGAGTAAATGACTGGATTTTAAAGTGCGAAAAAGCATGGTGTCGGAGTGTAAGAGAAGCTGTTTCGCGTGCGTAAAAATAACACTAAAATCTTCAGAGAAACTTTTGTAGTGGTAAGTATTAGAAGGCGGGGCTAATAAAAGAAGGACATCTGGTGTGAAAATTACAAACTGAGGAACCTTATGTTAGTGAACCCCATTTACGCAAGCCCGTTAGATGGCATAGGTGCGACTTAAAACAGACCAATAACAACAACCATTTACGCAGTCTCGTTTTACGTGATTTTATTTTTACGCGGTACAAAATACGATACAATGTTAGTTAATTTTAGGTTTTAAAAATGCTAAAACACGACCTTCTAATACATAATTACACAACTCAAGCTTCAATTCATTACCGCAAAACGGGGTAATTCTGAACATGTGAGGTAACATTGAACATTTTATAGGAAACAGTAGGCCCTCTCCTTAACTACAGAGCGCATAGCAACGAATAAAGGGTCGCCAGATTCAGCTATAAATAGGTTTTCTTAAGGTACAACTAACTTCTTGTTTCATTATATTAAGAAGAAATTAAGAAGCAGTCGAATGGAAGAGTCTTTTTTGGCACTTTTTGTTATATCTTCCGGATTTTCACTACCGAAAGACAATTAGTAAAGTTACCGGCTACCTGTTTTCCACAAAGGTACTTCATCGACCAGCCTTTCTGCAAACTCAATCTAAACTCGGTCGTAACTTTTCTTGTCCAGGCAAACTCGATGTAAGAATTACGTAGTGAACTTCGGTCCTTTCGCTGTGTTATGGCTTACCTGCTCCGAGGCTAGCGAGCGGTAGCAAGCTAAGGGAGCGAAAAGGGGAGGACGCGACTTACGAGCAAAAACGCATGAAAACTCGACTAAAAAACAACCACAATAAAAAGTTGAAAAGACTACATAGATAAGTTAAAAGCAGTAGCTGATACCGTAGGTAGTGCAACCAAGTGTGGATATGTAAAGAAATATAATTTTTAATGCGTTAGTACCTCCTTTTCTTCCGATCTCCTTTCATTCATATTTTTTGCAAAAATAACGAAAGTGATTTTCTTTTTTCAAAAAATGGTTAACTACTTTCAACTTATCAGCATTAACGACGCCAAGAAGAAATTTTCCGCCAAAATGCTACTTCTAATTTTTTTCGAGCAATCCGTGCTGACGTTCAAAGTTATACGCGTCGTTGGGTAACTTTGAACACCAACTTCGACAGTACAATAATCCAGGAATTTTACTGTGAGGTCGAAAGTGAAAGATTTATGTCAAGGTGCTGAGCAATCTACAAAAGAGAAAACTTTTTGTTTCTCTTTTGCTTAAAATTTCGCCGAAATGTACAAGAAAAACGAAAATAAAATGTTTTTTTTTTCCTCGAAATTACCCCATTTTACATTAGCATGGCTCATAACCGAGTTTTTGAATCACCATTGGAACAAAAACTAAGGAAATAAGGCGTTGAACGACTCCTTGTTCCTGTGCCACAAAAGGCTAGCCAAAATATATTAAGAAAAATCTCGGATGGGAAAAAATTTACACAAAACCAAAAACCAACACTGAAGATTCAATTATCAAATTAAGCTAAAGACTCTGGTTCTTTGTATCCCAATATCTCGTGGCAAAGAAGTGATTTCCTGTTCCCCAGTGTAATAAGCGCGTGGACAAGTGTAAGCGGTTTAAGTCATTTACGCGTGGGCGGCATTGGCGGGAACAGGTTCTAATAAATTATTGTACAATTATTGTGCACATTGCTACAATTTTGGACCCGAGCTTTTAATAAAGTATTATGGAGCTTTCTAGAAAATGGCTATTCACAAAATTGAGCTCAAGCTTTTTCAATTTTTAGAGAATTTAAAGTTGTCAACGTTTTCGTGCCACCAAACACAGTATTTTTCAGAACAGAGGTGGGATTAAATCCGTCGGATAATCCGTACAAAAAGTCATACCTAATTAACCACAAATGTTTTGTGTCAGAAAAATTTAGGCACATAGTGAATACGATGAAATTCGAATGGGGAAAGATTCATCCAAAAATTACACATTGAACGATTATAGCTTTGGGCTTGAGAGGTTTGTCTGTACATAACGTTGAAAACAAAACGTAGAAACGTGCGCTTATTATCCCGTCCTTCCTCTGTTTTGTAATACAGTGTAAAAATCATGGAAGTCAGTTTGACCATTTTGGAATTGTTATGCTCAGAGTAAAAGTCGCGAGGAAAGTCTTTCAGGACAACGACTAAATTTCCGATAGTTGTTGAGAACTTTCATTAGGATACCTTTTAAAATGTTAAGTGTGGTGACATCGAAAAGATTTGCAATTTTTTCAATCGACAGAAATGCCAGAAATTAGAGCTCATTTCGAAAACTAAGCAAACCCTTTTTTTATAAAGTTAACGACAGTGGCATGCTTTTATGCACAACAAAAGCTTCATTAGAAAAAGAACAACTACTAAGAATTCTTCGTACGTAAATTATTTAGCTTTGTTTGCGAAATCTTCCAAGAATACCGCATGTCATTTACCATGGAGCTCCAGCTCCATAGCTGCCGTAAATTTTGATGTTCGAGATGGAAAGGAACAATTGCTGCAAAATCGAAATCACTTGTGGTCGAATTTTTATTTTGTTTTGAAAGCTGATGACTAAAAATAATTGAAAAAAAGTCAGACGACTTTCTTCCAGATCCAGGTAATCGATATTTCCGTATCCGCAGCTCACTTAGTAAAAGAATTCCAAATTCGACAACCAGTGTCCTAAAAGTTACTAAATGTAGCGAACATTTAATTCGATTTGACTGTTCCACTATACTGTGGCAGATAAACTCTAATGAGATTCGAGGTAAAATCGCTAAGAAAATGAAAAGTAGGAAACTTTATGTTTGGGAAACTGATTCACGGTCAAAAGTTCAAACCAAATCTGCCATGAAATTTTTGCGTACATTCCATATAAAACTTTTCGCTCTATGAAGTGTTAACTAATGTTACTGCCCTGAAGCCTAGTATTCTCTTTAAACGTAGCGAGGCGCATAATTAAGAAATACCATTCTTGACGAAACACCATACTGTGTTTTCGTCGAAGTGATCGGGGGCCGGGACCGCAGTTAGGACAGCCCTGCTGTTGGACGATAAGAAAGTCGGGAGGCATCCCCATGGTATTTTACAGACTTTCTATGTCTCAACCTAAACTGCATCTTCCTTTTGTTCTATTTGAGGAACAAAACGGTTCACAATGTGTACTACAGAAAACTAAGGAGCCCTTAAAACCAGCCGGTTTTGCCAATTAAAAAAACAGCTAAGGTCTTGGTCACTTTGAACTTCATATGACCCAAAGCGAGGTGTTTGCAGTAAGCTAATCATAGTTAGGCAATGGCATACAATGGCATAGCCTGAACAGGTGCAACGTGGCACAGCTCAGGTTCGTGATGTCATGACGGACAACTTATACAGGACGAGAAAGCCATTTCACCATGCCAGTCTTATCCCGATACTTTTTTTTTAGCATGACATTTACTCACACCCGCCTTCTAACGTACCGTTCGAACTTTTCAGGTCATGCGTCCACAACGCTCTATGATGCAAATGCCACACTACCACATTAATCCGAAACGCACTGGGTTACTCACACACATACATGGAGACACGATAAGGTTGGTCGGTGTTATCAGTTAAAAGGTAACCGAAAAACAATAAATTCCAAAAACGACTGCCCAAAAGAGTGCCGATTAGCAAGTGATACCACAATGATAACAAAAACTTATCTCTCACTATACTGTTATATCTACGACGTAAGTCGCTTTTACCAAGTCGAGTGTGATACTTCTTTACCAAATCGACTTTTAACCAATTATTGCAGGGTGTACCCTTCCAACCCCCTCGCGACACCCCTGTATCGAAGACTATCATAACCTGCCTAAGCCTGAGAACCAAAGCATAATGACGTCATTTTTCTCCCTTCCTTAAACTAATTAGATCCTGGAGTGCTTATACACTTGTGTCATAAAATATTCGTATAAAAACCGTGGGAAAGTTAGGTTACTGGAATTTGGTTTAAGTTAATCCCAATTTTTGAAAAAGTTAGCTTTAAAAAAAATCGAGAAAAAGTCACGATTTTTGAAGTCAATGTGGAAAAATTCATACGAGCGCAAGCGTTCTTTTTAAAAAAAATGCGAGCGCGAGCGCAAATTTTGAAACGAGCATTCCAATTGAAAAGCGAACGATTTTTAGCTATGTCAGGTTATTAAATAAAATATCCATCAGGTGAACCTTTGTAAACTAATGGCTCATTTTTCGCGTATTGACTAATTTCTTTATTTACCACTGGCTAATGTGTTATTCACTCATCGCGAAGCCGATAACTTCGAATTCATATTATATTCGATAAAAAAAAATTTAATTTAACAGTAAGCCGTTTCATTCCAACGCAGGTTTCTCAATCCCGTTACTAGAGGCAGTATTTGAGGGACCATCATGCTTGCAAGTATGTGCTATCAACTGTACATTGCTCTTCAGTGTAAAGCAGCAGTCTGTACATAATTATCTAAAAAAACGTCCACCGGTATTGCATTTGTGTCTTTTAGTTAAGCTTTACAATTGACGATGTCCTTTTCCGTTTTCCACATTTTTTTTCACTGGTTCGTGAGAAGTCAACCACCTGGGTTCGTCGCTTTAAAGGACAAGTAATCTTATGTTATTCCGACAGTGCTTTTGTTACACAAGTTTTCGTCATGGTTATCCTTAACTTGTTTGAAATATAGCAAAAGGAAGTTCGAGATATCGAAGTTTCATGCATGTACTTTCTTAACATTTCAGTACAAATTCCAATTATTGAAAAGACAACTCTGCGATACATTTCTTAAAGGGGAACGTAAATTCCGTCCTTGCCCTTCAAACTGGACATACCATCGTTTTGTTGGCTCTGGGAATCCGAGCAGTCTCCGCCGGCGTTGTATTGCCAAGACAAAGCACCCTGTTTAATCACATAACCATGTTTACTCACGTAATCGTTACATAATTTCAGTTTCTGAATAAATAATTTGTCCTCGATACTTACACTGTATCCGTGGTCGTATGCGTAGCCGTACAAATATGACGGACTGTTGCCTTCAGAGCACACGGAAGCAAATTCTCCAACGATCAAAGGCTTGCTCAAACCGTAGCCGCTGAATGATTGCTAAGATTCAAGAGTTTAGTGTGGAGGAGTTCAACTGATTATTCACTTGTTGTGTAAGCATACTTTAAATGGAGCTTCACTGTTGTATGCACCGTTCCAGGAGTACGTGTGCATTTGGTAAAAATCCAAAATTCCGTTACTTTTGCCTCCCGCGGCAGTCAAACAATTATCTTTGTAGTAGTTGTCTGTTAAACCGGAATTTAAACTATAAGTATTCTGTGGAATGGGCGTAAAATTTTGTTTAGTTGTTGAATTAAAAACAGTTCCTACAAGTATCGCCGAATGAGTCAGTTTGAGGCTTCTCGCACCAAGAACCAGATGTCACCAAAACGCTAGAATCGGTGGATTTTATGGCAGATACTTGCCAGTTGACAAACTTCAGAATACTGAAACGTAAAGAGTAAATAGAACCAATTTACTCGGTTAAATACAACGTTTAACTCGCAAGAAAATGCGAGGTACTGTCAACCACTTACTTTTGCATAGGAATGGATTTGCCAGTCCACCCAGCGCCAGAGTTGGTCAACTTTTCGGTATTGAAGCAAGGATTGCTGTTGGTGTCACCGGTTCTGACCGATCCTTCAGGCTCATTCACGATTTCCCATGCTCCCAAAGCAGGATGACCGGCCAAGCCGGAAACCATGGGCTAGAGTAATCTCTTTTTAGCTGTCATTGACTTCTGTTGAACTTGGTCAAGTTAAATGTCAGTTGAAAAACAATACCTTGAGAGCTTTGTCGATGTAACTCTGGAGTTTACCTTCATCCCAGTAGAGGTTCAGGTATTTGTCGTTGTTAATAACAGCACCGTTCCAGAGACAGAGAATAACAAAAATGTTGTGAGACTTGGCAGCATCCAAAAACTCCTTAAGATCAGAAATCAAAGTGTTGCCAGAATCAGGTCCGGTTACGTAACCGTTGCCGTCAAAAGCAGGGGTATTGTTACCCTCCACATGCACCCAGATACCTTTCAAGTTATTTTTAAAAATGATCTAATAATTTGAAGTTAAACACAAAATAACTTCTTACGGATAGAATTGCCGCCAGCGTTGGCAATTTGGGCTAGCCAGCCTTCCAAAGTTGATTTGGAATTAGAATGGTATTGTCCGTTGCCGAAGTCATAACCGTAAGAGTACCAGGCGATATTAGCTCCGGATAAGAAAACCCGCTGGCCGTTGTACGATAAGTTATTGCCCGATACGGACAATTTTGCGCTACTGGCAATGCCCAAAAGGGCTAAAATTAAAGTACTGGTGAGTAAGCCACGGCAGAACATGATTTCGAAGTGGGGAGTCAACTTCCAGATTATTTAATTTTGAACCTAGTCTTTTATATGTAGCATATGCAAGGACGAAGGGCGTGCCAGGATCTAAAATCTTTGTTTAATTGTTAGTTTGAGCAAATAGACTGTGTTTTTAAAATAGTTGATGGGAATTGATACACCTGTTATATCTAATAAGCCAAACAATGCGCGAAGATTAGATACCTTCAGCTAAGTACAACAAGCTGGATAGAATTGCAATCAGTTATGTGCATTAGTAAACGTCTTTATTGCGAAAGTACATTACCACTGGGCATTCAATCGAAAAAAAAGCTTTTCTTCAAATTTAAGGGGCAGAAAATTAAAGGTAAGACAGTTGGTGTTCACGTGAACAGCAGTGGGATGACGAATCTGAACTGAAGTTCCAGCCCTCAGCAAAAAATTGCCTTCCAACAGCTCTTGCACGAAACTGGAACCTCGAAACAAGAAGTGAAATTTATCGGGCGCATTAAGATAGATTTAAATGATCTATGAAGTTATCACACTCGTGTTTCTTGAAGTAATCCATACTGCAATAAAAAGGGGATTACGTCGCGGTGCAAGGTTTACCGGATTTAAAACGGCAGTGGACACCAAAAAGCAACCTTGTCTTATAAAAAAGAGCGAAAAATCTTGTTTCCAGATATAAGTTTCTTTTTGTCATGCGCGAAATAATAACGAAGATAATCAGGAAATAAGAACATATTCTGCGCGGTCACGTAGTGCTGTGACGCAACGGGGGGATAAGACGGGACGTTCGGGCACGAAAATCGCGGTCGTTTTTGGTTTAGCGCAGCTACATGTCTTGATATAGCATGTCTTATCCCTCTGCGACTCTAAGTTCGCACGGCGAGAAATTTCGCAGTCTCTTTAATCTAAAATGGCTCGTCAGAAAAATTGAAACAAAACTCTGTACTCTTAGAATAATGTGTACGGTAAGAATCCAGGAAAATTTCGATAGGTGTTTTTTATGTCCATTACCGTCCATTGCCCTTTAAGAATATGTCGCAGCCTAAACACAGAGCCTAAAGGCCATTATGGAAACTTATAGGTATGGCCAATGGCCTTTAGAAGTAATATCCAATGCTTAAATCCCATAATAAACAAAAAAATTGTTGAAACAAACTTGAAAAAGGAAGGCATCCAACAAGCAAGCCCACAAACAAAAGGCAAGGATATAAGGAATGAAATTCGACATAGATAACAATAAAAGCATAGAAACAACCATACGAATTATTCGAACCCGTCAGCATTCCGCGCATGTCGCAGCAATTATTTGGGCTCGGTAAAGGAATGTGGACGCCAATAATGCACTAATAGCTAATTTTCGATCGATGACAGCTTAAGAACGGCTCTTCGGACTCGCGAGATGTTCATAATAACAATTACAAATAACATAATAACAATTACCATACATGACATTGTGAGTTAATTGCATTGACAAACTTGTATGCTTTTGAGCCTAAATCCTTGCAAGAAATTTGAGCTAAATTCTTTAAATAAACTCGAAAATTTTTCGAAAATACTTGACGCCACTATAATCGTACTCTCAAACGGCAGTAGGCCCAACCGTCGTCACCCACGGTGCAATTTTGACAGAACCACTGCACTCAGACGGAAAGGCCATATTTTGCGTTTTGGAAAGGCTGTTCCGTGTAATATGATATGCTAATAACAGGAGGTAATTTTTAAGTGGTATGTGTGTTAGATTTACTGTTGTTATTCGGTCAAGTTCAGCTAGGGTGTCTGCCGTCTTACACAGTATTTGACTATCTGGTCTACATTTGACTAATGTGTCTTTAGCCGTTAACTTTCCATTAAGGTTGGTATCACCTTAAACATGTTTCGTCCATTTGAGCCTCGTATAGGCGGATAAACAAATCTCACATTTTCTGTTCAATGATTTTGTATTACGGTGCTAGGGTTTAGAATTTACAAAAGATGAATCATTTATTAATCCAAAGTGAAGTGAATGATCCCATTTTCGGCATTTTCGGATTCCGACAATTGTTTCAGTGCCGGTAACTGAGAGCCAGAGGGATCTGAGTAGTCACCTTGTCCGTTGTATTGAAATCCCCAAGCGCCCTGTATGACATTCAAGTTTTAATATTTCTTCCATTTGTCTATCGTTATTATACGTACAGCGTAACCGTTGTTGTAGAAATAGTTATAGAGATCATTAATACTGTTTCCTTCGGATAATCTCGCGCTAAATCCACCAATAAGAACAGGTCTATCAGATTGGTAATCGCTGGCTGTCACCTAATGAGGACGGTAAATTAAAACTTCGCGAAGGTGCTACATTTTCGCTCACTTTCATCGGCGCAGTAGACTCGTATTTGTTACCAATAGAGTACGAATGTATCTTACGGAAGTTCAAAATTCCTAATGGACGCTGTCCTGCCTTTGTCAAGCAGGCATCCGAGTAGTAGTAACCTACGATAATGTTTCGTCATTAAAAGCTGACGAATCCAAATTAATATAGAACGAATTACGCGTATTGGGGAAAGCGTCAGTTTGCGTAGTTTCAGCCCAGGAACTCACGGTAACCAACGCTTCTGGGTCTACACTATGGATTGCATCTGCGTGCCAGTTAATAAAGCGCTGAAATCTGAACAAAGGAACAGTGGAATGGAGTACCAGATGACATACTGAAATTTACTGGCTCATAGGAATATTACGCCCAGTCCACCCCGCATCCGTTGCCGCCAGCAACTGCGTATCGTAACATGGTTCGTCAGATACTTGGTTCAGCAATACGGAACCTTCGGGTTCCAATAAAATCTCCCATGTTCCCATTGCCGGATGTTGTGACAGTGCGTTCACCATTGGCTTCAGTGTAAAAAAAAAAAAAAAAAAAAAAAAAAAAAAAAAAAAAAAATCAGATACCGAAATAAGCGAACTCATTGCGGATTTTACTTTTAAGACATTATCAAGATAAGACTGCAATTTTAGCTCGTCTTGATAGAGGGCAGCATAATTGTCACTCTGCATGGAACTTGCTGCCCACAAACAGAAATTGACGAGCAGATTATTGTCCTTTGCTGCATCTAAAAATTTCCCCAAATCCGCAATTAGCGTTCCCGCTGCGTCAGTTCCGACGACAAAGCCATCTTTGTCGAACAAGGGTGTTTTAAGTCCTTCGGCATGAACCCACACACCTAAACGACAGAAATAATACACACAATTTAAATAAACAATTAACAGTTTATTTTATGATGCGGAAGCTAGGAAGAACCTCAAATTCCCAGAAAAATTGCATGCGCCTCCCCCCTCCCCGAAACTTCCAAAAACCCCTCCGAAACTAAATCTTGGGTACGGCCCTGCACAGATAATTTGAAAGTTTACTTACTAATGCTGTTGCCACCATTTTTAGCAATTTCGGACATCCATTGCGTTGTGATGGGCGCGGTGAAATTTTCATATCGGCTGTTACCAAAATCGTTTCCGTAATTAACCCAGGCTAAGCTAACGCCCGAAAGGAACACTTTCTGGTTGTTATAATAGAAATCAGTCCCTTTCACTGATAACCTTCCCTGAACTTGGTGTTGGTTTTGCATTCCAGCTATGAGAAGTAAAAATGTTGACAATAAAAACTTCAGTGCCACTGCGAAGGTTTCCATTTTTTGTAATATTAAAAGAGAACCTTCCAAAATGTAAGGTTTCCGTTCTCGTGAGTTTCAACAAACGGGCAAATCTCGCCTCTCTTACGTCTTGCGTTACACTAATCGTGTGTTGGAGTGACTCCAAGAATTTATACTACAAGGTCGCTCAGCTTTCCACCAAAATTAATAAAATTCCTATTTGGTTCTTTAAGTAACACTCATGGAACTTTCACTGAATAACGAAAGTAATGCTGGGCCTATCTTGAACAGACTATGAATTACGATACCTTGATAAGAATTGGGATTATTTTATGATTATTTTCCTCGTAAGGTCGGTGTAAACGCAGATCCGTCACATTGATTACCTACTTCCACTCCCGTGGAACGATAAACGATATCAGCTGAGTGCTAACAAAGTTGGGTTTACGGCGTTCCCTTATTCTCATGGTGACGAAGTTCTTATACACTAGTCGACTAACTTTATGCTGTCTCTTTACAGATGACTCATTCTTCTTATATGAGATAGTAATGCGTAAGCAATTCTCTTGGTCACTTTATTGTGAAATGTTTTTGCTCTACTTTAAATCCCCAAAACTAGTCATGCAAGCTTCGATTTTTTTTATACTCTGGAATTGCGTAGCTTATATACCTTCAATACTAGGAGTATGTATTTCGCAAGCACTTTTCTTCTTATACAAGTACTCCGTTCTCTTTTCCTAGGGCGAAAAGTATATAGAAGAAACCTGTTGCTGTCATGTAGCTCTCGGGGTACGATCCAAATATCACGCTTACATACTTGTGCTTTTTCTCGTACTTGGGCTTTTTCAGTTTCTTGCTGTATTGTGAATTCCCGCAGGCTGAAGTGAACTACGGTTACCTGTAGGTATTTGCATACATTCTATGTGTGTTAACGACTTGAAGATGCAACTAACGAACGGCTAAAGAAAGTTCTGGAATAAATAACCTCGAATTGACACAGTGGAGAAAACAAATGTGAGCTACCATTCCATAATAGGCTTCGGCTCTATTGCTTTGGCCTATACTGGCATGCAATAAAATTTATACAATGAGCTACGAGTTCTCTTTCGTAGTGTTCAAGCGAGATAATGAGAAACAATAGTGTACTAGGAAGTCTATTAAGGAAATTATCTTAAAGGGGAATGGACACAAAAACCAACTTTGCCACATAAAAATGAGCAAAAATTCTATTTTCAGATGTGTATTTTTAATCATACGCAGAATGATAACAACAAAGATATCCAGGAAAGAAGAAATCTAACATTCAAATCAGGAATTTTTGACATTGGTCCAGGGCGGCCACGTGGTGCTGTGTCGTCGCTAGTATGGCACGTACGAACACGAAATCCGGCGATTTTATTTGTTAAGCGTACCAGGAGATGTCTTGGTGTCACGTATTTTTATCACTCGCATTGTCACGTTCGTCTGGGGGGAAACTTCTTACGGCAATAACTCTAGAGCGGCTCGTCAGAAAAAAATGAAACAAAATTCTATTGTTTTTAGAATAATGTGAACAATGAGAATCCACCAAAATCTCAATGTGTTGTTGGTGTTCGTTGCTCTTTAACTACATTATCTAAAGCAAATATACTTACCTTAACCATTGTACATAATCTGCACAGAACGAATTCACAAGACACCGGATTTTTTTTTTTTTATATAGAATAAACTGCAGATATGACACATGTAATGTTTTTTGTATTTTATAAGGAGACAGTCAAAGTTTTTTCCACCTAAAAGTAGCAAACACTTCTTTGGTCATCGGTCTACTAAATTTATACTGTATTTGGCCCTTATGTTTAATCTATTATTTGGTGTCAGGAGTGAGCTATGCTCGTTACTGTAACGAAAAGTATATAGAATCAATTGGGCTCAGCTCAGAATCACTAAACTCTTAAATTGTCTAGCAAACGAAGAAGTAGCATATCAAACCATCATGAAGCAAACGATTCTTCACAGCCGAGAGAAACATAACGTAAGATGTCTAAAGCGAGGAAGTCCAAACGCATTTAAAATTGAAGATATGGTCGCGAACTGACAAGTTATCTGCAATGTTTGATGGCTGCATTGTCTTTCTATTAAACTGCCGCATAGGACTTGTGCGATGATTTCATAAACCAAGGTTTCCTACAAAACGACCTTTTCTTGTTTGCGTAGAACATGAAGTTATTATCATGACAGCCGCCGACTTTTTTCCGTCAAACCATGGATTCGGATTTGTTTCATATGATTAAACTAAGGAGTGTAGTATTCTAACTTTCGGAGACTTTGTGCGAAATGTGTGCTTATTCCGCGTAAAAACAGACCGCAAACGTCTTTAAAACTGAAGCTGACGAAGGCATGGCCGACGATGTAACGAGTCAGCATACTGCATAAGCTCACAGATAGTGGCGCTACTATCTCTTCTTATGGAAGAACATGCGTTGCTTCCTTTGCAAAGTAGCCTTACATTCCAGTCCCAGCTGAGTAAGTAAACAAAAACGCAATCCTTAATGAGTCACGGAAGAATTGTTTTTTCCAGTTCTGAGGCAACACGAAGAGTAAGAGAGTGACGTTTGCCTGTTTTACCTTTAGTTATTGATTGAAGAAGAACAATCCTTAATCATGTTTGAAAGTGGTCCGAATTACAGCAAGTTGAAAACAAATCTGCGGTTAGCAGTCAACCGACTTAAACTGTTAGAAAAGAAGAAGACAGAGCTAGCCTTGAAAGCCCGTAAAGAGATTGCTGACTACATTGCTGCAGGAAAGGTTGAACGCGGTAAGAATTATGATATGCAAGCTCTATTAAACGAAAATAAAACACTTTTACTTCATAGCGAAAATCCGAGTCGAACAAATTATCCGCGAAGATTATCTAGTTGAAGCTATGGAAGTCTTGGAAATGTACTGCGATTTGTTGCTGGCACGTTTTGGCTTAATTCAGCAAATGAAGTGAGTTGATTATTATCTTTCGACTCAGTTAACGGATAATATCAGAATGAAATGTATTAAACGTAATTAAACTCGTGTAGAGTTTTGGATCCAGGACTAGCTGAAGCGATTTCAAGCATTATTTGGGTTGCTCCTCGCTTACAAGCTGACGTTTCTGAGCTTAAAATTATCTCGGATCAGCTGGTTTATAAGTACGGCAAACCCTACGGTCAAGCCTGCCGTGATAACACGGTTGGAACAGTATCTGAGAAACTGATGCACAAGTTAAGCGTCCAAGCTCCTCCCAAAATCCTCGTCGAGAAGTATCTAATCGAAATTGCCAAGAATTTCAATGTCCCTTATGAGCCAGATCCACAGGTTCGCTCTTATTTTTGTAGAAATCAGAAATTCAACATCTGAGAGCAGATAAATCACTATGTCTTCCACTATTTAACAGATCATGCGAGAAAGCGCTGAGCAAGAATTAATTGATTTGGGTGTTGATGCCAGGAACGATCTAGGAGCCGCAGGAGGTCCCGGTTGGGCCAATCCTCAGCCGATGCCTCCGGGCTTCGCTGGATTTGCTCCTCAACCGCTTCCAGTGTACCCGGGACCGCCCCAAGGTGGGAGTTTTGCTTATGGTCCAGCTACGGTCAATCCTCCTCCCCAACAGGGCGGTTTGCCTGATGTTAATAAGGCTAAAGCAGCTGAAGCGGGGTATTTTGTACCTTTGCCGGGTCCTTATGCACCTCCACCAAATAACGGTGGCGTTGGCTTTGATGCTCCACCGCCCCCGTATAATATTGGACCTGAGACTCCTGATAATCATTCCAACCTGAACGTGTCGGGCAATGGAAGCACTGAAGCTGCAAATGCAAACCCCAATTTACAGGTTAATATTACATTTTTAATAACTGTTCTTTTCCTCTCTAAACTGAGCGTGCTGTTTTTGTCTTACTTAGTGTTTTTTCCTTTTTTTTTAAAAAAACTATAATTTTTAAGTTTAAGAAGAGAGGTCAGAAAAATTTGCATTAAAAATTTAGTTAGAAATTACGAAAATGTATTAATACATTGAGTTTTAATTTTTTAGAAACATGACGTACCTAAACCAACGCCTCGCACGAAGTTTACCCCACCTCGTGCAAATGCCAATAATACTGATGATATGTTGGACTTGCCAGATCTTCCGTCTGTTCCCTTTGACAGTTTCCCAGCAAGCGGCGGAGGAGGAGCTGCTACCGATCGTAAAGAAGACGATTTTGATTTTGATGACCTGACGCGCCGTTTTGAAGAATTAAAAAAGCGAAAGTAGACGATAGCTTCGCATTTCGTGAAATTTTGCACGCTTTAAAACTTACTGTCAAACTTTTGTTACTGTTTAGCCTGAAAATTTCCTTAATTTGATTAAGTGATACGAATAATGTACATTGTATCTATAGACCCCGTAGTTTTGAAAAATTAGGCCTTTTTTATATTACAGAAATGCCGGCAATTTGAAACTCACCTAAAGACGATGTAGACAAGTTGGAGAGAATAAAATTGCAAATCCGTAGTTTACGGTCATTAGTGATTTTTAACATCCACAGCATAGAATTCCTCCGAAATCCGTTTCACTAGGGAAAAATCAGAGAGTGTAGGACGCAGAAAACTTGTCGATTTGTGTTTTTCAACGGAGTTATGATTGTTACATAAATTTCATGTAAGCAATTACTATACTTTTTCCTTAACGGGTTTAAATGATTAACTGAAGAAAAACGTATTGATATTTTACTGTCAGTACAGTTGCCCGAACAGCACGTTACTACATACAGCTTTGCACTTCAGCAAGTGGGAAAACTCACACCTTTTGTTCGTAATAGGAAAACTTATGTTGATCTTAGTACCAGCATAGATAGCGTCATAATTTAAATCGTTTCTCGAGAAAATTACTTTTGTCATATGTTCAATTCGCAAAACCTCGCTTAGAAATTACCTTACGTTTCCCAATTGGTTCTTGTGGGTGCTTTGTAACTTCAAATTTATAAAAGCAAAGAAGACCGAACATAACTTATATTCTGAAACCATCGAATTTTACATCTCAGCTTGTACATTAAACAGAATATTTGAAGTAAAATTTAAAGATGTCTTTAAAAATAAAATTTAGGTTCAATCAACTATTTTAAGATTACGTCAATAATCCAAGTTTGACATTTGAGTGGGCTTTTTCAAATACGTTACAATAGATCCAATGGTTTTTAGCAGAAAAAAAATTATAAACTATGCTAATGCATAATTTGTGAGCGCGTATCCTTTAGTGAAAACAAAACATCTTTTTCTCCGCGAAAACTTATTGGCTAGCTAAAACAACACAAAGTATTCTTAATATGACGAAGTGTTCCACGTGCTGATTTTAAATGCGTTATTCTTCTTAGGTAAAGAACACTTTCTTGTTTGTATTGGTGAATCTATACAACAAGCCGAATTCAAATACTTTCTAAACCCTCCATTTATTCTAGATTAAGTTCTATTTTATTATTTAAATTTTTTTTTGCATTTAGTCTTTTTCGGCCCAAATGCCACTTTTTCACTCGTATGTACAAATGTCGTTTACAACTGCAAAAACACAAAAAGTTATCGAGGAATCTTCCTTCTCGTTTCCATTAACAGCAACTATTACTGACGGCTCCAGCTTCAGCTAAAGGCACAGTGTCGTTAGCTCTCGGGTAACCTCGTTTGATACCATCCCAGCCGTCTTGGATGACGTAGTCTCCATCTTGAACTTTATTGTGAATAAGCTGCGCCACGCACTGAAACGTGGATTCCACATTGTCCCCCGTTTTGGCGGACGTTTCTACATATGGCATGTCATGGAATTCTGAAAATCTTTGGGCTTCTTCTTTTCCCACTTGCCGTTCTTCCGTCAGGTCTGTTTTACAGCCCACGAGGACAAAAACGGGCCTATGGGGATCTATGTGGTGTCGAGCTTCGGCCATCCATGAAGGAATATTTTCAAAACTGCTTCGGCTTGTTATATCAAACACCAATAAAACCCCGACAGAATTCCGGAAATACGACTTTGTAATTGACCTGTAATAGATTGTCAAATACTTTTTAATACCTTTTCATTATTGTGTTCATAAACTGAACTACCTAAATCGCTCTTGACCTGCAGTGTCCCATAATTGGAGTTTAATACGTGAGCCATCTGAGACTTGGACTAATCTGGCAAAGAAATCAACACCCACGGTCGGATCTGAAACCTAAGACTCATACTTAATAACAGAATTAACGAAGTTTTTGGGCACATAAGTCTTACTTCAGCAAAATGTCCGTCTGTAAAATATTTGAGTAAAGAGCTTTTGCCTACGGTACTATCTCCAATGAGGATGATTCGGTACTGGTAATCAAAGATGGGTTCCACCATGGTACTGTCATGACAAATGTGCTGATTGAGATGATTGTTATTGCTTTTGTGGTACGAGTTGGAACGGGTGGCTGTTTGGGGGCGCATCAGCCACGAGCCTAAAGGGAAACACGTCCCCACACTCCCTCGGCCCTCGGAAGAGGGCGTGGTTTCGTTGATGATGTCGTAGGACATATTAGTAACGCAGAACACTGAGTAACCTTTCTTGTTTAATGTACTTGTTAACGTATAAAGAGGGAAAGGAACAGTAATAGGCTGCAAGAGCTTCGTAATGGTGTCACCTTCGTCGTAACTTTTTATTCTTATTTTGTACGAATTGTGTAGTCAAGCGCACGTTTACAACGTTGAAAATGTCTGGCGCCGTGGTGGAGCCATGACACTACGCATAATGCCAGAAATAATACTGCGCAGCTGAAGCACATTCTGCCAAGTTCTGCCTCATCAAAATAGCGGAATGGACTCATTGCATGACCTTGACCTCCCTTTATTGATTGAACAACAGAACTATTTTCAAAAATCCCTTCGTGGACTTTTTTCCCGAAGGACTTTTTTTTATTAAGACCAAAGAAATTGGGATGAAAGCAACAGGAACCTGATTTAAACAAAAGATAACATTTTCACAAGCGACGTTGAAAAGGTAGTTTCAAATCTCCCACTTATGTGGCGGTAAAGTTGGCTTATACGGCAGTCTTTGGTATAGGTAGCCTATTGGATCACAGACGGTTTTGAGAAGGATAACCAACCAATAGTAAAAACGAAGAATATGTCTGTCCCGCCTTATTCACTCCCATTCCGCCGTACCAAAACATTGACACGTTTAGCTGTGCAATTGCCATGTGTTGAGCAATTTGAACCCGTGAAATGATTAATTTTAAACCAGTTAAAATACATTTTTTAGTTGTTCTTCTTGCGTTTATGTGTATTTATATCGTAGCTATACATTCCAGTGACGATTTACCTAAGGTTGTGATTTTATCTTTTGATGGTTTCCGTCACGATTACCTGCATCGTACTCGGGTTCCTAATTTAGAAAACCTAGTCAACACAGGCGTTTTAGCTGATTCTACCCAAAGTGTTTTCACGACCAAGACACTCGTTAATCATTACACTTTAGCTACTGGTGCTTTTGCCAATAAACATGGCGTCGTTGATAACTGGTTTTATGATACGAATCTGAACCAAAGCTTGCATCCTGATTCCTACGATTTCTACGCATGGAACACCAGTATTATTCCTATTTGGGTATCCTTGGCAATAAATTTCTCTTTTTAATTTTCTTAAGAATCTGATGGATGCTTATCAATTCTGTTAACTTATTTTCACAGCATCTAAATGAAGCCAAAAACACCAATCGTGTCAGCGCATGTTATATGTGGGCCGGTTCTCGTTTTGTTCACCCCCCAACTTACGTCGAACCTTTTGATCCGAAGAAAACCTGGGCGTCTAAATTAGAATGGGCTTTAGATAAACTACACCATCCCGAACGTCCTGCCAATTTTCTTATGATGTATTTTGACGAACCAGACGAAACTGCCCACGCCTTCGGCCCGGAATCGACCGAAGTGACATCCGTAATTGCCCAAATCGATGAATTTCTCGGTTCTTTCGTACAAGCCCTAAATGCTTCCGGCTTAAGCGAAAAAGTCAATTTAGTTGTCACGAGCGATCATGGCTTCACGACTGTCACACAAGATCGCATTATTGATTTACGCACTCTTGTAAATACGACGCTTTTTAACATATACGGGTATTCCCCTGTCCTTCACATTTTACCTAGCGCAGGTAATAAAAAAATTAAATATGCTCAACGTAGGAATTCGACGGCAATATTCCTTACCATATCGATAACTTGTGCGACATGTGTTGACACTCATTTCGAATTCCAGGACATGAAGAAGAAGTGTACGAAGCGCTGCAAAATGCATCACGAGCGAATCACTTTCAAGTTCTTGCTCCGTCAGAGCTGCTCTCGCGGTGGCATTACCGGCACCCTACCAGAACACTGCCAATTACCTTAGTCGCTGAAGAAGGATATGCGTTCCATGACTTTTACGAAACGATCGCTCTTCTTGATGCCAAATACAACCGCACAAGTAAATTTGGAACATTTTGTGAAGAAACTGGATTTCCTTGCGTTTTTTTTTTACATGGAGTCAGCATAGTTTTTTTATTTAGTTTGCTAGTACGAGCAATTGTTAGTACCGCCTTTTCCCTTTTTTTGTCACGTTTTTTTTTACAGAGTTATATATTTTAGTTTAGATATTTACGTAATTAATTTTCTTTAAAGTTTCAAAGGATAATGTGTATGGCTTACACGGCTACGATAACTTGCTACCGTCCATGGGAGCGTTTTTTCTGGCACGGGGGCCAAAATTACACTCAGGAAAACGCATTCCCACTTTTCCAAATACGTATGTCTATACTTTGTTGGCGGCATTGTTGGATTTGGATGTTCCGATAGCGCCCAGTTTGAGTGGAATGCTCATTAGCGAGCAGCTGTCATGGTTCACGATTTTAAGTATGTGTCAAATTCTCTGCATACCTTACTTAAATTTTACACACATTAAAAAATTGTCATAGTCAAACAAATTATTACGCTATAAATTCTTTAGTGGTTTCTGCTATGGGAGTTCTTGTAGTTTCCTGTTCCGTATTGCTCTGCCTGTTGTATTGGAATAGAAGAAAGCGAAGAAGAACGGATTATTTTATCAGTTCTTTCGCACATAGGTAAAGCTTTAATTTATCAGCGAAAGTGTCTTTTAAATTGTTTATTATTAAAACTCGTTATCTCTTGTTAGGCGAATGGACCGAAATATGGTGGATTTGAGTTCTGAGATGGAACCATTTTTGGATGATGTGTCTCCTTTGTGATGTGTAATATAAGTTGTGTCCTGGGTTTAAATTCAAATAAACCTTCGTCTGAGCAGAGATAAAATGTTTCTTAAATCAGGATCTTAATTTGTTGAATAGTGGTGATAACCTCGTGTAAGGAAGTTTGAAACCTCTTTCTCCCTTAAAATTGGACACCTTATTTGGGTTTGAGTATAAAATCATACATAATTTAACTGTATTACCTTTATCCGTTTGCTTATCTGTAAATAACTTTGGGCATAAACTTTTAGTTATAAAGTACTCAACGCAGAGAAGACTAGCTAGAACGCAAAGATAGGTGTCGGAGAACTAGAGGGGGGTTAGTGTTGTACATCAGAAGTTAGAGAACACTAGCAGGAAAAATGGTAAGAGATTCGGTCTTCAGCTAACGTTGATCATTGAGCATTCCAATATTTTTTTACTAAGGATTTTGCATCCGCCCAAAACATCTCGCTGCCTTCCGACCTTCTCAACAGAAATACAGGAAAAGTTTATTCACAGATAGTTCGATGGCTTCGATGCAACCAAGACATGGGAAATTTTTTTTTCACTATCATCTTCATTCTGCATCTTCATCCCGTCCTGCTGAATCTCTCCTTACTATATAAAAAAAAAATAATAATAATTAAACACACATGGATTTAAATGTAAGTAACCAATACATGACAGATCTTGGTTCTTAAATCTGCTCCTAAAGTTAATTGTCAACATTGGCAGTGTTAATCAAACTATAATACTGGACCCAAATCCGAGCAAAGTGGCACTAGGCAATCAAAGTTCCCACTGCGAGTGCACGCCGTGTATAAGCAACAGGCCCTTTGCTTGAGTCCTCAGTTTATTGATTTATTTTGCGAGTGGTTTAAAAATAAGTTGCGCAATACAATGTTAAAAATGTTATACAATCTTATATGATATGTATATTTTTTAATAATTTACCTCTTCGCATATGGTTTAACGAAGCCAGCATTCGAATCATGAAAGACGCTGGTACCGTGATTGTATCCCTGGTTTCTTCCAACATAGCTGCGTTCCGTTGCATTAGCTGAAATGCATAGAACAACATGCTAAATCTCTCTTTATTAGCTTAAGACTTCCAACGCTGTGTCAACATAGGGCAGTGGTGTTTCCCCAGCACAAAGTTTAAACTTACCACTTGAGCTTGCTCAGGATCGAATTTAGGTTCAGGTGCAAGGGGTGCCCATAGTTTGATATCGTAATCGATGCCCGAAGTCGCTAGTATAGGGTCGTACGGATGCGGGCGCAAACAGTTGACCACGTGACGATCTGCTTGCAACAACATGACCAACTCAGTTGTTTCTTTGTCCCATATGAACACGTGGCCGCAATCTGAGCCAGATATAACGTATCGCGAGCCCCAAAATGTAGCTTCACTAATCATTGTCCTCGCATTCCGATGGCCTTTGAAATTTCGTTTAACGCCAGGGTGATACACATCGTCCCAGCTGTATCTACAACACAACGTGTAATCAGTCAACAACGAATGGTAAATGAAATAGTATACTGCTCAATCAGAAATATGTGAACAGTGAGACACAACAGAAAACTGATTCTTGAAATTGTAAAAAGGTAATTAATGTGAAAATTACGCAGGTTTGGGTTCCGTGGGTTCGCTAAAATAGCCCCTCACTTTACGTTGGTAGCCAGATTCGTTGTCGGAGTTGTTAATACTGCTAAATCCTGCAAAAGCATTCCTTGGCGGGTTGGTGGGGCTATTCTGGGCTGACATACCCCCGGGGCGTGGCCAGATAGATGACGCGTGGCTCTCCATATTCACCTCGTTATTGTTCTGCGTCGTTTCTTCGACGTCCAGGTCTTGCAATGACGCATAAGGCACGCTTTCAATGGGAGGGGCGGGAGCAGAGCGAGCGGAGGAAGTAGACGGGACTTGGCTTGAGGGTTGATCAGAAGAATAGTCTTCACTTTCGCTTTCCAAACGACCCCTAACTCGCGGGGTCGTTCCTAACAGCCGCATGCCATCGTTTTCGATGGTGGGTGTTGATGGCAAGTCTTCTAACTGAGGTGAATCTAATTCCGGTTCGACTTGGGGAGGCTGATGGGTGTGGTTATCGCCAGAATTTGGGGTGGTTAACTGTTCCATGAGCCGCGCAGCGTTACGGGACAACATGCCATTCAGTAAGTGTGACATGCGTCTCATTAATGCGGCGTGCAAAGTAGGTCGCGCTTGTCCAATGTTCGGCGCCTGTAAGCGATGCTCCGCTTCTGGACGAGCTTCCGGACCCGTGTCGGACCAATCGCCCCTTAGACGAATGCGTTTGATAGGCGGAGGCATCCGTGGTGGCATTACTGCATTTTCGGAAGCGGGAGCAGCGAATTTTTGCGGTTTTTGACTATTATCCTGTGTTTTGCAAAAAATAAATAAAAACACGATCAACTTATGTTGATCAAGTTATGTTAAAATATATTTCGCTACTTTCAACGAAACAGTAGGCCAACTAACATTGTTTAGAAAAAGAGAAACGACAAGTTATTATACCTAATATAAGTGACTCAAGTTAATCTAAATAATTCAGTAAATTTGAAAAATCTTGTCTAAAGTTAAAGGTAAAAAATAATAAAGATGTACTTGCGTATCGAACAAGTAAACACTGTCAGCTGAATAGCTGACAAGGACTTGATGACCCTCAGGACTGAAATCGAGTGAGGTTATGGTGTGACATTCGCCCTGGAAGTGAGGAGGGACGAATTTTGTGACAATGCCTGTACTTGCTTTGCCACCATCACCTATTTATACCAAAACAAAAAAGAAATAATACTAAATTATTATCGCACTTGCATCGCAATCTATAAGTTGTGATTTAAAAACATCCGCTAGAGCAAAAAGATAGGGAACGAGTCGAATTGGAGGGATGGATTAACGGGGTAACTATCCGTTATGCGTTTACTAATTCCATGTATTACCTGGAGTCAGCATTCGACGATCGTATATATGTACAAGACTGTCTGTTGAGCCCACAGCCATCTGATACGGCAAAACGCGATTAAGTGCTAATGAGGTTAATGCTCTTGGATAGGAAACTAAGATATCCTGTGAAATAAGTTTTATCAATTGTGTAAAAAAGACTCGTTCGAACTTGTGAACAAGAATTTTCCACCATAAGGTTTCCACCCAACTGTCAGTTGATATTTACTGATGTCACTTGCCCATTCTGCAGTTACTCATTCCAGAATGCCTTTATTCTCACGCTGTTGACGAAAAATTTCTTTACTAAAGTTGCTGCCTTCTTATAATACGCGAAATTTTCAACTCAATCGGTATCAAAGGCTTCAAATAATTCGTTAAAGTGCAACCAGGTCTTTTCTTCTATGTCACGGCGCTCAAGACAGACTTTAGTTCGAGTCAAATCCATCTATACATGCTTACTGTTCGTAAGAAGTCTAGATTACGTCGGGGCGTATATATGTTCGAATGGCTGACAGTTTAGTGTAAACAGGGGCTCCGGCTCTTTCGAGATAACTTACGTCTTTACAATCTGGCTTGGAACAACGTGTTTTCGTGCGGAGGTCGAACCAGCGTACTGCGCCATCTTCGCCCACACTTAGAAACGTATTCGGATCGCCCGGAACGGTGACTATGTCGTAAACTGTGCCAAGATGACACGTATATGCGTTATGGTACGTTTCTTTTGGCCGATCCAAGTCTAAAAGTGGAAATAAATTTAATGCTATATCCTCTTATTGTAAAAAGTTTGTTTTTCTCCGTTAACCTAATTGATTATCTTACGTCGCTTAATTCACTCTTCCTTCACTTCTTCCATTCTCGTTTTCTTTTTTCATTTTTCCCTTATTTTCGCTCATCTCTAAACTTTTCGGTTTATTTCTGGATTCCTTTATAACTTAAACTAAAAATTTTACCTGTGACTATTATAATCCCGTCTCCAGAGCACGAGACCACAATTCGGTCTCCAGAATGAGGTAAGAATTTGGCACTGAAAATGTTGGCACGATGCGCAGTTTTGTGGTCGAGCAATACCTTGGGTCAAAAATAAATACAAAAATTAAACAAGACCCTCTCATACCTTAGAACTTTCTACGATCCCAAGACGACATGAACTGTGCTGAAAAGCTTACTTTGCCATCGTACATGTGTGTTAGGACGAGTCTTTGATCATCCGAGCCGGACAGGAGTAAATCTCCGCCATGATTCCATGCAATCGTATTAACACAACCATTATGTACAGGTAGCTTTCTCAATAATGACAGGCGCTGAATCAAGTCTCGGTTATCTATTTAACGAAACGTTTAAATTATCAGGAATAATAATAGTTTTAAAATTCAGTGATTATACGACGGACTAAACCACATATTTACCTTTCGCAACTTGATAAAGTTTCACCCGATGCGAATCTGAGAACGGTGCACGATACAGTTCCCGAAACATTTTTTTCAGAACGTTTATGTTTTGGTATTATAATTTTCGAGAAAACGCGTACTTAGTACATGGTTTTTGCTCCAGTTGTTCCCAAATAGAAACAACAAAGCCTTCCAGCTCAGCTGACTCTTCTCCCTAGGTTGATTTGTGCTGCTCCCTATTGGAAAAAAGCATTCTTACAACACTTTTTAGGATAGGATAACTTCTGTTTCAAGCGTCCTTCCCTTTACACGGCAGGTATTTGGCAGGGTCCGTCTGCTGTATTTCGGCATTGAATCCTGCATTTGTAAAAATAACGTGAACATACATTTCTGCCTGAGAAATTGGGAGTAAACTTGCAAGCACATCTCTGTTTCATGTTACACTCAAGGCTTGATTTTAGCCACCTTTTCAAGATAAGAGAAACGCTTTGTTCCTCTCTTAAAAATCTGATTAGTTGTGATCCTTGGAAGGCAGAATACGGAGGAATTGTGTGGAGCGAGACAAGACCCGTGGCTATGGGAAATGAAGAAATAGCACTGTACCAATGAAAGGTTTATCGTCCCCCCCCCCCCCCCCTAAAACTCGCATTTTTTTCTTAATAAAGTATCGTCTTCAAGGGGGAGATTTGTAAAACCACGTGCTTGGATATTATTGTGTGTTCTCTGTTAAGGTTAGCGCGCACGTCACACACTGTTTCGTGGTAAAAGTGGGCGTGTAGTGTGTAATGAGTTGCCTGACTTTAATGGGATGTCCAATTCCAGTGGGAACTATTTCCGTGGCCTTAATAGCAGGGCAGTGAAGCACAGCAAAAACGTTTCGCTCCGCCCCATCTTCCTCGCCACTCTTATACCAGTTTACCACTATTTTGTTTTGCCGCACACACTCACACGCACATACATGTTACAAACACACATACACGCAAAATTAAACTTGGAGGTATTTGGGCTCCGTCTTCCCAGTTTGGGTACCGGAAACATTCAAATTGTCTACAGTACCTCCCATTTTTTTTAAGAAAAGACATTCAGAAATTTCGGGGAAAACGCATTTCGTAACGTGTCCGGTCAAACTTGCAGGTTGAAAAGACAAACTTGAAGACTTTTACTTTGAGTCAGTTGACATGAATGATGGTAGGGAGTGAAAGGATTATCGCTCGGCATCCGCAAATCGACTTTTCCATTAGTCGGCATAGCAGAAAAACTTTTTCTGCTTCCTTACACTATCATACCTGCTGGGCTTTGCAAGGGTGGGAAATGATCCGTAAGTGTGATGGACATCACAATAGGCGACTATGGCTCTTAAAAGTCTCCCACTTTGTAGTTCCCAGTATGTTTGGGTCTGTAGTGGGCAGTAAAAAGGACAATTTTCTTCAATACATTCTACCTCAATCTTGTGTAGATCTTTTTTTTTTGCCGTTTCACTTTTGGCGCCCCCACCCTCCCCCCGATTCTTCTACACCCCATACAGTACTGTCAATGGAGTTTGTCACACTTTAGGAATCTTTGGGCTCGTCATTGTCATTTTTCCTTCATTTCCTCCCCCCGCTTTCTTTAAGAAATACCTTTTGCCAAAAGCCAAAAAGTTAAGAGTGGGCCCTTCTGGTAGATGACAATAGCCCCCAAGTACCAGCAGCCAACCCTGGACCTTTTTCTCGTATTTCCTATCCTTTGAAAATGAAGCTTTAAAGAAAAGATGGGCGAAGGCAGAGATGATGGAAAGCGCTTTGGGAGGAAATAACCAGCGGGAGAAAAGTTACCTGTAGCTCTTCTAAAGGGTAGGTAAAGGTCTAAGAATGAGTAAAAGGAAGGCCAAGAAGAAGGACACAACAAGGAGGCAAAACCGAGAGGCAAGCCAACAGGTCGTTGGAATCTTCTGGTGGTGCTAGTGGTATGGCTTGATCTCCCGAGTATTTTGGATGGAAGAAAACGAGTCGTGTTGGCCATGGCCCCGGGGACTTATGCGCATATTTTATACCCTGGCATGCCTGAAGTTTTTCTTTTCTTTTTGCCTTTTTGGCTTGGTGCGCTTCTCAAACCTCATCTCATCTCATCCTAAGCTTTTTGGGGAGCTCCAGCTCCTCTGCGTGCATCATAACTGCTTTACCTGTATTATAAAAGAAACAGGAGAGTCCGGGAACATAGTTAATGCTACCACCTCCTCCCCACCTCCTCCTCCTTTTTCCTTCTAACAACCAAATAAATAAATCCTAAACGCAACCAAATTCCCTAACACGGCTTCTAAAAAACAAAAAAACTCCAGCTTTTAAGTTGCATTTCTATTAGGTCAGCCCATGAGTGACGGAATTTTTTTTTTCTTTACATTCAATTTTGTAATACAACTCATGAGCCAGCTACACAGTTACGTTAATTTGCTACTATAAGTATTTAAGTGGGTTTAAATAACGCGGATAGAACTTGGATAGTAATTGTATGAAGGAGACAAAATGAGCGATTTTTTTGCAGTCTGAAGTGAACATTTTCTTTCCTTATAATATCTTTCGGTCCAAAGTTAGCGTCTCCTCAGGTTCCCGGTGAACAAAGCATTTGTAATACTGGTTTCCCTCTTTTCTTTCCATCTCTGCAGGAGACCAAGAACGAACGAACCACCGGCAGGCGTCCAAGAAGTTGCAAGCATTATAGGACCATGCAGAGAGAGACGGGAGAGGAGAGAGAAGGAAGCGAAGAGAGAACCCCATCGAGTTTAAGGTTTTCTTTCTTGCATACCTGAGCGCCCCGCCATCAACTGAAGAAACGGAGAGCTGGTCTCGCTCAAGATTGGGAGAAGAACCATTAAGAGAGCCTGAGGATACCTTTACCTGTGTTGTTACCTGCTCTCCGGGCTCTTTCTTCTGTCTTGCTTGTGCTTCAAGCTCTGGGAGAAAGAAGGAGGATGGATGGGAGACCCCCTTCCCATCTTGGACTGCCATCTTAACTCAATAGCCAGGAAAACCTTTTCTAGCTCGGGGGCCCGCTTTACGCGAATTCTGCTTTTGAACGCCAACTGAAGCACCCCATCCTTGTTCTTGTAGTTTAAGTGGAAATGTTGACTTGACTTATGAATTCGGCTTAGCGCGGAAATTAAAGCGTAGACTAAAAAACGATAATTTAGCTTATTCTTATGTGGCAGAATAACGGTGCGCTTTTAAGTACTGGATACGTATTGCAAATATCCGAAATGTACACGGAAATGAACCAAAAATATCTCCTGCGGTAAATAGCATAATGTGACAAATATAACACTTAAATAACATAATATATATAAATAAGTCCTGAGGCTTTGTTAACTACGAAGAAGTCCAGCGCAAAAATGCCGAAAGGCAAGAAATTTCGGGAATCCTCGCAAAACACCCTGGATGGCGAATCCGTCTGTTGGTACATACACGATACATACTGCGCTTTTGACGTAACACGTGACAGGGTGTGATGTTTAATGCTTTGCTACTTTTATCAGTTGGCTGGGATTAAATGTATTGCAATTTAATGCAGTTTGCTCAGTAGCTCGAAACCAAAAATTATCACTTTCAGGGCTACAAGAAGGCATCGAAGTTTTCGTGCGGTGTTGTCGATACGTCATTCTATGTTCTGTGGATATTTGCTCCAAGAGGAACGCATTTCTAGCGCAGAGCAGGTCTGTTACTTTATGTTGCTGTCTGAGATTGGGGTCCTCTTGGGTAGGGACCTTCTGGCCTTACAGGTAACCAGCAAAAGCGAAGATACTAAAAGCCCCAACGAAGGTGAAGGTAAGAGCGTGGATGAATGAGAAGAAAAATATGATGATGAAGAAAAAGAAGGTGGGAAAGAAGGTAGACGTAAGAACTTGGAGGATTTAATGGTGTAAAGAGAGGGGGCTAGCCAAAAGGAACCAAAGTAACCTCCTAGAAAGGCCTTGCACACCTTTACCTACCTTACCATGTTTAACTGGTAGGTATGGGGCAGGTTTACCACCTCATCGGCTTTTTGGTTGGTTGTGCTTTCGGTTTCGTCCACCGAAGAACGCATACTCGCCAGTCGTTTACCAGACAGGGAAGGATCTTGTCAGAGGCAGAGATTTTTGCGTCCGAAGAAAACTTGGAGTGTTTAGTACGCCTTTTGTTCGGAAAATCTCCTCACCAATTGGATTATACTTTTTTAAAATAAATGGTGGTGACTTGGAACTTACCAATGTGAACTTAAAAATTTTACAGCAAACTAGTAATGAAATTGTGCAGAAATTTGTAGTTACACACGCCCACAATTAATAACTACGGAATAAAGTGTCTATTTGGGAAAGAAAGCATCCTTGTTCTTCTGGTGACGACTTCCAGTGTTTTAGGTATTCCTTATTCCCCTTCCAGTGAGTTACTCGCTGTTGTTAGCGAGGAATGTGGTATCGAGCAAGAAAATCATCGTCTTCTTGTTGGTGAGAAAATTGTAGTGCCTACAAGTGAAACAAGTTAGATCCTCGAAAAAAATCTTGAAAAGGTTCAACCTCTCTTGTTGATTTGGCACCGAGCCTCAGGGGTTGTACATAGTTCTCTTCGTGTTCATATTTGAAACAACCCTCCCTCCCTTCCTTGGGAAGCTACAGAGTTACAACAGCAATAGTATTCCTGGTGTGAGAGTATTTACCCCAACATGCAGAAATAGTAATCCAAGGATCTAGTTTTCTCGCTCAGCCAGAAAGTAACTCGTTCGCAAGTGCGAGTTAATAAGTGCAAGAAGACTGGATTAAAGTTGGCTTAAGAGTTCCCGCGCGACGTTTGAGTCGCACCAGAACGGAGTTATGCCGTGGACACCTGGATTTCCGTGAGATTTTTAGTGAGGGGGCTCAATTTTTAAGGGGAAGGGTTTATTATTTGGGGGGTTAAAGGGGTTGTGAGAGTTCGAGTCGATGACGACTTTAGAGTGTGTGATGCCCCTTGGGGCGAGTTACCCTTTAGCCCGATGTTCACGGACGCGAAATTCTTCAGTACGGATGGTTGAGAGGACAAGAACTGAGCCGTCGCCGCCGTTGCGGGCGCAGCCCCCTGGCTGTGCCCTGTTATCAGGCGCGTCGTGGCGGTGGTGCGTTCTGGTAGTGTTTTTCTTAGCACAAAGTTGCCTAGTGCATGGCCAAGGACCCGGACCTGGCCTGAGTAGTGCTAACAATGTGCCATTGTTGGACGACGGTGTGGGCGCGGCGATGCAATCCCGCGCGGTGGACACGCGAGTGCAGTTAGAAATCCGTGAAGAACAACCAGCAGGGACGGTGGTCGGACACATTCCCATTAAGCCCGGGTTTACGTACCGGTTTAATGAAAACCCCCGGGAGTTTCGGTTAAACGGGTCCACGGGAGAGATCAGTACAACGGTGGCGCTGGATCGGGAAGCGTTGAGTACTGATCGGTTTGATTTGGTGGTTCTGTCCTCACAGCCGACGTACCCTATCGAGGTGCGCATTTTGGTGGTAGATATCAACGACAACTCGCCTCGGTTCCCTGATCCTTCCATTCAAGTCAGCTTCTCCGAATCCGCCAACGCCGGTACGCGGGTAATCCTGGATACGGCCACGGATGGTGATGCAGGCGACAATGACGTCACCACGGATTACAGTATCGTTTCCGGTAATGAAGACGGCAAGTTTAAGCTGGCTGTCACCACCAACCCGAGTGGTGAAACGCCATACTTGCACTTGGAAACTACCGGGCAACTGGACAGAGAATCCCGGGGTTTTTACCGACTTAACATCTCCGCGCGGGACGGCGGCAACCCGCCGCTTTTCGGCTATCTTTTGGTCAATGTCACCATAGTGGATGTCAATGATAACCCGCCAATATTTGAGCAGACGGACTATGTTGTTTCGCTCAATGAGAGTGTACCGCCGGGTACTGTCGTACTCCAGGTAATGTACTCGTACCTTGTCTGTACTTTCAACGGCTGCAATTTGTTCTTTCCTCTTTTTTTGTCTTGATTAAACTTCTTGGCGGAGAGTCAAAACAGAAGCAGCGCTCCACAGAAAGCGAAGACGGATTCAAGTGCGAAAGAAAAAAAATAGCTGGCTATGTTAATTAGGTACTCTTGGTACTGGACAGGCAAGACTGGAAGAAAAAGAGATACAAAGAAAAGGGAAGAAAAATTCGTCGTATTGAAGGATTTTTGGATGGACTGTGCAGGGTCTTTTTAAGCAAAAAAAAGCAAGCAAATGAGTTAACGATCTGTCTTTTTGAATGGTAATGAAGCGCTCCTGGGTATTTGTGTCATGTTTGGGATATTTTTGCTTCTTTGAGCTTAGGCTTTTTTAGCTGGTTTTCTTTGTACATTTTTTCTGACCTTTTTTTCCAGGTAATAAAAATAGCCAATGACAGACAAGCTTAATTGGCGTTAAATGAGGCAGAAGAGAATAGTTTGTATGAACCTGGGTTCACTGAGGGGAAAATTGGCTAGCATTATTCCTTCTACGTACGTCTTTTAGCGTGAAGAATGGGCTTGCTGCGAAACATTTTTCTTGTGTTAGTAAGAGAGAAACTCTTCTCTGAGCCTTCATCCCGAAAAGTTGCTGAGCAGATGTGTTTTGCGGTTAAGGAAACTGCTACGCATTCTCTTGGTTAGATGGTCGCTTTTTGGGTCGTAAGCGTTTTTTGTTCAGCGTGTTGTTGGGTTATTAGTAAGGGTAAAAATGGACGTGGCCTTGACGAGGAGCAATCATTGGCGTCTTTTTTTCCCCCCTTTTATCATTATTTTTTCTTTTCATTTGTAACTTGCAAAGTGACTTCACTATAAGAAGCTTAGCCACACGTGCTGCCGTGTAGTGCAAATTAAGGAAATACTCCTGCAAAGCAGAATTTGGCAGTTTGGGACAATTCTGCCCATAAAACTCGCAAAACGTACACAAGAAGCAGTCAAGATCGCGAAACGGGCGCTTTATTTGGCGGTTCGCGTGCTGCGGTTAATTAAAGTGCACATGTTGGTGACCGTTAGGAAGAATGTGTTGGAACATTACTGCACAGCATTTAGACAAATTATAAAAAGTTATCCCTAAACTAAGTAGAACACGGAAGTCTGTAAAATTAAGAACACAACTGAGTAAAGTACCTGCTACTCGTCAACAGTGTATTGTTTCAGTGGACTTCATCTTTCGGACATTTGTAAGACAAAAAATAGGGACGCTGTTTTGGTTTAGAGATACTATTTAAGAGATAGAAAAATGAGTTCGGAAGAATTTAATCGTTTCAAAACTTTTTTTGAAAACTGTAAAGAATTGTTTTGAAAGTACAGATATATAATACTTTTAAATATATTCAACTATTCAACCATACAAGTGTGGGGTTAAAGAATGAAGTTGCTACACGTAACGTAGGGCAGCGTGAGAAGCAATTTTTTTTATTACATAAGCTAGGATTTGGCTGTAACTTCTGGCTGTAAAGAGCATAATTCTCGGTTTGTTTGCAAATTAAGCACAATCTTAACTAAAAAGGAACATACAAAAAATTTTCTGCGATTATTACTAAGTAATATCTTTCAAATGGCTAGTCTGGCCCGCCTTCACTTCACATGCCTTGATCCGACCCGTGAAGGTGGAAACGTTGCCGACCCTTGACTTACGTAAAAGCTTTTGAAAATCGACATTGTAACCAGTTGAGCGCTAAATCGCTTCTCCTTCATATCATAGTTCAATAGGCAAGAACATTTACAAGCTTGAGTAATTTTAAGCTGTTTATATTTTGTTTCACTCAAGATGGCAAAACTATTGCCAGGTTTGCGGTTTGCTTGTTGCGGTTTAATACATGTTAGCGTCCGTTACAGTTAACTTGTTTAAATGAAATGGTACGTTTCCAAGTAAGGTAAGGTTAAGCGGAACACTTTCGTCAACTGTTTTGTATTCATGACAACTAAAGATAGTTTCTGACTACAGCAAAGTATTTACAATCTGGCAAGTCATGTTAAATTGTCAAAAAACATAGACTGCGTCCAGCAAGGTCATTTAGATCGTGAGGGATGTGTTCTTAGCTACTCACGTCCTCTGTGTCATTTGAGTCTGAAGATCGGTTTCCCAGATTGAGATTGTAGCTATTAACCTTACCATGCATTATTGTCATAACTCCAGGAGACATTGCCCATCGACAACGATCGGAAATGTACGTCATGAGTAGAATTGAGAACATCATGAGAGGAAACATATTTTGCAATAAGCGAGTTTCGAACAACATAGGGTAAGCCCTCAGTTTTTTCTTTTTTTTTTTAGCCGTCTTCGCCTCGTCTATGGTTGACACCCATATTTGGTAAAGTTATATCACTGGCTCTGTCTCAAACAATGGCTTGCATTGTTTTTGAGCTTTTATAACCTGTTTTGCTTTGAACATGCGACTTCTTCGATTGTCATCGCGGACTTAGGGAGACTCGGCAAAAAAAAAAAACCGCGGAAATACTTTGGATACAACAATTATTTCATTACAGTAGCATTGTCGCCATTTCGAGAACATTTCCCCTAGCTTTTCTCTCTTGTGCTCACTTAGACGGCAAATTCCTTCATTCTCAGCGAGTTTTGCACGAAAATCATGAGATTGCATTGAGTTCATTACAGCAACGCCATTTTGTCACTAAATCCTGTTGCATTCTCTCCGCTAATGGGCTCCAGTTTGTCTGTCTTTCTAATGGGTTCTGGTACACGCGTGTACTTTTCAAGTGTGAGAAGGAGGCTGATTTAGTGGACGTTTTAATTGCTCTATGCTTTTCGTGTGGATTTTCAAGTTTTACAAGTTTCCTAACGAGATTTTCTTTTTCTTTTTTTTTTCGGTGATTAGGTAACCGCAACTGATATCGATGCTGGAGACAATGCCAAGATTGTCTACTACGTGTCGGAAGCAGAGACACAGTTTAGTGTCGATTCGGAAACGGGTCTCATTACGACGCAAGAGCCTTTGAATTGTCCGCGGAACTGTCCGGTTGCAGCCGCGAGAAGTAGTGCGATTAGTAGCCGTGTCACAAGCACTAACAACAGCTTGAGTGGGGCGGTTCTTCCTGGCACTTGTCCCAAGAATTGTGTTTTCACAGTCCTGGCGCGGGACCAAGGTAACCCGCGTCAAGACGGCCGCACTTACGTCACTGTCAACCTCATTGACGCGAACGATCATGATCCCATCATTCGCTTTCGCTACTTCCCCGCTACAGCCGACTTCGCTACTGTGGACGAAAACGCGCAAAACGGATCAGTTGTAGCCGCGGTATCTGTGATTGATCTTGACGAAGGATCCAATGCGGACTCAACGGTCGAAATTCGCGCTGGAAACGAGCTAGGACATTTTCGTTTGGAAGAAACTCCTTCTTTCCATATTGTTCGTGTCAACGGTGTTTTAGATCGCGAAAAACTTTCTAAGTACAATCTCAGCATCTTCGCAACCGACAATGGCAACCCGCCACGGTCAGCGTTGTCTTTCTTGATTATTCATGTTAATGACGTGAACGATCACGAACCTGTGTTTGAGAAAAGCGAGTATTCGGCTGTGTTGAGTGAGCTTGTACCGGTAGGGTCATATGTGGCGAGTATCACAGCTACCGATGCGGACACTGGTATCAATTCGAACATCCATTACGCCATCGCGGCCGGGAACACGCACCAGTGGTTCGTCTTAGATTCTGTCACAGGTTTGCTGACCACTCAACGGTTGCTAGATCGTGAGACGCAAGACAGTGTCGAGTTACGGATTTCGGCCCGTGACGGTGGCCCTAATCCACGCTGGGCTTTCACACATGTCAAAGTGACTTTACTCGACGAGAACGATGAAGCTCCCCGGTTTCTAGAATCTTTCCTAAATGTCAGCTTATCGGAAAATACCCCACCCAGTACAGTCGTAGCGCTGCTTTCGGCGGTTGATCACGACCAAGGTACGAATGGCTCGGTAACCTACGCCTTTGACCCTGAAGTGGATGCTCGATACCCAGGCATCTTCGGCATCGACGCCAGTACAGGTCAAGTGGCAACGCGGACCAAACTGGACCGTGAAGCAATGCCGTACTATGACATCAAAGTTGTCGCCAAAGATCAGGGCAATCCGCCTTTGTTAGCCACCGCCACCATTGCGTTACGCGTCTTAGACGCCAACGACAACTCGCCCGAATTCTACCCTCAGCATTACGTCCTCTCCCTTAGCCCAGACACGACTCCAGGCCAGGCACTCCTTACCCTAACCGCCACGGATGAAGACGAGGGGGATAATGCTGTAATCTCGTACAGCTTAGTAACGGCAGGAGGGGATTACGCGCAGTATTTCAAAATGGAAGAGGAAACGGGTGTTTTGAGCTTGACGCGCAACTTGCCCCAGCACCAGCAAGCACAACATTTCAAGCTACGTGTCGCTGCTAAGGACAAAGGCGACCGTAAAGCAGTCGAAGACGCGTTGATCGAAATCTGGATCAAATCAAGCGATAAAACCGCAACGCCTAGCCCTGCATTAGCCTTTACCAACCCGGACGGCTACTCCTTTTCCATAGTAGAGGATCCTGGTAAGAAAGAACCGTCGATTGGACGCCAAGTTGGACGTGTACAATTGTCAGCCTCGAGTCCATCGAATCTGGACGTCAAGTACTCCATTGTCAATGGTGACTCGGCACGAGTGTTTGCCATTCAAGAGTCTACTGGTGTCATCACCACTGCTAAGCGAGTCGACCGTGAAGTCCAAGCTCACTACGCTCTTAAAATCCTAGCTCGCACCTCCGGTACGTACAAGTTCGTCTGGGCCAACGTTTCCCTCACGGATGTCAACGATAATCCGCCAAAATTCCTGGCTCCCAGAGCAACGACGCACGTGGCGGAGAATATGCCCCCAGGCCAACCTATTTACCTTGCTGCGGCAGACGATGCAGACGCAGGGAACAACTCGCTCATTACCTATGCGCTAACCTTGAATCCGCAAGAATTTTTCACCATCGCACCCTCCAGCGGTATGATATCCCTAGCGAGACCTCTCCGCCCAGCCTTACGCGCTTCCAACGCCCCCATTCCGGCCAGTGCGTTAACACAGCGTCGCTACACCTTAGAAATCACGGCCACTGACGCCGGGACACCGCCTCTGACATCACGGCAAACTTTGACAGTTTATGTGGACGACGTCAATGACCATACGCCGATTTTCGAGTACGCCTCCTATGAAACATCCTTACCCGAGTCGGTTCCCGTTAACGAACGCTTTTATGCCCTGACTGCGCGGGACGCAGATCTGGGTCCGAATGGCCGGATTATCTACTCGATTTCCCCCGAAGGCAATGACAAGAATCACTTTGGTATCTTCCCAGACGGATCTTTGTACGTTCGATCACCTTTAGATCGTGAAGAATTGGACTACTATGCCCTAACAGTTCATGCCGCCGATAACGGCAATCCGCCCAGATCCGCGTCTGTGAGTTTGACTATCCATATCATTGACGAAAATGACAACGCGCCAAAGTTTGTCAATGACACTTTCAGTTTCGCAGTACCTGAGAACGCAGTAGCTGAAACTTACATTGGTAAGGTTAGTGCCGAAGACGCAGACGTGGGACGTAACGCAGAGTTGACGTTCGCACTAGTGCCGTCTCCTTCAAGTGAAGCATTCGTTCTGGACTCTAAAACGGGTTTCCTGAAAAGTTTACGACCGTTTGACCGAGAAAAGTTGCTCCAAACTGCTGGTAGAGACCAAATCATCCTCGAAGCGGTTGTCAATGATAACGGCATACAACGTCTCCGCGATCGCGCACGGGTGATCATCACCATCACTGATGTGAACGACAACGCACCAGTGTTTATCCGTTTACCGTACAAAGCAAGCATTTCAGAGGGCGCCGCGCTAGAAACACAAATTTTCCGCGCAGCTGCCACAGACCAGGACGAGGGACCCAATGGACAACTCACCTACTCCATCATCGCTGGCAATGTGCAAAATCACTTTAGGATTGACGAAAACACCGGCCAAGTGTGGCTTGCCAAACCTTTGGACCGAGAAACTGTCTCGAAGTACGTGCTTACTATTTCTGCCAGGGACGCGGGCATCCCACGGTCGATGAATACTTCTGCTAATTTGACTATCGACATCATGGATGAGAACGACAACGCTCCTGAGTTCGCTGCACAGAATCCGACCACGTTATCGCTTTCCGAGACCACCGCCGTAGGCTCTGAGCTGGTCACGTTCTCGGCCCAGGATGCGGATCTCGGTGTCCATGGTGAAGTGACGTACTTTATCGGGGCAGGGAATGTCCATGACGCGTTTCGTATGGATCCCTCCACCGGCAAACTGTATCTCGAGAAACCTTTAGACTACGAAGCAACCCATAACTACAAGCTGAACATTACAGCCAGCGATGGTGGAAATCCCCGGCTGACCTCTGTTTGGCCCTTAACGATCCGCGTGCTCGACGCGAACGATAACGCGCCCCATTTCCCCGCCACCGCCCTGGTGAGACAGATTCAAGAAGGGATCCCCTTGCATACCCCGATTGTCACGGTTACGGCTGAAGACCCGGATGCGGGTCCCAACGGTCAGTTGCGCTATTCTCTGGTGCAGTTAGAACCCCAGGATAAACCGCATTTCGCCATCCGCCCCGAAACTGGGGTCGTTTACGTTACACGGGTAATTGATCGCGAGTATGCAGACACTTTCAAGCTAAGCGTCATCGCGACCGACCAGGCCAATCCTCCCAGTGCGCGACTGTCGGCCGAAAAATTGGTCACTGTTATCGTAGAAGATGTCAACGATAACGCACCCGTGTTCTCTTCTGTTAATGCCGGGCTTTTACCGCCTAATGTGGGCAAAGGCTACGCTATCTTGAAAGTATCAGCCATGGATGCTGACGCCAACACTAACGGCTTGGTGACCTACGAACTCGTCTCGGGCGACACGGAGCTTTTTTCCCTGGATCGCACGACCGGCTGGCTCACCCTCCGCAAGACCGTTTTAAACCCCGAAACCCAATACCGTCTCACGGTTCGCGCTACCGACGAAGCTGTCCACGCGCAACGGAAATCTACTGAGACTACACTAACCATTTTGAGCGTAGGCGCGACGGATGACGTCATGGGTAGTAGCAATGCCTCTACTCCTGCGTCGAGCTCTTCAGGGCCGACGTTTACCAAACCTGTGTACACTAGTTCGGTAGCCGAGAATGAGCCGATCGGCACATCGGTTATTAGCATCAGCGCCAAATCTGTCGTCCACCCTCTGGCGGAGACTGAGTATTACATCGTGAACATCACCGCCAGTCAAGGGAGTTGGCCCGTCACGTTGCCCTTGGCCTTTGATTTGGACCCTAAAACGGGTTTGCTTAGCACGGCGGCCAGCTTGGATCGCGAAGTAGGCGTGGAAGAATACGCACTCACGGTCGTCGCGGTTACGTTAGGCACGCCCACGCCCCAGACCTCGCTCACTAAGGTAAGCTCCGCCCTACAACTTTTCCTTATTGACTACTAAACGTACTGGCTCATTCTTTGAAAAAAAATCTCTTATAATAGTACTAGCATTAATGGAAATAAGTAATAAATGCCCAGCTAATAAATCAAAAGTGAAAAAAGTGTTTGACGTCTCATCAGTTCTGACACAGAGGGTCTAATACATAAATAAGTATTTGTACCAAAACATAGTAGCCAATATTCCAATAACTTGTACTACAGATCGCAAAGAAACAATTACCTCGGAACCTTTTCATTGATTCCCCCGCGTAAGCTTACGTTCTATTGCAGTGAAACGGTCGCTAATACAAAAACAATTTTAACAAATTAAAAATCAACCCGTTTTAAACACTCTAGCACCGAATGGGTTGTACTTAGTGCAATTGGGGATGGGGGTGAGGTGGAAGGGGAGGGCTATTTACACGTGACAGGCTGCTACCATGAATTTAACAATAGCTGGGAATATCTTGGGGTTTGAGAGCATCTCCTGGGTATTGAAGTGAACTTTCGTGAGTGCTAAACTCTCTTAGTAAGATGGCTCTTTCCCTATTCAGTTTGCGGTAATGAAATAGGAGGTGGGCAAGGTTTTGACCAACTCGATCCTGTCAATAGAACCTGGCAGAAGCCGCTTTACCCACTCGCAGTAGGTAGGACTTAGTTGGGAAATGAGTTGTCCGTATTTGGATCATGTGCTGATGACCCAACGTTGGATTTTAACGTTCATGATACTGCGACGTCCCGGCCCTACTCTGAGATTTTTTAACGGACTCTCTGCTGTTTCCTGTCGGTGTTCCCACTTCTTCATCACCGATTTTGATTCTTGATTAGGGCTTCGGATGACGCTCGGAACCTTCGCATCACAGTAACAGAAAGAGATAAAGTAGAGAATTAAGAAGCTAAAGAGGTTCGAAAGGTAAAAAGACCAAAATGTCGCTGATAGCCGAAGAAATGAAGGGAGGGTTGAAGAAGGGGATCTTGGGGGTTTTTCTTCAAGTGAGAAGGACCATTTCAACAAAAGAAGCAGCCAAGCTTTTTCATTGTTAAGATTCTGGCGAGTTGGGACGCCTGTGTTTTGCTTTTTCGTATTGGATGGCCTTCTAAGAATAGGCCAAGGGGAAATGAAAAACTCCTTTGAAAAACGAAGAAGAATCGAAGCGAAAAGGAGGCAATGTCCTAAATGCGCATTGGAATGCAACAATCGAGGGAAGGCGTTACTTCTTTTCTTTGACTTTGAATTCGATGCTAATTGCTCATTAGCTTCCTTGGAACCTTTCTTGTAGCTTTTATGAGGAGCTTCTCGATTTTTTTTTTCAAATTTAATGTCACTGAAATCCATAGAACGAAACAGCCCGCAACGCTTTAAACATTTTTTTTTAAATAAAAGTAACATTTTTGTGACGATAAGAAAGACGTGGGAATAATAGAAAAGGAGTATAAAAAGAATGTCCGCCAATAGTTATCAAAGGGAGTTCGGACTGGGAGTTTTGAGATTTTCTCTTTCTTACCTAACGCATGTATATGATTTTCATTTGGGATTTAAATTTTGGGTAGTTAAAAAGTCCTAAGAAAATATAAATTGTAGATCGGGCAATAGAATTATTGAGTATAACCATAAATTTATAGATTCTGGCATTTGGCGGGACATAAGTAGGGAGACTCGTTTTATGATTTTTCCCCCGAGTTATGGTGGCCTTGAAAAACGCTAAAAACTTTCGGGTAAAGGCGAAAGGAAGTTTTATGACACCCGCCATACCACCCTATCCCCACCCCTTTTTTCCATACACACCCTTTACTAGTTGAAGAATTAGAGTTCAGCGGGGGTCGGGGGTTCGGAAGGCGTTACATTACTGCAAGAGTACGATTCGCGATAGTTACGATTTACGCTTTTTTAATCACAAGATAATTATAGTGCTAAGATTTATGTTCGATTTACAGTGTGTCTGGCATTGCAAGATGAATTTTAGATATTCAGTGAGTTGCAGTAATTTTAAATCCTGTTTGTTACACTTTTTTTTACTTGAGCACTAATAGAAGCACCCGCTTTAAATGAGCTAACGCACCAAAAAGTAGAACTAGTCATCTCCCTCGTGTCCGTTGTCTGCCATCTATGTAACGTGGCCTCGGTTCGCCCTATCAATAGCTTCAGTATGCGGCGATTAGAGAAATGCACGTTTTGAGGAATTATTAGCGTTGACTTGATGGACTGTGTGTTGTGAGCACAAGAAGGTTTCATTTGTTGCCATCTTGGGTGCTACGTCATTGCGTGGCACAATCTATCCTACGCCATTTGGCGGGAATGGCGGAAATTGGCAGCTGGTGAAGACTGCATCCTTCAAGAGCAGTAGAATGAGTCTTAAAACGCAGTAGTTGATAGGTTTGTCATCGATCTCTTTTGCGTTGACGGACTTTACGTCCTATAGCTTGATGAGCCACTTTGGAAGCATTAATGCTACCATAAATTGTATTTCATTAGAGACCAGTTAGACAGAAGAGGAATTATGAGGAAACACTCGTGTTTAAGGAATAAAGCTTACTAGCATGCAGTTTTGCTTCTCTCTTATATGACAAGTTTTTACCACAGAAGCTTTGGCAATATTTAGAATCCCAGAAAGGAATAAGCAACTGGTACTAAAGCGGCTATTGTCACCCAACTGGTTGGTTCTCAAATAAAATCTAGTATAGTTGAATAGCGTTATTGCTGCGCACAGAACGGCCAGAGGCGCGATGTCTCTGTCTGCATTCCTTTATTGATATTTTAGAACGCTTAACACAAAAAGCGTTAGACATGTAGCACATGTGGACGGGTCAGTGCTATTGGAGTATTATTAAGAGTTCCTAGGTACGATTATGGTTGTGATACTGCTTAATGTTTATGACTAAGCATGATTTTCGTGTGAAAACCACGCGAGCCATGGAGGCACAGTTTATCAGTAGTTTAGCAAGTGAACTTTAACCAACTGGCAAGTACTTTCTAAACCTTTTTGCTGCTGCTTCGGCGAGTTTCGGGGACGAGTCAAAACGATAAGGAGAAGGGGATCCTTTTATCGCATGCATCTCATCTCGTTGCCCACTAACCAACCAAAGCCCGTGTGTTGCTAACAGGTATATACATGTATATATGTATGTAGTGTGGAAAAGAATTAACGTTAACGGACAGGGGTTATTTTGCCCTTTAGCCACATATATGCACTAGGTTGGGTGGAATTTCGGCCCTAAGCATCTTTCAACCCAAAGCAAAGTAAGCAGACATGAAGGAAACGTTATTGTTGCTCATTGCATCCCTTCTCACCCTTTACTTCTTGTATCTATCCAAAGACTTGTTTGCTTGTGCCTTAGCTGCAGGGGGTGAATCTTAGGGGGGAATTGCGTTGGTGAGTAAGTTTGGCCTCTTTTTAAAACAGGGGTGAGGGTTACAACCCTCCCGTAACCCAACAAAATTCTTGGCCATCGCCCCCCAGCAGGTCTTTTTTGCTGGTAAATGAAGAAATCTGTTACGGTAAAACTTGGCGAAGGTTTCGTTAGGAAGTTAGTTAAAGAAAAGGAGAAAGGGGAGGAGAATCTACCTCCTTTTTGGGAGGGAGGGGGTCAAATCTTGCCACCCATTATCATCATGATGATGAGGGTGTTTTTCGTCTTTCTTCTTCGTTTTCTACTTCTTGGTTTCTTTCTTGCCCCACTTGGAACCTTTCTCGGGGAGAGACGAGGAAATTAGAGGTTAAGGGGGTTACAAGAGTGCGATATCTACCTGTATTGCCCCCCTTAACCCCCTCTATAAATACCGTGTAAGGCTGGTATTCCTCCCCTAGGAGTTAATCAGTGCTTTTTTTGGGGGGTAAAAGGAGGGGTCAAGAAGGAGGAGTACGAACTGGGAGAATCATACCTGCACAACCCCCCTGAAGGGTTAATTGACTTTTCTCCATTAAGTGAAAAAGAAACTTAGCTAATGAACTTTTGAATGTTTTTTATTATTATTTTTTTCCTATTGCTTTAGACAGGGCTTAGTTTTTGTGGTTGAATTCAATGCGTTGTTACGCAGGGTTACATTATTTTGCATAAATTTCTTACTTTTCTCATAATGAGATTCTTCTTTTGTCACAATGAGGGTGAAACTCGCTAAGAAGCTTTCAAAAGTCGATTTTTTAATTTGATTATTCAATAATTTGCGGTATAGATTTGTGTACACCATGAAAAACCTGTATGCATATTTCATTCGGCAGAACAAATATCTACTACGTTTCGTTTTCCTAGTGACTGTATAGTTGTTTCCAGCAATTTTTGGTATTAGGCATTTGTAGATAATCGTATCTGCTAGTTTATGAGGTAATAATCAACAGTAATAATCAACTTGTACTTTTAAATGTTTTACTCATGATTTTTGTTTATATTAAATGAATTTTCGTTGATTTCCAAAAGGTGTTGGTCAAAGTACTGGACAAGAACGACAGTCCGCCAGTTTGGGTGGAACCGGAAAGTGTCGTCAACGTATCGGAAGATTTGGTTGTGGGTCAAGTGGTCACCTCTGTCAGTGCCAGTGATGCAGATGCTTTAGGCGTGGTCACATACGAGCTCGTAGGCGGGGATGAAGCCAACGAGTTCAGCTTAGAAGCCAGTACCGGCACGTTACGCTTGCGTTTACCGCTAGACCGCGAAGTCCGTAGCCAGTACAAACTCCGTTTGCGTGCTTCGGACGGCGAACAAAATGCCGAAACCACCTTACCTATCACTGTCCTGGATACTAATGATAATGCGCCCGTGTTCCCCAGTCCCGCCTACTCCTTTGACATCCCCGAAGACGCCGGCCGGGGCGCGTGGGTAGGCGCAGTTTCGGCCGAGGATCCTGACGAAGGCGTCAACGCCCAAGTGTCGTACACCGTTCTCTCTGATTGGGGCAATGACGTCTTCAGCTTAAATCCTCAATCTGGAGTTTTTACCCTCACATCCCGCCTGGATTATGAACAGGTAAGAGGAACTTTTCTTCATACTTGAATGATACTTAATGATAGAAAGCTTAATTACCTTTACCAGTGCTTTTCTCAATATTAGACAATACTAAACTTAGTGACTAGACTAGGGTTGATAAAAAAAAGTTTTGGTGTTACCCTATAAATGCAATGAGTGAGCAATGTGGCATGAGAAGTGAAACTTTCACGTTTCTGTAAGATCTTTGCAGAAATAGAAAACAAGTGAAACAAAAAGTTGTGAACCATGGTGGTTGCCACACGCGGAAGGTGTTGGAAAACCAAAGCTGGTCTTTTAAATTCGGGCTTTTAAACAAGTTTCTTAGGTAAATAACGGAAGTCTTTGGTTTGAACAAGCTCTGTGTGTTCATCAAGCGCAATAAAGCATTTAGGTTTCTCGCCATGGCCAATAACTTAGAAACTTAAAGAACGAATTGAAGACGATTGAAGCGAGTGAGAATGATTTCGGAAGTATAAACGATTTCTCAGGATATTAGGATAATATAAAACCACGGATTTATTATTTTGCATATGTTCATTTATTTTTGTCCTAACTAGACGGACATGTCACATCTTAACAAAATGTAATGAAATTTAGTAATAGAAATCATTGAATGGTTGATACAGTGTACAGGAAGAGCGGTAGTGGGAAAACTCTTAAACATAGGTTTGTTACGTAAACCAATACGTAAACCAATTTGCTAAGTGATACAGTTGATTCACCCCATATTAGAGCCAGATTACAAGGAAACGTCGTTTGTTATAAAGGATATTGACACCTATGTAAATGTACAGACAAAGCATCCGGTAAACCGCACTTAGACGTACAGAACATATTTTCTGTCACAATTATTCTAGGCTACTGTAAGCAGACGCACAAATATTTAAAAAATCTGCTGTCGGAAGTGCTCGGATCAGAAGAGAAAGGATGCGAATCGTCTCGATCGTGTAACGTTAAACTCGGACGTTGGTGAAAACTTTTCGAGTTCTTTGAAGGGCAATTAGCGGTAACAAACAGTAGTTACAGCAAAAAGCGTAAGTATAGCAACCGGTTGGGAGTTTTTACACTGAGAAAAGCCGACAAAACCAGTCATTTAGAGTATTTTTTTAGATAATACTTAAGTACGAAGTTACCCAAACGTGTATCTTTCTCTGTATCATCAATATGTGCAGTTTCAATTATAAATATGGGTGAAACTCAGTGCATGCTACTGGTACAGGAGCTACTTAAATCTAGGTACACAGGACTTTGTTGAATCATGAATGATGAGCTCACTACCACTGCAAGGCAAAGGAAGAGTAAATATCTATTTTCGGATTTCTTTTGCCAAATTTCACTGTCAATAACTTTGGTTCCAGAAGCCTGTTTTTTGGAATGAATTTCTTATTGGTTTCTTTAATTCGTTGCGAGTTCTGAAAGAGTCCAGGATAATTGAGGGAAAACGTACCGTAGGCCAAAAAAAGGTGCTAGCTTGTCTGACATTGCCAATGATGCCTCGGAGCACCGTTTTGAAGAACTGTGGCGCAAAATAAAAAGGAATAATAATAAAATAATAAAAACAAAAACAAAAAAGGATCCCAAAGAAGTTTGTGAGTGTCGGAGGCATCCTGCTGTGCGCCAAAGGGTTGGCTGGGTTGGCGAGGAGCCTTTTTTTGTACTTCTTTGGCGTTCGACCATTTGGGCTCCTTGCAAAAGATGGCGAAGAGAGAGAGAGGGGGGTGGGGAGCACGGCGGGACTGAGAATGAGCTGGGCACAAGCAAAAAAGTGCTCGTACAGTACAAGGTTGTTGCAATGCTCAGGTGGATGCCGAATTGCCGAGATGTGTCAGACATTTCTCGAAGGGAGGCGCGATGGGGGCTGCTGAGCGGCCTTGCGGCGCAGCACGGAGCAGCTCGGCGGGAACACCAAGCGTCTTGAGTGATGGATAGGCCTATTCAACGTCGGGACAAGTCCCTAAGGAGAAGGGCACATGGGCGAGGAGGAGGAAAAAGAGGGTGATAAGATGAGCTAAAGAGGAAGAAACCAAGCTGCAAGGTGGGAGAGAAGAGAAAGAGATAGAAAAAGGCTTTTCAAAGAATCTGAAAAGGTTTGGTGAAAGGGAAACGAACCCCAGTTAACGCGAGGGCTTCGTTCCCTCGCAGACAAACGGAAGCAAATGGCGCTAAACGAGGACGTTTTCACACACAACTTGGCTGACATTTCTTACGGCCTAATCTGTAAGGGTAGGATACTAAAACATACTGGGCATAATTAAAAGTCTAGTAACGGTTGGTGGCGTAAAAGTTACCGACGGCACCTAGGTCAACGGAAAAAACTTATCACAGAGGACTTGGGAGTTAAGCATGGGGATGTTTTTGTTTCAGTGACGTTCTTAAGCAAAATGAAGTAGGTTAGTACACACAGAACTTGTAATAAGCAAACCGCCGTGTTCAGACTATTTGAACTACAGTGTATTCTGCATGAACATACCTTAGCCACACGGCTTGTCCTGAAGAAAAACACCCAGCGGCATGCACGGTGTATGGTGCATATATTTCCGTGCGAATGGGGTTCAGTCAGTGTGTTTGCCGTGATTACCTAGTTTCAATGTTTAGCTGAAATGAATTACTTTAGTTATACAGTAGAATCTCGAAGCAACTAGTTTACTTCTACCGGAAAAAAAAAACTATACAGTAAATCAGAAGTTCGTTCCATCAGAAGCTTTTTCTTTACATTTACGATGCTCGGGGCCGTAAAAATTCTTTCTCTATATCCAGCAGTTTTTAAAAGAGGGGGTCATCATAACGAGATTCTATTTTTAGTTTAGAGTACCTTCAGTTTATAGCAATGACAAGTTTTCAGTTAAGTGTTTTCTGTGTTTCAAAATCGCCGTGGGAATATTCCACGAGTTGTGAATAAAATTACGAGATCTATCGTAACAACAAGCGAATTTTGTTGGCAATTCTTCCAAGCTGTATATGCGAGTAAAAGGAAGTTCGGTTTGCTGCATAAAAACTAGGTGCGTATGGCGTAATCCTTTAGCCGAGGAACAAGTTCTATGGACTACTTAGTTCGGTGCAGCCGATTTACAACGTTCTGCGCCCAGCGTATGAGCCTATGATCGGCACGCTTGCATGAAGTTCTCCATAATTTAGGAGAAGCGTGTTCTGAAACGCATGTTGGATTGTTTTGAAAATTAAACTGTAAGCTTTGAAACTTTGTTGTGTTTTCTTTAACGCGATTTTCGGGTTTCTTGCATTTGTCGTCTGCATTAGTAAAATCTCAGAGAAAATCTGTGACATCTAAAAATATTTTTGCAAGAAGCAATATAGTACAGCAATATAGCACTGAGTATACATTAGACTGTGTACCGAGAAAAATCGTTGATGTAGCTTCTCTAGTCGTGTTTTGAAAGCTCCTGAACTTTTCTGGAGATTTCAATGCACTCCCATATCTGGCGTAGGAAAGTGCGAGCATTCTCACAACGCAAACAAAAGTGCTCGTTTTGGAAAAATAAAACAATGGCTGCAATATGTAAATATACATGCCGTGTATATGCAGAAAGATAATTTTTTTTCCACGGAAGAAAAGCAGAATATTGATGTAGATAAACTGAAAGCATTTTGCAGCAATGACTAACTCCGCACAGTGCTAAAGTGCAATTTTTGGCTACGGATAAGTACACTTTAGATTGCTTATGTTGCTTTATTATTATTTAGGAAATCATCGTGAGGCAGCTATGTATTACGTGTGAAAAAGGTTCAATTGAAAACGAAAGCAATACAAAGGCAGTCTCTTGTGCATAAAAACAAGTGCTGTGACGGTTTACATAACGGGGTTGACATATTTGTAGTTCTACGGTTGGAACCTAACCTCCCTTAAATAAAAAGATAGCTCATTGCTAAGCCATTGACTTTGCAATAAAGTGACAGATGTGTTTGGAACTTTTTCGTCTACACCTTTAAAGTACGTGTGTTACCGCTGAAACTCAGTATCGGCTGGTGACAGAGGTGAGCGTCGGTGCCCCATATAATGCCACGAAAGGTCTGAATCGCATTATTGTAAGATTTGAAACGAAACACCTGCGGGTTGCCCACATTCCATAACTTGCATGGAGCATAGGGATGTAGGGTAGCCGCACATTACGCAAAGAATAGGTGTCTAGGAAAAGATGCGCTCTGCGGGGCAATAAGCGTTAACCGAAGGCTATCTGTAGAAAGATGATAGAAACAAGAAGCAAAATTGGAGAAGAAGGAATGAAGAAAGAGAGAAAGAAGAGAAGAGCCCAACCCAAGGTCTTTTTCTTTTCTTGCTCTTAGAGCGCTCTTGACTTCCTCTGCTTTTCTGTTTCTATGCGAGAGATAGGAACGCAAAGGTAAACCAGCTTTTTCTTTTCAGTTTTTTCCCCTAACGAAAGAAATAAAAAGAGTGGATGGGCCCAGGGTTGGTTGCTTGGTTGGTGAAATGTTACTCCCAGGTAAAAGACGCAGGCGACTAGTACCTGGGACAGCAGGGGAGCTTCCTGCCATGTTATTCTTACTAGATTTTTTAAGATTTTTTTTGACTCGGATGAGGCAATAGAAGATAAGGAAGTAATGGGGAGGAAAGATCGTGGCTAAAGTCAAGATTTTTTTGGTGTGTGGGGGGGGGGGGGGCTTGGGGGCGAGAGAATCAGACCGTTTTTACGCGACAAATATAAAGTATAATGTAGTGGGAATTTGCTTTGGAAGTAATGGGTTTAATGACGTTCGAGATAAGAGCTATGCTGTCTAAGGATTCATTACAGTTATTTGATCAACGAATTCGAAATGAAACATGACTTACTGCGAAGCGTTAATCTGCTAGAATTAACCAACTACAGTACTTTTTTTGAGTTACGGGAAGTCTGCGAAAACCTAGGTAGCCACTAATCAATCTTCTTTTAAGCCTTACTGCGAAAAATTTTGTGTTTCGATGTTTCAACAGTTTTTTCTTTTTATGCAGTGTTAATGCGTATGTTCGATTTATAGGCGAAGTTGCCCGTATTTGTCTTGTCAAGATTTGCCTTAGTTTCCTTAAATTTCAGAGTTATAATAAATAACGTACAGCAGAAAAGCTCGTAATTTTTCAACAATTCCAGAACATTGTTTTTCAGGATTATGCTTCCATGCTAAGTTTTTTTTTTTTTTCATTATGTTTCTTCGGAATTTAGGAGCTTCGCATGTCCGAATATGATGATATTTGTTTTGTATATTCGCATGTACGAATATTTGTTTTCATTTAAAAATAATTGTTTGATTTATCTTTATAGGTGCAACACTACATGTTTGTAGTGCAAGCTCAAGATGCAGGTCGGCCAAGTCTGTCTTCGACGGTGACAGTGTACTTCAACGTGTTAGATTTGAATGATAACGCACCCTTATTTGATCCCATGAGTTATTCCGAAGAACTGTATGAAAATGTGACCGTCGGCACGTCGATTTTGACTGTCTTTGCGACAGACCAAGATTCAGGTAAGAAAGTTGGAGATGGATCTTTTGGGAGAGTTCGTGAGAGACAAGGGAGGTCGAGTTTCTCGAAAGGATCAAGAATCGGGTGATAGCTTAAGGTTGAGTTTTGCATTCGAGACCCAAGTTAATGCGTAATTTGTATGCTGGGCAATTTCAAAGGAATTCGAGTGTAATCTTGAGTAACTGTTGGCCTGCTTATTTTCAGTTTTCTGGGTTGAGGGAATACGGGTATGATTGAAAGGCTGTTTGGGTTAATAAGGTCATTACCAAAGTTTTAGGCACGTGAGAAGCTTTGAATATTGAACAAGAAAAAACAAGAGACAATCGACTTTTGATGGATAACAATTGCTTAAGAATGAGCTTTACTAAACAATACTGCCCTGGGACGAACTTTTAAGGATATTGAGAGAGAATAGCGTATGATAGAAAGTGTTGAAGAAAAGAATAAGGTCGAATACGACCTTCATTGTTGGAGACGTTCATCATTACAAATGTTTGTGGCTGAAATTGTAATTAACTATCGAGAGAATCAAACTAGTAAAATGTGAATTGTTCCAAACACCAATAGCGCATTTGTTTTTTGAGTGTGGTATTTACCGTTGGATGAGTGAAAAATATTCCCAAAAATCTATGATGGTAGCAATTTTTAGCAGGGTACATTCTCATTGTTTCCTCTATGGATTCAGTGGACTCGATTCCAATTATTACAACTTATTGCTAAGCAGCGCTTACGATTGCTGCGGTATTCCTTTCCAGAGATGTCTGTTCAATCCTAGTATAGATTTTTTCACTCCAGTATTTGAAATTCTAGTAATTGTTACTTTCTAGCAATGCAATTTTTCAGGGCGAAGCTCACCAAGTTATACTGGCTTTACGTGAGCCTAACCCAGCTACCAGCTTAAAATTCTCTACAGAAGGGAAAGGGATGACTTAGATAACTAAGACCTATGGAGGTAAGTTCAGCACTGCTGAACTTATTTCCCCTTAGTTGTCTCTGCCAACCGATCAGAGGGTGGGGAGGGTGGGACATAGCCTTCGTTATTTTTGTTATCGCTTTCACCTTCACCATTTTATACAGTTTTTCTTGTGGAAAATATACTGTTAAACTTACCAATTATAAATTCGTAACTTAAAGAAGCATTTATTTTACAAAAAAGTTCTGTTGACAAAATACAGAAATGTAAACGACGCAAGTGAGTCCCACCCCTTGATGGAACCTCAACCCAGTCCACTTATTTGTGCTAACCGATCTGAAGCAAGTTGTATGGATCAAGTCAACCCATTGGGTTAACTTGCTCCATACGTCCTGTTCATGTAAACCCAGCATTATGTGACCGCCGTATCTACCAGGGGTTAGTCAAGTTACCTATGTGTAACTTAACCCCTGCTCACGTTTTGGCAAGTTTTCATGTTAATCTTCTTTTCCTGATTTAAAATGTAGCTTAATTTTGTAGCCCAGTTATACACGGTAATTTGTTGGATAACATTTATTCATAGTCATGTTCCAGTTTTTTGTCGAGTAAAAGATAAACGCAAGCGAATGTGACCATTCAGATCTACTCCATGTGGCTAGAATAGTGTGAACGAAGGGCAAATTTGAGACTAAGCTCAAGGATCGCTCAAGTGTATAGGGTGTAGTGTGAACAAAATATTCTATCGCGCAAGATATATTTCTCTTCTTCATCTTATTTTTTTATTGACAAGTTCAAAACCTTGACCCATTTCCGTTTCTATCGTAATCTTTTAACCTAAGAAAATTTCGAAACTTGAACACAAATTAAGAACGTCTCCCCTGTTCTTACTCTTATCTCTTCTTTTGCGGGTTTAATTAGATAGCAGGTTTCAGGTTTCTTCCCATAAGGAAGCGTTTGAGCATTCTTTCTCAACTAATTACCGTCACGATCTCTATTTAATTTTCCCTTAACGTATTATTCCTGTGAACCTTAATGAATACCCTGCAAACGTGAAGTCAGGAATGTTAAACTCATATTAAAACAAGTCTCAATGTTACGAGATTCCCTAAACGTTAGTTGATTAATTGAAATTGAAATGCAACTTTCGTCAATCTTTGGGGGAAGAAAACGGATGGTTTCGAGGACTTCTGATTCTTTTTTTTTTATTTTTATTTTCTGCTGTGATTTTCCCTCTCGTTAAAGTAACTCAGTATCCGTATCATCGATTCTTTAAGCAATCATGAGTACCGCCTTTTATTCCTCCAATTAATTATTGGTATTCTGATGAAGGTTGAAATTTCATCGAAAGGTTAACCCAAGCAGAAAAAAATGAATAAACTATTTCATCCTTGTAAACCTCCCAGGGAAGTAGATATAATCACATTGGAATTCGAAACTTAAAGAAGACATATCAAAGCATCAGTTGTTTGAAAACTTGTAAGTCCGAGCTCGCCCCATATCGAATCGTTTTGTCTATTAAAAACATGTTTTGTCTCAGTTTTCTGGAAGCTTTCTGGAAGCCGATGTCTTTCTGTCTGCCCAAAACCTTTTTCTCTTTTTTCTTTCTCCCGTGTCCCCTTCCTTTACAATCATTATATATATATTTTTTTGTCTTTCGTGTTACACAAAGAAAAAAAGGTTCCAATTGTAATGCAACCAACAGACCTAGAAATCGGTTCATGATGGGAAAATCATGTTGCTCTCAATTCATTTTTAAAATTGTTTTTTTTTTTTGTTTGTTTGTTTCGTTGGATACCAAAAGGCGAAAATGGAAGATTGACATACAGCATTAGTGGCGGCGATGAAAAAGAACAGTTTGGGATTACGGGTAATGGCACGTTGTTTACGCGGCAAGCCCTCGACCGAGAAGAACAATCTTTGTACAATTTGGTGGTGATGGCCACGGACTTGGCCATGCCTCCTTCGACTCGCCTTTCTTCCACTGTCCAGGTAAAGTTGTCAGTCAACACTTATATTCTTTAAAAAAAAAATCATTTCACCTCTCCTCCAATTCTTCCCAACTAAAAGGAGTTCCTTTTTAGAAAATGAAAACTGTATTTTTTGCTTCAACTTCAACTTTTTTTTTTTAACTTTTTCACTTTAAACTCGTGCTCTTTGAGCTCGGAAAGTTTCTTTAAATATATTTGAGTGCAGTTGTCACGCATGGTAAGTCTTGCAGCGATGAAAACCCTGTATTAGAACAACTTTTATTGACAAATGATTCACAGTTAAGCACCTAGAAATGTGATCGCAGCTTCGAGATTGCTATAAGTTTAACATTTGTAGATGATTCCTATAAATTAAAACTAGTAATGATATACAAATGTTTTTTTAAGCGGATGTGAGCGATATATAATTTTTGCCTATGCTATGTACAGGGATTTACGGCCATACTTTTCGTGTCTTTCCGCATATTAATGCGTAGGCTAATCCGTAGCAAGCGATACGACGCAACGCCCACTGGTTTATGTCAGTTGTACCAGTTTCTTGTGGACATTCATTCTAAACGCACATGCATGATGTTTGTGCTTCTTGGCACGCATATTGGATGCAATTTGGGTTTAAACTTCCTTCTAGAATTGAATCTGAACGTAAGAGAATTACTGTTGTCTGAACAGTTTCATCAGGTACTGCCAGATAAAATTTATAGCAGAGTTTACCTAAGAGAACGCGGACATAGAAGTCGTTTGGCGTCTGTCGTCGTCTGTCGTCTTTTACATCCGGGTTCATTGAGTAGATTGCCCCAACACTAGTTTATACTGTCCTGCGTCGAATGTAGTGCACATGAAATTAGGTTTTGTAATCGGGAACGGTCGAACCTGGTTTGAAGACTCCCCCTCCTTTGAAAGAGAACTTTGTTAATGCAGCGATTGTTACGTAAAAAAAGTAAACTTCTTTAAGATCACACTTTATGTTAATCACTTTGATTGACATTTTCAACTCTCTTACATCTGGGTTCGACAGGATGGTTATTATCGGCATCGAAAGAAAAGTTTTGCAGCTCACATGCAAATTTTCCCTGCGACATTTTTTTACAGATATTTTCTAAGCCCTTCGCTTTGCAATCTCGCCGTGTTTTTAATTTTTTTCTTTAACGGCTTCCTTACGTACAGCGAGGGTTCAATTTCTTTGCTGTTGTTAGTAAGAAACTGGTGCTAAGTGCATATGGTTTCATCCCGCTCCATGTCAGTTTTTGTGCACACGGGGACATGATACTTTTCGTTCGAAAAGATTTTTTATACTAAAAAGCGTTGCATGCTTTTCATCCGGTGCGTAAAACGAGATTCGATTGATTTTAAAAAATTAATTTAGCTGGAGGCTAAGGAGGCAAAGGGCAGAAGGGGTGACGAGAGAGAGAAACGTCTTCCACGACGGGTCTGGACATGTTTTTAAGTGTCGGGGCCTTGTGATTTCTTTTTCTGGGGCTCTTGTAATTTTTATGTCAACTTTTGTTTTTTATTGCTAGACATATACCGGTTTGTAAAAGTCCGGAGCTTGTCGTTAGATTCAGTTTCATTAGTCATAATGGCAGGTAAAGTCCCTTAAGCGAAGCGGAACCTGGCTTCACTCATGTTTTCCAGATTACAAGCTTTTGAAAGATACCTCATTTTTTCATATTCATTTTTTGTCCTTCAGTTTCAGTTTTTGTTTCTTTTTCCAGTAGTCTCCCCGACCTAGTGGAACTTGAAACTTTTTATGCCTTGTCAGCCGGTGCGGGCTTACATTTTTTTCTAAATTAAGTAGTATTGTAATATTAATGCGAAGGACCTGCAAGTTGTTCGCTTGGGCCTTTCCTGTCGTTTTATTCGTCCTGTGGTTCCCAATTTTTTCACTGACCGGTTTTGTTATCTTTTGTAGATCATTGAACATCCTTCATTCGACCGAAACATTTTTCTCGTAAAGCCAATCTTTTCTACTGAATTGTCCGTTTTGTTCCGTTTTAATTTTTCACCTAGCTAAGTTGATTTGACACTTGTAATTTTTACAATTGATTTTTAACAATACGCTAACATCTGTCTAGAACGATCCTCTTGGAACCAGAAGAAACTGTCCAGTATAACCGAAGTTTACTGTATCGGACGCATTTTCTTTGCAATTGCATAACTTTACAAAACGTACACTACAGCGGACAAGATTTTAAAAACTGGTTCTGTATCATTAAGTAATACTGTACTGGACTAGTTTATAATTCAGCATGGATTTTTAGCTGAGATCACACATTGGGACATTTCAAGTCAACTTGGTCATGCAGACATGCACAGTCCATTAACTCCGTTTCAAGCCTTGTCAGCGATTTGGCAATTTTTAGTTTTCTTAGCCCTGGAATACTTGTTTTAGTGTGTAAATTGGCTTGTTTCTGCTTGATTTGGGTTGTTAGTGTATTTACCAATGTGAACGGCAAGTAGACTGAGATACTTTTCAATTTAAAACTAGTTTTACGGACCAGTAATCTGTTTTAGACCGTGATGATCATGTTAACCTGGATTCGAACGTTACAAGTTATACTGGCAAGCTCGCGTACTCAGTGACTCCGCGGTGGTAGTAATGCGCTGTCAGATACTCTTAATTTTCTTTCTTGCATTCTGATGCACATTTTCATGCACTGGAATTTTTCGTTTTTTTTGCGTGTAAATTGTTCAACGTATTGAATTTCTTTCGTTTTTTTTTTTTATTATTCTCCGAATCCAAACAGGTAACGATTATCTTGAAGGACGTGAATGACATGGCACCGGAATTTGTGAGCCCGCCCGAAATGAGCGTTTTGGAGAACACGCCAGTCAATACGGTCGTGATGACGGTGAAAGCAGTGGACCGGGATGAAGGTCGCAATTCGTATATCGAGTACTCTTTAGGACGCACGGCCGATTCGCGATTCTCAGTAGGGCCGGCAGACGGTTTGTTACGCGTCGCTGCGGCTTTAGATCGCGAATTAAGATCCAATTACACCTTAACGGTGACGGCGCACGATCGGGGCGCTCCTTCCAAGTCCGCCACGCAAGAGATCACCATCACCGTGCTCGATGAGAACGATAACAGTCCTGTCTTTGAGCCCAAGATTTATGCCGCCACCGTGGCCGAAAATGCCTCCCTGGGCTTGTCGGTCCTCAGGGTCACTGCCACGGACTTGGACGAAGGTTTAAACGGGCACCTGCGTTACTCCATCGTCGCTGGTGATCCCAATCGCGATTGGTCCGTGGGTGAAGATACGGGCATTTTACGCGTCGCCAAGTCCCTGAATTATGAGCGGCAAAGTCAATACGTTCTCACTCTCCAGGCTGAAGATTCCGGGGCCAAAGTACGCTACGATTCAGCTACGGTACGCATTACCGTCACTGACGTCAATGACAACGCGCCCACCTTCTTGGATTCACCTTACGAGGCGTACGTCATGGAAAATAACGTAGTACCGAGTAGCGTTTTGACGGTGACGGCCTTTGACGCCGACGCTCCACCTTACAACCAGGTCCGCTACTTGCTCAAGGAAGAGACGGAGAAACAAGGATTTTTCAGAGTCAACGCCACCACTGGCGAAATTGTCGTCCTCAAACCTTTAGACAGAGAAGCCGAATCGACCTACGCGCTTACCATCATCGCTATCGATACAGGTACGTGTGTACATTAATTCAAGAATTGAATACAACGAGAAACCAAGGAAGCAGAGGGATAGAAGAGAAAAAGAGAGATAAAAATATTCTCCAACGAGAGGTGGAAAGAAATGGGTCTCATTTTAAGTATGCGTGACAGCTAAAGTTACTAGGCCTGTCAAGCTGTCATGTGTTTAGGGACGTTTCCAGGCTCAGATTGTAGACACCCAAGTTTGTCTTTTTTAGTATTACAAAAGGAAGAAAAACGTACTAGAAAATAACACTAAAGGGTGAATTGTAAGCGGTGGGCAGCATAATAGCTATTTTAGCCTGGCGAGTAAGCAATACGCTGGGCGTCCATTTGGAAAGACACGTCTAAATTGAAATGCGGTTTTGGTCAGGAGCTTTATAGACACACATTCTCTGTGTCTATAAAGTATCTCTGACAATTCAGTCTAGCCTGCTGATAAAAATTCGAGTGAGGGAATGAGTGTACCGGTAGAAAGGCTTGGTTGTGATTTGGAATCCACCTCAATGACACACATGTATGCACACTAAATTTCCAAGGGTAGAAACAATAATCAACGACCAAAAGTTAAAGTGAGAGTAACACTATAAATACATGTATGGCAATAGAGCCAAAGACTGCATTAAGAAGAGTTAAGGGATATTCATTACGTAACTTAAAGTTTAGTTAAGATTAAATAAAAAAAAAACAAGCGAAACACGTGGCGCGTTACACAATACTTGCGGATCGCGCTTCGAGCAATAAGTGGACTGGTAAGTCAGTTGCACACTTTCGTAGCACGGTGTTCCTACACATGAGTGTGGCAGTGCAAGCTTTGATAAAACTTAAACATGGACGTAAGAAAAGTGATTAAGGAGGTTTAACGTTAAGTTTCGTAACTTTTCTGCAACAAAAGTCTACCTAATAAACGTTTAAGTAAACACCGTAATCGTAAAAGCTTACTTTGTATTGCTTTTGCAGTCATAAAGAAAACGCGTTCTCAGAGAAGATCAAGATCGTCTCGATACAAAACTTTCCTAATCATACGAGTTTCGTAAAGGTTGCAACGAAAACTCCCAAGGTTTCGCCAAACAGGTTTTGCGGGGAGGAAATTTTGCTTGCTAGTACAGTACGTTCCGAAAGAGTTTGGCCAGACGAAACGTTATACAAAGTACTCGAAGGAAATTTCTCATCATCGCTGCTCCTGTGGAGGAACTTTGCCAAACCTTTTTTATGCATTTAAGAACAATTTTAGGGTCAATGTCTTTCCAAATCTTTTTGTTTCCATGTAAGTCAATTTTTAACATGCCACCCTAAAGACACGTCTCTTTTCTTATCAATCACTCTCAAACTGAATCTCAAATATCGTACTTCGGAACCTCGACCATTAGCTTCCATCACAACCGTTGCGACGTGTCATGTTTTTACTATCCAGAAAAGCGGATCTCGAAGTTCAACTGGGACATTAGCTTATGTAAAGGTCGCAAAAATTGCAAGAGCGTTTCTTGCCATGTCATTTGATTCATCTTGAACGGTCACCTTCGTGACAATCTTTATTTTCCTCAATTGACTCAGCTAGCAGCAGTGACACTAATGACAGTAATCGTCGAAGAATGCCGAACCCAAGCAAGGTGCCGAACCGCAAACGCACCCTATTTGACCGCAATGTGTTTCTCTCCTTGAAAGCCGCTATGGTTAGGAAAGAGAACTGCCGCTTAAGCAAGTGTCGCGTAGCTAGAATAGGTCTGTTAGCTAGAATCTGGCGATGTTTCGACGATGATTCGTATTGTATTTACCATGCAATAACTCACGTAGTCGCAAGCTCCTGGTAATATTGCGCGGTAAATGACACAATTCACAACAACTGGAAAAAGACGCCGAGTTCTGTGAATCGCCATCGGTTCCACGCTCTGGTTTCACTCGTATTCGTTTTTCTCTGCTAGAATCAATTCCCCGGTCAACGATAATATTCGTAAAGACCTTGTTAACTTGGCGTTTGTAATAGATCCAGAAGAGTGTATTTTTTGTAACGGGGCGATCGTAAGGGTCTAAAAGTTTTGGGACAAAGTAAAGAAAAACGAAAAAGGGGAGGGTTTTTATAGGCCGGTTTAATTGCCTCGTTATGGACCGAAGGGGAGTTGAGAAAGCAACAACTCCGCCTTCGTTTTTGTCTTTTAGAACTGAGTTAGGAACACCACCCACCAATTTTTTCCCCGTATGACCCATAGGCGTAAACTTTTCGTTGATTGGGGTACTGAGGAGGAGACGATCTGGCAACGCTGAAGACAGCAAACGAGACAGAAATATGGCATCGTTGTAAGTCCTGGAGGGAATGTAGAAAACTACCCAAGACCCCTTTAGCTTTTGCATATTCGCCAAATTATTTTCCTGTTATTTTTTTAAAGGATTATTGGGAAGAATGAAACGAAAAGAAAAAAAGACACGTCAAGGAAAAAGAAAGTGGGAAGAGAGGAATGGGGTGAAAATGGGTTTTAAAGGTTACCTATTTTTACGACAAGCCCACATAATTTATGGGCCTGTCTTGTTTTATTTCCTTTCTTTACTAAAGGCCCCTCTCAACCCCCCGTACCAACAACCTCTCCCATCTTCTTGTTCTTCCTTTTTCATCTTTAGCTTTTGGCCTCTTCTTCCACTTGTGCTCTCTACCCATGACCGCAAAGTTATAGCCGTAGCGGAATTTTTGAGTAGCATAAAGAAAACGAGATGGAAATAGAGATAGAGAGATGTTGAGAACAAACCGGGGGGTTTATACACAGAATGAAAGATTCTTCCGAGACGAATAAAAAAGAGAACTTGTACCCAATGGAATTTGGTAAAGTTCTTTATTGTCCGGTCGAAAAAAATGTGAAACTGTCTACAAGTTAACCCCGTCTTGTGTATGAGACGCGTGTCGTAAAAGACAGCGTGACGTTCCACAAATAAACTGAGCAACAGTTCATAATAAACGGGTAGAAAGGGTTTGCTTTTTGAATGTACATTTTACTAGTCTTTTATAGGCATAATCAACAGCCAGGGATAACTGTTTTTAAGAATACTTGGTTTAAAAAATTCCTACATGATTAGATAAAGGTAAGCAGCAATTCAATGAAAGGTATGAACTGAAAGGTATAGGTAGTAATGTTAAGAAAGGAGTAAGGCTCGTGCAAAGGCCCCGGTACCACACTTGGGCTTATGGGCGAATAACACGGGGTATGTTAAGTTGTTTCAGGTGATATCACAGAAACTATTTATCCCATATATTTTCTTAATTCACTGTTTAGTTCGGGAAATTGAGCCCTAAGCTCGTCCGATTTGGATTTTAAAATTCATTCCGAGCTTAAAAATTTAGCTAAAGTAATTTGAAGAAAATTTTTAACTTGGATACAAGACATTCGTAATCATAACATTACTACCAAAACGGTAGCAAGGCCCCGGTAGTTTTCTTTAACTATCCAGCTGTTCTAACAGTAGGACTTGAAGCAGTTTCCTATGTTATTCGCCGAAAAGGTCTGTATACTGTAGCCTTAAGAAACCCGCTCGTAAGAGAGAATTTAAAACTTATGTGGTAAAAATTATGTCAACACTTTTTAATAGGTACAAATCCATGTGCAAGGGGAATTCAATCATACGGATTTTTTTGCTTTATTTTTTCATTTTGTTAGCTTTTTTTTTCTATTTGCTTTATTTACTTCTCAAGTCTCCTTACATCCGGGTTTGATGTTGACACTGAAAACCTTGTTTAAGACAAGCAACGAGGTTTTGCAAAGAAACAGTGCGTAAGAAATCACGACCGTAAAAAAAGCATCTGAACGTGTTGAATTACACGTAGTATTTAATTTTATGGAATGCTATAACGATATAGAGTTTGTCTTGTGGGCAACAACGTACTACTTTGCTACGCAGAAAACTATATGACACTATACGTAGGTCTTGTCTGTTGACTAAACCAGACAAATTTGTTGTTATGCTAAGTAACATTAGAGTTTGTCAAAGTTGCTACGAGTAGTCCAGAGTTGCTAATAAAATGTGGGATAACAATAGAGAATGTAGAGTGGTTAACTCTATCGACACATCGTGCGAGACTGATAGATCGTTTAAATCTGTGAATGTTGCATATAATGAAACACGAATGCAAAGCCTTTTTCCTATCTGAAATTCCAATGGTAATATTTTTTTTTTTAATGCGCGTGTAGGAATTCCAAGTTTAACCGGCTCGGGAACGGTAGTTGTTCATGTAGCGGATGTCAATGATGAAACGCCCGTGTTTGCACATTCCAATTACGTGGAAAGCATTCCTGAAGATGCCGGTCCTGGAACGTCGGTCTTGACCGTGTCAGCGTCCGATCAAGACGAAGGAAATAATGCATTAATCAAGTGAGTTCAAGAGAGAAACAACATTAGTATACAAATTAAATGTAGAAAAAAATCTATAGAATAGTACGTCCTTTCTCTGATGATGATGTTAGGAATTATGTTAGGAATTCGAACTCTTTAGTAACTAATGATTTGTTCTTAAATAGGTACTCATTGAGCGGCAAGAACGCGAAAGATTTTACCATCAATCCTTCTACCGGTGTTATTATTACTGCGACAAACATAGATCATGAAAAGATTTCCCAGTACCGGCTTCAAGTTACTGCTCAAGACTCAAACCCCACACACCCACGTTCGGCTCACGTCAACGTCACAATAAACATCGGAGATGTGAACGACAACCGACCCAAGTTTACACGAACACTCTATCATGCCATAGTACCGGATCGGGCGCCGCCTGGTCACTTCGTCTTTGGCGCCTCAGCAGATGATCCTGATCTCGGTCCCAATGGCAAAGTTGTGTACCAGCTCAGTGGACCAGACGCGGATAAATTTGCCATCCAACGCGACACTGGCATTATCAAAACATCGGGTAAATTGGGTTCTTCTTCTTCCGCTTCTTCTGCCATATTCAGGCTCGAAATCCGTGCAACTGACAGCGGAATCCCGGCACTGTCTACCTCGGCCAACTTGGAAGTGAGATTACAGCCCGCAGCGCTATTCCCTGGCATCGTCTCTGAAGAGATGAGTTTTACTTTGGCTGAAGATGCCGAGCTACGCGTCCTGACTAAAGTATCGGCTACGTCACCGAAAAGCGGAGCCAAGGCGCAAGTTTCGTACTTTATCGCTGGCGGCAACGTCGGTCACGTGTTTACAGTGAACAACAAAACGGGACAAGTTTCTTTAGTCAAACCACTGGATTACGAAACGACGAGACAGTATGAGCTTTGGATCGCAGCTACTGATGCTGATTCTCCAGCACTAAGTTCTGCCTTAAAGTTGTCTATTAACGTCACCGATGCAAACGACAACGCGCCAATTTTCGACCAAGCGATTTACAACGCCTCCATCTTGGAAGAACAGTTCCCACCGCAGCTGGTACTCACCGTTCATGCGACGGATGCCGATGCCGGACGAAACGCACAGGTCATGTACCAGCTCAAAAGCAGCGATTCCTCCGGTGTGGTACCTTTCACGCTCGAGCCACGTACCGGCAAATTGATCGCTTCCTCGAAGCTAGACCGTGAAGAAATCGGGTTTTACGCCTTAACGGTTGAAGCGGTAGATGCCGGATCACCAGCACGCACCGGCACTGCCACGGTCCTGATCACTGTCGCAGATAAGAATGACAACCCACCTCGCTTTACGCGCCTCTTCTCGGTTAATGTCACCGAAAATGCACCCATTGGCACATTTGTTATTCAAGTGACGTCGTCCGATCGTGACTTGGCTTCCAACGCGAACGCCACCTACTCGCTCACCGAGAACCCGCAAGGTAAATTCCGCATCGATCCTCTCACTGGCAACGTGACTGTCGCTGGAGTACTGGATCGGGAAGCCAAAGAAGAGTATTTGCTCAAAGTGTCGGCCGTCGACGGCTCCTGGCGGGCCGAAACTCCCCTTACCATCACTGTCCAAGATACGAACGACAACGCACCGGAGTTCGAGCAACCTTCTTACGCATTCAGCTTCCCAGAGTCGCAAAGCTCTGGAGGGCTGGCTTTTGTTGGCCGAGTATCGGCAATCGATAAAGACAAACCTGGTCCCAACTCGCTGGTTGCGTATTCCCTGAAACAGCCCTCAGATTGGTTCTCAGTAGATCCAACCAGTGGTGACGTCTTTTCCAAAACCAGCGTTCGGTACAAAGCCACGCCTCCTGGTAGGCCCACGTCACCTGAAAACGCGTACTCCTTGGCAGTCATCGCCAGTGATCACGGCAAGCCGCCCTTATCTTCCGAGTGCATGCTCACCATCACTGTGGTGGATGCCAATAACCACGCCCCTAACTTTGAGCAAGCCGGATACTGGTCACCTGTACCCGAGACGGCCCAACTCGGCCAGAAGGTCATCCAAGTACGAGCCGTGGATGCGTTTGACTTGGGTTTGAATGCCCAAGTCGAGTATAGGAAAATGGGCGGCAATGGAAGCGATTTCTTCCACCTGGAGCGCGAAACGGGCTGGATTAGCGTCAATGGACCGTTGGTAGGCCGCAAGGACCTCGAATTGGTGCTGCTGGTACGTGGATCAGATATGGGAGTACCACCAAGACATGACGATACCCAAGTACGGCTGGTAGTGACGGGGGAGAATCGTCACGCGCCAGTGTTTACTGCTTTGTCGTACCAAGTTATCGTACCTGAAAGCGAACCCTTGGGTGCCACGGTGGTTACCGTCACGGCGACGGATGCCGATTCCGGGCCTAACGGACAATTGAAGTATGCCATCGCTGCAGGAAACGAAGAAGGCAAATTTGAGATCGATGCCAGCTCGGGAGTGGTGAGTGTACGCCAAGGATTGGATTACGACACCACACCCAAGTTCGTACTTAACATCACGGCCGTCGATCTCGGCTTTGAACCTCAAACCGCTGCTGCTACGCTGACAGTCTTGCTAGTGGATGTGAACGATAATCCACCGCGGTTCAATCAAACGTAAGTAGATACTTTGAACACTTTTCCTTCAATGCATTAATCTTTTCTTTCCAAAAATGATAACGGCGCGAGCGCGGCTCGTTGTCCTTTCTTTATTGTATGTGATTTTTAATTATTTGAAACTCTTGTGTCGACATTAGCGTTAATTAAGCTGAAATCACTAACTACTTAATTAAAAGAAATAATTTGTATTTCAATTATTTTCTCTTTGTTCCGATAGAACTTATGAAGCGGAAGTGACTGAAAACTCGCCTGTCAACACCTTTGTGATTCAGTTGCAAGCTACGGACGCAGACTCCCCCAAGAACGCCGTTATCCAATATTCGATCGTGTCCGGCTCGGGCAAGGACTTCTTCAGTCTAGATGCTGATACTGGCGTCGTACGCACCAAAGCGGTTTTCGATTACGAACAGGAAACTGAGTACACTCTAGACGTTCTGGCAGTGAATCCCGATTCGCCTTTGTTCACTACCGCTCAGTTGGTAATCCACGTCACAGGCCGGAACGAGTACTTCCCCCATTTCGTTCAACCGGTCTTCCAGTTCACGGTGTCTGAATCCGCTCCCGTAGGCTCGTCCATCGGCTACATTTCTGCCACCGACCGCGACGCCGGCGAGGACGGCAAGGTTTACTACCTGTTTGTCGGATCTTCAAACGACCGTGGCTTTGCGGTTCAACCGGAAACCGGTTTGGTGACCGTGGCCCGTTCGCTGGATCGCGAGTCACAGTCTCGTGCCGTGTTAACCGTCTGGGCCAAGAACCGTGGTAGCATCCGGGGTAACGATACAGACGAGGCGCAAGTAATCATCGCTATCCAAGATGGTAACGATCCACCAGTGTTCGCCCAATCGTCCTATTCTACCACTGTTTCCGAGGATGTCGAACCAGGTACGCAAGTCTTGACGGTCCTCGCTGTGGACAAGGACGTTCGTCCACCTAACAACCAGTTCAGTTACATGATTCTGGCTGGCAACATCGATTCCGCCTTCAAGATCGATCCCGTCTTGGGTATAATTGAAACTTCCAACAAACTCGATCGCGAAACCCTTCCAAGCTACAATCTCACCATCGGAGCTGTGGACAACGGTGTCCCGCCCCAAACCGGTATCACCCAGGTGCAGATCACCCTAACGGATATCAACGACAACGGGCCAGTATTCTACCCCGATCCAGAGCCTGTCGGCTCGGTGACTGAAAACGCGCCCGCAGATTCGTTCGTTCTGAACTTGTCTGCCACTGACCCCGATTTGCCTTCCAATGCAGGTCCCTTCACTTTCCAACTGGTGGGTGGCGATCACCCCAGTTTCTTCCAGATCGACGCCCACTCTGGTGTTGTTCGCACCACAAAACCCTTAGACCGCGAAATCACGCCTGAATTACAGCTCCTAGTAGAGATATCCGACTCAGGTACGCCAAAACAGAAATCCCAGTGGCCAGTGCGCGTCCGTGTCTTGGACCAAAATGACAACCCTTCAACTCCACGCACGGCACAAGCTTTGATTTATACCTTGAACGGCCATTTCCCGGGTGGTAAAGTGGCAGATGTTCGGCCGAACGATCCTGATACCTCGGGTGACTACCAGTGTCGGTTAGTGTCCGGTCCGACTCACTTGTTCAGCTTACGTAACGGGTGTAACCTGGAAGCCACCAAGTTCCCGCACCAAAACGGCAATTATTCCATCAAAGTCCTGGGCAATGACGGCACTCATCCGGATGTCACCTCCGTCGTGGCATTGCAATTCGCCACTTTCGATAACGTAACCTTGGACCACAGCCTGTTAATACGCTTCTGGAACACGTCCGGGTCGGTCTTCCTCTCTCAGCATTATAAACGCCTGCTAGAGGCCGTAGGTACCCTCTTGGGGTCCGAGTCAAGTTTCATGTTGTACAACGTCCACTTCGAAGGTGGGCATCTGGACGTCACTGTTGCTGCACGGCGTACTAAAACCGGTACGTACTGGTCCAAACAAGAACTGCTCGAAACCCTGGAACGCAACGTGGACGAATGGACCACGGCAGCCTTGCCACTCAGATACAGTCTCAACTTCTCGCCGTGTGACGTCAATCCTTGCGCCCATGGTGGCCTATGCTCGCAAACGCTGCAAATGTACGACCAAATGGAAAGCATCGATTCTCCTACGTTTATTTTCACCTCGCCTTTGCTGAAACACCAGTTCAAGTGTCACTGTCCACGTGGGTTTAGTGGTGAACGCTGTCAGTTGAGACAAGACCCTTGCGTTCCGTCACCTTGCCAACACGGTGGTACGTGTACCCGTCGACCCGGTTCACCGACCGAGTATGAATGCACTTGTACGGCAAACTACGCTGGGGCGCAATGTGAACGCGAAAAGACTGCGGCCTGTTTGGCCAACCCGTGTCGCAACGGTGGTTCGTGTCAAACCACTCCGGACGGCAACGGTTATTTCTGTCTGTGCCGACCAGGGTACAGAGGCGCCCGGTGCGAGGTGGCCTCCGACGGATGTAGACCGAACCCGTGCCGTCACGGCGGTACTTGCATTAACCTCAAACCCGGTTACCGCTGTCAATGCCCGGACCATTATTACGGAACTCACTGCGACCATTCTGCTTTCGGTCTAGCGCCCTTGTCATACTTGGCTTTCCCGGCGTTGGAACCTACGACAAACGACATTTCAATTACTTTCGCAACCAACCAAGGAGACGCTTTGCTGGTGTACAACTTTGGCTTAGCTACCGGAGGTCGTTCGGACTTTATCGCTATGGAACTCGTGAGTGGTAAGCCTCGGTTCCGTTTCGGCGGTACGCAGACAGCCATAGCGTCCTTAGACGTGGACAAGTACGTAGCGGATGGGAAGTGGTACCGGCTGACAGCGACAAGAAATGGACGTGTGGGGTCGTTGACCTTAGGTCAATGTGCAGAAGCAGGAGAGGCGTGTCAGGAATGTCCAGCTGGTGACCGGTCCTGTTCAGCGGGTTACTCTGGGGCGGGCCCGACGGGGACGTTAAACTTTAGTCAACAGCCGCTGTACATTGGTGGCATTCCGTCCATCGAACCTGTCCAAGAGCGCCCTGGGCAAGTGCAAGCTGACGATTTTGTGGGCTGCATGCAAAGTGTAGTGGTCAATGGTAGGAGCTTGAACCTGACTTCGCCGTTGAGCTCGAGGGGCGTGTCGAACACTTGCCCCCGCAAGAAGGATGTGTGCAGTACGGTAGGAAGCAGCGCGTGTGGTGCGGACGCCGAGTGTACTGATAGGTGGAGCAGCTGGTCGTGCACGTGCCCCGGAGGCATTACCGCGCCCAATTGTCACACGGCACTGGAGCCGGTGACGTTAGTGGATGGGGCGTATTTAGAACTCAGGTTATCCGAGAAACATCGAAGGAGGCAAGTCATGGCGACTCTGGGCAATGTACCGCGTTGGAAGCGTGAAACAATGCTATCCTTGGTTAATAGCTTGACGGTGGCGTTCAGAACTGTCAGCAAGGATGGCGTTTTGCTGTACGCGGCGTCTAATTCAGATTACACGCTAATACAGGTTAGTACTCCCACTTTCTTGGATTATATATTCTTACGTGTATTGTTTGCCAAGCCACGTCGATGTATTTGTAAGTAGTAGTAGCGTACACATAATCTTGAATTAATTCATTAGTTTTTCAGAACAAATATGCGAATAAAGAAGAGGGCACTTTAACTTTGCGTTACGCGTTTTTTACGTATGATTATATAATAGCATAGTCACTTCCAAGTAAAACGAAATCCAAATAACTTTATGCTGAAATAGTAAGCAGTATTTAAATATGCAATCTTATGTTAGTAAAAGAAATTATAATATATATATTTTTCTTTTTTTTTAAAAAAAAAGAATGGGCTTATTTAACTGTGGCAAATGTAAAGACATTTTTATTAATTTAAAAACGTCTTTGTAGCTGACAGACGGGTTCCTGCACTATTCGTCACGCTTGGGCTCCAATATGGTGATCAACATGAGCATTCCGGAAATGCAGGTCAGCAACGGCGAATGGCACAAGCTAGAAATCTTGTCCCGGCCACCACGGAGCTTGCGTTTGCTGTTAGACGACGCAGAAGTTGGCGAAGAATTGGAGGCAGGCAGTGTCCATGATCCTCTTGATCCGTACCTTACTGCTCTGTATCTGGGCGGTAAGGAAGCTTCTTCCACCCCTTCGTTGACCCATACATCCAGTAAGCTACATTTTGGTTGCGATTACCTCTTTACGTGCTTATTAGCGTTTTATAAATAGTGTTTTGTACTAATTATTGTGGACTAATTTTTGGTATTTTTATGCATTATTTACTGATTTTACATTGTCAACTATTTTTACTAACTTTTTTCTTGCTTTCAACAGATTTCGAAGGCTGCTTGGGTAATGTTACGATTAACGGGGAAGTCCAGCCTCTCAACGGCTCTTCCTATTCCATTACTTCAACGTCCGCAGAATGGGAGTGGTCCCTTGTGGAAACGGTGACAAATCACGGAAAAGTCTGGCCCGGTTGCAATAATCAAGTGGCTGGTGCTGCCACAGCCTCAGATCCTCTACGCATCGGCATTACCTTGGTCATCGTTTTCTTCGTCATCCTCCTGGTGGCCATTTTAGTCTCGTTTGTGGTAGTTCGCTTACGCCGGCAGCGCAGAGACACGAAAACGGGTTCCATGGCAGGCCACGCACCCCATTTGAGCAAACCGGCCAGTGGAGCCATCTTAGACCGTGGCATGGGTAGTCGCCGCTTGGGTGGTGGTAACGGAAACAGCGGTCGCGATGGTGATCTTGGTGACGTCACTGACGAAGTCCTCCGCTCCCACCTGACGCAAGAACTCGCTGCCCGGAAATTCCGCGAACGTGAAGTGAACGAGCAAGACCGTCCTCAACGCCCAGATATCATCGAACGCGAAGTAGTCAACCCTTCACCTGGCATGCCTCTACGTGTTGACGACGGTCACTTCATGGACCGGAATTCCATCTCAGGCCTAGGGGGCATGGGTGGAGGAGGTGGCGGTGACTCTGAAGCACCAGAACACTACGATCTAGAGAACGCGAGTTCCATCGCGCCCTCGGATATCGATATCGTGTACCACTACAAAAGCTACCGCGATGGCAACATTCGCAAGTATAAAACCAACCCTCATTTGCCACCCGCGTACCACAAGCACAACCACCGCCATTCACCGCATTCCTTCGTAGCCCCGCCCCATCGTGAGTCGCCCCGGCACATGATGCGAGCTTCCCCTGCTCCCGGCGGCCCCACTCACCCTCCACCGCCCCGGGAATCCCCTGGCGTGCTCAAGATGCAAAGTACACCCTTGGCAAGGTTAAGCCCGTCTTCTGAGCTGTCGCAACAAACGCCAAGGATCCTGACACTCCAAGACCTGAGTGGCAAGCCGCTCCAGACGGCCCTTTTAGCCACTGCCCACCAAGGTTCGGGCGTCAAGGATGTGATGAGCACCTCGGAGCGTAGCTTGAACTCGCCCGTGAGTCAAATGAGCCAATCTTCCACCGGCTCTTTGCGCAATTCGTCGCAAGTGACCACCACCAAGAAAAAGAAGAAGAAACAGCCCAGTAGCAGCGATTTGGCGGCATTAGGTCTTACCGCAGAAGACTTGGATCGGTTGCAGCAACATCATGCCCATGGACGAGGTCCAGGGAATCGTAATTCGAGTCTGTTAGTGAGCACATTAGACGCAGTGTCTTCTTCCGATGAAGACCAGTCCCGTAGTCCGGAGAAATTGGCCGATTTGATGGAGACCAACACCGAAATGCTTGAGACGGCCGATAGTTCGACGGATGAGAGCGGCAACGACTCTTTTACTTGCTCGGAGTTTGAATATGAGAACAATTACGAGAAAGTCACACGAGATTTTGGACCGGGGAATATGATCTTCTCCAAGCTGGCGGAAGTGGAGAACGAGCACGAGGCCGAAGCAGATGGCGCTGGACACCACAAGCATGGTTACGATGGATTTGACTCCTTCCGCGGGTCATTGAGTACGTTAGTAGCGTCGGATGACGATTTGTCCAATATGGGATCATATAAACCGGGTAGTGGATCAGCGTTAAGCTGGGATTATCTGCTCAACTGGGGTCCGAATTTCCAGAGCTTAATGGGCGTGTTTAAGGACATTGCCGAATTGCCAGATACCACCAATGGGCGGGTCAGTGTTACCCGAATGGGATTGGCTGGACCCAAGCCATCTGAAGAATACGTTTAGTCTCGTTTTGTATTTTGTATAATAGGAAAAGTTCAATGGCTCAAAGTTTTGTTGAAATAGAGTGGCTCTTTCGGGGAGAACGGAAAGTGTAGAAAAGCTGAAGATCCGAGGGGTAAGAAGATGAGGGAAATGCTGAAAATACTCTAGTGGCATTGAAATGAAAGGAGAAACTTTTGTACGACAAAAGTGCAAGGCTTCCAAGAACACAAGAGTTTGTTACATGAATTTGGATGACAATCATTCCAAACGCGTACTGTGCGTTCTGTAAGCCATGACTTTGTGCCAAAGTGCCAAGGAAGAAGAAAATTTCCGCAGTGCGTTTGGAATACTCGAATGCAAATCTTGCGCAAGAGCCACCGCCATCATTTTTGTACAGATTCATTTTTTATTGTTGTTATGTTGTGTATGTTTGTGTGTGTTGGGTATACAAAGCGTGCATTGTAAACAGTTGTGATGAGGTGTACTTTTGGTTGTAAAGAAAGAATAGAGATGTTTGTTTCCTGTATGGGGTAAGGTTTTATTCCATTTCTCATTTATTTAATTTTAGATACGTTAATCTTCTTTAAAACAGAAAACCACCCTGCGAATGAGCGATTTTTTATTAGGAACTTCTGCCAACTTCCTTGCAGTTTTTTTATTTTTCCATTCCATTACAGTAAGGAGGATAGCGCCTTATTCCTCTCTCAATTTAAGTTAGCAATTTTGTAGAAACAGAAGTTCAGTATTGGAGTTAGTCGCAATATTTTACGACAGCACATTTTATTACAGTAATTATGCAATTACTGAGATTGAATCTCAAATGAGATAAGGCGATACCGTGCTTATCTCTCTGGTGTAACAGTACCCTTACCAAGTTATCGGTTTCGCAAATCAAAAGACTTCCCATACTAAAGGTAAATCGGGCATCAAGCCGGTAATTGACTTAAGTGGTAGATTTCAAAGAATAACAATTTCTACAAGCTGTGTTTTCGTTGATAGCGTACGAATTCCAGGGCATGCCGCATAATGTAGCCATTTAATCTGGTTTTGCTACGTGAGACCGAAAATTGACAGATTTCGAAGTTTTCCTTGAAAAGTGACAACGTTCGTGTTATAAAAGAAAGATAGTAAAAGAAAGTCCCCCCCCCCCATATTCAAGTAAGTGTTTTACCTTTTCCTTTTTTTAGCTTAAGCTTTACCCCCCTCCCCCCCCACACACACAGAGTTTTTATTTTCACTGTTTAAAACGAATGAACTTTAGAAACCATATTCGAAATTCTTACTATTTTCTTGCCTTTAACGTTGCGTTTTTCACTTAAAAATCCCTTCCGACCACTGTAGAAATTTTGACGGGAAATCACAGCGAAGGGATGCACATAAAGGACGTACTGTACATGGGTACAATGCTGAAGAACGTTCACATTCGATGCGAAAACAACTTGATCCACGTCAATGTACTTCAATTTGGCCATCATAAAGTTTAAAAAGGGTGGCTTGAAAACAGCATCTCGGGTGGCACAGAAAACAATATAATTCTGATGGCTTCTGCTTTGATGTGGGAGTGGAATTTTTCCCCATGCTACAGTACTGAAATAATCTGCAACATTTAATGAAAAGCTATATGATACAATGGATGAAGGGCCGTTACCATGATACAATGGATGGAGGGGGGGGGGGAGGG